>OZ008368.1:320659349-321859349 GCA_963931995.1 Phaonia tiefii | reverse complement strand
CAAAGTGCAAGACTGGCAAATCCAAGTGGCTGTACACTTACTCTTGCACACGAATTTTTGGTTTGGTTTGTGTCTAGACTAACATATGAGGAGAAATTTCTTGTATACTGGGAAATTTTCTAGGTGGAGCCTGTCTATTACATATTGTAGTTTTGAACCGAAAAAAAGGTAAATTTAGAAAAGCAAAAGTGAAAGAACTTTAAAAAATAATTCCCATGGCAATCGTTGTTTCTTTTTTGAAACAACAACATGTATGCAATGGCTTTCGATGAAAGTATGCATAGGAAGAAATGTTGTGACATTGATGGTTACGGTGAAGTATTTACTGTGGATGTTTTCGCACAAGTAGGAGTATTCAGACAATTCTAGCTTAGATGAGTTTTGTTTATCCCTAGTGTGTGATAACATACCTAAATACTTGTGGAGAAGGGAGCTGATGATATGCCTTGGTGGACACTGAAATAGCTATATTCCCAACCATCCACCATAATAAATAAATAAATGGTTTCCCATTACATTCCACGAAGGAATCGGGGAGAGCTTCTCACAACCAGTGAGCTGTGCGCTTTCTAGTTGTATACTTACTGATTGACCATAATAGTCATCTTTATGGAAGATGACCTTTTCATTGAGAAGTACATTATAATAGTGACCGATCTTGAACCGAACAAATATTGAAGAACATGAAAACGAAAAGATCAAATAATATAAACTTAAAGGGAAATAAATACCTTTTCTTAAAAAAGTACATTATCTTAAAACAAATTGCATTTTCTTAAA
The DNA here is from genome assembly GCA_963931995.1 of Phaonia tiefii. Classification (NCBI taxonomy): domain Eukaryota; kingdom Metazoa; phylum Arthropoda; class Insecta; order Diptera; family Muscidae; genus Phaonia; species Phaonia tiefii. The sequence continues at coordinate 321,858,569 of OZ008368.1, read as the reverse complement.
AGACTGCCTTTCCTTTAAAGAGTACCTTTTATGTAAAACAAAATAACTGTTATTGAGAAAGTACCTACTCTTAAAATTGTACCTATTGTTGAAAAAGGGGCCATATGAAAAAAAATTGAATTTCTTAAAAAACCTTTTCTTCAAAAAAAAAACCTTCTCTTAAAAAACAACTTTTCTTACAAAAAATCCTCTTCTTAAAAATAAAATAATGCCTTTTCTTCTATTGAGATAAGTAGCCTTTCTGAAAATAAGTAAATTTTCTTAAAAAATATCTTTTTCCTAAAAAGGGTACCACTTCTTTAAAAATATATTGGAGTGACATATATACTCTGGAATCAGCTAACGACCAACTTGATTTTCTCGAAGGTAATATCATCAAACTTTATGACATTTCTGTTACAATAAAAACTAGAATAATAACTTCTAATTCAAGACCATGGTTTAATTTACATATCAAATCCCTAATAGAGCATAGGGACTTATTGTATTCTCGCTGGAAGCGCTATAAATTAAATGATTTTAGGGAGGAATACAAAATTGATAGGAGAGATGTAAATTTAGCTATCAAACGAGCTAAGATTGAATATTATGCAAGCCGTTTTACTTATTCTATAAGTGCAAAGCAGAAATGGAATACAATAAGGGAAATTGGAGCTGAAAAAAATGTTGACACTTCTGAATGTATCACTGACGTCGATGAATTGAACAAAACTTTTGTTAATATACCTATGCATTCTCCTAATGCAGATTTTTATGAAGGGTATGAAGTGGATGAGAATATGAGAGGTGACTTATTTGAGTTTTCGTGTGTCAGTCAAGAGGACGTAGCTACAGCCTTTTCCGCGGTCAAGTCGAATGCTACGTCAAGTGATAATATAAACCCGAAATTTGTAAAGACTTTACTACCCTATTTATTGCCGTTTGTTACACATTTATTCAACACGATAATCATGTCTAGTTGTTTTCCAAGGAAGTGGTGTCATGCTAAGATTATTCCAATTCCCAAATCGAGAAAAGAATACAGGCCAATCGCTATCCTACCTTACTTGTCCTAGAACAGATATTGCACGCCCAGATGAGTACGCATATCCACAATTCAGCGTTACTGGCCGAAAACCAATCAGGTTTTAGGTCAAAACATAGCTGTGTAACTACCTTAATAGATGTAGCTGAAGACCTAAGACGCAACTTAGACCATAAGGATGTGAATATCCTTGTACTCCTCGACCATTCTAAGGCATTTGACACCGTTGATCACACCATTCTGTGCTTAAAGCTCCGCCAGTTCTTCAAATTTTCCAAAACCTCGATCAAGTTAGTGCAGTCGTACCTTAAAGAAAGAAGTCAATCCGTGTATACAAAAAATTCCGTATCGAAACCACTTTGTTGGATTAGAGGGGTTCCACAGGGATCGATACTAGGGCCTTTATTATTCACAATGTACATAAATGATCTTCCGTCGCGCATATCTTATTGCAAGTCACACATGTACGCAAATGACATTCAATTATACACTAGTACCCCCATCGGTAAGCTTGACGAAACTGTGTGTAGGATAAATTCTGACCTTGAATCTATATATTTGTGGGCTTGTGCAAATGGTCTTTCTTTGAATCCGCAAAAATCAAAGTGTCTTTTGATTCACGATAGGTTTACGAAAATCACTGCATCTAGTGTTAATATAATGTTCAATAGGCAGAAAATTCAAATTGTTTCTTCTGTTAGGAATCTTGCTGTTATTTTCGATAACATATTATCTTGGAAAACTCATATTGATAACATTGTTGGCACAACATATGACAAACTGCGGACGTTGTGGTCAACGCAACCTTACACACCGTTGAATATAAGAATTTTGCTTGCTAAAGCATATCTTATGCCGTCTCTGTTCTATGCTTGTGAAGTTTTTTCAAATTGTGACTCGGTTAGCACACGAAAGCTTAATTTAGTCTTCAACAATATTTGCCGTTATGTCTATGGCATAGGTAAATATGATCATATCTCATATTTCTCTATGCAACTGTATGGTATCTCCATTGACAACCTTTTTAAACTAAAATCTCTCTTGTTTCTGCATAAAATTATACATTTAAGACAACCCTCTTATCTTTACCGTCGTCTTAGTTTTGCAAGGTCAAACAGAGGTAACATGCTGATAACATTCAGATACAGATCATTAATATCAGAAAGACAATTCTTTACTAATGTCTTGCCTCTCTGGAATAATTTACCGCACTCGTTTCAAACAACCAGCAACGCTAAACAATTTAAAGCACTATTAATGGATTATTATGCGAGAATTCAATAATTACATGTACCACTAATAATATCAATGTCTTTATTTCCTCTAATTTTATTTTGTTATTTTGTTATTTTTATTATTATTTTGTTTTTCTATTATTTTGACTTAAAATTTATTTATTACTGTTGCTATTTAATTTTAGTTTTTTTTTTAATTTGTATTTTTATTTTTATTCTTTTTCATTTAACTTACTCTCTGAATTTTTGTTTTGGTAATGTTCAAGTTTCAATGTTCTAATGTCAATGTTTTATTTACTCTTAATTTTCTAAATTTTATTAATCAATTCTCCATTTAATTGTACTTCCACATTTAATTCCTATACTATAATTATAAGATTGAAATCTTGTTGTTTAGGATAAGCAAATAAATAAACAAACAAACAAACAAACATCAGGGTGGCAATGAAATATATGGAGCAATAATTTTCTTCTTATGCTATTTGGTCTACGAGTAACGTGATGAGAATTTTAAGCCAATCGGATAATTCCAAGCTGGTTCGATTTTTGGTCAAAGCTTTTGTGATTTGCCATTTTGGGAGTAAATTTGTATACACTAGAAAATTTTTATTTCGCAATTCATTTGAATAAAAAATTATACATTTATCTGCATATAAAGTTGTTAAAGTTTGAGTAAAATCAAATTGAGTAAAATCAAAAAAAAAAATCCAATGAGTGTTCGAACTCACGGGCGATGTGTTAACACCTTTTTGCTACACGGTACCTGTTCGATTTCTATGAACACATTCGTAAATGTTACATTGCAAAACAAAACACAGCGTTCAATCATATGATGACGTTGCAGTTAAATAATATTAATACTTAAAATTATTTAAAGACCCAGTGCAAGCACATGTGTCATTATTTTCTTGCTCAATACTTTTTGTTTTATTCCCACAAAAGTCAAAGAATGCAAAGCAACAGACACTTGTACATACATACATACATTGTTATATTCGTACGATATAACCGAAGATCAACATAAAATACTTTTTTAATATTACTCCAAATTAAAATACTTCAATCTCGGCTCGCCGATATCGGATCGCCTTAATTTTTGGCCTAAACTCTTCGTCGAAACCCGCACTAGCTTTTTAATCCAAAAATTAATAAAATCGGCTATGAATTTCCGGAGAAAATCGCGTGGGAAAATTATATGAAAATCGCCCAATAATCACTTTCAATACCGACTGCCAAGCAACGAACAAACAAACGATTATTTACTCTTACAAACCTAACACTTGCGTATGTATTAGTTTTATAGTTTACTGCCCTAGAGGCGCACGTATAGATGTTAACACATCAAAAACTCCGGGTTTACCACTCGAAATTTAAAATCAATTTGTATAAAACTTTTAAAAAATCCGGATTTGATTATTGGAACCGGTCTTTTATTCCAGTATTTGGAACCTGGTTTCACAACCGCGGAATCAATCAATTGCAAGAGATGAATTGAAAATATAAGTTGGGTCAAACCAGCTGCATTCTTAAAGCCCGGGGTTTAAAAGGGTTTGACCACAGAACTTATATTTGCAGTTCATCTCTTGCAGTTGTTTGATACCGGGACTATTAAACCCGGTTCCAAATACTGGAATAATCAAATCCGGATTTTAATTTTCGAAGGGGAATCGTCAAATCATGTCCCAGCCCTAAATCTTTACCCAACTTTTGTTTGTCAACACGAGTGTTTCCTAAACCCAAATGAAATATTTTCGACGATTAAAAACGCCATCAACATTATTTTGCTCGAAAATATTTCGCTATTATTAAAATATATCTCAACAGTGAAATTACGAGTTCCAGTTCTTTTTTTTTTTTTTTGTTTGTTTATTTATTTACATTATAAATATTTTAATACTACAATAAACAATAGTTATATGTATATGTATTGGTATTGGTATATGTATATATACAACGACCCGGATAAGGGTGCTCTAGTATACTCTTATATTATGCTAAGCTGTTTTTTATTTTTTAATTAACTATAACAAATTTTATTTCGTATTTGAAACGAGTTCCAGTTCTATTATCCCCGGAATGTCAGCTGTCACGTTGTTTTTTTTTTCTTCGACTAAAACATTTTACCCCACAGATGACACGAAATGCAAATCTTGCGTGAATCTACGGATGTTCTTTATATTTTCAGGTTCATGAGCCACAGGTTTTACAAGTCTGTGTCCCTTTTAAAATTGTTGTTGCCAGAAAATTTTTCGTATTTTTTTTCCTATCAGTTTTGAATTATTAAAATTCTTATATTTCCCGAGCATTCTAATATTTTGTCAACCCTTTTCGTTTAATATCTATTAAAACTGGTGCTTAAAGATGATGAATAATTAGCAAAAAGGCTGTTGCACAGTTTTATGGTTGAAAATTATGGCGCCATAAAAGTTAATGCTCTATTTAAATATCCGCCATTAATCACTGAAAATTTGTCCTTACGATTCGTCGTACACTCTTTGCGTAAGCTGGTTCAGTTTTGCTTGAGGCAAAGTACTTATATTCTCATATGTTTGCTGATGTTTCAGCATATGCTACATGTGCTACTGTTGCTGCAGCCATAAACATTTAGAGTAAAAGAGTGTCAGAAAGGGGGGGCTTAGGAGTATTTGTGGTTAAGTGTATGTGAAAATAGATGTTTCAACTCAAACAACACTGTGCGACACATAAAAACTTTTTGAAAAATACACGGACTTGGCTGTTAAGGTTCGATTCTAAAGGGTTTTTCAACAGAGACGCTACAAAAGTAAATCGTTAGGGACAGCAAACGACACCATATTTTTTCCCGCTCTTTTGACATTTCTCTTCAGTAAGGTTTGCCATTTTATCATGGAAAGATATACGAGCCAACAACGAGTCGAAATTATTAAAATTTACTACCGAAATTTGGAGTCAGTGGCCTCAACTTTAAGAGGCCAACTATGAGAGGCCTCAACAATCAGCGATGAGGCTCATTTCTGGCTGAATGGCTTCGTCAATAAGCAAAATATGTGTTATTGATCAGACAGTAATCCATACGTAATCCATCAGTCATCATTGCATCCCGAAAAAATTACGGTTTGGTGCGGTTTATGGGCCGGCGGCGTCATTGGGCCGTACTTCTTCCGTGATGATCAAGACCGACACATTACTGTGAATGCGAATCGCTACCGTTCAATGAGAACCGAATATTTTTGGCCCCAATTGGATAATATGGACTTGGAGGACATGTGGTTCCAACAGGACGGCGGCACAAGCCACACAGCGAATGCCACAATCAATTTATTGGAAACCAAGTTTGGTGAACGAGCTATCTCACGAAATGGCCCAGTCGATTGGCCGCCTCGGTTGTGCGATTGGACGCCGTTAGATTATTTCCTGTGGGACTACGTCAAGTCTATGGTCCATGCCAACAAGCCAGCGACGATCGATGAACTGCGTACGAATATCGAACGTGAAATTGCAGCAGTATCGGCCGATTTATGCTTGAAACCCGTCGAAAATTGGGTTCGGCGTCTAGACTTCTGCAAACGTGCCCGTGGTGGCCAAGCGAAATAAGTCGAGTTCCATACATAATGGCATCGAACGTACTTTCACAGGAATAAAGAATTTTATTGGTATCTAAAACCGGTTTTGTTTTATTTAAAAAAACTTTTATAGCGCTCTTATTGAAAACCCCGTTACTACCGATGAGTAGTAAAATTCTATATGCCGATGGTCGAGTTTGTTAACCAATTTTATTTATGGGCTACCAAATGTTCTGGAAATCAGTGGGCCCCTCTCAAAAAGGTATCGTCAGTTTTAGTCCAACAGCACATTCACACCTTGTGATATCGCTTAACTCTATGTGGCAATAATGTAGCCAATAGTGCGTGAAACGAATGTGCTAAAAAGTAATATTTTGCAGTACTTTTTTTGGGCAAATGTAGGAAAATATTATAATTTTTTTGACTGAAAATATTTTCCAAAATTGTAGTAATGCTGAACATCTTGTGTGCCCATATTATTACAATCTGATCTTGTCTATGCACCTCAAATAGCTGACGAAACCCATTTTTAGTTTCTTTACTTTTTTGACGCAAAAACAAAAACATTTTTTAATCAACTGCACACTTTTCTATTGTGTTGTGTCGTACAATTCATTTGGTATATTTGAAATATTTTTAAGACTTTTAGTTTTCATCACAAAAACCAAAAAGTTGGTCCATATGCCCGTATTTTCTTAAAAATTAAATAAAATTAACTAAACTTGATTTCTTTGACCGTCGGTGCGCGGCTCTTGTGCATGAGAACGTGGATTCGATCCCTGTTCTGACCACCTTAAATTTCTTTCGACGGCGTTCACCTCGCTTAATGACGGCGACACTATCGAATATTTAGCCACGAAGAAGCTTCCCAAAATACCCTTCGGAACTGGTGCAAAACTGTAGGACCCAAACAGTGAGTGTAAAACTACAAAGAGCACAGTCCATTGACAGTGAGCAGCTCTCCACTATCCCTTCATGGGATGTAATGGGAAACTATTTATTTATATATTTTATTTTCATTTGGGCGATTTTACTTGATTGATAAATGTTTTGGAAATTACCGGATATGAAAGATATGAAAAAATTTAAATATCTCGCCAACGGTGATTGGTAAATCTCCGAGTGCCAAAATAAACTAATCTGTTCTTTAAGAAAAGGTATGTATTTATTTACAAAAATTCCTTTGTTAAGAAAACGTACTTTTAGTATGAAAATTTACTTTTTTTAAGCAAAGGTACTTCTTTAAAACAAGGTATTTTGTTAAGAAAAGGTACTTAGTTTACGAATATGAATGGGTATTTTTTTTTGACAAAATTCACTTTTTCTAAGAAAATGTACTTATTTAAGAAAATTATATTTTTTTAAACTTCATTCACTTTTGCTTTTCTATATTTACTTTTTATACTAAAATTTGGTTATATATAATAAATACTAAATATTGGTTACAGGCTCCACCTAGAAAACTTCCCATTAAACTAGGAATTTCCCAACACATGTGACACATCTAGTTAGTCTAGACACAAACCAAAGCAAAAGTAAACAATAAAGTTCATAATAGTGGGATGAAGCATAATTGTGTTAAAATGAAGGCGTTTAATTTTGTTTCATTTAGCTCCCATCCCGCAACGCGCGATAAGGAACTTCGTTTCAAAACGTTTTGTTGTTTCTTGTAATCACCTAATTTTTACGTAACTTCGCGTGTTATTTATTTATAATGTATTAACTTTCCAATATTTCGTCTCCACATTGGGCGAATTCTTCAGGGAACCAATATTATTATATGTTTTAATAATTAACAATTCAAAACCAATACAAAAAACCTCAATATCACAAATTTTTCCTTTCCAAACAGAAAAAAAAAAAATATCTCATAAAATATAAGTAAAAATACACTTAAAGATAAAATTAAATTAACGAAATTGAAAATATTAACTTAAATATTGAAAATATCTATATTATTTAACATTAATGTAATTATCCTAATTCCTATTCTGAGCAATATTCGCTACGTCTGTTTTATAGTTAATCCTTTGTGCTAATGGAACGTTCATGATTTGTAACATTTCTAATGTAGTATATCTGCGTTTGTAATTGTTTTCTGTGTTCCAAATTGATGTATTGTCAAAATCAGGACAATGTGTCAAATTACTGCTGTGTAATGACAATTGGTTTTTTTGTGTACATGTGGTTTTATTGTATTTCTAATCGGATTTGTGTCCTGCAATTCTAGTCTTTAGTCTATTTTTTGTTGTACCTACGTACACCATATTGCAATTTACGTTATTCTTACCCTTACACGGTATCTTATAAACTAAATTGGACCATTTAAATCTATCTATTCTAGCCTTTGTTCTGCTGAATAATGAACCTAAAGTATTATATGTTCTGTGTATTTCTTGTCATCAAAAATTTTAGATTTTTCTAATCTTTCAGATATAAGGGGTGCATAAGTGAGAGATTTGTAAGTTTTCGGTTCAGTAACCGTTCTCGTATTCATGTTTTTTCAGTTCTTATACTGTCTTATTAATTCACAGGTAAGTTGCATTTGGTAAATATTTTCATTCAGAATATTTTTAATCCTTTCAATATTAATTCGGTGACAATCTGTATCGCTAATATTCAAAACTCTCTCATTTCTAGCAGAATTTATTATGATCCTCTTTGGATGTATTGAAAAATAATTAATTAATAATCCTTCAACATATTTTGTAATTATCCTTGGTTTCACATCCAAACTCTCAATGCATGAATCTAACAATTCCTCCATTACAATTTCAGCTACAACCGGAGAAGCAGGAGATCCCATTATAAGTCCTTTTTGCTGCATGTATACCTTATTGTCATATTTAAAATATTTGATCTCAACTACAAACAGTCTTAAAATACGCAGAAAAGGTTCTGTTCCATCTTCGTGAATTCTCCTATAATATTCCATTTCCCTTTAATTATCTCCAGAGCCATATACACTGGTATACTCGGAAATATATTTTCTCAAAAATGTAAAGAATTTATTACATTATATTTAGAGTTCCCAGTTACTTTCCTAAGAATATTTGTAATATACATACAGAGTTCATAAGAAGGGGATTTAACAAAACAACATATTGGTCTTATTGGGAATTGTTCCTTATAAATTGTAGGTACTCCATACAATCGACGAGCTGTAGATATGTTCATATTCAATTTGTTCTCTTCAAAAGACGTAATTATTTTTAAGTCGAAAAGATCCTCCACTAAATTGTTATTTGTCCCCTGTAATCTGGTAGTCGGATCCATAGAGTAATCTCAGACTAGAGAGAATATTTGGCTCATCTGACGTTTCCTTTCACACTCTTCGTGATACGGTCTGTGTGAGAGAGAGATGTTTGACGAAAAGTGATATACACCAGGTGGAATTACAATAACTTCTTGCTTTAATTTTTCATGTCATTTTGGTGAAAAACTCTGAAATTTAAATGTATTTTACACTTTTTTATTGACTGATATTGTTAGCATACATTTGTGTTGTATTTAACACAATAATTTTAACACACAAAACGAAATGCCGTTGTTGTTATTTTGTTCGTTGTTTTGAACCATTGCCTCTTTCTGGAATTAGTAAAGCAATTCTTTTCAATATCAAACGTAAATATCACACCAGGTCAAATGTCATAAATTTGGCGGGAGAACTAGTAGATCTACTATAAGTATTAATCTATGGTCGGATCTCTATTTACTAATGCATATGTGTATTTATGTTTATTTGAAAATATATCATCGCACTAAATACTTTTCCACATAACACCGTGGGACAAAATTAGCTTTTTTTCCAAATGATGGGGTCCTGTCAACGGATTCTGGTAGAAAGGTCTAAAAAAATATACGTGTATCGGCGTTTTGCACTCGGAACTTTCCTGCCACATATCGGCATGCAAAATTATGTGTTCCTTACTTCTGAGGTTTAAACTATGTGCAGATGTTTTATAGAAAAGATTCAGATAAACATTTTGACGTAGAATACGTCTTACCTTACGGTATGAGGAGTCATGTCAGGTTTTTATTGTTGTAATCTTTATTTCATTGAATTTGAGGAAACGGCTAGATGAATTTTTTTAAATTTTTTTTGTAGGTAAATGAAGATGTTATCTTTCGTTTGATATTGGTTGATATATTTCTAGTATTTTAATTTCTCAAATGAAAATTGTTTAAACACATACACTCAAACATATGTGTGGTGTGTGTTTGGTTGAGTGTTTTTGGTTGCTCAACATTGCTTAGGAACATGTATCTAGTAAAAAGTGAAACGAACAGCAAGCAAATGTTGCTTGGCAACATGTATCTAGTAAAAAGTGAAACAAACAGTAAGCTAACGTAATAAAGCTTTTTTGCGAAAGCTTCAATAAAGCTGTGGTAACATTAATTTTGAATTGTAAAGCGTAAAGCTTTCACACAACGCTCGAATGCTAATGCGAAGACTCGATAAGGTAAACCTTTTTTAATATTAGGGCGGCCCTCTCAACATTCGCAGAACTTATTTCAATAAAAATATTAATTAAAATACATAAATTAAATTAAGTTTAAAAAAATTTAACATAATATTTTTTTTTAAACGGACTTGAATCAAATGCCGTTGGTAAATATAAAAATTACAGCAGACAGTTGTCCGAGGCCTTCGGCCACGGACTGTCCCTGCAGGCTGTGTCAGAGACATGGCCATCAAGTTTAACGTAGAACACGCCATCCGATAAGACAGAAAACATACATAACAATAAATGATAAATAATATAAGCAAATGAATTTATTGTTATATATGTTTTCTGTCTTATCGGATGGCGTATTCTACGTTCAACTTAATGGCCGTGTCTCTGACACAGCCTGCAGGTTCAGTCCGTGGCCGAAGGCCTCGGACAACTGTCTGCTGTAATTTTTTTGTGGAACAAATTAACCCTCTAACTGTAACGTATAATCATAATTTTTCCTTTTTTTCAAAACTCGCAAAAAACTGCTCGAAAATGACGGTGGGCGTGGTCAAACTCCAAGAGACAAATCTTAGCCCAAGTGCTTGATAATAAGCAAAAACTAACTGCCTTCTAAGGGTTAATAATGAATTTTGTCATTTTGCAATTCCATTAAAAATAGTCCACATAATATAATGAATTTTGTAATATTTCATCTTTTATCTATCACTTGGGCTACGATTTTAGGGTTAATTAGAGGGTAACAATGTAACGAATTTTGTTTTGATTTACATTAAAAACGCCAAAGTAAAAATGTTTCAGTGTAAAAAAAATTATTTAAAATTTTTAAAGCTTTAATATGCTTTAAATTAAAAAGTTCTTGAGCTTGAATGAATTTGTAAAATTTTAAATTTGAAAACAAATACCGACTAGAAAACTCCCGCAAGGGAAATGATCTTAGTGTATTTAGTATTTTTATATTATTATTTGGAATTAAACCTTGCGTCGATTTTTTTATGTTTGGTCTTCCACGATATGACTAAATTCAATCAATGTAAATATTTTTTAATCACAATTTTGGGTTCTAATTTTGTCACATTTTTCGGGTTCACTCAGTTGGAAATGTTAACAATTAAGTTTAGTTGATTGCTGATTTTGTTTACGTTTCGAAACATTATTGTCCATCCGTGACATAGCTAACAATTTCCGGGAAATTATGTCATAACTAATGTCAACAGATTTCCTGCCCCCTAAAGGTTGAATACGAATTGTAGCTCACCGCATATGATAGTGTACTTATATATACTTTTCACAGCCATGGGGCTATAATTCATGAAGATATCACTCATGTGATAATGATTTTAAACCGGACAACACCAAGGCACTTACAGGATGTTATTGGTCCGAAGTGTGCGTGAGTGGAATGGGTGAACATAAAACAATTGACTTGAACTTGGAATCTGTTGGAGTGGGAATAACGGGTTGAGCGTGATCCGTACATAAATGTTAAAGTGATTTACATTTAATATAATTTGGAATGATGATGAAATCTAAATAAAGCAATTTATCTGTAATTTTCGCCATTACTTTTCAAAGTCTAACTTGTGTCATTTGTGTTGTCTCTCCAGCCTTTCCGTTATATCGTATTTAATCATGATTAATTTAATTTAATTAAATCTAAATTAAACTCCAATGTCACCCAGAGTTTGAGAATTATCTACGAAATTTCTGTTTTTGGGGCTTATGAATTTTCGTTTAATCTTATCCTTATCGTCATCATTTCTCCTTTGTCTGTTCTCAACAAATAGGATTGAGATAGGCTCCACAATGTGGTAATAAATCAAAAAGACATGGCCTCGAGACGCGTACAATTTATATGCAAATTTCCATTTCCTTTGTTTAAAAAATTAGAGCACAAGGAGCTAAATTACAAAATGTAACAAAAATTTTATATGAATTGATAACAAATTATGGCAATTGGTTTAATCGTAGTTGGGCACCATTTCTTGTAATCACATTTGGCTTAGTAATTCATTATTTCATCTGCTCCGGTTAGAAACTTTGAAAAAGGTGGATATATAGAGTAATCTGCCCGTTGTCTGTATTTTTATCTATAATTCATATCAAAAAGTCACAAATTTATTACAAAATTAATTTAAATAAATGTCTTTCATTTCAATATCAATTAGGCAGAGTTAGGCAGCTTGAATCTATTCTCTGGCCGTAACAAATTGTTCATAGAAGAAGGGAATATCAATGATAATATCCGAATTTAGATTCAAGTTCGTACAATGTCACAACATGGGCAACCACCATTGTTGTTGGTTATGGCCGACCGTAGATTCACATTAGGCTGTACTGAAAAATCACTTTTGTAATTTACAATTACTAACAGCTGTTTAGAGATATTTTTGTTGGCTTACAAAAATGTATAAACAAAATGTTGTTTGCGTTAACAAAAATATGAAGATGAATATTAAGAATCACTACATATTAAAAACCACTACATTTTGCAGTTAACAAATTACGACTTCTGCCATCCAAGGTCATGCATATAGTACACTCTACCGTAATTAAGGTTACCATATCTACTTATAGTATAATATGTCAAAAAAAATTTTGTTTTTTTGAGATAAGTACGAGGTTCAAACACCGAAGTGAAGTTGGCCCACAAATCGATTGGATTAGTTCTAACATCAATTCTAGTTACGTTATTTAGAATATTATGTTTAATCTAAATTTCAGGATATTGATATCACTAGCCAACAGTCGTTTTGTTATTTGGTTCTAGCATAGTTTTTCTCATTGATTTTGACCTACTGAACACGAAAATGAGTTTTACAAATTTTTCTGTTGATTGGTTTTCGAGATACAAATTTTTTAACTTTTTTTTTAAATTTTTGGAGGTAGACTTACAATTTTGAGCATATCTTTCGTCTTCTTTGACGTATTTGATCCTACTACTACTCAGATTAAAGCAAATTGAGCCGTCTACAACACATTCTCAGAAAATTTTCAAATCGGGTGAGTAGTTTTGATGTTGGCGGCTTAAAAAGGTTAAAAAACTGCGTTTTTTTAGTAAAAATGTGGCAGAAAAATTCATATAAAAATTCATATAAAATATAAAACGCGATGCTAACAGCGATTTTGGTTTTTTTACGTATAGCTGGCATTTTTCCAAAGAAAATAAGCACTTACTTAACAAAATCTGACAACAAATGGCGGACTTATAATTTTTTTGGTAAAACACCGAAATTCCGCTATTTCACGATATTTTGATTTTCATTATTTGCACAGCTTACCTACCCAACGCAAACGAATAAATACATTTGAACTTAATTTAAAATAAACAAATTAGTCTTAGTATATTATTTTTTAATTTATTTAGAGCACTACATACTCAATGTATGGCACAATTAGAAATGGATGTGCCAGGTTAGCTAAACTAACGAAATTAACCAAATCAACGCCCATAAAAAATGAGTAGAAACAAAGATATAACTGTACATTTTATGCCATGTGGAAAAACAGCTGACTTCTTCTTTGTTTTTTGTATTCGCTGCAATTGGTCTCACGTATTAGGGTCCAAATGTAGTCACCCATCATAGCCGTGTCATAGATGCCCTGATAGCGTCGTTCCATAGCCTTCAATTTCTGATGAAAGCGCTCGCCGTGTTCGTCGCTCACGTCTCCTAAATTCTCAGGGAAAAAATCCAAATGAGAATGCAGAAAGTGTATTTTAAGTGACATGTGCACTCCTACCCAAAAATGAAAAAAACGAGAATTAAAACGCTATTTAAATTAACATTTGTTTCAAAAAAAACCTACCCATTGCTTCATAGTTCTTTACCAGATCCTCAACTATGTCCTTATAATTATGGCTTTTGTTGTTTCCTAAAAAGTTTTCCACAACAAGCCTGAAGGAATTCCATGCTGCGGCTTCGATGGGTGATAACAGGCAAAAGCTTCACCTTCTTTGTCCAATTTTTTGGCAAAATTTTTTATCAAACCCAATTTTATGTGCAGCGGCGGAAGTATTATATTTTCACGGTTCTCTATTAGTGGTTTGCGCTGAACATTCGCTTCTCCAACTACAGGTTTCGTTCGTTCCGGCCATTTTTTTTGAATATAATGCTGATCATCAGCGCGGCTATTCCAAAGGCACAGAAAACAGCAATGTCGCGTATAGCCTCCTTGGAGTCCACACAGAATGGCCACAACTTTGAGGTCGGCGCATATTTTCCAATTATATTTGCTATACTCTATGCATTTCAGCAAAATGTTCATAGTTTCATAGTTCTCCTTTGAATGAACCGCATGAGCAATAGGAAGAGATGGCTTTTCATTCCCATTATGTAAGAGAACTGCCTTCAAGCTCTCTTTGTTGCTGTCAATAAACAACCTCCATTCATTGGGGTTGTGAATTTGGTGAAGCTCTTGGAACAAGCCGGAAATGTCACTGCAAAAACATATTTGGTCTTTCTTTGTATAAAATTTTGCATACTGCTGGTGACGCTTCCTGTACGCTGTTACTTTCACATCTGAATCCGCAAATCCACACTGTACCATCCGAGACGCAAAAAGTTCGGATTTCTCCTTAGTGAGACCAAAATCGCGCACCCAATCGTTTAGTTCGGCCTGTGACAGTAATTTTCGCTTTCTGCACGCCCCAAATTCGCTTGCACTTGACTCGGACTCTTGATCTGACGATTCTGCTTTTTGAAGAGATGCACCAGGGCACACTGGATATGGTACATCATTCGAATGTGGTACTGGAAGTGCAAACGATCCCACTTGAGCGTAGTTCCATTTTAAAAATCTCCCTACCCCACTGTTTGTGGTGAGGCAAAAATAACAGTCTGTGGAATGGCATAGCGGCTTTTTCCACATCATTGGTGTATCGAATTTCATATGGCGCCTAAAATTGAAATAAATTACTATATTTGCTTTGCTTAATGTGTTTAAATAAAAATTCTTACCTTCCGCCAGCTGCCCAGTTGGTTAGGATTATATAGCAAAGATCACATAGCGACTTAGGTGTCCATGATTCTGTGATATTTGGTGAAATACCAAAATAATTCAAATAGTGCAATTGCACTGCTGGAGTAAATGTGTGTGCGTGATTATTCTTTATAAACTCGCCACAAGCATTGCAGAAATTGTCTGGATTGTTCAAACACTCGAACACACGTAGTCTTTTACTCATTGTCTTACTTCTTGGGTAGGTATTATATGCACTTAAATTCAATTTGTTTCACTTTTTACTCGTACTACTCGCGTTCGTAGACACTTGTTGAATGACAAAAAACGATAAATGAACACCTATAAATACTATACCTGTGCTATATACCGGATTCAGCGAGTGTGCGTTTCAAATTGTGGAAAAGTTTCCAAATAATGACCACTCACAAATGTGGGGGGAATTTCTGTAAAAAAAATCCGATACACGTAGCCATCGGGAAAACACACATCAATAAAAAAGTGTAATTCCCTTTAATTGACTGTGAACGGAGTAGCAGTCATAAAGGAACACGAAGAGCGTCCACGCACATTCAGAAGCGTATATTACTCTGCAACCACAATCATAAAAATTAAATAACTATTTGTGTATTACTTATTTTTTTTAATTCTGAGAATCATAAAAATTACGTAAACGTTTTTTCCAAACAATTTTGTACATGTAAAGTGGGTTTGCCAAAATTCGTATCGTAAAATGCACCTGTGTTTCTATGTTCTGCATTTTCATTATACCATTTTCTTAAAAACATCGACGAAACGTCCCTACGGTATTGTAAATAGGTTTTTTACAATTATGAAATATTTGTGTTATTAATATTAATTTAAAAATTTTATCAAAACTGCTAAGTGCTGTGACATTTGAAAAAAATTTCCAAAAAAAAAATTGCTGATTTCACTAAATTTTTGAAATTTCACGTCCCTTGCCAGAACAGAAGACATTAACCCAGGGTGGTGAAATTTTGAACAGAAGTAACTTATGTATAGGAGCAACTGTTCCGTTCTATTCCAAAAGGATTATAAAAAACTTGCTTTTTCGATCCCTCCTAGTAGGTTAGCTGTGCAAATAATGAAAATCAAAATATCGTGAAATAGCGGAATTTCGGTGTTTTACCAAAAAAATTATAAGTCCGCCATTTGTTGTCAGATTTTGTTAAGTAAGTGCTTATTTTCTTTGGAAAAATGCCAGCTATACGTAAAAAAACCAAAATCGCTGTTAGCATCGCGTTTTATATTTTATATGAATTTTTATATGAATTTTTCTGCCACATTTTTACTAAAAAAATGCAGTTTTTTAACATTTTAAGCCGCCAACATCAAAACTACTCACCCGATTTGAAAATTTTCTGAGAATGAGTTGTAGACGGCTCAATTTTGCTTTAATTTGAGTAGTAGTAGTCAAATACGTCAAAGAAGACGAAAGATAGGCTCAAAATTGTAAGTGTACCTCCAAAAATTTAAAAAAAAAAGTTCAAAAATTTGTATCTCGAAAACCAATCAACAGAAAAATTTTTAAAACTCATTTTCGTGTTTAGTAGGTCAAAATCAATGAGAAAAAGTATGCTAGAAACAAATAACAGAGAAAATTTTGTTATTTGTGACCTAGTGTATGTGAAGAGATCCTTAAAAATGATGAAATTTAACATTTTTAGTGTACGTTTCAGAAAGAGTTCACAAAGGTTAAAAAAGATAAAAATTTTTAATTTATTTATATGATTTTATTATTACTAGAAAATTAAGAAATAAAAACTCAGGGACTATGAAATAAGACAAGATCCTTAAAATCGGTGAAAACGAAATGCCGCTATATATGTATATGAAAACTTCTCAGAAAAATAAAAAAACTTTAGAAAATTTTCACACTTATGTTGTTGGCAATACGAACCATAAATTTTATTTAAAAATGTCAAGGACATTGAAACCAGACTAGGTCCTTAAAATCGAAGAAAACCAATATCCGCCCTTTATATTAAAATTTCTGAGAAAATTAAAAAAAATTTGAAAATTTTCACACTTTAATATTCATAAATATTATTGTAAATACTAAGTAGAAATTTTAGAAAAAATTTCAAAGACATTAAAATAGGACTAGGTCCTTAAAATCGAAGAAACCCAATATCCGCCATATATATGAAAATTTCTCAGAAAATTAAAAAAATTTTGGAAAAATTTCCACACTTTAATATTCACATATATTATTGTAAATACTAAGTAGAAATTTAGTAGAAGGTAGAAGTTCTTCGATTTTAAGAACCTAGTCCTGTTTAAATGTCCTTGAAATTTTTTCTAAAATTTTAAAATTTTATTCAAATCCACATTAATTAATAAAATCATATTTGAAAATACAAATCATGTTTCATAATTCTAATATTTCATACACATTTTAAGATTACATCATTTACTATAATTTTTTTCAAGGATATTAACACAAATCGAGTAAAAACCGGTTAACCGACGTCAATTAACCGCATTCCGGATTGATCGAAAATTGCGATTTTTATAAAATCGGCACACGATTAATAGCAAACAACTCGGTTAATCGCTTTCACCGGTTTTTGGATTTCGATTTTGGATACACCAGTTGGTATCTATATAAGTAAATCTGAAAAAATGAGACAAGGCCGGAGAGAACCGTTTTACCATCATTCGGGTTCGAGGACTGGAACTGTATCATTCGATTTTTAAGGAGCACTTACAGTTTCATACAGAATATATGTAGGCTTGCTACACGTACTGTTTTCAACCGTACGGGTACTTTTTTGCTCGATGTACTGTTTTCTTCATAAGTCATGAAAAAAAGTAGGCGAGAGTACTTTTTTAAGCCATCATACTGTTATTTTGTCGGGTTTTATGATTTTCTTTGGTTCAAGCTCAATTAAACAGTTTTTTATCGATACAATTTTTTTTCAGTTTAGAAAAAAGTTAAATTAAGTGAAATTTATAATTAAGTGGAATTCGATATTTAAAAAGAAGATGAATAAATAAATATAGTTATATAAAGAAAGGTCGTCTCTTAGTTGGCGGAAGAATCCGAGTACTGGCAATTTTTGAGCGGAAAACTCAAAAACAGTCAGAGAATTACGTTTCTGCCGATGTCCCTGAATTACTTTTCTGCCGATGTCCTGAATTACTTTTCCGCCGATGTCCGTTTTACGGGTAAGCTTTGTTCTCAAAGGTTGCAGTCCAAAGCATTTTGAATAATTGCGTTAACCCTGCTGTTAGATTAGAAAAAACTTACGAATCTTAGATTGAGGGACCATTTGGTCCATACTGCAATTTTCATCCAAAATAATAATTTTATCTTATTCTTTGTAACTATTTTGGTTCAAAAATTTCTAAAGCAAGTATTTGACATATCAAAAACATCCGCTAACATATCAAAAACATCTTCTAAATATTTGACATGAATTTACATTCGCTTGGTAATGAAAAAACTTACGAATCTTAGATTGAGGGACCATTTGGTCCATACTGGAATTTTCATCCAAAATAATAATTTTATCTTATCCTTTGTAACTATTTTGGTTCAATAATTTCTAAAGCAAGTATTTGACATATCAAAAACATCTTCTAAATATTTGACATGAATTTACATTCGCTTGGTAATGAAAAAATGTACTATTGACCAAATGGTCCTCTAATCTAAGATTCGTCATTTTGTATTTTTCTCAGTCCTGAATAAAGTTAGAAAATTTAATTTTCGCACATAACATTGTTTTATTAAAAGACCCCATTAGCAGAAAAATTTAGTCAGTATATATCACCGTTCCAAAGTTACAAGGGAAAACAGAAAAAATTTGGACCAAATGGTCCTAATCTAACAGCAGGGTTAAAGAAAGTTTACCGGTACAAGGAACCAAATAGACCTTAGTGGCAGTCAAAGTCGAAAAATCAAAAAATAAAAATAAAAAAAATTTTGGTATATGAAACCGTAAGGCTTGCCTTAGATGTTAATGTCGATCTCAATAACAATACGTATTTCCTAACTTGAAACTGATTGCACATTAATTTGCGCTGGATAATATTTTCGAATGAGTCTATCCGTATTGTGTCTGTGAAAATATTAGAAATCGAATAGTGTTAAATATGGTTCCTCAATTCCCACTCAAAAATATACATAGTTATCCTATTTCGAATTTGCCATTCCATTGGTTGTTTCAATGCCGTCTGTCAAGTACATGGTTCGGGTACGTGCCGTAGGTTCCGCACGTGCCTGGTATTTGATATCCGAAAACAAATATGGATGGTGGTTTATGCCATCTTATACAACAAAATGTGTAGAGTATAACAAGGGTGTGGTGTAGAGCATAACATGTGGTAGGTATCTGCGGCCATTTTAAATGTATACATTTTTAACATAACTATTTTACCCATATCCTTTAGTTTATCTGTCAACCTAGCAGGTTTTCCAAGGTTTAAAAAGACTACATGTTTGCGTTGGTCGTGCTAGATGACAGATGTGAGGTTATATTTATTACGGTTGCAAATACTATTAGATACTTCGTTCTTAGTTGTATAGATATATCCCACCAAAAACACATATTAGAATTATACATTCCATAATAACGCACACTTCGAGGACTTCTCATGTGCGCAAACTATTTTCCTTTCTAATTTTATTTCCATATCTGCAAAACAAAGAACGGTACTTGGCAGGAATTTGTGAAAAAGAACTCCGGAGTGAAAGGGTTAAAACTAGCCCCTATACAACTACACTCAGAAAAAAGAGAATCAGACTTAGTTCCAAATTTAATAACAAAGTTCCAAATATGTCGTTGTAATTAAGGAATATATTTCCTCAGGTTTACTACAACTGCGGTCGGTAATAAATATGGGCAAGTTTCCTCAAAATGAGGTACATTTCCTTTGAAAATCTGTTATAATTCTTTAAAGCGAATCAGTTATTTCCCCAGATCAAGTTCGATTTTCTAAGTCTAAATGAAAATGGGATTCGAGTGAGTAAATTTTTTGGACTCCATTTAAAGAAGGTTTGAATTCTATATTTCTAATATTGAGATTGTAGTTAACTTCACAACAAGTCGGTTTTATGAGTCATGTGATAACAATGTGTATGCGACTTTTGCATGCGAGAAAATTAGTTAAATAGCCGCTGTCGCCACCTCACCTTATAAACCCGGCAATACCGAGCAAAAGCTATGCAAAAGCTTCCAACTACCAAACTGTTCACATTATGAGAAGATCTCGACTATTACTGAATGGGATTTTTGTTTTGAATTTATTGAGCATTTTGAAAATGCCATAGCAGTGTACATTAGGGCAGTGAGCAGTGTACATTAGGGTGAGCAGGGTACATTAGGGTGTTCTGAAAACTTTTTTTGTTTTTGAGGGGGGTCTCAAACGACTCGTAATGAAGAGGTGATTACGGAAACGTCAAACTTTTTTCTATACGAGGGTAACGCTTGGGGACCGGCCGTTAAAGATTCCATACTTAGTACGTTTTGGAAAAAAAAATAATTGGACAATATGAGGCTCAAGAGGCGTGTCGTGATGAACATACATAGAAAAAAAAATACATGATGTGTCAGGGAACACCCGGTTGGAACGAAGTTCCTTTCGCTATATATTTTGTAGTAGTTAGGTCCAACACGCCTAAAGCGCCCGTTGAAATATACGATAGTTTAAATGAATCGTTAAGAAAAGATACTGTTTGTAATCTGCTTAACTATTTTTAAGAACGTTTTTTTTATAAAGAAGAATGTATATTTTTTGTAAGTATATTTTTAGGTTCTTTTCGGTAGAATATGTTTTATATTTTCCCGAAAAGGCCCTTTTTAAAGAGGTACTTTTTTCCTAAAAGCTAATGTGTTTTTTACGAAAAGGTACTATTTTTACGAAGAAGTAATTTCTGGAAGAGAAAGCCTTAAGAGTATGGATATTATGGAATGTATAATTCTAATAAGTGTTTTTGGTGGAATATATCTATACAACTAAGAACGAAGTATCTAATAGTATTTGAGACCGTAATAAATATAACCTCAGATCTGTCATCTAGCACGACCAACGCAAACATGTAGTCTTTTTAAACCTTGGAAAACCTGCTAGCTTGACAGATAGACTAAAGGATATGGGTAGAATAGTTATGTTAAAAATGTATACATTGAAAATGGCCGCAGATACCTAAACTGCTCGACGGCCACACCCTTGTTATGCTCTACACATTTTGATGTACAAGATGGCATAAACCACCATCCATATTTGTTTTCGGATATGAAATACCAGGCACGTGCGGAACGTACGGCACGTACCCGAATCATGTACTTGACATACGGCATTGAAACAACCAATGGAATGGCAAATTCGAAGTAGGATAACTGTATATATTTTTTTTCTTACAAAGAAATACTTTTTTTAAGAACATGTACTTTTTAAAGAACTTTTTGTACTGTGTTTTAGGAAAAGGTTGTTTTTTTTTAGGAAAATTTACATATTTTCAGAAAGGCTATTTATTATTTTTAAGAATTTTATTATTTTATTTTTAAGAAGAGGAATTTAGGTAGGAAAAGGTATATTTTTTAAGAGAACGTATTTGTTTTTTGTGGAAATGTTTTTTTTTTTCAAGAAATTGGCATTTTTTTAGAATTGGTTTTTTTTCAAGAATGGGCACATTTTTAAGAGTAGGTACTTATCTCAAGTAAAGTAATTTTGTTTCAAACAAAAGGTACTCTTTAAAGGAAAGGCAATTTTTAAGAAAAGGCAATTTGTTGTAAGAAAATTTAATTTTTTAAGAAGAGGTACTCATTTTAAAATAAATAAATTTTTTTTAAAAACGGTACTTTTAGTAAGAAAATTCCCGTTTTTTAAGCAAATGTACTTCTTGAAGATGAGGTATTTGTTTAAGAAAAAGTACTTGTGTTTTTTTGAGAAAATTTAAATTTTTTGTGAAGAGATACTTACTTTAAAATTTTCTACTTTAAACTTCTTTCACTTTTTTGTTTTCAAAATTTTCTTTTTATTGGCTTCAAAACAATAATATATACTAAATATTGGTTACAGGCTCCACCTACAAAACTTTCCACTAAACAAGAAATTGCGCAAAATATGTTAGTCTAGACACAAACCAAAGCAAAACTACCCAATATGGGTGATAGTAGTGGGTTGTAGCATAATAGTGTTTAATTTGCGATAAGAAACTTTGTAACAATATTTTCAAAATTGTGATAGAGCACTTTGTTCAAGACGTCATTTTGCAATCTTTTTCATGCATATTTTATATTCCCCATTTTGGTGTATTTTACATAAATATTTCATCAAATTTCAAAAAATCTTATTTGACTCGCAGGTTTCTCTGTCGCAAAGTCACCTACAAACATATTTATTTGAAATAGTTGATGGAATATTTATGTAAAATATTTGAGTACACCCCAATATACATTACTCACGGATCATTATCTCGCAAGTAGTAGATTGTTCTCCACTTTGTTTCATAGTGTAACTGATACGACAACATATTAAAGCCCTTTCCGCATTTTATGTAGTGCATTAACATCTATAGATTTTTTATGCAAATGATGTCATAATCACATCCAAATGAGTAAACAAAACTAAACGTGACAAGTTCTTGACATACACTCTCCAAAGCAATTAAAGAAATACCAGGGTAAAGAACTGTATATCTAAAAAGTTTCTCTTTCGACTCGTTCCCTATTGCGGTGGTATTTCGCCCGCTCGTGTTTATTTGCCAGTCATTTCTTATGCTTATCACATCATATGCTACAGTTTGCCAATCATTAGAATATTACTATTGCCAGTTCTCAGAAAGCAAAATAAATAAACGACATTGCAATTTTTTTTAAACAGCTTGGATGACGGAATTATTCTTTGTTTTTTATATCTTTGAAATTATGTATAATTTTATTGATTGACATAATTAAAAAACGTTTAATGTATTAACAAATAAACGGGACATAGTTTTGCAACGGGTAATACTTATATGCAGAGTCATGTCTTGTTCGCACTGTAAAAGAAAAATATGCTGAGTATCGTCATACAACTTTTGCTGTAGAAATATTATAATGAGCTAAATAGCCTCCCACCCCAGCTAAAACATTTTTCTGCAAAATCCTCATCCTCTTTTTTTTAATGTTCGTTTTTCATATTTCATAGAATTTAATATCCTTTGACCCGACTTAAATATTTTTCAGCAACTTCATTTTATATTCCGTTTCTTTTTCCTTGTTCTTTTGTTTTTGATATTGAGTCAGGCCACGTGAGGCGGAACTAGTGGTCTTTAAATTTGAAAATTATATACTCAAATCGAAAGTGTATGACAAGACATAAAAGCTGTAAAAATATTTTGTTGTAATTCCTTCGTTTGTTGTTGTTGTAAAACAAAACATATCAGAAATTTTCATATATAATGCCTTTGGGGCCTTTTTTAAAATATCATAACTCAGAGACTAAAGAAGATAACTGAAAAAAATTTTTTTTCGTGGATTAGGAATATATTTAACTTTATTTTAAAAAATAAAAAAAAAAATATACACTGAAAAAAAAATGTATGTAAATCACATTTCCCTAAACTATGTCGGTTTGTGAACTGTTCTCAATCGATGTTAATTATTACTCTACCCTAGAAAGACGGCAAATTTCATAAGCTTTCAGGAAATGTATTAAAAAGCGTGTAGAATCATGTACTTTCAAAGTTATGATCATTTTTGTGACCACACCTCTTCACACTTATATGAAAATGCAAGCAAAACTCGAGCGCAAGTACAAAATGATTTTGTGTTGTGTTTTTTCTTATTTGCTTTCTTTTTTATTATAAGAGAACTTAACTTGATACGTAACAAAAAAACATAAATTTGTTGATTTCTTTTAACAAAAAATTTCTAAATGGTTTGAAAAGAAAAAAAATTCAAAGTCAAAACTAAAGATTTAAATTCTAAAAATAATAAAAAAAAATTCAGTATAAAAGTACATCAATGCTATAAATCACATGTTTATCGACTTTTCTATACGGCTATCCACATATACATCGCTTTTCGAAAAGATTTTGCACCGAATGGTGTATTCATTTATAGGAACGAACTGGTGGAAGTTTCTCGTATTTTTTATTGTGACGGCATTGGCAAATCGCTTTGCATTATTTTTTTCATCATTTCCGTGTTCATCGAGGGTGCAAAATTCGAAATCGATGTTACGAAAAAAGCTTTTGGCCCAAAGAAATAGATCATGCGGTGATTTTATGAAATTGTTGTCAGCACGTTGCAAGCTGGCTCTAAATGCTTGCCTTTTGACCATGCCTCCTACCCCATCACATGCTCCTTTTCCGTGTGAAGATGCAAAAAAGTTCCATTCACACTCTACGTTACTTTCAATTTTTTGCTGGGCCAAGTTAAAAAAATTATATTTTTTTTTGTATTGGGACCCTGCCCCGTCAGAGAAATAAATAATTTTTTTTACTGAGCTCTCTCCAAAATTCACTTTAAGGTAATTTACAAGTTTTTTGTTGAATAAATGTACACTGTGTGCATCGTGCGATAACTTTACGGAAATAATAACAAAACTCCGATGGCTGATTTGATCATTGCTTCGATAATACACCACATATGGGTGTACTGTGGCTTGTGTGTTGGCCCAATGGAACGATTGAATTGCGTTTTGAATCGCAAATGCGTAATTTTCTGCGAAGTCCAAGCAAACTATAAACTCTCCATCTGCAGCAGTGTTTTTAGATTCAGCAAAAAATTTTGCTTGCGATTTTGCAAGAAAATCATGCGTGATGAGGGTTTTTAAATCATCTATTAAACCAACCACAAACGCGGAGTATGACTCGGATTTTTCTATAATTGCTGACCTAAATTGTAAATGGAAGAATTTAAAAATTATTGCAAAAATACCGTTCTTAGTAACGCGAATCTTACCGATCAGTACTACACCAACTACTAAATTTCACAACTTCAATACTTGCTTCCTCTAACCGAGTACAAAGGTTTTGCTTGACTAAATCAACACCGGGACATTGTACAGAGTACTCCAACTTGAATTTTTTAAATATTTCTGTCAAGTCAAATAGCAAAAGTCGCTTTTGCATTAGTTCACGCCCATTTGAAGTTTTTATTGAGAGACAGGCCTTCATTCCAGGCATTATTCTGCTTATTTCATCAGACATATAAAATTTTTTGACGAGTTCTATTGTTGACTGCGGAAGTTTTCTACCAATCCTTTTCATTGGAAGCGGAGCTAAACCAAAGTTGTTTTTTGCTTTTTTTGAACGTGATGCCAAGTGGTTTGAAACGTTGAAAATTTTTCGAATTTTATAATTACTAAAATTGTTCGGCAAAACAGACAAAATCTGAACTTTAGCATGGAAGGTTTTCGCTTGTTTTAATGATCTTTTCACATTTCGTATAAATATGTCTGATGTCTTGCTTTTGTAATCGACTTCTTCTAAATCAAATGAAACGTTTGATAGAGCATCATCAACAGAATCATTTTCATCAGCTTCTGTTTTTTTTTTATAAAAATCCACCCGACAAGAATTGCAAATATATAATCCAATAAAGTCTTCAAACAATGAGCTGCTGTTTAAATCGATGCAATAAAGGTTTTTCCTTACTGATTTGTGGGATTTTTTGCCAAAAGGATTGCAACAAGTGTTCACTTTTCCCATTTTATTTTTTTTAAATATATGCACGGTTTCAATTATTCTTTTAAGAATTCAATAAATTTAATTTTCTCCACGCGTAAAAGCTTCAATTAACTCGCAAGAAAAAAATAAAAACAGTTACTGTTGACTGTTGTTGTTTTTTTGGCAAAGAAAGAAACAAGAAAGCAAATAAGAAAAAACACAACACAAAATCATTTTGTACTTGCGCTCGAGTTTTGCTTGCATTTTCATATAAGTGTGAAGAGGTGTGGTCACAAAAATGATCATAACTTTGAAAGTACATGATTCTACACGCTTTTTAATACATTTCCTGAAAGCTTATGAAATTTGCCGTCTTTCTAGGGTAGAGTAATAATTAACATCGATTGAGAACAGTTCACAAACCGACATAGTTTAGGGAAATGTGATTTACATACATTTTTTTTTCAGTGTATATTTTTTTTTTATTTTTTAAAATAAAGTTAAATATATTCCTAATCCACGAAAAAAATTTTTTTCAGTTATCTTCTTTAGTCTCTGAGTTATGATATTTTAAAAAAGGCCCCAAAGGCATTATATATGAAAATTTCTGATATGTTTTGTTTTACAACAACAACAAACGAAGGAATTACAACAAAATATTTTTACAGCTTTTATGTCTTGTCATACACTTTCGATTTGAGTATATAATTTTCAAATTTAAAGACCACTAGTTCCGCCTCACGTGGCCTGACTCTATTCTATTGAAATAAATAACCTTCCACCTCGACTCAGTCGTTTAAAACTTCTTTTAATTTTGTCACCCCCAAAAAAACACAGAGGAAGGAGGTTAAGTATTAACGATTTTTATCATTATTGTAATTACCGTTCAATTATTTTATTCCAACATCTCTACCCACTATGAATTTTTACTTTGCATTTGAAATATTTACGTCAAATTTTATTAGTCACCCTCTCAATTTGCTTGTCAGTCGTTACGTCAAGTCACGTCACATTCATTAATTTAGTTCTATTTACACTTGCATTAAGAACATCCCTGAGATTTTCTTGATGTTGCTTTTAGTATTTGTGATTCCGTCAGAAAATTATTTTTTTGTCTTTATTGGCATTGTTGTAATTATCGGCCATTAAGTTTTGGTACTGGCACTTATTCTATTCTTCAGCTGTCATGGATTCATTTTCATGGTTTAGTCATCATTTTCTTCTAATAGATGCTCGAAACTGAATGTGGGTGGCGAAAATCAATTTTTCAATATACCGGTTTTCGGATTTTAATTTTGGCAAAAATCGATGTATCCGGGTTTTCGGGTATTTTGCTTTAAATTAAATTACACATGTATAACTAACAATACGTTGGTTGGCGATCATTTCTTATACTTATTCGTGTTAAAGACTCAAAATTTCACAACTGTATTTAATTAAAATAAAAGCTATATATTTTATATACTACATATCTTTATATTTTAATCTTCAATATTTCGCTACCCATGGGGTAGCATCGTCGGGAAGATAAACACAATTATTAATTAAAAATTAAAATTAAATTTTTAATTTATAATTGTGCTCATAGTCCCCACGTGGCACACTGGGAGAAATATCCAATCTAGCTGATCATATGTGACCTGCTCCACGAAAAGTGACCTCTGCGCCGAAAAATTTTTTTTTTACTTTTTGAGTGATTCTTATGCTGCAACCCGCTCTTTCAAATGCCGCAAACCGCAAGTTTATATGTGTTTTAGTTTTTTTACAAATCACCTGTATAGATGAACATAATTAATGAAAAAATTGAAAAATGTGGTATAAACAGATAATATATATAATATTTGAAATTTAAAAAAAGTTCAGTATCAAAGGTACAAAATTACAAAAATATCAATTTTACTCTTTTTTTACTCCTAACACGCTTTTTTGGTGGTTCTTCTGTATTTTGCTGCTTTTCTTAAACGCGTTTTTCTCAATAACTTCTTTTCGGCGAAGAGGTCACTTTTCGTGGAGCAGGTCACATATATCAAAAATTAAAGTAAACCAATTCTGAAACTTATATTGCACAATTAATCTTAGATAGTCACACCTTCATATGGCGTTTCACTTTTTTTATTTGTTCACGAATAATTTAAATACAGGGCAGTAAAAGTATGGAATGTAGATGTAGTAAGGAATTAACGAATTTTAATTTCATGTGGCCGTGCATCAAGAGTCTTAGTGTATTATTAAACTCGTATTTTTTTTTTGATATAATATGAACTGAGGTATTTAAGAATGTAATTTATTTTGGTGAAAGTCCTTTAATTAATTATCCAAGAATAAAACACATAGGGGTATATTTGAGATTAATTTCGAAAATGTGCAAAGAGATTCAAAAAAGTCTCCGCCTGTAACTGCCAAAAGTACGTTTAGTAATGAGCATGTGCACAAAAAATTAGGTGCCAATAAGTGCCAGGGAATTTTATATCAATTTGTTAACACATTATCCGTATGCACAATTGCTTAATGCTATCAAAAACCGAGTAACTCTTTAATTCTTATTTATTGTCCTCCGATATAAAGTACTACGTTTATATTGATTAATATTTCACTTTTGTGGCTTTATTAAAACCACGGCTTATGTTGTATCCCACATTTTCTTTTCATTTCAATCAGCTGTGCTTGACAACGCGAGAGAGAAAACAAATAACAAAAATGTGTTTATTTGTATTTGCTTGTTTTCACAATGTATGTGGTAATACTTGAAGAAAATGTCAATTACATATAGAGAATGTTTCGAAGTTTGGTCCAATTCTGATAAAAGTATTAAAAACCATTTAGTGATTAATCATGTTTTTTCAAGACTTGGACCATTTTATGAAAAAAAAAGTTGAAAAATTTACAAACATTTTAAAAGTTGTAATTAGTATGTGCAGCAAATTTAGTGTTAAATGGCGTGATTGCAAATGAACCATTTCAGTTTTTGAGTCACGTCACAGACAGTGGTTAAGCAAATATATTGTTGTTTCGTGCCTAGAGAATAAAGATATTCCTGGTCCTTCACAATGCCGAGGGCGTGCATCAAAGACTTTTTCAGAGCTAAGCTACATATCACAAAAGAGGAAGGTAACTGAGCTTGTACAACGTACAAGTAAGGAAGAGTTAATTGTCGCCACAAGTCTCAGTTTATATAAATCTGGTAAGCGGGATGCTGCCCATATACTAAAAGATATACAACAAAGTCCAGAAATGTCGCCCAAAATGAAACGTGCCGTCTCCAATACCAACAATACATACAAACCATACACACCTGATGAAGCACTAGCCCTATATATGGATGGAGACTATTCTAAAAGTTCGTACATACTTGCACAACCAGGAGCCAAAAGTCGTAATGCTAACATTTATCCGCCATACCAAGTGATAGGTGAGGCAAAAAAAAGGTGCTATCCGAAAGAGACCTCTATAATTCTAACAAGTTTTTCTGCTGAAATCGGTCTCCAAGCTCTATCGGTCCCCAAGCTCAAACGGATGTTATTAAAAACAAATAAGATACATATCACAAAAATTACAATGTTCTTCAAATGGGGTTGCGATGGAAGCGGTGGACACTCCGCTTATAAACAAAAATGTCTGACGAAAATTTGTTCGCAATTTGCTTGGTTCCGTTGCAACTAAAAGCAAACGAAACAATTTTATGGCAAAATCCTCGACCTTCATCTACCCGGTGTTGTCGTCCAGTTAAAATCTTGTTTCAAAAAGAGACAGTTGTTCTACTAAGAAATGAAGTAGCTAATATAAATCAACAAATTCAAGATATTATGGAAACAGAAATTGAAGAATTGCATGTAAAAGTTGACCACAAATTCTGCCTAACCATGATAGATGGTAAGGCATTTAGTGCAATATCACCTAAGGTCATGAATAACCTAAACGAGCTTAAGACCTTTAACCCAAATGAAACGATGTTTCAATATGGACTGTCAACATTGCATGCGTGGATTAGGTGTGTCTAATGCACATTGCATATAGACTCGATGCAAAAAAATGGCAAATTCGAAGCGCGGAAGATAAAATTGCAATTGAGCAAAAGAAAACTAAGAGCATCCAAGAAATGAAAGAAAAGATGAACTTACTTGTGGATATACCCAAGCCGTGGTTTGGAAAAAGTAATGACGGCAATACTGCCAGAAGATTCTTTCGAAATCCAGGCCTTGCGTCATATATTACGGGGATAGATGAGAAGTTGATATATAACTTAATTGTCATCTTACGTGCAATGGCTAGTGGTTATGCTATAAATACTGATTCCTTTATAGACCTTGCTGAAGAGACCTCAAAACTGTATGTCGATTTATACCCCTGGTATTACATGCCCTCAAGCCTCCATAAAATATTGATCCACGGAGTTGAAATATTAAAATTTGCTTCCATACCAATTGGTATGTTACCAGAGGAAGCTATGAAATCAAGGAATAAAGATTTTTGCAACTTTAGAGAATTTCACACAAGAAAAATGAGCCGCGAAAAACAATGCTCGATCTACTTAATACATTACTGTATTCATTGGATCCATTAATATCGTCACGATCACAAAAAACGACCATCAACCATCGACAATTAGAGCCGCTTACAAATGATGTAAGAAAATAGTTATGTGACCCAAAGATTCCTAAACAACTTGAACAAGAGGAGTCCAACTCCGATAGAGAATAGTAAGAATAGTAAGATTTATGATATTTTGGTTCTCTTTACATATGAAATAAAAAAATTAAAAACAAATTAAAAAACTAAACTAGTATTTTTTTATATAATATGGACTCAGGTAAAAATGTAATATATTTTGGTGGAAGTGCTTTAAATAATATCGATACAATAGATTAATTTCATACATTTTTTCCGAACCTTTTTTTACTACCCACTTTTCAAATATTTCAAATATGTGGCAACTCTGGTTCCATAACTAAGACAATATGGGTATTAACATTTTTGTTTTCTCCAGTACTATAACCATATGTACAAAGAGATTAAAATTTTGTAGTGACAGACATTTTTCCATATAAAAAAATCATTTTAACCTCTTTTTTCCTCCAAAATTAGAAATTGGGCCAAAAGAAAAAAATATGGGTCCGTTAACTTCGTCTTCTCTGTCACATAGTATGTTCTCATATAAAACATACGAAAAAATTAAAACTTGCACTTTCAAAGTTCAATGTTAAGAAAACCTTCCTTGTGGTGCACCCTGTACTTAAACAGGGTGTCTGGAAATACATTGAATTTAAAGATAACATATTCCTCTACAATCGTTCTATACATTTCCTACTCCTCAGGTCAACAGTTTAAGAGATATGATTTTTGAATAGCTAGATTGGTGATTTCTCCCACTGTGCGTGGGTAGCGAAATATTGTAGAATAAAATAATCTAAACTAGACCTAACGCACGAATATTTTAATTTTAACTATGATAAAAAAGGTCGAATGAATCATCACATTTTGAAAAATATGTATATATCATATTCCAATTTGGAATGCGTGTTTGATATAAAATTTACAACTTTTATGCAAATTCGCAATAAAATGATTTAAAATCGAAAATCACATTCAAATTTGTAAAAGATTTTCATGATTGAAAATCTTATTAAGTTTAAAACATCTAGTTATCAAATAATTTTAAATTTGAAATTTGATAACAAATTTTGAAAAGTTTAATTAATTCTTAAGTTATTTTGAATATTTCATTTAGAACTTATTGAAGCATAAGATCACATTTCAAAGTAGAGTGCAACAATCTTCGTAGTTTTACAAAATAGCTTTACTCTGAAGAATTAATAGAAAAACATAATTTCTAACTTGTATTTTGAGTCCGTACTACATATAGTACGCTCGGCACATATGGAAGCAAAATACAGTATTTTCGTGTGATTTAATTCAAGTCGTTTTTTATTCAGCAACTTTCGTGTACATAAGTAAAGAAAACATAAATTAATAAAAAAATTATTTGGTGGTTACCATAGTATGGAACCATTTGCTTGTCCACTGAATGATGCATGGGTTTCGGACCATTACTTTGGAAACTCTTCTACAACATTTGTAAAAGTGGTCTAACTTTTGCGAACTTGTCTGCTTTATCCAGACTGTTGTTATCCACAAAGTGCAAGTTTCTTATTATGAACTCAAAAATCGATCCCTTCTCATTGCATTCGACACAAAATAATGATGAGTATTCCTATCATTTAGCCAATACATACGGTGTTTCGAATCAGTGTTGTTGCCAGTCAGTAGCAAAATTGCAATAATGCACCTGATTTCGTGCAGAGTTATATTTGCCGTTGGGGTTTTCAAGAGGTATAGGTAAAATTTCCTGTTCACATGCTGTAACAATAGGCTCAGTTTCTTCCAGATCGTGCTTTTCCCATTTTACTGATGACTTAATACAATTACAGTTGTTGCAATAACGCAAGTGCAATGTCGTCTTCATTATCCGAATCAATAGAATAAGAATTTCGAAAAAGCTCAGCCTCATCAGTTAATAATAGGGGTGGTAAGTTTTCAAACTTCACTTCATTTTCTTCTCCAGAATCTTCATCTGTGACATAGTTGTTCGCACCTTGAGTGGGCACAATTGAGATATCGTAAAAATTTTGCAAAAACTCTTCATCAGTTTCCTCACAGCTATTTATTATCTCATTTAATGCTAAAAATCTGAAAAAAATGTGTTCTTGTTTTTACCATTTTTGCACACTAATGCCGAACGTACTACATGTAGTACGTTAGCATATACATCAACTAAAATCGCGCATAATTTTCTCTTTCATATATACATTTGCAACGCATGCTTTGTTGACCGTTATATTCTATAGCACAACAACAAGGAGATAGGAAAACTGGAAGTACAGTAAACGCAGAAACCTGAACATAGCAGGTGTACTACATGTAGTACAGCCGGCATATAAGTAAAATTGAATTAATCGACATCAAATAACTGGTTTCCGGTTTGTTCGAAAATAACGTTTTTTAAAAACCGGCACGTGGTTAATAGCCAAAAACCCGGTTAACCGATTTCCCTTGTTTTACGGTTTCGGTTTTGGACACTCTAGTAGTGACTCTCCTTTTATGGGCTTCACTTAATTTTTTTGTAGTAATTTATTTTAGGAAAGGGTGTTAACTACCAGAGATCATGCAATTTCTGATTATTACAACAGAGTTTTTACAGGAAATTGCTATTTTAAGTTATGATAATCACTACGTTTTAGTTTAAATTAGTTTCTTTCTCAGGCTAAATTCAAAGACGTAGCATATTTTTATATCATTTCGCCCAACAAAAAGTATTCAAAATTGTTTCGGTATTAAAAATTTATTGTTTCGGTATTAGAATCTAAACTGGATTCAATTTCTGCAAAATCCGAAATATTAATCACAGAATCCTTGGTAGATTATATAGGGGTCTTACGTTCGTTGTTTAGAACCAGAATTTTCATTGATATTTTACAATTGCAACTTTCGTCATACATTTCATATATACCCTTTACAACTTACACTTTTTTTTCGTTTTAATGTCGTAATAATGACACTTGATGAGTGATTTTTTGGCCAGATGGTTGGTTGGTTTTATACTGTTTCGACTGAAGTGATGACTTCAATACATCCTCCTTCAGCTGATGATGCTGGATATTGGTTAGATGTGCACTTCGTCTGCTGGCTACATGGCCATAACTTTTATTAATAATAAAAAAAAAATATATAGTTTATTATGTATGCCAGTTGGATTTAAGCCAAATTATAGTTGCTGTGACCGTTCTTGTTGTGGGCTCAAGTAAAATTACTATGTTCAAGACATGGATGCCACTTTAAATGGCATAGATAGCGGGGAAAGTGTGATATTTCCACAGTCGTTTTATAACATGTTTTTAGCATTATCTATATTTTCCACACTCTAACAGTCATAAATCACTTATAATTCAAGAGCTCTCAAGCTAAACTGGTACAAATATATGGATAAAAGAGTTCAAATTTGGTAAAAAAGGTCTACTATTATGTTTGACATTTAACATTTTATCGGCATTAAGTTATGGCTCTGGTGGGTGTTCCTGCTGTCATTAAAGACAGTCATTAGTGCCTGCGAATGAAGACACTAAAGAGATAATGTCATTGCCAAAATGTTAAACGGCGGCATTCTGATGTTCATAGACTTATTTAAGTTGCCTGTATGACTTAAATTGTTCTGTGATAACATTTAGAGAATCATTAAAAATTTGTATAATGCCATTTGTGACATTCAGAATTTAACATGTAGGCCATAAATGATTTAGTCAGTTACCACAATACCTTCAGTTATTTCAAATAATTGATGTGGCCATTACATGCGGGAAGTGTCTACTGGGCACTAGCAGTATTCTCCTGACATCCTGGTTTAATAGTGTAATCGTCATTCCATAAAAAAATACAATTAGATTTGCAGATAAAGCGATACACAGAAAAACTGTGGCTCTGGGTGTAGCTTAGGGTGGAGTAAAAAAATTAATTTTTTTTATTTTAATTTGTAATAGGGCGGAAAAGTTACCTAGTTTGACCCATAATGACCATGCACAATTTGGGTTCTGGCAAAAAATTTCTTCTGCCCCCCAACGAAAAACGTCTAAAATTACAATTTCCCGGATATTTTGAGAATTATGAACACAATATTATTTTAATTTATAATAGCTTGGAAAAGTTGCATATTGTGACCTATAATGGTAATATAAAATTTGGGCTCTGGCAAAAAGAAAATAATATTGGTGCAGTTACAAATGTGGACAAGTCAAAAGTTATTGATCGGAGAAAACTTATAAGAGAACGCCAGGAAAACCAGTTCAATTTTCAGGATAACGGACTCGATGTACTTTCTACTAAATAGCTGACTGGGACTAGGCTTTACTTCGACGGGCGTAAAGATAAAACACTGCTCCAAGTTAACCAGGACAAGAACTACTATTCGCAAACAATTGTAGAAGAGCATATATCATTTGTTCAAGAATCAGGCGGAAAATATATTGGATACGTTTCACCAGCAAGTGGTACAACAGAGGCTATCACGAAAAGTATAACCGAATTTCTAACAGAACATTCTATTGACATTGAAAATCTGGAATTGATTGGGTGTGATCAGAAAAATTTTTATACCGGTTATAAAGGGGGAGTGATCAGAATTCTTGAAGAATATTTTCGCAGGCCCATTTAATGGGAAGTATGTATGCTTCATGGAAATAAACTTCCCCTTCGTCATCTCCTGCATCACTTGGACGGGCAAACTACTGGGCTCCGTAGGTTTTCTGGACCAATCGGAAAGAAGTTGGAATTGGGTGCGAAGGTACCTGTTATTGTGTTCAAATCAATTGATAGCAATTTGCTGAAATTTATGAATGCATTCTCAAAGACCTTAATGCCGACCAAAAATACATGTACCAAATGGTCAAAACCATTGCTAGTGGTAACTCTTCAATAGATTTGGCTAGGCGGGATCCCGGAAGGTTACTGAAAATTTAGCAGACAAATTGGTAACTCTAGTCGATTGTGTCATGAGAGTATATGCATCTATGTAGTTCCACATAAAAATTAAACCTTTATGTGCAAACGGAGCTTACCACTTATGGCGCACCATCAGTCTGTCACGTTACCTGTAGCAATCATTGAAATATGTAGTTGATACAGTTATTCAACGAATTCGATTCTATTCTCATGCTGAAAATATTCTTCTTGGCATGGTAACAAAGGGCATACGTCAGGCAAGTTGGTCTCCGACGTATCATGAAAGCAAGGAGTTAATCTGCTTTTTACAAGAAGCAGTGAAATTGATTATTTCGGTGGATGGTTGGGAATATAGCTATTTCGGGGACCACCAAGGCACCTCATCAGCTCCCATATCCGTAAGTATTCTCAATTCTCAACGTACAGGGAGTTATGAATATTGATGTTTTCGGTAAAGTATTGTTTTGGATGTTTTCCCTCTGGTAGGTGGTCTTAAAACAATCCGCGTTAATTTGACAATTGTTTACTCCAATAATAAATAAAATATATCATCACATACCTAAATACTTGTGGAGAAGGGAGCTGACGAGATACCTTGGTGGGCATTGAAATAGCTTTGTTCCCCACCATCCACCGAAATAATCAATTTAATTCCTTCTTGTAAAAACTGTTTTCTTTCAAAAAATTTTTTTAATAGAAAAAAGATCTTGAAACGAATTATGAGGAAAAAAATCGGAAGAAATAAGCAGACGTACCTTGTAACCCCAATGTCATTGTTTGTAGTTTGTAAGCAACAGTATCCATGTATTCGCTTTCAATGAAAGCCTACATAGACAGGAAGTGGTGAATGTTGATGTTTTCGGTATAGTATTGTTTTGAATATTTCCGCTCCAGGTTCAGTAAAATATTAATATTGTTGCTTCATTTCAAGCTTCTGACTAAAACAGTCCACAACTCTATGATACTTAAATCCGCTATTGTATACTTACAAAAATATATGTATTGTCATCTTACCTAGAAACAAGAAGAAATACAAAAATCAATTAATAAAAAGGAATTTATACAATCTAAGAGGTTCTGTTATTTAAAAATGCAAATAAATTGAAACTGAAATTTATATTAAATTTGAATTAGCGTTCCTCTATAAAATCTGATATCTGAATTAAAACAAAATGTGTTGTATTTTTATTCAGCAGTCCCTTCAAGAGATGTCATGGAAAATAAATATTTATTTTAGTTAATTTAAAATAATTACTTGATTACATTTAAAGATCTACGATGTTAGTACGCAGTTCCTTTAATGCTCTGATAGTCATTTTGTGTAAATAATTCTCCATTTTATACCACAGCCGCGGTTTCCTTTCATTTACAAATAAAATCTTTCATAAGTTTCATATAATAATTAGAGTTCTGTGAAATAAAATTTTCGAAAAGTCTTCCCTCTAACGATTTCTTACGAAATGAAGATTAATAACACTAATTATATTATGATTAATTAAATTTGACTTTGTCTGCCACTTGAATATAACCACAAATTTCCTTAACTTTGCTACAGCTTCAACACCACAACTGCCATTATCATTATTCCATATTAAAATGCTAATGTGCAAGTGATTCTTTGTATGTATAGGGCATTTTCCGAATTTCATTAAATGAATCAACACAAACCGAAATCTATACAAACACGGATTTCCGCTTTGGTTAAGGTTTCCGGTATGGTATGCTGTAACCGCTGTTGATTAATCTGCCACATAAGTCATCATGACCTTAAGAAGTTTAATCGACAAGACAAGCATATTTGGCGTTAATGTTTTTTGCGCTTAAGTTTTCAAGGAGAAATTTCAAAGAGAATTGTTCAAGAACTTTTCAAGAAAAGACATATTTATCTTCCTGGCTAAAACATAGGCGTATGATGAATCTATTTTCCGGCTGCTAACGATAAACTAAAATTAAATTAATAATTCAACATTGGAAAAGTTTGATAGTTTCATTTGATTCTCTGCCGCATTCATAATTAGTCCATTATACCAACCTATAATTCACTGCACCACCACAAACCCAATGCGTAAACATATAAATTTTAATGATTCCCCATATGTATGAATATTCGTTTGTGATTGCTCATACCATTATATATACTTACGTCTGATATACTCATATTGTCATACCAGTAAGAAAATGCTTGAAAGCACGACAAATTTCGGCCTCTTTGCAGGCCCTCTGAGATATTCGATACACAATCATACATGGATTTCCACCGAAGGCATGTAAACATAAATTCCTTCTGCCGTACAATATACACGATGCAGATTTGACCTTTTCTTCTTGAGGAAGGCTAAGGAACATGCCTCTTAAGGAATGCGCAAACGAAGGTGTTTCAAAAATTGCTGTTTCAATGTCGGTCTTATTACCATTTGGGATATTTAAACTAAACATATCGATGCCAGAATACAGGTTTTATAATGATTGGTTCGAATCCTGGGATAGTTAGTTCATAATTTGCAATTGTGTCATGAAACAAATATGAACTCACCTATAAAACAAAACATAAACAGAAAATTAATTTTACACTGTGGGGCGAATGTGTTGTAATAATGTGAGGATTCCATAAATTTTATAGTGTCACCTGTCTTTTTGGATTGTAACGGATGAAAAGTTCATATTACAAGCTTTCAATGTTTGGTACAGCATATTCTATTTTTTTTGTTAGAATAATATACAATTTAGGACAGCACACTACTGGCATGACTACTGGTTTCGAACTGCGTGATAAGTTTATCATCAGATGAATACATCCCAATCTTAAGATCATCTATTGTATAAATATATCTACTAATTTTATCTGCAATTTACATATGCGGAATGGTATCAATCGAAACCCCCTCATAGAAAAATGTGTTTGAGGCAGCTGAGTTAGCCGTAACTAGAGTATTCAAAGCCCGAAAACGGTTAACGATGCGTCGGTTTTTAAAAAGAGCTAATTTCGAAGAGCCGGTTTCGCCAGTTATTTAAAGTCGATGAACAGTGTGCTCGCTATGGTTACTGAGCCCATCAAACAGACACAAAAGACTTTGGCAACGAAATATTTCGCCGATAGTTTTTTGAAATAAGTAGTCCGAGGCCATAGAAGTCATATCTGCCAACTCCGAGTTAGATGAAAGTTCCGGAAGAATGAAAACACAGGTCGTAAGATAGACGGAATGAATAAAACAATAAACAGTATTCAGAATCACAAAAGAAGTACAAAATGTCCAAACGAATATTTACTGAACGATGATTTTGCTTAACTGGAGAAGTCAAATATTAGAAAAGACAGGTTGAATAAAATAAATAAATAAAGGTTGGGCCATGTAAAATTTCAAATTTGAAGCAGATGGTCAATTTGACATTTAGGAAGGGACAGATTATTAGGTAAAGGTTAGAAATTTACGAAATGGCTCGTAAGAAATAAATTCGATAGAAATAGATCTGTTTGTGGATTAATTTATGAAGCGAGTTTGTCAATACGGATGCTTGGTGAATAAAATAAATTATCTACATGCTCGTCCAGTGGACAATATTGCCGATGTAGCTGAAAATGTGCTGGAACAGCCATTAGCAACAACTCGCTACCGTTCGCAGCAATTGAACAATTCTCGCATTTTTTGATAAAGACCAAGTCCAAGAACCGAAGCTTCGTGGCCATCCGATGCGTGTGCTGAAAGAATGTGCTGAAGATCGCTTACCGAAAAATAATGCTTTTCCGATGCAGCCCATTTTCACTTCGGGCTACGTTATGAAACAAAATTGTCGCATTTGGGTCGCGGAAAATCCACACGTCGTCGAGAAGATGGCGGTGCATCCGTAATGAGTGACAGTTTGGTGCGGTTTTGGCATGGCGGCACTATAGCCCAATTTTTCTTTGAAAATAACCAAGGAGCCGCTGTAACCGTCTATGGTGAGCATTACTGTACCATGATTAGCGGGTTTTTGTTCCAAAAATTTGAAGAGGATGACATGGACGAAGAATGGTTTCAACACGATGGCGCTACTTCCAATCGATATTTTGCCCACTGCGCTCGAAATCGCATAATCAGTCGAAACTCGGAAGTCCATTAGCCGCCTCACAGCTGCGATTTGAATCCGTTAGACTATAATCTCTGGACCGTCGTGGAAGGTAAATGTTACGCAAACAATCCCGAGTACACTGAGGCCTTAAACCACGAAAATGACGCCTAAACAATCGACAATACTGAAAAATTTGGTTGGTGAATAAGTACTGTGTCTATGTTAGTGTTTTTTTTTAAATCGGAATTAAATTCAAATTTTTAAATGGCTCACACTTTAGTTTCCCATCACATACCATGAACGTATAGGCTGGTTCAGAGCGGTATTTTGATCAGCATTTTCATGGCTATGTACTCGGTAGTCACTGAATTAAAAATAAACGATGGTTATATAAGGAATAGGTTACCATTTTGGCATATCACCTAAACCGGATATTAAGGTTTCTACACCTCGGTTTAATCGAAACCCAGTTTTGCCAAAATCGAATAAACCGAAAACCGACATTTTTGAAAACCCGGTTTTTTGAATACACTAGCCGTAAACGAATTTAGAGGATATCACAACATTATTAGAGGTTGATACAATTTCATTAGAGGTTGACGCAACCTTATTACAGGCTGACACAACCTCATTAGAGGTTGGCACAACCGCAGTCACCGAATTTAGAGGAATTAATTTTATTTCGGTTGTACCTGCAGAATTCGATAAAAATTGTACCTGCGATAGTTGCAATCGAATTGACGCCAAATTTGGTTATAGTTTCTGAATTGATGCCACATTCGGTTACTCCAACCGAGTTTGGTACCAATTTCGGTTTTTTTTAAACATTTTAAAAAAAGTTTTTGACAGAACGAATATAATTGAAGAGTCAGTTATCACACCCGAATCGACTACGAAACGAGGTTGCTTCAACAGAGTGCGAGTTGTGGGAACTAACTTCGGTCGTGACAACCTCAATTCGGTTATAGCTACTGCAATTCGGTGGTCACAGCCGAATTTATCTTTTCTACAACCTCTTCTTGAACAATTAGATATCTAGGTGTACCAACTAGACAGTATATTGAATCCACTTTATTAACCAAATTACTACAGAAAAATATGTAGTTAGAATTTTGTCCTATTACATATCTCGCAAACGATAAGAGATATATTTATGGCGGTAGTAGGGATTGAACGGCGTGTCCATTTTAGTGCGATGAATTACGCAGAAGAATTAGATCAAAAACTTTCAGATAGAACCTTGCTGTTCCAAGGTCGCTTTGTACATTTGATCGTAAGCGAAGCAAATTTAGCCGAAGCGCAACCGAATAATCAGATTCATGTGTGGTTCTATTAGCGAAGACAAACAAACTGTAAACTAAGTTTTCAAATGTGTTTCACGGAAAAACAATGGTACAAATACAAGGTAATAACAGGAGGCGGTGTTGTAATTATGTGCATAAACAACAGTCACTTTGTTTTTGTTCGTGTGTGTTTCATGGATTTTCCTTCGTTGAAAGGTGAAAAAGTACTAAATGCTCGATGCTCCTGGCTCGATTAGCTTATATTTTGTACGGATATGAATTTCGAATGAAATTAGGTTATATTTATATTGTGTTTTGTTGCTGACATTACTTGAATTGGAATAATACGGCCGTGCTTGGTATTTGTGTTTCAATGTGATGGGAGATGTCTAGTCCTAACTCAACCTGAAAGCTAGTTATTTTAAAAATAAGAGTAGAGGGTTTTTCCCTCCTAATATTCTCTTTTCCTCTTACATTGTCGCACGGTTTCAATTAATTTGAGGTTAGATCATTTATGACACACAGTTCCGTTTTTGTGTGACAGCTTTTCGACCAAGGCGAAGTCAGAAAAGTAAAAGCACTTGCCCAGCTGATGGATTTTGTTTATACTCGCATTCCATGTCTTCAATTGTCAAACATTGTTTACATATGTTTGTTTGCATTGTTGTGGTCGATCAGGACTGCTGGATGCAGCACATGCGGTTGTTGTTACGGTGGTCATTGGTGGCACATACATTTTCCACAATTGAACTTATCGGTGAACACTAAACTGACAATTTAATTATTTGCTTTCTACCACGTGTGCATGTGTCTGTAGCCCATTAAAAATGCATACTCACAAGCAGCTGATTTTGACAAACGAAGCCATTCTCAATTTGCCTGGATTTGACCAAAAACATCAACAACATCTAGTGCTTCCACCTTAGTTAATTCGTATTGTTTTCGACTGACCGTCATAATGACAGTTATGTTTGATTCGTTGACCTTTGACTGTTATGTTGACTGTTATGTTGAACGTAGGATTAAACGACAACAAGCAATGGAGCGCCACACACCTGCAGAACGACGAGTTATTGGTACTGCTTATTTGACCAATGTCCGGTCTGTTAGTTTAACGAAGCCCGAATTTCTTTGTAGTTTTCCTGGTTGTCCCGCACTATGTGGACGCACAATTAAACGTTGGCTAAGCCTTACGTGTAAACTGCTCCTTCGGCCAAAAATATCACACCTGTCGCCCTGGATGTCAGATATAACATCGACGAGACGTCAATACATGTAATTTGTCCTCAATAGGCGTTCGCTGCGTCGAACTTTGGTGATGGACCTGGAGATGTTTCCCTATAAAGTGCAAAGAATTAACAAATTACTGCCGTGCGATTCTAACTTACTACCATGGTCTATTGAACCTGGTGTAAGAGGAGGACGACTTCCGGTACGAAATGTTAATGAGCGACGAATTCGTTTTCCATCTATAGGGATATGTAAATAAATAAAATTGGGATCTACGGGTCACGGATAATCCACATAAAATGCACGAAGAACCATTGTATCCACAGAAATCGATTGTTTGGAGCGGAAATTGCAGTGAAAAGGTGGCTCGTTTTTATTTTTTTACTGACCTCGGCTGCTCTACCGCTACTAAAGCTGAGAGAGAAGATGAACCAGCTTTGTGTGCCGTAAGTTCTTGAATTAAGATTTTTGGGCTACCCACAAAAACCCACAACACTAACAAATCCTAAAAACCAGTACTAAAGAAGATCTCACCACCTTGAATCTAGATGTTATGCGAAACCCCAACACAAAAAAAAGTCCATAAAATAAACAGCAAATTATGCATCAATACGAAAAGGTATGATTTTATTAACTTAATGTCATCAATTTGACACAAATTTTGGAAAAAACGGCACAATGTCCACAGTTAGAGATAACCTTTCTCCACTTTGTATATAACGGGTTTTTCAACAGAGACGCTACAAAAGTAAATCGATAGGGACAACAAACGACAACATATTTTTCCCGCTCTTTTGACATTTCTCTTCAGTAAGGTTTGCCATTTCATCATGGAAAGATATACGAGCCAACAACGAGTCGAAATTATTAAAAGTTACTACCGAAATTTGGAGTCAGTGGCCTCAACTTTAAGAGCGCTACGTCCAATTTATGGTCGTCATAATCGTCCTACCAGATCAACAATTGAGCGTCTAGTGGAAAAATTTGAATCCACGGGCACAGTACAAAATGTTCCCGTGCCAGTGAGACAGAGAATTGCCCGTAGTGTCGAGAATATCTCAAGTGTTGGGCATCTCTCTGACGTCGTTGTGGCGAATTTTGCGAAAAGATCTTGGTCTACATCCTTACAAGATCAAATTGAGGCAAGAACTGAAGCCGATTGACCACCATAAGCATCGTATGTTCGTGAATTGCGCTGAGCATCAGCTTGCAAATGATTCGGATTTTCATCGGAAAATCATCTTCGGCGATGAGGCTCATTTCTGGCTGAATGGCTTCGTCAATAAGCAAACTATGTGTTATGACTCAGACAGCAATCGACACATAATCCATAAGTCATCATTGCATCCCGAAAAAATTACGGTTGGGTGCGGTTTATGGGCCGGCGGAGTCATTGGGCCGTACTTCTTCCGTGATGATCAAGACCGGCACATTACTGTGAATGCGAATCGCTACCGTTCAATCATAACCGAATATTTTTGGCCCCAATTGGATAATATGGACTTGGAGGACATGTTGTTCCAACAGGACCGCGCCACAAGCCATACAGCGAATGCTACAATCAATTTATTGGAAATCAAGTTTGGTGAACGTGATATCTCACGAAATGGCCCAGTCGATTGGCCGCCTCGGTCGTGCGATTTGAGGCCGTTAGATTATTTCCTGTGGGACTACGTCAAGTCTATGGTCTATGCCAACAAGCCAGCGACGATTGATGAACTTCGTTCGAATATCGAACGTGAAATTGCAGCAGTGTCGGCCGATTTATGCTTGAAAACAGTCGAAACTGGACTTCTGCGAGCGTGCCCGTGGTGGCCATGCAAAAGAAATCGAGTTCCATACATAATGGCATCGAACTTACTTTCACTGGAATAAAGACTTTCATTGGTATCTAAAACCGGCTTTGTTTTTTTTTAAAAAACTTTTGTAGCGCTCTTATTGAAAAACCGAGCATAAGTATAAATAGATAATTTTTAAATACAGGCCTGGCGGAAGGCCTTATATAACCTGATTGCCAGTGTATGTGCAAATATGAGCATTAGTAAATGGATAAATATTGGTAATTATAAGATGTATGTGTTGTGCGTATGTTTGAGTGTGTTGGCATGAAAACTTCTAAATTATATTTGCCAGAAATGGAATGAGTGCTATTATAAAGGATGTTAATTTTTAGACTGACAGCCTTTTTAGTATGGCATTAGTCTTGGTGCTATTTAATTAGTTTATTGATCAGAAACTTCAGTGAGCAAATAAAAAAAAAATAAATAGTTTCCCATTACATCATGGGAGAGCTTCTCACAACCAGTGAGCTGTGCGCTTTCTAGTGTTGTACTCAGT
This sequence comes from Phaonia tiefii, assembly GCA_963931995.1. Classification (NCBI taxonomy): domain Eukaryota; kingdom Metazoa; phylum Arthropoda; class Insecta; order Diptera; family Muscidae; genus Phaonia; species Phaonia tiefii. The sequence goes on along the minus strand of OZ008368.1, from coordinate 321,814,342 downwards.
GATTGGTACCTACAGTTTCACGCCGGTTCCGAACGGTATTTTGAGAAACTTTTTCATGGCTGAATACTTGATAGTGTCGCTGTCACTATGCGAGGTGACCGCCGCTGAAATAAATTTAAGGTGGTCAGAGCAGGAATCGAACCCAGGCTCTCATGTACAAGAGGCGCGCACGCTACCCATTGCACCACTTGCGGCAAAATACTTTCATAAATGATAACTGCAAGTTAACAAAGTTAATCTTTAAATATAAATCTTATAAATAAACACAAAGCCCCGCTCGGTTTTGCTTCTGGTCATCTTTATTTTTTTTACAGGCCCAAGAACAATACGGCTTTGAATTAAGACAGTATTTGCGATATTATTTCAATAAATCCTTCTCAGGTCTTAATTTTGCACCGCAAGTGCATCAAAAATCACCCAAACAAATAAATTCAAAATAACCAAAAAGTTTCCAATATAAATAACACTAGGTCACAAATAACAAAATTTTCTCTGTGATTTGTTTCTAGCATACTTTTTCTCATTGAGTTTGACCTACTAAACACGAAAATGAGTTTTAAAAATTTTTCTGTTGATTGGTTTTCGAGATACAAATTTTTGAACTTTTTTTTTTAAATTTTTGGAGGTACACTTACAATTTTGAGCATATCTTTCGTCTTCTTTGACGTATTTGATCCTACTACTACTCAAATTAAAGCAAATTGAGCCGTCTACAACTCATTCTCAGAAAATTTTCAAATCGGGTGAGTAGTTTTGATGTTGGCGGCTTAAAAAGGTTAAAAAACTGCGTTTTTTTAGTAAAAATGTGGCAGAAAAATTCATATAAAAATTCATATAAAATATAAAACGCGATGCTAACAGCGATTTTGGTTTTTTTACGTATAGCTGGCATTTTTCCAAAGAAAATAAGCACTTACTTATCAAAATCCGACAACAAATGGCGGACTTATAATTTTTTTGGTAAAACACCGAAATTCCGCTATTTCACGATATTTTGATTTTCATTATTTGCACAGCTAACCTACTAGGAGGGATCGAAAAAGCAAGTTTTTTATAATCCTTTTGGAATAGAACGGAACAGTTGCTCCTATACATAAGTTACTTCTGTTCAAAATTTCACCACCCTGGGTTAATGTCTTCTGTTCTGGCAAGGGACGTGAAATTTCAAAAATTTAGTGAAATCAGCAATTTTTTTTTTGGAAATTTTTTTCAAATGTCACAGCACTTAGCAGTTTTGATAAAATTTTTAAATTAATATTAATAACACAAATATTTCATAATTGTAAAAAACCTATTTACAATACCGTAGGGACGTTTCGTCGATGTTTTTAAGAAAATGGTATAATGAAAATGCAGAACATAGAAACACAGGTGCATTTTACGATACGAATTTTGGCAAACCCACTTTACATGTACAAAATTGTTTGGAAAAAACGTTTACGTAATTTTTATGATTCTCAGAATTAAAAAAAATAAGTAATACACAAATAGTTATTTAATTTTTATGATTGTGGTTGCAGAGTAATATACGCTTCTGAATGTGCGTGGACGCTCTTCGTGTTCCTTTATGACTGCTACTCCGTTCACAGTCAATTAAAGGGAATTACACTTTTTTATTGATGTGTGTTTTCCCGATGGCTACGTGTATCGGATTTTTTTTACAGAAATTCCCCCCACATTTGTGAGTGGTCATTATTTGGAAACTTTTCCACAATTTGAAACGCACACTCGCTGAATCCGGTATATAGCACAGGTATAGTATTTATAGGTGTTCATTTATCGTTTTTTGTCATTCAACAAGTGTCTACGAACGCGAGTAGTACGAGTAAAAAGTGAAACAAATTGAATTTAAGTGCATATAATACCTACCCAAGAAGTAAGACAATGAGTAAAAGACTACGTGTGTTCGAGTGTTTGAACAATCCAGACAATTTCTGCAATGTTTGTGGCGAGTTTATAAAGAATAATCACGCACACACATTTACTCCAGCAGTGCAATTGCACTATTTGAATTATTTTGGTATTTCACCAAATATCACAGAATCATGGACACCTAAGTCGCTATGTGATCTTTGCTATATAATCCTAACCAACTGGGCAGCTGGCGGAAGGTAAGAATTATAATTTATGTGCATAAATTCATACGAAATAGCGCCGAAAAAAATTGGATCATATTTCCATATTGTACTTTATTTATCTATTTTTCTTGTTTTTTTTTCAGTTATTAATAATCACAAAATGTTAAAAAAAAATTAAAACGACAACATTATTTCAACAACAGCCAACCGGTTTTCAATCAGAAACATTTTTCTGACCGTATAAGCTTGTACTATGAATTTTTCGTACATTAACTGATAAAAAATCCAAAACGTAACTGACACTAGCTAAATCATAAAAAATGTACGCCACAGAAAACTACAGCTCCGTGACATAAGGGGTCCGCCAAGTAACTTTTTTTTTTGAAAATGCTATAAAAAAAAAAAACTACTGAATATTTTCTTTTTTTATTTGAAAGTACAACCCTTCCGGTTAAAAATGGAAAATAATTTCATTCAAATGGCTGCCTCGGTTGGCCATGCAGTAGCCTACACGATCGGTCCAATTTTTAAGCACATTATGGATTGTGTGCAGCTGTATTTCACCAATGGCGTCACGAATATTGTCCTTTAAAGTGTCAGTTGTCTCTGGCTTGTCGGCGTAACACTTATCTTTGAGGGCACCCCACAAATAATAGGCCAACGATGTCAAATCGCAGCTCCCAGATGGCCAAACCACATCAGCTCTGCGGCTGATAATGCGATTTTCAAAAACAGGGCGCAAAACATCGAGAGAAGCTTCGGCTGTGTGGCACGTAGCGCCGTCCTGTTGAAACCAAATGTTGCACATATGCTCCTCTTCAATTTTTGTGAACAAAAATTCGTTCAACATGGCCCGATAACGATCGCCATTGACTGTAACCAAAATCCGCTCCAAACAGTGACTCGTTTTGGGTGCATCGGCTTTTCAATATATGCGTGCGGGTTTTCTGTGCCCCAAATATGACAATTTTGCTTGTTTATATATCCGCCAAGATCAAAATGAGCTTTATCTGAAAAGATGATTTTTTTTGGAAAATCGGCATCTTCTGTAAGTCGATCGCTGGCCCACTTAGCGAACATTACCATGATTTTCAAAGTAATCTCCCAATATTTCCGAGCGTTGTTCAAGCGTATACACAACCATATTCGTTCAGCGGAAGGATACAACTAATTATCTGTCAAATCAGACATGAGCTACGGCGCCAAGGCCAGCGCTTTCTACGCGGAATATATGAAGGCCTTACTAATAAACACATTCACAAATTTTTCGAAAAATCGCCCATTTGCTATATTTCCACAGACGCAGATTTCTTGCCAAAAATTGCTTTTCATAAGCTGAATAATTTTTTTTACAAAATTTTTCAATCCCTTGGTTGTGACTTCTATATAAAATAACATTCAATATGTTGACAATTATTTTCGTTTCATTTTCCAAGTCTCATAGCCAAGATATATGTATTACAGATGGAAGCGTTAGAACAGCTGATTGCAATTTCTTTTTGTCGTTGTGGTCTGACCTTGTCAAAATTTGTTTATACTAATTCCAAGATGTATCTAGTACAGGTAGTAGCGTTAAAATAGCAGACGAAATTTTTTTCTTGTCCTTGTGATTGTTGCAGAAAATTGCAATAATTCCTCCTGGTATAACCTGAAACAAATACATCTTGACAATTTCGATCGACCGAATTTGACAAGGTCGGCTCCTGAAATAAAAACAAAATGCCTTCAATTATTACTGCTTCTGCCTTACTTATTTTACCATATCTCATAGCATGCCCCGCAAGAGAAAATTTCCAATATCTTTTTAAGTAAGTTATTTTTATATTCAGAATACGAACTATTGAATTAAGCTACGAAGGCAATATATAGTGCCATTTTTCAAAAAAAGAAACACAATGTATTTCTTAGTACGTCATTTTTATATTCGTAACCCCATCTATACATTCACTCTAAAATTAAATAAGCAGAAACCATTTTCAAAAGTTTGTATAGCTAAGACCACTATCGAAAATTGGTAAAATTTTTTTTGTGACATTTTTCATTATGAACTATATCCCAAATTTTTCCATTTCAAATTGTTGGGTAATTTTTATATCAAAATCTAAGCCCCAATCAATGAGCCTAGAAGACCTCTGATTCTCAGAAACGCCTGAGTACACGCATAATGCTAAACTATTTGTTAATTTATTTAATCGCCCAAAACGCAAAATTAACAATCGTCCAAAAAAGCTAGGCGATTATTCATAAAGAAAAACGACCCAAAAAAAAAGTGAAAAACACCCAAACCACAATTAATAAACGCCCAACATTCATTTGAATTTTGTGAAGAACCACCCAAAAACTTTTGATGATTGTTCATAAAGAAAAATTTGTCAAAACTTCGGTGAACAAGTGCATACATTAATTTCGGGCGATTTTTCAAAATGAAACATTATAATATATTATGTTATATTTCCAAATTTTCCATTTTTAAACAATTGATTTCATACTTCACAACTTTACGCTTTAAACGATCAACTAGAATGAAACAATAACTATCGTAATTCTATTGGCGAAATGCAACAATGAAAGCAAGAATGGAGTTTTTCATTAGTGTTACACAAGTTTTGGTTATAAATAATAAATTATGGAAAAATTGCATAAATATAATTTCGGAACTGAATAAATTTCTGGAATTTGCATTAGTTGCGTTAAGTAAAGTTCCACTGCAGTTAACTTTTGACCAAAAATGTAATTTTAATCAAAAAAAAAGGAAAGTGGACAAACGCCCAAGACGGCGATACAGCTCTCCTTCGCGTTCGAGACGGCCGCTAACGGTGCACCAGCCCCTTTCACCCCCTTTGCCATAAATAAAATAAATGGTTTCCCATAACATCCCATGAATGAATCGGGGAGAGCTTCTCACAACCAGTGAGCTGTGCGCTTTCTATTTTTGTACTGACTGATTGGGGCCTACAGTTTTATTTTTGAGAAGCATTTTCATGGCTAAATACTCGATAGTGTCGCCGTCACTATGCGAGATGACTGCCGTCAAAAGGAATTTTAAGGTGGTCAGAGCATGGATCGAAGCCAGGATCTCAAGTACAAGAGGCGCGCACACTACCCATTGCACCACCGACATTGCCATACCTGTTTAATACTTGACATTGTCAACTCATTCTTTTGACGATATGTAACTATAACAAATGATTGCATTTTACACTGGTATGGCGTTATTCCCACTCTGGCTGCTAAACAGATTTTATTGCACCTCTTCTATGGAAATTATGCCATATGGCCTTATTACTGAATGAAATGAGAAATAAGGCCATATGGCTTTATTGCCTATAATTTATAATACTGCACCTTTCACACAACTTTCACAATCTTGCAAATCAATTTATATTAGTTGCGTTAAGCAAAGTTTCACTGTAACGTCTGAATATCGACAGTTAACTTTTGACCAAAAATACATTTTTAATCAAAAACAAAAAGTGAACAAACGCCGAAAAAAAAAATTATTTTCTTTTGAGTGATTCGACATTTGTGAAACATTTGGGTTATTGGTCATTGTAAATAATTATACAAAAATCTTTAAAAAAAAAGGAGCAATCGCCCAAAAAATTTTTTGGGCGATTCGACATTTGTGCGTTTTGGGCGATTTTTCGCACAGCCACTTAATCAGCTGCTCAGTAAGCATCACTTGAGATCTCTCTCACAGCAAAAAAAAAACATTTTTAAAGCACTCTGGTCAACATAGCTCCGAAGTAGGTAAGGAGTACAGCTAAGGCTGGATGTTGATTACAGAATATGGACGATAAATTTCAATAAGTGAACTTATCTGATGACTATAACATTAGGGTGGGTTAAGCGTCAAACATCGCTGAGTGTATTAAGAATGGAAATAGAAATAGAATCGAAATCAGTATTATATTTTGATAAACTGTGAACACAGGGATGGATACTAATAAGAGAATATTTTTTTAACACAAGTAACTGCTTACCAAAGGACCAACGTTAAATGATAGGTTCTTATTTAAAAAAAATATTATTTTTTTAATTTATTACGATACTAGAATGGAAAACTAATACAAGATAATAAATATGTAGAATGAATAACTAGCACAACGAAATAAATTCGTAGATCTTGTTGGCATAACTCTTGAATATTATAACCTGATAACGATCCCTGATCTGTCCTTCTTCAGTTTTTTCATACGATGGTCACGTCGCTTAGCGACAGCGACACTATCGGCAAACTACCCTTCAATATTCTTTCCAGAAACCGTCTTAAACCGTGCAAAAACTGTAGCTTTTATCTACTGAGTGCAAATTTGAAACGGACACAACTCACTGAGTGTGAGAAACTTCGTGCTGTACCTTAATGGGTTATCACGAGAAAATATTTGCTTATTTTCTTCGTATCATATCGAGATCCCTCAGGTAGGGTGATGATGTCTGTTAAGAACACTAAAATATAGCATGTACAATTCTCGCGGTCATTACAATGAAAGTAGAATTCGTATATGTCTGTTTTCCTCGAAAACCATTAAAGTTCAATATTTAATTACAGACCATTTTCCTGCTACGCTATTAGCATAAAACTCTGATATCATACAAAATGTTTGTAAAACATTGGGCTTTAATTGTGTACTAGCAAAGAAGTGAGTAGAATTTAAAAAAGCAATGCTGTCTTCAACGTTCAATGATGGCTTCTGCCATGACTATAATTACTGAGATTTCTCCATCTTATATGTCTTGATACTATTCCACTTACTTTTTAATTATGATTTATGCCTCTTGTGATTTCAACAAGAACCGAACACCATTATGAGGGGGATAACACATTTACCAAACAATGGAAAGTTAGATGGAGTAGACAAAGTTCGTGCTTGTCTGCTACCTAAATAGATATCTCCCAAGGACCTCACACTTGATTGCTACCACTTCAAGGGAGGATATGCAAAAATAGTGAAAAAAAACAAAGGAAACTGTCTCATGCACCCCTAACTTGCGGTAAAGACCAGATCCAAAAAGTAACTACAACTGGATTCTAGAGTATAGAAGAAAGTGAATATTTAAACAAGCATTAACATTTAATTTTGAAACATCAAAGGATTATGCATATTTCATAGAATTAACGTTTTGTTACCAAACAGTATTTGCGAAATTGGTAAAACTGAAATGCACCCTAATCAACACGCTCTCAACTAAATTATTATTTAAAAAGTTGTATGTGTCTAATCTGAGGAAACGTAACGATATCAAAACCACTGAGAATAAGGGATGGTCGTTAATGGTTTGTGGCTATGACAGGATATTTGCGTAGAAATTGGGTGTGAGTTTGTTCAATATTAATAATATACAGTAAACAAATTAAATAACGCTGTACATAAGTAATTTGAATGTCAAATTAATTTAAACATTAGTTGTGTTAATGTCAATATTATTATCCATTGGCCGTGTCTTTTTACCAATTATAGGGTTTGTGTTAAACAGTTCGTGACTGTTTCCACAATTGCTGCTATGATACGTATTTGGGGGATTTAGTATGATAATATAAATTAATTTTGTTGAAAGAATCCTGTGTTGACAACATTCATTCCAACGATAAATTAAGGTATAGAAAGAGTTCACTACTACTAGAAATGACCTAGGCTTTTACATATATATTAGGGGGATCGAAAAAAGTTTGCTCTGAATGCACTGAAGGAATTATCAAAGTATCTCTGAACTCCTGGAATAAAAATACGCGTTTGAACCAAGCGGGTTCTTAGAGAATAGCTCTATGTTTTGAAGTCCCTTTTAGTATTAAAAAAATGCCATGATTTCTTTGCTCAATAGAACGCTTGTTATCCCTCTTCCCCCCTCAAAAACTAAGTACATCTTTGCTGGTGGGAAGTTTATTCTCATCTAGTGGTACTACTGAGCCTATGATTGGACATTGCAGTTCATTTATGGTCGTCACCGAGCAGGCCCTTCACGCCATTGTGACTATATTGTTCACCAGTTTTCTCTATTGGGAATCAGTTAACCAACGCGTATCCGTATACTGAGTAAATAAATAAATAAATGGTTTCCCATTTCATCCCACGAGGGGATTAGTGAGCTGTGCGAGTTCTAGTTTTACACTCACTGATTGGGGCCTACAGTTTTACACCGGTTCCGAACGGTATTTTGGGAAGCTTTTTCATGGCTTAATACTCGATAGTGTTGCCGTCACTAAGCGAGGTGACCGCCGTCGCACACTACCATTGCACCACCGACGGCCTGTATACTGAGTACCGAGTAGATTATTGCTGCCGTATCCACCAGTGTTAGTGAGGATCACGATATGTCCATCTGTTACTGTTCGCAGCAATTGGGTTTTTGTTTTTCAGCCACCTGGAAGATTTTACGCAAGGACCTCGGTCTTAAGCCATATAAAATACAGGTGCTGCGGGAGATAAAGCCAGCTGACCTACAATAACATTGGCCTTTTGGTGAATGGGCCGTAAAGAAACTGACAAAAATAAATTTTATTTATCGAAAACTGTCTTCAGCGACGAGACTAATTTTTTAGATCAGTAGGGCTCGCTTTGTGGGCTGTAATGGGAAAAACATTTAGGTACGTCAATAAGCATAACTGTCAAAGAGCAAGCAGCGGCTGGTGAAGATCTGCTAATGCAGTCCAAAATATTCACTGTATGGTGCGGTTCATTGGACCTGTTTACTGTCAATGGAACAAGGTACCGTCCGACGATCACGGACTTTTTCTACACAAATTGGAAGAATTGGACGTGGTTGACGTTAAACTTGGTCAACCAAGGACGGTGACAAATTTCATACTGCACGTGAGACCATGAACCAATTGATAGGCGAGTTTGGCAAGCAGTTAATGTCACGTTGTGGCTCTGTGAACTTTACGCCCCGTTCATGTGCTTTGAACCCAAAACACACGTGAAGTCTTTCGTTCATTGGGTCAAGCCAACTACGACAATACTGCACGTGTCATTGGTGAGATACCGGCGGAAGTGTTGGAAAAAGTGTGACAAATTTGGACTTTCAGAATAAACCCCATTAAGCGTAGCCGAAGATAATATTTGCATGACATAATCGTTAACACGTAAACCGCAGACCTTAAATTGTCGACATTTTCGCATTCACGAATTTTCTGTGTTTTCTTAAATTCCCAAAAACCCAATTTTTAATTTATTTAATTAATAATGCCATTTGTTCTGAGGCGTAACTAACATTATGTATTATTATAATACTAAAAAAATAAAAATTAATCAAAAACCAACAAATAAAGCTATGGATATTCTGTACAGGTTACAGTTATAGTACAGAAACCTTAAACGAGTTGATGTTTTTTCTAGAAACGCATTTATCATTATTAACTTATTCCTAGAAACGTCGACACTACCGGGTACTTAGACATCAAAAAACTTCTCAAAATACCGTTCAGAACTTGTGTAGAACTGTAGGTCCCTATTAGTGAGTGTAAAATTGGAACCTTCATGGGATGTATTTGGAAACCATTATTATTATTATAGACTCTTTAATTTAAAATATGAGAATTCATCTTATTTGATTTCTAGCTAAAAAGACTGTCTATAATTTTTCTCACCAACAGAAAAACAGATCTTTTGACTTTATTTCGAAAAAATCTAGGTTTTTTACAGCTTACAACAGAGAGTATTTTGATCAGGATTATGCACATTCTGGACTATCAAAGATAACACCATTTTACAAATTGCGGTCAACTTTTGGATCTGATCCGATGAGAACAAATCTTAACGATATTTGAGGTGCTGAATTCGAATCCGGTTTTTGTTTTTCAAGCTGTTGGCATCGTTAGAAACGTTATTTCAATTGTAATCTTTGAATTATTTTTTGTTCCATAACCTGTGAAATGGAAAGAAAGAAGTGCAAATTTGATTCGAAGTGTTTTTGTTATGTTTGCGGATGTTATATAATCGGAAAAGGTGGAAAAAATATATGAAAGGCGCTGAGAGACGCATATTCTTATTATTTTGGTTTCTCTGTAGTAAACACTCACAAGCCGTGGGTACCGAAATTATTTTGTAAAGCGTGTAGCACAAAACAGTACAAGTGGTCACTTGGTCAAAAATAATACTTTTAATTTTTAATGCCAATGTTATGTGGAGAGCCGAAAAATCATGTAGATTATTGTTATTTGTGCTTGATGAATGTGATCAGTCTTAATGCAAAAAAACTATCAAAGTATAAATATGCTAACACAAACAATGACCCTTTGCCAATTTGCCCAGGTGTGAGCGCAAATTCCATGGGAACTTTCAGTTCGTCACCATCGAACAGTTCGTCACCGACCGAAGATTTTACCATGGAAGAAACACATAATATTAAAATATCGCAAAGTATGCTGAATGACTTGATTCGTGATTTGGATTTATCGAAACAAAAATCAGAATTGCTCGCGTCACGGTTGCAGGAGTGGAACTGTCTTCACACTGGAACAAAAGTCACTGTTTACAGAAGCAGAAATCAGGCGCTTTTACCGTTTTTCAAAAAAGAGGAGAACATATGTTTCTGCGATGACATCAACGGTTTATTTCAAGTGATGAATACACCATACGATGTAAATGAATGGCTTTTGTTCATAGATGGTTCAAAATACAGCCTGAAGGCTAGTCTGATACATAATGGAAATATAAAACCATCCATTCTGATTGCTCATGCAGTACAAACGAAGGAAAGTTATGATACAATGTGTAGAATTTTGACCAAGATCAAATACAATGAGCATCAATGGAAAATTTGTGGCGATTTAAAATCTAAAGAATAAATTATTTAAATACTGTTCCAACAGGTCATTGGTCTCTTAATGGGGAAGCAATCTGGTTTTACAAAATTTTGCTGTTTTTTGTGTCTGTGGGATAGCCGTGCAACTGACCAACATTATGTGAAAACTGATTGGCCAAGTCGAACTAGTTATGAACCAGGAAAACAAAACGTCTCTTCTACATCACTTGTGAACCCACAGGACATTTTTCTGCCACCTCTCCACATAAAACTTGGCCTTATCAAAAATTTCGCCAAAGCACTCAATCCTGAAGGACCGGCTTTTAATTTCTTAACCAAGGTGTTTCCCAAATTGTCATACGCCAAAATCAAAGAAGGAATATTTGTCCGACCTGATATTCGAAAATTAATGGCCGACGGCAATTTTATAGCAGTTTTAACGCCCAATGAAGCAGCAGCATGGGCATCATTTCAAGATGTTGTTCACAACTTTCTCGGCAACCGCAAGTCCCCGGATTTCAACAAAATAATCGACAGTTTGTTGCAAAATTATCGGAAGATTGGAGCTCGAATGTCTCTCAAAATGCATTTCCTGCATTCCCATCTCGACTTTTTCCCTGAAAACTTAGGTGATACGAGCAACGAGCAAGGAGAGCGACTACACCAAGATTTGGCGAAAATCGAAAGACGCTATCAAGGATTTTGGGACGAGGGCATGATGAGCGACTACTGTTGGACTCTAATGCGTGAAACAGATCCCAAACAATACAAACGACTCAGTTCGATGGCTCTTCATTTCTAAATAATCAGTTTTTATTGAATAAAATGTAAATTAATTTGCAAAAATTGAAAAAACTACTTTATATATCGTTTTGTTATCTTACACGAAATGCTGCGTATCAGCATGCAACAGTAATTTATACATGGACTCATACGATTCTTTAACGTTGACTGCTTTTCATTACTTTTGTGCAACAAAACAGCTTTCAAGCTTAACCAGCTGCTATCGTTAAATAACCGACAATCATTTGGAAGCTAAAAGTGGGTTAATTCACCAAATCTTCTGTAGCTTTGTCATTTTTGCACCAATCTGGGTCTTGTTCGGCGCAAAATGTTCGTATTGATATAAACTAATGTCCTGTGTAACAAAACAGCAAAAATTTTAACTGTTTGGTGTAAAACAAATAAGTTGAAAAGAGCAAAATTGCTAAATTTCATCAAATTTTTCATGAAGTTTGAAATTGAGTCCACTGTAACACTGTCATTTCTCGACTAATCTTCACAAACGACCCATGGTTATTTTAGTAATTTTCTTATCTTTCCATAAAAAAGACTAAGTACATAAACCGACGAACATTTTTGAAGATATTTAGATTTAAGTGTCATCATGTTTTTTAAAATCGCAAATAACGGTAATTTTGCAAGAACTCGAAAACTAGAACCAATCTTGAAAACCGAAACCCGGATTCGAATTCAGCGCCCCAAATAGCCTTAGGAATAACTTGTAGTAGCTCAGCTCCAAAACCGTGTATACTTGTGTAATTGATCCTATGCTGTTAATGAGTAATGAATATGGCAAAACTAAGAAAAAACTAGTAGATCATATTTTTATATTTATGGAATTGTATATTAAAACTTAAACTTTCTTCTTGCGAATGTAGACACAACTATCATGTCTTGGTTTGAATATTCTCCATAATTTACAAAACAATATATAAAATTCTATAGCAAATTATACCTTGAAACACTCAGCAGTTTAGAAAACAAAAAATAAGTCGGATTCCAAAGAAAATGTAATGCTTTATATTCCACCAGCGTTTCAACTAAACGTATGAGTAATATACAATTTCATATAACAATTGCACATAAATCATACGGACCCAAAGGCCTACTCAAATTTGAATACGAATAATGTCAAACAATATTTGGAAAAAATTAATCATACATCAAACACGTTAGAAACATAGAGTAATGACGTATTGAGTAGGCAACTCTCTCAGTAGATTGATAACATTTGGTGTATTGCAGATGGGTGGTAGGATGTTGGAAAGTATTGTTTTAAGCCTTAAATGCCTGAGGTCTGCACCCAGTATGGAGACCAAGCTACCGTTATGTGTCATCGCTCGTTAAACACGAACTGGACATTCATTTCCCTTAGAAATGCACCATTTTCCCGAAAATTCGAAAAATCTACAATTTGTGATGTGTGCCATATATGGTACACTGTGCATTCTCTACATATTTAGAATATGATACAATCTGTAGAAATGATTTTTTTATTTATTAGAAAATCCTGAAAAAGTATGTACAACGAATGAAAAGGAAAAGTGAGTGCAAATAACAATATTGGAAGTTTATAGTCTCAATAGAATAATTTTTATTCTTTTTTAGAGTGATAATCCATGAAACATTTGCGTTTTTCGTTCAAGCAAAGGTGTACATTACACTTTCTGCATTTAAAAATTTAACGGTTATTCATTTTTTTGTCTTCAATACATTTAAATTTTTGCACCGTGCTCATTCGTCAATAACTGGCAAGAGATGCAGACCATAGTATCGCAAATAATTAGCAGGGTGCATTTCGCTTTTGCATCGAGGGACTGGCAAAGTTTAAAAAAACGTCTTTCCATCTCCAGAGAACGATTGGTTCCCACAGGACATGATTTTTTTGCTTTCACCTAAAATAAAACTCGGATTTAACGGGGTCAAAATAATCATGATTTTTGCAGACTAATGGCCAGTTGCACAGTTGAAAATTATACATTTAAATATATTTTAAATGCCCGATGCTTGTCATTTAAATGTCATTTAATACGAAAATTTTCGATGAGCTTTTGAATTGAGCTTTTAAACTCGCCCTCAGAATACATTTTATAAATTCCCCTTTGAAAGTAGATCACAACTGACTTAATAGGAGAGTGTTCAACTCAGTAGAATACATGTGTCATGTCCCTTATTGTGTAGTAACCTTACATCATTCTCTCAAACAAAAACATATTAAATTTAAGCCGATTCCTATTGCAATTTTGCCTATCCTTAAACTCAAGGGAAATGGTAAAAGAATCAAGATAACACGGAAAAAGTTAACATTTCAAAAGTAATACGGGACATTTTAAAGAGCTTTGGGGCAAATGTTTACTGACTGCTAACAGCATTCGTCCTAAATAAACGATCAACGTGAACAAACTAATTGACGTTCTGTAAAAATGTGTCTTTTATGTATTGGTATTCGTAAAGTATTGGTGTTACCAAAATATTTACTTACTCAACACCAAAAGTTCTGAAAAAGCCCTGGGGTATATAATCAAAAGTTTCAATGAGGTTTTGAAAATACACAAAACAAAACTTTAAAGGTTCTACGAGGAATCACGAACTGAACCAAATTTAACCTAAAACAAATTTCATAAATACTTAGTAAAATAAGATGACAAAGAGAGGGTTAAACATTTGAATTCAAATGCTTTTCGTATTCCAATGTATTTTCTTGAATTACTGTGGTAGAGTTCAAAGTAAATATTTGCAGAAAAATAAATAGTTTTCGTCTAAACGATTTTGAAGAAAGTTTCAACAGTCCGCATGTGTTCCGAATATTTCTGTATATTTTAGAAATTATTTGAAGAGATACAGTGAGATTAGTGTGCTCCTAGAATTTGACAATAAGATAATTGAAAAATGTTAAAGTAACAATTAATATATAAAGAAAAATAAATAACAAATACGGACGGAGGTAATGGTTTGGGCTATTTTTCTCCGCTACATAAAGTATATATATCGTTTGAATGTTTGCCTTTGGTTAACTATTATATACAAAATCCATCTTCCTGTTTGTATAACACCCGCATATCCCTGAAGCTCAATTATCCCATAAACCGCATCCTTGCCAATCACTCGCAATTATTGCGTAACATTTGCATAACAAATAAAAAAAAGTATAGTAATTTAAATATCGCGCCCATTCAAATAATTTATTTAATTATCTGTAATAAAGAATGAAAACCGATAATATCTAAATGAGATATAAAATGCGATTTTTATTGGTTCAAATTATTGCGGTGTTTGAAAATTTCTCACTATAGTAAATCTACCCGCCATAAACAAAAGCCATCAATTTAAGTTGTATAATTTAAACTGAACATCAAGCACAAATTGTGTTTTGTTTTTTAAATTTCCCACCCCTGCTAAAAGTTTCTCATCATATTAAACTTTGCCCTCTTCACCAGCAAGACCACCAAGTAGCGTTACGCTTCATTTTAATGCTAACATATAACAAAAAGGAGGCAAAAGGCGTGGACAGCGTAATCGAAGAGAAAATTAATGAATGAAGTGACCAAAAAGGAAGAAACTAAACCCATACCTCAGATTCTATAAACAAACATTTAATACGAATTGTGAACAATAAAAAAAATCTGAAAACAATTCTACTCAAGAAACCAAAGGGAAATGTGTTGACGGCTTGAAATGAAAATGGAATGGAAATACAGAAACGAAAATGGTAAACAACTGTTGCAAAGAAACCAATTAAATTTGAACAGAGTAGGCACAGAAGACTTCGTTGGTCCAATTCTCAGATTGAAATAAGTTTTAGGTGCTTTTTGCAGTATCGCTTCATTAGAATAAACAATACAATTAAGAAACCAAAAGTACTGGATGAGAAATCGTATTCAATACGCAGAAAGAAATTGTTCTCAATATGATTGCATTTAATTATATTATGTTTACAAACTACTATCTCCACCCTAATTATAAAACAGTTGGAACACAAAATTTTCAAATTTTCAGTAGAGCAAACACTCTGGTTTTCCTAAGTTAATATCCTGTTCTCCGATGTCAAACGGGGTTCCTGTAAATATAATTTTCGTTCGACTGACCTAAATGATAGCACACTCGATAAGGAAGAACCAAAACTTGTGCTAAAAGGTTTTAAAATATTGTTACGAATAAGTAAAAGCTTTTGCGTGCTGTTAATGACTACTAACAGTATGTAAATAACAGGCGGTTAGTGCTGCGCCCGAAAGTATGCATTGTAACAACGTACCAGCTCGCTAAACCAGTAGCATGAATTCGCCTCAGTAAAGATAACTCTCCGCCCTTCGAGATTGTTCTACAAAGATAATCAACAACAACAACATCCAGATTCTAGAAGGTTCTTGAATTCACTAAATATACCTTCATTTGAGTATGGTGAGTTGGTATAAATAGCGGAGGTCTTTGGAGTGGAGAGTTCAGTTTGTGATTAAACCCCGTAAAGTGAGCAACGCGAATTGATAGTAAAATATAAGACGTGTTAAAGTGTTATAAATAAAGTAAACTGTTGTACTGTATAAATAAATAAAAGGAAGTGATACCATTGTAACTATCGTAATTGAAAACGAACCTTGTTTTATTATTGGGAATAAAACAACGCAAAAAGGACGAATAAGGAAATTCGTAACAATATTGATGTTTTCATTGGACTTGAAACTACAAGATTGTAGAACCAAAATCAACTTTCCTTCGTCTAGAACACGAACGAAGGTTATCGTTCGAGATGGAGATCGAGGTCAAGAAGCAGGCTTTAAAATATTCATGGAAATTCTCCATAAAATAATCATTTATCCAGGATTTGTTTGGAGGAATGACGTCAGATTTTTGCAGCGGATACAAATTTTCATTTCAATATTTTTTGTTTGAATATAATATCGAGCCCTTAGAACCAAATTACCGGTTACGATAAAAGACACATTTTTCAGGAAATTTTCTTTTTGATTACTTTCAAAAAGCAGGTCAGCCATGAGCCTTTCAGTTCCACCAAATTCTAGTCGAAAGTCACTGAGCTAACAAGATTTATGATACAACTTTAGAACGAAGTTCCTTATCACACGTTGCAGGATGGGGGCTAAATTAAAAAATTGTAAACACCTTTTTTTAACTACTTTATTACAACCCATTATAATCAACTGTATTGAATACTTTGTCTAATGGGAAATTTTCTAAGTGGAGCCTGTTTATTACATATTGTAGTTTGAACCGAATAAAAAGTAAATTTAGAAAAGCCAAAGTGAAAGAAGTTAAAAAAAAAAAATTTTCTTAAATAACTGCGTTAGCTTAAAAAAAGTAAATTTCGCAAAAAAAATACCTATTCACATTCTTAAACAGAGTACCTTTACTAAACAAAATACCTTATCTTAAAGAAGTATCCTTGCTTAGAAAAGTTGATTTTCTTACAAAAAGTACCTTTTCTTAAAAAAAAATAATTTATTTAAATAAGTACCTTTTCTTACAAAAGTACATTATCTTACAACAAATTGCCTTTTCTTAAAAACTATCTTTTCTTTACCTTTTTTTGCAAAACAAAATAACTTTTCTTGAGAGAAGTACCTACTCTTAAAATTGTACCTGTTCTTGCGTAAAAAATACCGAATCTTACAAAAATTCCTTTCATTAAAAGTACCCTTTCTTAAAAATAAAATAATACCATTTCTTTTCTTTTCTTGAGATTAGTAGTCTTCATGAAAATAAGTAAATTTTCTTTACAAAATAACTTAATTCTAAAAAGAGTACCACTTCATTGAAAAGTTCCTGTTCATAAAAAAAGTATTTCTATGTAAAAAATGCATACTCTTAGGCTTTTCCTTCCTTAAAAACATTAGCTTTTAATAAAAGAAGTACCTCTCATCAAAGAAAGGACCTTTTCGGGAAAATATAATTTTATAATATATTTTTTTTTTTAAATACATTCAATAAATAAAACATTTCTTAAAAAAAATCAATGACTGTTCGAATTCACGGATGATGTGTTAACACCTTTTTGCTACACGGTACCTGTTCGATTTCTATGAACATATTAGTAAATGTTACATTGGAAAATAAAAAATAATAGTTTATTGAATTAAATTACTTGTTTTGTATACACCAGGCAATGCTGAACATCAAACGACTCGCTTTGTTTGGCCATAGCAACAACAACGAATCTGCCAAACACACAACTTCACACATTTGAAGTAGCTGACGTATTAGTGTGTCAACATAACGTCGACTTGCAAATGAAATTTTGCGTGGCTATGCTTTATATCTCCGTTCAACAACAGCAACAGACACATGTTCATACATACATTATTATGTTAATACAAACGATATAGACACAATGTCGTTTGCCTCACCCCTGCCACACCACTCTTTCATTGCTCTCTTGCTCGCTCATTTTTGTTTAACACGTCATTATTCTCTTTCGCAGTCGCAGAAAATCTGGTTTTAGCAGCGGCGTAAAATCTGGTTTTAGCAGCAGCATAAAATCTGGTTTTAGCAGCTGCAGAAAACCTGTCTGTGTGTTGTTTGCATGTGTTGACTTTGATAGATTTAGTCCCTACGCCGCTATAGATGTTAACACATCAAAAAGTTTATCATTTCACAAAAAGTATATTTTCTTAAAGATCAATTTAAATTACACTATTTTTCAACAGATGCCTTAGGCGTTTTGGAACTATCTAGTACATAATATATAGCGAAAGGAACTCCCAACACGCTGACACCTCATGTAATTGTTTTATTCAAATTTTGTTTTGGCAGAATTTGGGACCAATACAAATAAAAACCTGTACACAAATATCAGTCGGATGAACCGACTTAAATGTACCCTCACATCCATTGCGGCTGAGTTCCATCAGCAGCACATATATTCACCCTTACGGTGAACGAACGATATCAGAGTGGCATTGCGATAAATATTATTATTTAATACAAAACTTAATTAGGACCCCAAGTGATTTGGGGATATTGATGTACCTGCCAATTGTCGGTCCAATATTTATGTGGGAGGAACAAAAATGGGCATTGATCGTTTAATATTACACAGTTGCTTTTGACAAAATATTGATCAGTATCAAATTTTACTAAGATCGGTTGTGGTTTACGGGTGACATTAAGTCGTCCAAACGGAAAGCCGCCCAACTTGTGTATGGGTGGTACGACAACGGGCGTCGTACAGTAGATAATTTGTAGTTTTTAGGGAAACATTGCCTAATACCGAATTTCAACCGGTCATCCAATTATGATGTCGTAATTCCAATTATGATATTGAATTAACTTGTAAATTTTGTGAATTTATAAAATCATTGGAAATTGTGTACTATTAAGCAGTAGTCGGTAGGGAACTGTATATCTAAAGTCGAAATAACTAAATATAAAATACATAAACTTTTATGTGGGAGGGAGCAGAATGGGTGGGAGGGACTTGGTTTCCATAGAAGAGTATAATTTTTCCAAATTTTGTCAATAACCAAATTTCGTTGGTTCTTCGTTCGATTTTGCAGGAGTTAGGTTGCCAAGCAGCCAGCCGGCCGAACGACTTATGTATGGTAGGCACCAACATGGGAATGGCAAAATCGCTCTTGCTATAACCTAAACTCATTAAGATCGGAAGTGTTTCACGTGACTTATCGCATTAACAACCCGGCCGACCACCAACCTTTTGTATGGGAGGTACCAGAACGATCGTGGCATCCTCGCTAATTTTCTCCAGTTAAGTAGACATTTACTGATTATTAACCAATGTATGAATTGCGGCAAATCACATCAACCAGAAAAACGGTTTCAAAGAAACACGACTTTGTATTAAAATGTGTCGATTTGTATAGGATGTACCAGAAGTCCCAAAACTAAGATATTGAGGGTCTAATACAGCTCGTTCTATCCGTTAAATTTTTTTCCGTATTAAATGATATAAAGTATGCACCCATCCCTATGTGTGAGGGTATGAAAAACAGCAGATTTTGAATTCATGAAAACAATGCTTCCAAACGTATACATGTTTCCTGCAATATGATGCTGGGGCCATTGTTTTCAGCGTGTAACAGTCAACAATTTTAAGGTTTTGCATTACAATTTTTTTTTTCAAACCATGCATTTTGGATGATAAATATTCTGTTATCCACCGTATGCATATTCGCATTTGATTCTTGTTTAAATCTGACAACGCAACCGAAATATCGTTTATCGATGATGACACATAACCGTGTTAGTTTTATAAATATGCTTTACAATTTATTAATGTGCAAAGTTAATCCTTCCCTATCCTATTGTATTCTTAATATCCGTAGACATCCTTCTCTCATCATTTGAAAATCCCTACATAGCTGAGCCTCGAACCTGATGGATTTAACGTTACTGCCCATAGACCCTACTTTGGATACCCATACAGTGATATTCAATGCAATTGTTAACTTTTTTTTCATTTAACTTTTAATGTCAAAGTAAACTTGATTATTAAAAAAAGAACACAAAAGTAGCGTAGGCACCAACATTTTAAATAACTTCTTAAAGACTGAAGGCCTTTGTCCCTTTCACTAAAGTACAAAAATCTACGAACAGATTATTAAAAACCCTACAGACTTCACAGAAGGGAGAAGATAAATTGTATTAAATTATGTTTCTGTTCTTTATAAAAAAATCAACATAATTTTCGACTTGTGCTTCCATGAAGATACTAAGTAGAAAGATGTTAAGTAGAAGGATAGTAAGTCAATGACTAAAAGTCAAATGGAAATTGACTTGTACATCCTATAAGGGAAATAAGCCGTTATTTCCAAACATCGCCGCATCCAACTTCATCTGGGTAAACAAATTAATACGATTGCTGGTTAACGTAACACGAACGAAGCGTGAAGAAATAGCGGACTTATTTGCCAACTCTTATAAGGGTTCGCAGCCAAAAACAGTAAAAGGACGATGCTCTAGCCTTAAGTGGTGTTTGTTTAACTTATGAACAGTAATAAGCATAAAAGGCATTTCCACCACTTATTTATGTGATTGTGCCCTCGTGCTATCCACTAGTTATTCCATTCCAACTACTAATGGTGTTGACTTCAGTTTGCTTTACTAGCAACAACGAACTACTCCTCCTTTCTAAACAAGCGGGCGAAGCAACTGCAACGTTGGACAAGTTTCTCTCGACACATACATTAATATTTGTTCTGTAAACTAATACTTCTTTTTTGAACACAAAATACACATACAACTCTAAATTGAGTGATATCTGACATTTCCACAACAACATCAGCACCCCAAGTAGCAGAGACAGGGGCAACAATAGTTTAGGAAGACTGTAGAAAAAGCATTTCCTTGTTTAATAGCCTAAAGGAATAACAATGTTATACAAAAATTGTTATACAAAATGTTATACAAAAACATGTGAAAAAAAAATTACGTAAAGATACCATAATTCGACGGCATCAAATGTGAACAGTTTTTTGTTTGGTGGTTCCTCTCCATTTGTATCCTAATGAGAAAATACGTTTTTTTAAGTAGCGTTGGTTGAAAATTAGTGTGGAACGATAAAAAAAATTACATCGAATCTACAAAAAAATTGCGGGCCGTATGAGGAGGAAACGGAAATAACGCAACACTTCCTTTGGCATTGTCCTTCCTTTAGACATACATTGTAGAAACACTGATGACATTTTTAATCAATACCAAGTTTGCATGAAGAAAATGTACATTGAGTCCACGACTACCAGCTCGTCGATAGGATTAGATGCACACTTCAAAATATTCTTCTCTAAAGTTATGAAATTTTTTTATGCCTCGTATTCAGTTTTTGCGAAATCCACATAAGAATATTTGTGATTTATCTCTAAAGAAAAACTGTTGTTGTGATGAGTTATCTATTACTCTTGGTCGAAATGTCAAAAAAAATCGGGGTCCAAACAACTATAAAACAATGGTTTTCTTATGAAATATCTTTGGCGTAACAATCCCGTAATTGATCTTGCCCAAAAAATGTGCGCATAAAGCTGAGCAAACGACAAAACAACAACAAAAACACCATTTCCCATTACATCCCATGAAGGGATTGGGGATAGCTTCTCCCAATGAATTAGCTGTGCGCTTTCTAGTTTTATACTCACCTACTCGATAATGTCGGCATCACTAAGCTCACGATCGAACTCACGGTCTCATGTACAAAAGCCGCGCACACTAACCATTGCACCACCGACGACAAATGAAAAGAGAGAATTTTCGGTTTACGAAAGAACTGGTATAGTTGGACCTTTGTCCGTCGAAAGGGGGCTATGTTTCTAAACTGCTTGCTGAGACCAAAATGCCATATATTTGCAAGCATAATTCTCCTAATTTTCTCCAGGCTGTCGTTGTTGTCCTTGTCAAAGGCGTGTCTGAGGTAGGTAAATTCATCTACCATTAAAACTAAATCGGCTGTCAACGTTCAAGTGCGAACCAAGTCGAGAAGTTTGTCTAGTTATTGACACCATAGATAAAGGAAATAATAAATATTACGCGCCCATTGGCAACTTTGATCACTAGGTGCTGTTCTGTACTAGTGTCACTTTCACTGAAGTTTCCCATAATTCTCATTGACGTTTATTCAAAATTGAGGGAAATTTTTGTGAAAGTAATTTAAAAAAGGGAAATGTGATAAATTTTAATCATTTTATACAATAGCATTAGTTTCTTATATAAAAAATTATTTCTATACGATAAAACCCGTAACACTGCCCATAGATGAACATGCCGGAATGCCTTTTTAAGCTAAAAACTTCCCCGTGCAAAAACTGTAGCAACTTCTGTGGTCGCAGATGCCAAAACAGTTAGAGTGTCTGAGGACTATCAACAAGGAATGGTAGCTCAACCGGAGGAAGAACCAATTTATTACGACTTAGTCGGTGGTGTCTTGGCTTTGCAATGCGGTGGCCATCAGATATTCTACTTTAAGTAACGTGTTGTATTCTTGTTTCGAAGTGATATTTTATTGAAAATATTATTTTCTTTGGATATGAAATTTAAGAATTTTAATGTCAAATTTTTTTACTTTTTTTTGGAACAAAAAAAATCCCATTTATTGCTTTCAACGACATCTAGAAAATTACCCATTACACTAAAATTGTGCCAACACATGTGCTTCATCTATTAGTTTACTTTATCTATGATTGACACAATCAATTTTGTCTTGCCCTCATTAACAGCAAGACCAACCTTCGCTGATTTTTTTTCGATTCTTGAAAATACTGCAGTAACCTCTCGCAAATTTCGCCCGATGGTGTCTATGTCGTCAGCATAAGCCAGCATCATATGGCTTTTCGTGTTGATGGCCTTGTTCACACTTACTGAATTTTTTCTCATTATTATCTCCTTTAAGATGTTGAAGAGATTGAACGAAAGTGTGTCGGCTAGTTACAATCCTCTCTTGGTACACAATGGTTCGGTGAGGCCTTTCCCCACCTTCACTTCTGATTTGGTATTGCTCAGCGTCATTCCAGAGGCGGATCAGTATTGCCAGAATCCCAAGTTCGGACATATCTTCGTATAATTTTCCCAGTATGGGAATATCGAAAGCGGCTTTGTAATCGCCAAAAAGGTGGTATGTATCGATTTGCTTTTTGTGGGTCTTTCCAGGATATGGCGTAGTGTGAATATTTGGTCAGTCGTGGCGTAGCGTGAATATTTGTCAGTCAGCTGTTAATAAGGGCAACACAAATACATGATATTTTGGTCAGTCGTGGACTTGCCTGGTCTAAAACCACACTGATAAGGTCCAATCAGGTTTTCAATAATTGGTTTTAGTCTTTCACATAATACGCTCGACAGGACCTTATACCCGATGGATAAAAGACTGATACTGCGATAGTCGGAACAGACACACGGATCACCCTTTTTGAATACAGGACATAATACAATCAGATTCCTATCGTCAGGCACAGATTCCCCCAACCATATACTCCATACAAGTTGATGCATATGGGCTAGCAGGCCTTTCCCACCTGCTTTAAAGAGCTCGGCGGATAGCCAATCCACAACAGCGGATTTAGCATTCTTAAGTCGGGAGAATGCCGTTCTAATCTCACCTTGGTTGGGGGGTACAATCTACACTGTCTCCCACAATCATTACCTCCTGATTTTCTGTGGAAGAAGCTAAGTGGTGTAGTGTAGAAAAGTGGTCTCTCCATATTCTAAGCATAAACTGCTTATCGGTCACCAGATTCCCATTCTCGTCTTTGTAGGAGGGTAGCCCTTATTCGGCCCGTTATTCGATCATCTTACACTCTGGAAAAATTTGTATGAACTATATACTATAATGAAAAATTAGTTTCAGTAGAAGTCAACGAGCGTTTGAAAGTTGCAATTTTAGTATATTTTTGCAAGAAATGTGTTTCTATGGCAAATGTGAAATTCAAACGATCTGTCATGAAGGTATATAATAGAGAACATTTTGACAGGTTATTATAATCACTACGTGATTCCAGTTACGTGCAAACAGTATAGGGAACCTACATTTACTTAAAGCAAAATTATTGATTACGCAGTTTCACAGAAACTTAACAGACCCCCTGACAAAAAGAAACATCTTCCGTAGATAAACGAATTTAAAAAAACTTCCTTTCCATATTTGTAAAAATATGTTTAATTTTGCGAATTTTCTTAATAATTAAATTTTTTTTAATATCCATTTTTTTATTTCACATATATAAATATATTATATTATATATATATGTTATTGTTATATTATATAAAGTAGAACAAAAATATATTAGCCAAATTTCCGAAGTGAAAAAAGGTGTTGTTAAAATGTGTAAAATATTTTTGCATTCTATGTTCGCCGTGACACCAAACATGCCATTTAATTTTGTCCATAATACTCAGTTATTGTCGCCCGCAGGACAACAAATAACAACTGGGTAGTCCCATTACCTGTTCAGCAATTCGTGTTGTTTGAGACTCATTCAAAATAAAATTATTTCAGTACACCCTATTGTAAATGAGTGTGATTATGTGTGTGTTCGTTCTACTTCAATGTAAATGAATATTCATAGACTTTTGTAATAATAACATGATGCTTCCCATTATAAGACTCTTGCTACATTCAATTACATACTCTGCCAGTTCGGATGGGAGCACATTCATTCTAATGAATATTTGTACATTGTGCGGATTATCTAAAGGATTTTCTGGGGCTTTCGCAATTCTCTTAAATGTAACTAATTATAGCACAGTGGACAGGAGGACTTTTCTACGTTCAATACTTACTTAAGCTAGGACATGTTTAATTCAAATAAAGGTAAACCAAAAATTTGGGATTGGGTTTTAAAACTCGATTAGATATTGGTTTTTGTAGCGATGACAATTTACAAAAGTCAGTTAAATTTCGATCTATCATAGGAAACCTGCTTCCACATTATCGTACTATTTATATTTATATAATTGTAAGGCAAATTCTATAACATTACCTGACCGTTTCAACAAAGAAAATATCTCGCTACAAGGCAGGGGTTTTCTATTCTCAAATATCTTAAATTTTCCGGAAAAGCCACTGAGAATCAGTGGGCGACCCTGTAGTCGGTAGCATCCCAAGCACTAGAATAAAAAAATTGGAAGTAAATCGGTCTCTATAGAACAGAGAATGCAGAAGCGAGAATGGACAGAATTGTCCTTGATCAAAGAACAAATATACGGTCATAATTATGAGTATTAATATTCCAATAATATATGGATACCAAAATATTGATACGGACTCTCGACGATACGTACTGTAAATTTCTTATGTTACTTTACGCCAGTAAGCGGTAACTTCAGGCAGGTTTAATTAGGCCGTTATATGAATGAGTTGAACTGAGGAAAGCAAACAACACACTTGGGTTTGCCGAAAAAAATAGACATACCAAACCTGACCTAGTACACATACCAACTGACACTACATATACTGTGATTCATGGCGCGGCCCCGTCCGGAAACCTAGACAATATAACAGGTTCTTGTCATCCTCATGAAGGAGGATATTGATTTATCTGCCTTTTTATTAGAACTATTTTTGTATTTGTTCAAGACCATTCTATATCTCTATTAGATCCGAAATAGCTATATGCGAAATACTGTATATATCTGGCAAACCGTATAGCCAGAATTAATGCAGATGCATTTTGCAAACCATATTATCTATAAATTACTACTATGAGCCTTAATAAATAAAATAAAAGTTCTTGTCATCTTTTTAGTCTAACTGGAAAAATTCCAATGGCAAAGATTATATTGGCACCTAAAAAAAAATAAATGGTTTTCCATTACATCCCATGAAGGGACTGGGGAGAACTTCTCACAATCACTGAGCTGTGCGCTTTCCAGTTTTCACTCACTGATTGGGACCTACAGTTTTACACCGATTCCGAACGGTATTTTGAGAAGCTTTTTCATGGCTAGATACTCGATAGTGTCGCCGTCACTATGCGAGGTGACCGCCGCCGAAAGAAAATTTGAAGGTGGTCAGAGCCGGGTTCGAACCAAGGATCTCATGTACAAGAGCCGCGCACACTAACCATTGCACCACCGACGGCCACCTAGTTTATCAAAAATAAGATGACGATACATTAGAAAACTTGTCGACAAAATCTGCATGACATTACTTACATTACTTCAGCGTAAACAAAATAATTGTTTCTGTATCACCCACAAATAACCATTACACCCGATCAAAAGTTACTGCGTGGTGTGATGTTTACGCTGGAGGAGTCATCAGGCCGCGTTCCAAACGACGACTGTGGATGGCGCGTGCTTGAGACCCATGATTACCCAAATTTTTCTTCCTCTATTGGATGAATTGGGACTGGAGAGCAGTGGTTCCAATAGAACGGTGCAATGGCGTACACTGCTGGAGCCATATTATTCAGAAAGCATTTCCTGCAGGAAGCATTTCCTGGTCGCTTAATCTCTTGTTTTGGTAATTTACACTGTCCGGCCAAATCCGATTTCACCGCTGCAGATTTCTTTTGATGAAGTTTTTTGAAGTCACAGGTTTACGTCAACAACCCTCAGACTCTTGAAGCCATTAAGGAGAATATTCGCCAAGAATGCGAGAACCCCTCGCCCGGAGTTCTGGTAGGAGTGTTGAAAAATGCCATAAAACGAGCCCGTATTGTCATCAACTCTGGCGGCGGCCACTTGGCCGATATCATCTTCTCAGCTTAATGGAATAAATTCCAATGGATTAAGTAATCAAATTTCATTCACATGCGGAAACAAAGTTTTTCATCAAAAAAAATTACAGCAAAATAACAGTGGGTGATTACTTTTGCCCCACATTGTATATGCGAAATATTAAGGCCAGTGTAGTACTACGCTCGTGGGCGGCTGTCAGTGGATCACTGGATAGTGTGCTCTTGTACTTGAGAGCTCGCGTTCGAACCCTGCTCTGACCACCTTACAATTCTTTCGACGATGGTCACCCAGAGTAGCGACGGCGCCAATATCGAGTACGTAGCCATAAAAAAGCTTACCTAAATACAGGTCGGATTCGGTGTAAACCTGTAAGCCCCCTAGGCCATCATGAGGAGCTCTCCCCTAGGCCATCATGAGATGTAATGGAAAACTATATATTTTTTTAAATTAAAGTACTAATTTCTTCCCACAAAACTTCAGACAGATGTAACGATCAAAATTTTTGTTGGTTTAAATAAATCAACACACATATCAAATCGTAAGGAGAAATAATCAAGGTTGTTAAAACTCATTAAGTTTCTCAAAAAACGAGAGTTCAGATGTAAAAACAAACTTAAATTCACAAAAAATAATGGTAGTCAAGTCTGGTATGTTAATGACCAAATCCGCAGCGAAATAATAAATTGAAAGACGACGACAATAACAGTAACTGGTAGTGCCAATGTGCACTATACGGGAACTGGCCTAGAACGCTAAAGCGCTGACGAGAAAAGTCACACACTTCGAAAACATTGTTTGCCAATGTGATTTCAAATCCTGGTGCCGACTGTTCACATTTTTTATAATTGTAGAAAACTAAATTTAGATCTTCCAAAAACATTGCTTTAAGAAATTATTTCCCAATGAATTTTATTTAACGACAGAAATCCTTGTGGCCGATATTTGTATTCCTAAAGCATTTAGTAACAGTCTTAAAGCCTTCTTGCACAGAATGAGGTTTGCGTCTTGGGAATCGTGTGATTGCGATGCGCCAGCCAAAGACTGACTTCACGTGTTGTGCGAATTTTAGGGATTTAGTCGCGTTGAGTGTTTCCAGATACGGTCATCAGTGGTTAGTGAGTGATATACTTCTCTCACCGGGTGCGTTACCCTGCCACGACCAGAGGCAAGTATTTTTACCCTGGGGTTGTTTGCACCTATAAGTGTACTGCTAGAGAATGTCTGTATGGGAGATTTATAGAAGATGGTAGGAGCAACAGTAGTATATTAAACGTAAATTCTCTAAATGCTCCGATTTGAGCATAAAAATGGTTTGAAAATTGATATTGCTACAAATAGCTGGAAGGGTCGAAAAAACTAGCGCACTTGCGGGAACCATAAGGTTCGTTTATACTCTATATCTTTTAACTTTTAACAAATATAAGGTCAAATTCCAATGTGGGTTCATGGACCGAACATATGTTTCAAAAATATATGTGCCTTTTAGCTTAAATGGAATAATATGCATCACAAAAAAATTGTTCGTGCCATTTTTGCCGGCAAACCTATTATTATGTTGTAGATAACGAAAACAATCCAAAAAAAATTAAATCGCTTCGGCCGAAAATTTAGAGTTAATGGTGGTTTTTAGAAACGGCTCAGCATGTCTCCTGACATAGCGGTTGAATTTTCGTGGGTTCAGCTTTGACAAATCTGTTATTCAGCCTAATGATCTTTTGTCGGTACTATTGTCCTCTGCATGTAGGGAATTGCAATTGCCGAAATTCGTCGGAGTCGAATATGGACGTTAATTAGCCGCGAGGTTTGACCAGAGACTTTTATTTCCTGGTGTCTTGTGACGGTTGGGTATGACATATGGAAAGTTTCGAACTCGTGCTCTTCACAGGGATATCATTAGGCGAAGCCCTAATATTGGTTGCAGTTCATTATAATCCACCGTGAGAGGTCGAAACAGCCGACCGTCTGAAATTATTAGACCGCTTAAGCTATAATTGGCATTTAAATGCCAAAATTATGTCCCAACGTTGTTGTTGATGTTGATTTGTGGACATTTGTTTCACGATGATACTTGTTGATTGTGGGACACCAGTCCTATACTTGGTCTGACGCAGAACCTGTGAGTAGCTTCACTACGATACCCGAATCAGATAGTATGCCTATCTGGTTGCTCGGGTGGGTTGGCCCTCTTGTGACAATATCCTGTCAGCTGTCCTTGCCATCAATATCGCCAGTACAGGATATTTGCTGATCTTGCAAACGAGTGACAATGTTACGAAGTATGCTAGGTGAGTATATATGCTCCGAAATGAGTAATTTCTTAACTAGGCTCCGTGTACCTTAACATGTAAGAAGGTTGGATATTCCTTCCTACCAAGGAGAAGTAGTTTACATACAAAGTGTTGTACATACTTCCTCGTCACAGGAAGAAAGATGTCGCACCTGCGGAAAGTTAATTGCGGGGAGATGGTTCACTTACTTAAGCTAGCTTGACAAAGGTGTTGGGTTCGAATTCCAGATTTATTGGCTGTTCCCTAATTTGGAGTAGCACAGATATCTTCCGGAAGGCGCTAACAGTGTATCCAATATCTTATACACTAAAGTCTTCCTCACCTAAGGTTCAAGACTTAACGTCGAAAACCATATTAAATCACATGGACGTAGTACTAGTATCACCAGTGTCGCTTACCGAAGCCTTTTAGCATTTAATTAGCTGGAGAAATACATTTATTTTTCAGACGCAATGGCACTAATAACAGCTATGACCATCTCATGGTCTAAGACTTAAAGGGTTTTTTGCACAACATACATTGTAGTTCCTCAGGTATGGCTATTTTGCTGTGATGGAAGACAATTTCCAAGCAATAGATAATTTTCCCAGATGCAATGGATGTATAAAAAACACCATATTGCATTTTTCTGATATAAATGCGCATTTGACACAAGTTTTTTAATATGGACAGTAAAAAAATAGATCTCATTAAAACCTACTGCAATTTAAATACAATTTAAATGCAATTTATATACAGATTGGATTCTGTTGGGTTTTTATAAAATTACATTTACCTTCTAAACAATAACGGTAGTCAGCAGTTGAATTAGTCGTTCCGGACAGACTTAGTTGAAACTACAAATGCGGTTTTTAGTTAATGTATGAAAAGTTCACACTACTAGCTTACAAGGTCAGGAATATTTTTCTAATTTACAAACGATTGGTTTTGGTTGGAATAATAGACAATTCTGTTAAGCACACCCACTGGCATGACCACTTTCCAACTCCGTGACAAGTTCATCATCAGATGCCCAATAACTGTGCCTGAATTGACACCACCGGTAGATCATCAATCATATACATACAAAACCAAATATGCAATTTACATATGCGAATTACTATCAATCGAAGATCCCTAAGTACCAACGCACACTGAATGATCCAAAAATCCAACATAAGAAAAGCAAACTTTTTTCCTCCATGTCCTTCTTTATCGCTTGTATATTAGCATTGTGTCAGTGCTTTGAGCTGAGTTTTGACTATATCATAGAGTTTTATTCTTCTGTGGTATAGATTTTTTTTTGTATTTTGGAATTTTTTCTCTTAGAGGTCTTGCGCATCACTGTGCCTTTTGATAATACATATTTTCGTGTGCCTGAATGAATGAGTTTATTACTTTATTTGTAACATTTATATTCAGAGAAAATTAATGTACATTATATTTCCCGTCTCCATCTTGTTCTACTTAGTAGATCTCTCTTCATCGCTATATCTATCTCTATTTCATAATCCTGGCACATCTCCCTTAGCGTATGAACTGAGACAGAAATGAAGGATTTAATGCCGGTTGTTGGTGTATTCATATTTTTGTTTTGCCCATTTTCGATTCATAAAGCTTGAAAAATGTGTCAGTGAAATGAAGCGAAGAATGAAAGCAACAACAGCAAGCGAAATGAACTGTAATAATAATAATAATAATAATAATAAAATTTAATAAGTTCGTTACTATGCAAATGAAAAATAGTTGGTTGTTTATTGTGACTATTACCAGAACATATGGACATATACATATATGTATGTACGTACAAGAATTTACAAGGGCTTGTCCATAAGCGTATCTACAAACGTGTACTAGTTAGTGGGAGTAGTTGCTATTAACTAAAGCCTTGAATTTATTTATTATTCTTGTTTACTCTTGTAATTACTCATTAATTACACGTATGAAATAAAATCGAAGACTATAATTCGTTCTCCTGAACCGGGAATACTAATGAATTGTAATGATTACACTGGGCGCAGACCAAAATACCGGGGATGAGATACTATTTTTCTGGTAGAGTACAATAAGAATTTATTTGTGAAATTCCCCAAACACCCCCATAATCTTGATCGGGTTTTCGTAACTTTTGCGGTTATAAGGCTGTTACTTATTCAATTATCAACCGATTTGCAGTTTCTCACAAGACTTGAAAAGACGGAACATATGCCTTTCGAATGACTTATACGGGCCAAAGTCAAAATGTTTTAAAAGCTGGGGTTGAACAAATTGTCGAATTTGTTTTGAGTGACATCGATATTGTTTTGTCCACGCAGTGTCTCATTTTTTTACATGTTATAACTGTTTGCGTGAACAACTTTCTCCAAGGCATGCAGAAAACATAGCGGTTTCTTTATTTTTATTTAAGTAACAAGTCTAGAAATTATGGTTAGCGTTGATTTTTATAAGCGCAATACAGAATCGTAGCGCTCGCCAAGGCCTTTCGCTACATAGCAAAATATTTGGTCCATCTAAAAGACTTACTGAAAAAGCTGTGGATAAAATTTCCCTTTTTCATATAAAGTGTAAAGTGCATCTTAAATATTGCAATAAACATTTTTATAAATGGTGGGCTAACACCTTTGGTCTTAAGCAATGAAACACAAAAGGAACCATACCAATTACCTCATACTCAAGCAAGCTATACTAAATAAAAGACTCTTTTAATGCAATATATTTTTGATGTGTTAACATCTATAGGAGCGGTTAGGAACTAAACGCAGGATGTGAACACATCCAATCACAGTTTATCCGACTGCGATCACAGAGTGTTTGGCGATAAACTCCTCCGAAACGGCTGGACTGATTTGTGTGAAATTTTGTGTGCATACCGGCTAGGTCTCAGAATCGGACAACATCTATTTTTATACCCCCCTAAATGATAAGGGTGACCCACCCCTATATAGAACACAGATTTGTCCTACTGCAAAACACAGATTGTCAGACTACGAAAAAAACACACACTGATGTAGCGGCAGCGAATAGTTGTCTTGTGTGGGTGCACAGCACTCCCAGAGCAAAGAGTATAATGACGTGTTTCGACGTATATGAAAATGAGATAGCAACAGAGCAACGACAATTGTGTCAACTTGTGTAGCGTATGTACGAACATAACATGGTATATGTTTTCATGTGTCTGTTGCTTTGGATTGTCTTTGTTTTTGCGGGAATAAAACAAAAAGTATTAGGCGAGATAATAGTGCCACATGTGCTTGTACTGGCCTTTAAATAATTTTAAGTATTAATATTATTTAAATGTAACGTCTTAATGTGATTGAACGCTGTTTTTTTATTTTTCAATGTAACATTTACTAAAGTGTCGATAGAAGTCGAAAAGGTACCGTGTAACAAAAAGGTGTTAAGACATTGCCAGTGAGATCGAACCCTCATTGGATTTTTTTAAGAAAATGTTGACCAAGACTTGATATTTCAAAAAACTTAAAGGTAATCGTCGCCGAATCGATGAATTGCTTTAATACTTTGAAATTTTTAATGAATAACGTAGAGTACAAGTGCGGCACAAAACTTTAAATCATTAATAGACTTTAGCAGAAAAGAAAACAAACAAGCCATACATGTTTAAACCCTTCTTATTTGTTTTGAGCAATTCGCTCTTCAATCCATTTTTGTGAGAAATTTAAAAAGGGCAAAAGTGTTCGTCGAATCGACAAAGATTATCCGTCTAGGGTTAAAGAATTACAAATTTATAAAAACATTTACGTTCCCTCTACCCATCAAAAAATTTTGCATTGATTTTTGTGTTTAATTCAGGTACTTAGTTTTTATGAAACTTTCGTTGCAATAAGAAGTACATGTGACAAAAATTAAGAAAATTTCTGTAGCCGAAAATTTCGCTCACTTTTTATTTGCTTGGTGTTCAGGTCTTTCCAAAAATTTCGTAGGCAAAATCAATTATAGGATTATTACGTCAAAGTTATTTCGTAAGGAAACAATTGATTGATACGAAACACAATTGTTTGATAATTGGGACCGGAATGTCGTCATTGCGATATTTATTTATTTGTCATCAGTCTCACCTGACGTTTCTCTTTGCGCTTCTTCAACGAGCAAACGAACTTCTGTCAGCTGTTTAATTACAACAATTTGTGCGACCATAGAACAAACTCCTCCATCGTGCATTCACGATATTCATATATTTACATATTTTGAACATTAACAGTAACAATTTCTTAATATTTTTTTAGCGATGTGAGTAATAAAATTCATGCAACTCCAAAAAATATGTGTATACTTTAAACTTTTTGTCTAAATTACATTATTGTCCAAGTACGATATTTTAATTCAATTTAAATTAACTGTGCAACTCTACACTTTAAATATTTAAAACATACAACATATTCCTCTTTCTTGTAGACACACTGAACTGACACACTGAACTGCTAGTGGAAAGAAAAGCATAACAATGAACACATATCCTTGTTTTTCCTGTATGTAATCTCCCTTCTGACTATTACAAAACTCCTTCAGACTTAAGAAGCCAAGAAGTACAAACATTTTATTTCTTTACAAACATCCCCAAATCCATAAAAGACGTTGTGAATAATACGTTCATTCAGGGTTTCTCTCTGTACACAATATGGGGAGATTCGAGAAAAAGGCTTAACTGGAAAGAAATAATATGGAATATTGTGTATATGTTTCCTTGGTGTACATATGTTAGTGTACCTATATGACAAATTTGTTGCTTTAAGTTATATTGTTGTTTGTTTTTGCTATTGTCAGACAAACATATAAGCACATATTCTTTTGTGTACATGGTGACAACGACAATAAAACAACAATTGTTGCAACTACCATATCAATTTTAAGTTTATCCTTATATTGACCGAAAAGTTTATCGCCCTTGTATGTACATAGTAGTTTAAAATGCAGAAAAATTCAGGGAGGCTTAATAAAAATTGTATAGGAAAGTTAAAGAGGAAAACTTGCGTTATGGAATTATATGATATTGTCACCACAGGAAAATATAAATAGACGGTTGTTGGTCATTTGCAACAAAAATATTTATTTGTTTACATATTCTCAATGTTACCCGCAAAAGTTGAAAAACTAAAATAAAATATTTATAGTAAATATAATTTGTATTGTTGCAAACGAATTATCTTTTACCCCAAAACAAATATAATCTATTTTTTTTTTCGGCAAATAGATACAGTTTGTAGAAAACAAACAAGTTTAAAAACACACGCCCATATTCTCGCATACCTGGAGCAACTATCTGACGTTTAATTTCACACTCTTCTTCGAGAGGTATGTGCCATACAGACATGCTCGACGTACATTTACTTACACCAGGTGGAGTTACAAGCATGTTGACTTAACATTGTTATGGAGTTTTGCAGAAGACCATTGAAATTTAAACGGATTTCAGATTTTTTATTACCTTTTATTGGTAGTATATATTTGTGTTGTATTTAACTCGAAAATTTTGGCACACAAAAACGAAATGCCGTTGTTGTTTTCTTATTGATAGTTTTGACCAAATCCCCCTATAAGCTATTACTAAAGCAATTCTTTTCAACGTGCAACGGTAATATGCAACCAAGCGTTATATAAATATTTTACTGGTAGAAAGCAAAACATATATGGTGTTCAATATATACTTTGGCTGACTTCGCGCATTACCGGCACCAAAAAAATGCATTAGTTGAGGTATTAATCGAGTTACTAGTTTAGTTTTAAAAAATGTAAACTTACTGCTGTAATTAATTGCGACTGTATTTAGGTTTAAAAATAGCAGTAAATTCAAAAATCACCTATAAGGAAATAATTTCACCCGCTGCGTGCGTGTAAGATCAACGGCATACAACGATTGCACCGGGCAACAATTTTAATTTCCAAGTCCATAAATTGCAAATAGAAAGCCATCGTAAATACTAGGTATTTTCTAGTGAGTTTATGAATGGTGGAAGATCTCAACAATCGCTTCGTGTAAAGTAGAGGAAAAATATTGATGTTTTTGGTTGTGGACTCCATCCATATATTACCCACCACAAAAATTTACATTTGGAGCTTCCATATCTGAGGAAGACTTGTTGGTCACGAATATACTCATATATCGAATTGATGGTTTATTGGTACTTAGCAACTCTTATTTAAATTTAATTAATAGAGCGCGTTTCATCGGTTGTTAATCGCCTCCATAAGATGTCAGGTAAGATTTAAGGTGTGCTAACACCTTTTTGATACACGGTGTCTATTAGATTTCTATGAACACATTAGTAAATCTTACATTTGGAAATAAAAAACAGCGTTCAATCATACGATGACGTTTCAGTTAATTAATATTAATACTAACTATTCGTAAGCTTCTACTCCAGCTATTCGCTCTCGCTACATTAATACCATCATACTTATTGATGTGTTAACAACTATAGCGGCGTATAGGGACTAAATCTATCAAAGCCAAAATCTGCTAAAACCAGATTTTATGCTGCTGCTAAAACCATCGCAGTCGACGTTATGGTGACATACTAATACGTCAGCTACTTCGTACAAAGTATGTGTGATGTTGTGTGTTTGGTTGTTTTTATTTTAGGTACCACCCCCCCCCCCTACACACATCCCAACACAAACACTCCACGACACAGCAAGCACAAATAAATCACCAACATATCAGTAGTAGTAGTAGTTGTTGTAGTTGTTGTTGTTGTTGTTGTTGTTGGTGTTGTTGTTTTTTTTATTATACTGAATGGTAAGTCCAATAAAATGTGGTTGCGGAGCACTCTCAGAGCAAAGAGAGTAATGACATATTATACGTATATAAAAATGAGATAGAAAGAGAGCAACGACAATTTTGTGAACTTGTGTAGCGTATGTACGAATATAACAATGTATGTATGTATATACAAGTGTCTGTTGCTTTGCATTCTTTGACTTTGGTGGGAATAAAACAAAAAGTATTGAGCAAGAAAATAATGACACATGTGCTTGCACTGGGTCTTTAAATAATTTTAAGTATTGATATTATTTAACTGTAACGTCATCATATGATTGAACGCTGTTTTTTATTTGCCCATGTAACACTTACGAATGTGTTCATAGAAATCGAACAGGTATCGTGTAGCAAAAAGGTGTTAACACATCACCCGTGAGTTCGAACACTCATTGGATTTTTTTTCAGGCAGGGGCTATCGTTGTACAACAATCACATATGATTTTCAATGCTAACGCTGCATAGCTTCGACGTAGATTACGCTGTGAGCTTATACCGTGCGTTGTTTGCATGTGGTGACTTTGTTAGATTATACCCCACC
The DNA here is from genome assembly GCA_963931995.1 of Phaonia tiefii. Taxonomy (NCBI): domain Eukaryota; kingdom Metazoa; phylum Arthropoda; class Insecta; order Diptera; family Muscidae; genus Phaonia; species Phaonia tiefii. The sequence continues at coordinate 321,778,021 of OZ008368.1, read as the reverse complement.
CGTGCCTATAGATGTTAACACATCAAGAAAGTAATATCTACCTCACCGAATAATTGTTTTTCTTTTGTCATAAACAGAGCGAGGACAACCTGCCTGTTTGAATGCTGGCATACAACTGAATAAAAATCAATATTTAGCTCACTGAAATAATTGGTTTTGTTTTGTCATAAATAGAGCGACGACAAAAAGTATTGAATAGTATTGACAACTTATTGCACTCTTTTTCCGCCTTCATGTAGACAGTCTGTGTAAAAGAGCATAAACGAGTCTTATTCTCTTTGTAGAATATTTCAATATAAATGCACCATTTCCACAACGTCATTACATAAAACAATACAAAAAGCATAAACGTTTCAAAAGGCATCAATATTTCACATCACTTTCTCACATAACCTCAATCAATATTTCATTTCACAGCAATGCTAGCGCTGTGTGTTGTTTGCATGTGTTCACTTTGACAGAGTGCTCTAGACGAGGCTATAGAAGTTGAGACATCAAAAAGTACCGTTGGAGGCGCTTTAAAAAACCTTTCGTAGGGTGCTAATATTGTATACATTGCCTTTAGTTAAAGTACAAAATTCCTTGTAAACCTAAATAAAAATACTTTGTTTAAAAATGCTCCAGCTCTCGGGATCTTAATGCTAGACACAAAATATTGTGAGAATCATCAGAAAACATACCAAGGTACTGATTGAACCGTGGATAGAAAATAAATGTTTCCCCACCATACAATGTGAGTCGGTCGAATATACATATACCTGAACATATGAACATAGACGAAAGGAAAATTGTCACTGCTGGGCTACATCGCATGATTGTACAACAAGAACTGGCTCTATAAACAAGCTGTGCTGTTTACGCGGCACAAGCTACCCATTGACTCGCCTGTGATCTCCAATTTACATACAATATGCTATCGACTTTACTAAAAGATGTATTATCCAACAGAATATAGGACTATAACAAAAGGATCTTAGATTGAGGTTTTGTTTTTGATTGAGGTTATGTGAGAGCCAGTGAATTTAACGAATATTATTATTATTAGATATTTAGTGCTGTTCGCTGTAAAACTCCAGGTCATTATCAGAGAGTTTAAGAATTAGAAAATACACATATCCGTTTATGACTGTAACGGGACATTAAGTTTTAAGTTTTAACTGTTTTTTATTGGGCTTTTTGGATTTATCAATGTTTTCGGCATACAATTTTTCCTATACCTAATATACCTACAAGTACCTGGGGTAGCCTACTTTCACTATCGTCTGTTTATAAAAATAGGAAGTGTTAAAACCAACCACTCAAACTAACAAAAATAGGTGAGTGTTGTTTGGCTGTGTTGTTTGCAGTCTAGTAAATGTGAATGAGCTCTCAACAGAAAAGGAAAAAGAAAATGTTTGCTGCCAAAGTAGGCCACAAAACATTCAATAACTCTAGTATTTGTTTTTTTTTCATTACAATCCCGGGATTTAAAAAGGAAGAATGTTGGTCCATAAAGAGATTTATATTAAAGGAAATTTCTATATATATAAAGCAATATTTAGTTAGGACATAAAGCGTAGTTTTGTATAAAAATAAGAAAGATATATTTGAGTATAAATTGAAACCCCTACAAAGATTATAAAACTGCCAGATTTTCTTTACTTGTGTACACATAGAAAGATCGTAAAATTGATTTAAATTAAAATCCATAAAATTTATTGAAGTTCAAGCACACGCAAACATATATACTCACATACAAAACTATACATTACTTACATCAAATAACAACACGTACGAATTTATAGTTGTATTGTAACAGTCGAATGTAAGACGATACATCGAAATAACATTAACTTGGAGAGGATGATTATATTTCGATAATTATTTTTAAGGTTATTCCTAGAAAACAAACTCAGAATATGTTTTTGTTGTTACACATAAAACAATAATTTTTGAATTCAGTAAAAAAATATAATAAATTAAAATACTGGGATTAGAAAATTCACATACACTCCGGTTCACTTATTTAAAGGCACCAATAATTCCATATTCAGCAGCCTGTATCTTTTGCAATTTGTAACCGTTTGCAGAATTTTAAAATGGAAATGGAAGCCAGACATCTTGGAATATAAAAAAAATCATGGCAATAGTGGTTTCTTAACTAAATAACTTTTTTTGAGCATTTTATAAAAATAGTCGAAAAATGTGTTTTTTTTTTGGTTCACTTGAATAAAGTCACTTTATTATTTTTGTTTATTATTTTTAAGTAAGCAATGTTTTTTTGTCGGGAGCGTTTGTCTTTTACAATTTATTACATCCTAATCATTTTACGAGTCAAAATGGCAAACCAAAAATTTTTAATCTAGCGGAAAAAACTAAGATCGATGTTTACCGTTCTGAAGGATATTCTAACCGCGCAATAGCCAAAACAATTGGACGGAGCCCAACAGATGTCGACAAGTACACAAACGACCCCGAGGGGTATGGAAAAATTTTATAGAAAGGGTTTCATTGTCTTTATCTACGTATGAGAAAAGAAAAATCATCAGAACTGCTTCTAATTCTGCCTTATCCTTGTCAAAAATAAGAGCTCAAGCTGGAGTGGAAGCTAGAAAGTCATCAGTACGCAGAGTAATTAAGAGCTGTGAGTATCTTTTATTTAAATAAAGCCGGCACTTAATGCTCCTCGTAAGGAAAAGCGGCTTCAATTCGCAAGAGACTACATGGTATGGGATGTGCAGCCAAGAGGTCATATAAATGATTGGAGAATGGTTGTATTTATGGATGAGAAGAAGATTAATTTGAATGGGCCTTATGGCTGTAATTATTATTTCCATGATCTACGCAAAAAAAAGCGTTTTTTGAACCGACATCACAGTAGAGAGGGGGGCGTTATGGTGTGGTGTGCTATTACATACTATGGCAACATCGACCTTGAATTTCAAAGTGCAAAAATTACTGGTGCAAGGTATAAAACGTTATTGGAATCGACTTCAGTTGACTATTTAGTCCCATATCTTGGATACTGCAACAGGATAATGCCCCTATATACAACAACAGAGTAGTAAAGGAGTTCATTGCAAGCCAAAATGTTAATATTCTTGACTGGCCACCCTATTCGCCAGATCTAGACATCATCGAAAATGTCAGCCGTTGGTTATCTCGTAAGGTCTATGAAGTAGACAGACAGTTTAGTGACAAGCAGTCACTAATTCAGGCCATTAACGATGCTTAAAATCAAATTTCGTTGGATTACATAAATTTTCTTTATCCCTCAATGAAAACCCGTATATATGAAGTTATTAAAAACAAAGGGGGTTGTACCCATTACTAATAGTTTTTAAATTAAGTAAAACAAATTAAGAAAACAAGAAAAACTGTTTTTCGTTAAAATTAGTTAAAGTGCCTTTATTCAAAGAACCAACAAAATAGCACATTTTTCGACTTTTTTTTTATAAATTGCTCAAAAAAATTCTTTAGTTAAGAAACCACTACTGTCATGAAGTTCTGCAATCGGTTACAAATTGCAAAAAGATACAGGCTGCTGAATATGGAATTTTCAGTGCCTTTAAATAAGTGAACCGGAGTGTATCTTCACCTATTCACATATCTAGTTAGCAAAGCTTTTAATTCCTTCTAAGCTGAAAGACAAATTTAGATTTAGATAAAATCTATAGACCTATTAATATTCGTTAACCAGGCTCCCTGAGTGTGAAATAGGGTGTTTTGAAACCAACAAGGGTATTTCCTATAAAATTCGTTTTCCGTCCCATTTGTCGATTTCAATTTCAATATTTTATTAATTTACTAGCTGACCCAGCAGACTTCGCCCTGCCGACAAAAAGCATTCAATGATGTCATGGCCACAAATGAATTCACACATTTTATATAGGAAAACACATCATCACAAAAGTGTGCGTAAAACGGAAATGCGTAGATATTTTTCGATGTTTTTTTTGGAACGAAGTTATGGGCTTAATGAAAAAAATTAAACAACTTTTTTTAATTAACTTTATTACATCCCAGTATTATCAACTATATTGGGTACTTTTGCTTTGGTTTGTGCCTAGACTAACATATGGAGAGAAATTTCTTGTTTAATGGAAGTTTCTAGGAGGAGCGCCTGTAATCAATATCTATCTCTATATCTAAGTACAGCTGGGCCCGGAAAACTTCGTTTTGCCTTCAAAGTTTTTGTAATGCCCAAGGGTGAACAAAATTAGTTTTTTCCATTATGTTTGCAGTAAATGAATATAATTGCTGGCGTTCCTACACGGGAGATTGCCACGTTTAGTTGGCAATGGGCAAATAAACCTGTAGAATATAAAATAAATATCTGTTAGAAGTTTTTTTTTAGATTTCGATCGTGTGGTGATTTGTCTACAAAGCTTATCATTATACTACAATAGCTGTACCGGTTGCGCGTCGCTACCCCTGAATTTTAATTTTAATGAATCACAATTTTGTTATTTTTTTTATTTATTCAAGTGCTCCAGGATATACAATACGTCTAGCTTTTCCATCTGGTGCAAATGCATATTAGTCGGAAGGTTTACCTACACGTGAACATACAACATATATTGTCAGTGGGATAACACGGATTTGTCAAAATTTAAGCGACTGCCCTTGCGCTTTATTAACGGTCATCGCAAATGGCAACAGAATCGGAAACTGCATTTTTTTTGAAATCGATGGGCATGTCTGTAGGTGTCCTGGGAATGCGTGGAATCAGTACATCAGTTCGTTTATAATTTCCAGTGATAATAGTAGCCTCTATAAGATTATTCTGAATTTTTTTTAAAAAATTCATTATTGGGATTACGATATTTAGGATGCTCTCGAAACTGACCTCAATGATATTCATATTTATTCGTACCTGTCACTTTCTTAACGTCATAGCCTGACCTTTTTAATAGCCGTATTTTTATTGGTTCTCTCCAAAAAGTAATTTGCACCATATCAGTAGTATATGTACCGAACCTCACATTCCTACACTGTATCAAACAATTGTCCGCACACCTGCCAGTTGTGAACATATTTCAATGTATCTCAAAAGATATATGGCCGATATGATTCAAATATTTTTTTAAAGTTAGAAGCATTGAAATTTAAAAAAAAATGATTTAAATTGAATGGGCCATATATTTTTTGAGATACATTGAAATATGTTGTCAAGTGACTGGTTTACGGACAATTGTTTGATATAGTATATATAATAGAAAAATATTGACGCATGTGGGCAGCACCTCGGCCCCTTTTGCCAACTTGCTTCCAAATAGCTTGTTCGTATATGTAGGCCAACTGTAACATACTGTGAAATTTTCAGGACGATCAAACTATTATTATGACTGCTATAACGGTTTATTTTAAATGGGGCCTGGTACATCCCACTACCACTCTGGCTGTAATTGATAATGTGTCAACAACATATGTACCAAATCTCATCTTCATACCTCTGATAGTTCATGAGATAACGCCATTTTTAATTTTAATAAATGGTTTATCCAATCACAACCAAATATAACCAAGGACTATCAGTAGATCATCAATACCACATTGTGAAATTTTCATAACAATCGGTACATTAGAAAAGCCGTCAGTGCGATTTTTGAAAAGGGGGCGTTGAACCGCCTACTTACAGCCTGGCTGTAATTCATAATGTACCAACAACATATATACAAAATCTCATCTTCTTACCTCTGATAATTCATGAGATACAACCATTTTACATTTCAAGTTGTATGGGCGGTGCCACGCCTCTTTATTGAAACATTTCCAAATATAGTCAAGGATTGTCAGCAGGTCATCAGTACCGCATTGTGAAATTATCATAACAATCGGCATATTAGAAACGCCGTTAGAGCGATTTTTGAAAAGGGAGCGTGGCACGGCCTTATCACTTAGGGTATGAAAAATAGATAGTAGCCGATTATCAGACCTACTCAATATGCGTACAATATTTGGTAAACATCGGTAAAGCCGTTTCGGAGGAGTAAGGTAACTAACATTGTGGCACGAGAATTTTATATATATACAGATTATAGTACTTAGTCATTTAGGTGACCACAAACATCCTAAAGGGGTCAAGGGCCTTACAAAATGAGGATAACCTTTTACCCTAACGGCTCGATTTTCAGATATTCTCCTCCAGTTGGTAACACCAAGCTTTCGCAGGAAATATTCCACCCCGCCTTTTTCCAGCGAATTGTTTGTCATCCTATCTTTGGCCATCTTTCGAGTACTCGTTCATTAGAGCAGTACTCATCCTTCGAGTACTCGTTCATTTTGATACATTCCACTGACATGGGCTAGCCATTGCAAACACGTTATTTTGATTTAAATATCTACGTCGATTCGGGGATACAGATTGGTTCGTAGTTCGTGTGTCAGTCTCTTAACCAGCACCTAACACCTTTCAGTTATTTTGGAGTCTCTCAGCTCTTTTATTGATTGGATACTATCGAGTAATATACCATGAAAAGGCTTCCAAAGAATCAGAATCGGTTGAAAGGTGTAGCTAAGAGATTGCCAATAAATCGAATAATCCTCAAGAAGCAACTAAAGTCAAACGTTTGTGTCTCACATATCGTATTTCCCCTTCTTAACAGAAAACTTCATTTAAGATTTCAACAAATGTTTTTTCCAATTGATGATGGAAGTTTAATTGAAATAACTTTACTTTCAACTGTCAGCCTTATCATTAAATAGCAAACTTTTTGAATATGTCTACAGAGGCGCTACCAAGTTATTAGTTCAATTGAAAGAGAAAAAATCAATTATGCCGTTTCTTTTTTCTAATATCTATCTAAGATATTCAATATCTTCCTTGCACAATTAAGCGAAAAGTTGCCTGTTGTTTTACATCAGCTTAGATTTTAAAGGCAGCAAAAGATATTGGCATTTTTGCTAGGGGCAGATTCCATTACCCATTACACAAATGAAAAGCTGTACCAATTATTATGTGTTTCTCCTAATCTAGTAACATCCTTAGGGAAAATCATTATTTGTAGAAGAGAATGAACAGAGATAGAGAGGGAGGAAATACTAAAGTTTTAACTAAATTGTATTAGCAATAAGGAATGACTAAGTTAAACAACTTGATTTAACAAAACATATAATATTTATTATCACAATAATCCCTATGCTTGGCCAGTGTGTTGTTTGGAGAATTCATATATTTATGTCAACAGAAAGTTTGGGCTTTGTAACGAATCTTTTTTTTAGTTTGAGAAATATTTAATCTTTCTTAAGTGTTTTAGTTAATGGAGCAAAATTTACAAGTACTTTGATTAACAAATTAGATAGTATCTAGGGAGATTTTGTTTGCTATTTATGTTTTTATACCATGATATTGATTATTTCAGTGTGAGTTTGTATTATTCGATCTTTAAGTTGTTATGTTCTTTTATAATTTCCCGGTTCAAGATTAATATTTATTAAAAATTACTTTTTCGTAGACAAGTTTTTTATGTTGATAATTTAATCTCAATTTATTAGTGTATTTGTGGAATTTTTTTTATAAATTCAGTTAACCCAGACAAAACCGAATATTATACATTTTTTTACAATTTGGAGTTCACACTTTTCGAATGGTGCCCTACTCGGCATGGAAGTCATTATTTGCAAACTAAACCGACTATCCTAGATTCGTTGCAGAAACAGAAAATATACATAGTTAAAAGGTTTGTTAGATAGTTTAGTAGCCGCAAAAAGAAAGAGGTTGGATGTGTTTTGTTACTTAAGCAATCTGCATATTCGTTCAACTCTGTTCGAAACCAACAAAATCCTGCATCACACGGTGGAAAAAACCAAAACAACCGAACAGTTGCTGGATTTAAAAAAAAATAATTCACGAGGATGTAGCATTGGTGTTTTGCTAATGAATTCTCCAAACAAAAACTACAGAAAGGCCACTGAATTCGCACAGTGGGAGCGCAAAGTTGAATACCTCGACCAAAACGAAAGTTGGCATCATTGTCAAACTTTGAATTTTTGTCTCTGCTATTTAAATTTTTTTCACTGATCTCTTAGCCTAAAGGAAATTACAACTTTACAAATAACGAGGATCTTAAGACAACTAAATTTAAATTATCAACGGTTTTTTGCAAATGTTTTCTTGTGTATTTTGATTGCGAATTTCTGTGTATTCACACTAGTCACTGATCGAATACATTTATTGTGCAGAGTGACTGTTTGTCGCTACTTACACATTGCTTTCCTTCTTACACGCACTGATGCCGAAGTTTTGAAAGTTATATTTATATAACGCACTATTCCAATTGTAGTTGTCTCGTTCTGTTCTGGAATGGCCCTACCATATGTTTCAAATTTAGTAGTCTTAAGATCCTCGTTATTGATGTGTTAACAGCTATAGCGGCGTATAGGGACCAAATCTATAAAAGTCAACACATGCAAACAACACACAGACAGGTTTTCTGCTGCTGCTAAAACCAGATTTTCTGCGACTGCGAAAGAGAATAATGACGTGAGGCAAACGAAATTGTGTCTATAGCGTATGTATTAACATAATAATGTATGTCTGTCCATGCGTCTGTTGCTGTTGTTGAACGGAGATATAAATCATAGCCTCGCATAATTTCATTTGCAAGCCCATGGGCTTGCGCAGTCGACGTTATGGTGACACACTAATACGTCAGCTACTTCGTACAAAGTATGTGTGATGTTGTGTGTTTTGCTGTTTCGTTGCTGTTGATATGGCAAACATGTGGTTATGTGACACACGTATACGTCAGCTACTTCGGACAAAGTATGTGTGATGTTGCGTGTTTGGTTGTTTTTAAATGAATCGTAATCACGTGATTGAACGGCTTTTTAAATTCTTTATATTAACTTCACCTGCCTGTATGTATGTATGCCGAAAAAACTTTGGATTGATTTGTAATCCTTCTCCCCTAATCCAATCGAGCCGAAACTTCGTAGGCAAACTAATGGCGACGACAAAAATTAAATGTTTAAATATGGGCGGGATTGGACTAATGGGCGTGGTACCTCCCATACAAATCACAAATTTAAAATCCATTATTTCTGCTCCTGCTAACGGTATTTGAACAAAATCGGGTATGTTGGTTAGGTTTACAAAATCTAAGATCTGGTGCAAATATGGGCTGGATTGGGCAAAGGGCCGCGGTCATATATAAAGAATTTATAGTCAAAAACTGTTTTTTACGGGTTGATTTTTGATTATTGTCAAAGGTAAGTGAAATATTATATGGGTGCGGAGCACTCTCAGAGCAAATAGAATAATGACGTATTGTACTTATATAAAAATGAGATAACAAGAGAGCAACGAGAATTTTGTGAACTTGAATAGCGTATGTGCGGACATAACAATGTGTGTATGTATGTTCATGTGCCTGTTGCTTTGCATTCTCTTTGTTTTTTCTGGGAATAAAATAAAAATTTTTTTTAAAGTTGGAATTTCCTTTGGGCTAAGAGATCATGTTTTCTCCGGTTAGTGAAAAAAATATAAATGCCGCTGATGAAGATCTATGGCTAGATGTCAATTAGCTATGCAGTTTCCCAGGAATGATGAGGATGAGTTTTGCAAATCTCCTTTTTAAAAAAAACTCTATCTCTATTAATAGAGGCATAGAATGGTCTTGATTGTGAATAGAAAAATAAACAGTATCAATAAAAAGGCCGAATAAATAAAACGCATTCCTGATGAATGTAGAGCACAACAAAAGTACCGGCAATAACTATTGCCTGTAAGAATTGTGTTGTATTTTGGGAAACACCAAAAATCGTTTCCGGGACCGGAGATAGAAAGACGTTTTCCAAATGGTTTTTTGTGTGTTTTACTTGCGGTGTTTTTCGAATTGAGATGAGTTTTCGTTTGCATTTAGTTCGATAAATTTTTCAAAAGCAACATTCCAATCAACTGCCAATGAAGGTCTAAGGCTAGATCTGAAATAGCTATACGGTTGACCAGGAATCATTAGGATGCATTTTGCAAAACTTCTTTGAAAAAAAAAATATATCTCTATTAATATAGAATAATAAATTAAAATTATTAATTTTCAGTATTCATTCAAATTTAAGCAATAAAGAATTGTAGAATGAAATGAGATATTCAAACGAAATTGTACACATTAGTTAGTGTTACAATCCAGATTAAAAAGAAAGTCATAGTTTTAAAGTTCTCCAGAATGTAATCCGATAATTCTCAACATAATCTTCAAATTTTCCAGAAATGAGATTTTTCACAATTTTTAAAGATATATTGCTTAGCAGTAACAAAATTGAAAAGTTGAACAAAAGGGCCTTTATATTGCTTTGTATTAAACTTTAATGTATTTTTTTGTTATTTTTGTAATCTTAAGAAAATTCCCTTTTCGGTGGTAGTACGATTTTAGCTGTCGACAAAAACTTTAAAAATATTTAATCTACTAAAAACAAAATTTGAAGAGGTTCTCATTATCTGATCGAGAACGTACTTGAAAACAGACAACGAAAGTGACAGTCATTTAGAATAATATAAATAAAACTCGAAATAAAAATTAGTTTTTTAAGTTCGAGAATAACCATTTGGCCTTTATTTTGAAAAGTAAATTCGTTTTATATTACTATGAATTGGAAAATAAAATAAAAATCATCATTTCCCTTGCGGGAGTTTTTAGTAGGTCTGTTTTTTAAATATCAAGTTTTTACATTTATTCAAGCTCAAGACCTTTTTAATATTAAGCTTATTTATTACATTACATGTGTACATGTGTTTACATGTGTAAAACCGTGTAATTTAGACTTTCTTGGGCATTAGTTTCACTAGCATCAATAAGATATTGCATGTTCATTTGGCAGTGAAAAAGATTTGTTCCCATTTGATTTGTCCCACATAATATGACGAATGCTCAAAAAAGGCTCATGTTGATTTTAGCAAAAAATGAAAAAAAAACTACACATCCGCGGTAGCTCCAATTCAGTGTATAACATCGTCAATGGTGACGAATCATGGATCTATGCTTATGAGCCCGACACAAAACAGCAATCAACTCTGTGTGTCTTTCAAGACAAGCTAAATCCAACAAAAGTTGCTCGTGAAAGAAGAACATCGGAGAAAATGATCACGTTTGTTTTGGGTTTAACAGGTCATGTGGCCACAGTGCATCCAGTGGAACGTAGGATGGCCAATTCTTAGTAGTATATCATAATCCGTTTGCAAACAGTGTTCGAAGAAATAAGGGAAAACAACAACAGAAGATGGATCATTTTGCATCAGGACAATTCGAGCTCTCACACATCAGCACAATGACCTAGTTGAGCACCCAACAAGTCAAATTGTGGGTCATCTGCCGTACAGCTCTCAGTTGCTGGTATCTCAATCGGAGTGGAAAAAGTGCTTCAAAAATTGGTTTAAGCGCAGGCAAAATTGTATTGATCGACACGGAAAATATTTTGGAAAACAATAAAACCATTTTCAATGATAAATGATTGTTTTTTTATTGCTGGATCCGAAATATTTGTATGATTCGACTCTGGCGTCGAGCAACATAACGAGATTTTACTAAACTTCAAACATCAATACTTCCGACTGTTTATCCTCAAACTTTGGACGCAATATCAGCAAAAGTACTAAAATATAAAGAAGATTCCCAATGCATTTGAGATTTTGTTTGTCTTTTGGGATTTGCATTTAACATTATGAAGGTTACAATAGCATCATTTCAAACAATCGCTGATGAAGACCTGTGAGTAAACCTGAAATAGCTGTACAGGTTGCCAGGAATCTTGATGTTGCATTTAGCAAAGAAATTTCGAAACCTTAAACTATATTAGTAGAGATATCGAATTAAAACACACAATTCTCAGGGGCTCTAATTATGTAAAAACCGATATTGAATTCATTATCTTTTTGCCGATAATGATGTTATACTAACCCATAAATTTAAAATTACCAAAACGGGTCAGCATTATCGACTCAGCGATATCCTTTTGACGATTATCATTCTAAATAAGTAGGACTCTAAGTAAAACAAACCGAATAAATGCAAAACGTATACAGTATTATAGCAACAACTGGCTAGCAACATTTTAATGTTTCTTAGAAAAATATAAATGTAATCAATGATGTGAGCTTTCATTCCGCTTGTCAAAAGAGGGATGTTAGTATGAAAAATCCTAAAAATATGCAATTTCGCAGCTAACCAAATTGCTGTTTATCAAAATTTTTCGTGGACACGAAGTTACTATCAGTCTTAGCAGTGGAAAATTATGTTACTTTCACTAGATGGGTACCATCAAGACGAACATCGCTTATGACCTCAACCAAAACTAAAAGTTATGCAAGTACATGAACGTGCTAACACAAACCCCTTCTCGGTTTGGTACCTGATCATCAAATTTGTATTTCTTTTTCCAGTAGTATATGTTATATACATTTTTTCCTTTACATCCCATATAGTAATAGGGAAGAGTTTCTGACAATCACTGAGCTGTGCGCTTTCCAGTATTCACACACTCATTGGGACCTACAGTTTTACACCGGCTGCCGTGGTCGGAACAAGTGTAAGGTGGTCAGAGCAGGGATTGAACCCACGTTCTCTCGCACAACAGTCGCGCACACTAACCGTTGTTACATAATTTGTTCTTATAATTTGTTCTTATATATCTTTCACGAAAAACTCACTAATACTCGATAAAACGACGAAACGACACAGACAATTTTTATTATGTGAGGCTGGATATGAAAATAGACGGTAGCAGTTGAAAATTTACCTTAATGTAAGATACCTTTATCCCAATATGACCGCTACAGTCTGTTGGCTTTAACAATCCCCTTGGAATCATCGCTTATAAACAGATCGAGGACTTGCATTAAGGCATTGAAAAGCTAAAGAACGTTTCAATCATTTGAAGCATTCTCTTCGCAATTGCGCTTTTATCAAAACTTTTTCTGACTGACTTAGCGTCGTTTCAGTTGACGTATCATTAGTATCCGCCATCTTATAATAACGATATCAAAAAATGCAATTTGTTTCATAATCAATGTTATATTTTGGAACGGTCACTGTGGCGTCTTGATTTTGGTGCAGACTGGCCGAATAATATAAACCAGAATGTGAATAAGGCCCGATGTTACAGATATCAATCTGTTCTTATTATCTGATGCGGCAAACATCACTGTCAACCCACTGTACTTAAATCAAATTTAGTTTAGAGTATAAAAAGTATCAACTTTGGATTGTACATTGAATCCTGGTTCCTCTTTTATCGGTGTTTTTGCATTTCAACAATTTCGTTACGGTTAAAAGTTTCAAAATAAATAAACCAAACCGTTATCGCCCAACCGTAACGTGGTAAAAACAACTTTGCAGGGATAAAGTTGCTGTGTAGTTTGAGGTTTGGTTTTCGTTTTAATAAAACACAAACACAAAACGAACATATTTGTCTTGATGGAGACTCTAGTACAGCAACTGATTTTTTATATTAAATCTAAACGTTACTTTGGTATAAAACTGGAGGTTTTGTTCTCTCTTCTCTTTAACTTTATGTCTGTATCCTGCAATGGGCAATGGTTCAGAATTCAAAGAAAACCCAACCAAATTAATGATCTTCCAGTTTTGTAATTCTAATTAGTTTGGACATCTAAAAGTTGTTCATGTACCGCTCTCACTGGCTATGTTTGGTATTGTACACAACTTTTTTTTTCTTAGAACGAAATTATTTTGTGATTTATTTAATAGAACTTTTCAAAATTGCTTGTTTGTTTTTTAATTGCATCACTTTTAGTAACTTGTGTAATTCTGAGATTTTTTATTTTATTATTAATTAATAATATTGGAGAAAAGAAAATAAAATTTTGTCCTGGCAGCACTAGTTACCGAAATTTTTTACAAATACATAAATGATATGCTCTAAAGTAATAACGGGTCCGCCAAATAACTTTTTTTTGAAAATGCTATAAAAAAAAAACTACTGAATATTTTCTCAAATTTCTTTTTTATTTGAAAGTACTATCCTTCCGGTTAATAATGGAAATAATTTCATTCAAATGTCATCGAGTGTAGCTTCGGCTGTGTGGCACGTAGCGCCGTCCTGTTGAAACCGAATGTTGCCAATATCCTCCGCTTCAATATTTGTGAACAAATATTCGTTCAACATGGCCCGATAACGATCGCCATTGACTGTAACGCCACTTCTTGCTCATTTTCGCAGAAAAGTGGCCCAATTATGCCTCTGGACCAAAATCCGCACCAAACAGTGACTCGTTTTGGGTGCATCGGCTTTTGAGTGTATGCGTGCGGGTTTTCTGTGCCCCAAATGCGATAATTTAGCTTGTTTACATACCCGCCAACATCAAAATGAGCTTCATCTGAAAAGATGATTTTTTTGGCAAAATCGGCATCTTCTTCATTCTGAAACATTACCATGATTTTCAAAATAATGTCGCAATATTTCCCAGCGTTGTTCAAGCGTATACACAACCATATTCCTTCAGCGGAAGGATAAAACTAATTAACTGTCAAATCAGACATGAGCTAAGTGTTACCATTCACGAAATAAGCACTAGTTGAAAAAAAAAACGTTAGATGGCGGACCCTTTAGTAGTAATAGAAAAACATTTGTTTTTTTCCAAAAAAGTTGACAGTTATTGAATTACAAAGAACAAGATGTAGCAAATTTTATATAAAAAAAACTCCAATGAGCATTCGAACTCACGGGCGATGTGTTAACACATTTTTGTTACACCGTACCTGTTCGATTTCTATGAACACATTAGTGAATGTTACGTTGGAAAAAAATAGCGTCCAATCATATGATGACGTTGCATTTATATATTAAGACTTAAAATTATTTAAAGACCAGTGTAAGCACATGTGTCATTATTTTCTTGCTTAATACTTTTTGTTTTATTCCCACAAAAAACAGAGAATGCAAAGCAACAGCCACATGTCCATACATACAAAGTTATGCGCTACACAAGTTTAAACAATTTGCGTTGCTTTCTTGCTATCTCATTTTTATATATGTATAACCAGGTCATTATTCTCTTTGCCCTCAGAGTCATCCGCACCCACACAAGGCAATTATTCGCTGCCGCTACATCAGTGTGTTTTTTTTCGCAGTCGGACAAATCTATGTTCTATATAGAGGTGGGTCAGCCTTATCATTTAGGGGTATGAAAAATAGTTGTAGTCCAATTTTGAGATCTACCGACTATGCACACAAAATTTCATACAAATGGGTCCAGCGGTTTCGGAGGAGTTTAACGGCAAACAATGTGTGATCGCTGTCGGAAAATCTGTGTGATCGCAGTCTGACAATCTGTGTGATCGCAGTCGGACAAACTATGTTTGAATGCATTCACTTTGTGAATTTAAATCAAAATGTTTTTGCAGAATGTTCAAATAAAGTGGCATTAGCACTATATTTGGTTAGCACCACCCAAGAGATACAGTTAGCAAATTCAATACACACTGGCAGATTTACCTCTTGCTTAACTTTCTCTGTGTGGGCGTCGGTGGTGCAGTGGGTAGTGTGCGCGCCTCTTGTACTTGAGATCCTGGGTTCGATCCCTACTCTGACCACCTTAAAATTTCTTTCGACGGCGGTCACCTCGCATAGTGACGGCGACAGTGTCGAGTATTTAGCCATGAATATGCTTCTCAAAAATACCGTTCGGAATCGGCGGCAAACTGTAGGTCCCAATCAGTGAGTATAAGATTAGAAAGCGCACAGCTCACTGATTGTGAGACGCTCTCCCCGATTCCTTCATGACATGTAATGGGTAACCATTTATTTATTTTTAACTTTCTCTGTAGGCTTAGTAGTGAGATTGAGAAACGTGTGACAAAATTACGTTGAGTTGAGGAAGAAAATTAACAAAAAATCTCAAAAATAAAGGTTTAATTGGATTTTCTGAAAACTACTATGCGCTCATAGAATTTGCAGTGAACTATCAATACATAGCAGCATATTTGTTAAATCTTTAATATCTACTGAGAATTATCAGGGCTATGGTTAAGTCTGGCAGATTTGGACGAATTCTAGCCTACAATAGCAGTTTGCAAACGCACGTCTCTACTCCAGTTTCAGCAAATCGTAAAGGCACGACTCGACTCTGACTCTGACTGGAACATTTTGTTAAAATTCAACATATAGACTGTCATTCGTTAAAACCCGTAACAGACATAACAATTTCAAACAAATACCTGTGACGAAATGGTAAGCGACTTATATGCATTTCCAAATTTTTTGCCTTAGCATCTCTAAAAGGTAGTTTGATTCATGTGAGGTTCTGACATTTTATCACATAAGTTCAAATATCCTGGGATACGGAGGCAGTTTAACAAGTCCGTGACTTTTTAGATAAAATATGTTTTTTCGGTAAATAAACTGGTTGTTTCTCAGCATTGTCTCCTTATAGCTCAATACATTTGATTTCCCATTACATCCCATGAATGGATTGGGGAAAGCTTCTCACAACAACTCAGCTGTGTGTTTTCTAGCAATACACTCACTGATTGGGACCTACAGTTTACACCAAATCCGAACGGAATATTGAGAAGCTTATTCCTGGCTAAATACCCGATAGTGTGGCCGTCACTAAGCGAAGTGACCGCCGTCAAAGATATGTTAGGTGGTCAGATCAGGGATCGAACACAAGTGCTCGTGCGCAAGAGCCGCGCCCACAATACACTATACACCATAGATAAAGTAAACTAATAGATGAAGCACAAGTGTTGGGAAAATTTTAATGACACGGGTAATTTTCTAAATGTCGTTGAAAGCAATAAATGCGATTGTTTGTTCCAAAAAAAAATTAAATATGAGAATAAAATTCTAAAAATTCATATCAAAATAAAAAATTATTTTCCACAAGAATATATGTTGGAAACAAGAACACAACACGTTACTTAAAGTAGAATATCTAATGGCCATCGAATTTCAAAGCCATGTCGCCACCGTCCATGTCCTAATAAATTGGTTCTTCCTCCGGTTCAGCTACCATTCCTTATTGAGAGTCCTCAAACACTAAGGGTTTTGGCATCTGCCAGAAGTTGCTACAGTTTTTGGGCTGGGAAGTTTTTAGATTAAAAAGGTGTTCCGCCAAGTTCATCTTTGGGCGGTGTTACGGGTTTTCTCTTATTGATATCCCAACACCGGCCTTATGTCTTTGAAATAGTTTGTATGTAACAAACAAATGCTATTATGTAAAATTATTTAAATTTTGTCACATTTTCCCTTGTTGAAATAACTTTCACAAAAATTTCCACCGATGTTGAATAAACGTCAATGAGAATTATGGGAAACTGCATTGAAAGTGACAGTAGTATACAGCACCTAGTGAACAAAGTTGACAATGGTCAAGCTATATCTCATATTTCCTTTATCTATGTTATACACACTACATTTAGTCCATCGGTTTTCTAATATTTTATTCATTTCAAATTATAGGTTTTCTCAAGGTCCTCCCAATAGTTATTTGTTTCTGAGAAGTATATTTTTCTATTTCTTAAGAGCTACAAAGATCAGGGGTTGTTTTATCCTGTACTTAGATATAATTTAAATAGTCGTCACCAAGATTTGAATTCACGTTGGAGGACGATCGTTTCGAAGTTTGCGTTCTAGGCCAGTGACCGTCTTGTTCACATTGTAACTAATTGCAGTTGCCTTCGTCGAAGATTCTCTCATTTTTCTATCTCTCGTGTGAACAGCTTTATTCCATTGCAAACATTGATATTCCATTGTTTCATTGATTACATTTTCATTAGACTCAAATCCTTTAGCACCGCTCTGCTTCCTCAGATTTGGGAATAGAAAATAGTTACTGAGTGAGGGATGAATCCGAAGAATATGGTGGGTGAGGTAGCAATTCGTAGACCAAGTTATAGGTTTTTTTTTCCACTGCGACCTCACACCTGAACGCCGTTGCGTTGTCATAGTGAAGGAGCACTTTTACCTTCCCTAAAGACGGTCGTTTTTGTTTGAACTCAATGACGAATCTGTCCAGGTTTGGGAATAGAAAACAGTTACTGAGTGAGGTCTGAATCCGGAGAATATGGCGAGTGGGGTAGAAATCCCTAGCCTAAGTAATGGAGTTTCTCCATGGCGACTACCTTTCCCACGCCCAAAGATGGTCCTTTTTGTTTCAACTCAATCTCGAATGTGTCCATAAGCTGTGACTACCATTCGTTGGCTATCATTTTACCCTTTTCAAGATAATCGATGGAAATGATACTGCCATGTCTTTGTTAACTAACAGCGCTTTGGACTTTGTTGGTACACGTTTGCACTGAAAGCTATACTGCTTTGAATGTTGCTTGGTCTCTGGAGCCTTCTGATGGACCCACGTTACGTCGAAGGTTTGGAAATGGCGCAAAAAACCTTTGAGATTGTGTTCAATCTCCGAACACTTCTTTAAACTGATCTCAGGTTTGAGATTACAGTCGAGTGTGAGGAATCGCGGTACCTATCGGCCGGATAGATTTTTAATGCCCAAATATTAATGATAAATGTGATGTGTCTGCTCAGTTGATATACTGACAGCTTCAGCAAGCTCGCGCATCATCACTTTCCGATCGATCAATATCAATTCATATGTTTCGTTGACGATTTCTGGTGTTTCGATCTATTTTGGGCGACCTAAACATTCGGCTTCATTTATGCTGGTTCGGCCACAACGAAGTTCAGAAAACCACTTTTTAGCCTTTAGTTATTTCCCAGGCGTTTTAATGGTTTTGGTGATATTTTGTTTACGCAAAAAGTAATGCGTGTTGTGCACACGAAATTCATTTTTTTCGTTTTCGCAAAAATTTTTGACGGTGTCTGCTGTCAATGAGTGTCAAAAGTCGGTTCGATCGCTGCTCTGACCAACTTACATATCTTCTCTGATTGTGGTAAGCATTTAAGTTTCAAGAATATTTACGAAATCAACTTTATTCCCCTGAAAGTATTGTAAATATTATATTGCCAAACTTTCCCCGATCAATCGCGCGGCTATGGAAGACATTGAGTCAAACAAAAACAGCATGACTGGCGCAAATCTTGTGACAAAGACCATCTCGCTGTGGCGCCAAATAGGGCTACGTAAAATTTTTTAAACAAATTTGTATCGCACTATTGAAACCATATGTACATATATACGCCCATGTAGCTGCTACCTAAAGTTTTCCTAACATATTTGCAATTGCTGTACTAGGAACGATGAAGATGTAGAACGAAACTTCCAAGAAAATTTGAGTTTTTTTTTGTCTTGAAAACTTAACAAAAAAATCAATAAGTATTCGAACTTACGGGCGATATCTTTGACGTTTCGGAATAAGGTCTTAAGTCAGAATCTGTAGTTTTTCGTATTGTGAAATTGAAAATTATTTATATATGAATTTTTCTGACTTATTGCCTAAAGAGCAAATGATTACGATTGGATGTAGTTGTGCCAGCTTTAAGTAATTAATACCAAACGAAAGAAAAAAAAATTGACTTAAACCCAATCAAAAACTAAAAATGCATTTTTTGACTTAAGGCCTTATTCCCAAACGTCGAAGATATGTTACAACCTTTTTATTGCACGGTACCTGTTGGATTTCTATGAACACATTGAAAAATAAAAAAAAAGAATAATTTTTGTGCTGAAGGCTCTTTTGCTATTGCACTTTCCTTTTTCTTACATCTACTGTAACATTAAATGATATATTGTTAAAATAATAAAAAAACAATAATTACCACACTGAAATAATTGTCTTTGTTTTGTCATAAACAGAACGACGACAAAAAGTATTGTATAGTATAGAGAACTTATTGGACTCTTTGTTCTCTCTCATGTAGAGAGTATGGGTAAAAGAGCATAAACGACACCCTTTCGAAAATGTTATTACATCAAACAATACAAAAAGCATAAATGTTTCAAAAGGCGTCAATGTTTCACATCAAAATTATTAATGACATAAGTTGTGACAAAACGAGAGTAATAAGTCTTGAATTATTCGCCAGATGTCGCCCGTGCTTTGGAGTCATACAATTCGTTCCATGAGTTCTCTATACTATTCAATGCTCTATGACTACAACGACCTGCTTGTTTGTTCGCTGCCGCTACATCAACACTATCATACTTATTTTCAGGCAGAGACTATTGTTGTACAACAACCACGTATGTGATTCTAACGCTATGTGTTCACTTTGATAGATTGTCCTACCCGTGCCTATAGATCACACATCAAACACCTAAATATTTGTTTTTGTCGGCGCAGTGACGGTGTCGGCTGTTGCTTAATTTTCGGATAGATTTATTTTGTGTTGGAATAGAAAGAACGCTCATTACAAAGTAAGTAGTTCTGCAACATATGTTGTTGATCATAAGTATGTACTTACAAATTTCTGAAACCAATATATAATGATATTGATGTGTTATAATTAGGTTTCGCCGTTTTAATATTGTTGCTCTTCTTTCTATTGTATTTAAATATAAGAACAGAAATACTCGTCTATCAATTTCCTTTGTTATTAAAACAATTCAATAACCTTCCCCATATTTAGAACTGAACTCCCGTAATTTCCATTTTTGCAAAAGCAATTTGCATTGAAGTTGATCGTTGTTGGCAGTGTTTGTTTATATTCTACGAGCCAATTAATTAAAATTGGCTTAATGAGTTGGAGGAAAAATATGCTTCCATTAAAGGGGAAACATAATTGCATTGAAACAACACCAACATAAACAATTAATAAACAGAATAGATAGTCAAACAGGCAAAAGCATTCAAAGCTGCCTGGTTCTTATCAACGTCAGCAACACTGGTATCAATAGTATCATAAAGCACCATCGTAGCCCCTTCTCGTCATTCTTTACTCTTTTCCAATTATCTGCAGCAAATTCAACTTGAATTGTCCGCAAGAAAAATAATAATAAAGAGTCCTTTGCACTCTCAATAAATTGAAGGCTTTGAAAAGCAACTGCTGTCAGATTAAGTTAATTACAACTTTTATGAATGCTGTTGTTTGTAAAATTATTCATTAAAAATGCTGTGACTTATTAGCCAGATAAGTACATTCATTGCAATTTTAGGGTGGCTTCATTTTGTTTGCCTATATACTATTGTACAATTCATCATCCCACTGATATTGCAGGTGGCATTTTGCTACACAATCAGGAAGTTCAAATGTAATTGCATTTTAATGGGAACAATGACTTTACTGCAGATAAGCAGGATAGACTGCAGCTTTTGTGGCAGACAAAATACGAGTCTCTACGACAACACAAACCAAGACGACCATAGCAGGACAATTGTCTGCCTCATTTCTGTGTCCTGTCAAAAGGATAAATAAAATAAATTACCAGACAAAATCTACTTTGGACTGGCACAGTACTAGCAAAGCAAGAACACAAGTAATTGTTTATCCTAAGTTCAGAGAACTTTTGAGAGTCAAGCAGTCAAAGTTTTGTGTAAACAGTTTTAATGTATCAAGGCGGTAGCAGGTAAAGATTTGAAAAACAGCTTTTATGCTGCTTTCCTTGCAGGTCTTTGGTTTCATGAGACAACTTTAAAGTGAAAACTCAACACAAGTATACTGTTTATTGTACTTACAAGTGTCAATAAGTGATTTTTTGATGTGGTACATACCTGAAAAGATAAATAAGAATGAGAAATATTAGCATTAGTATTGACAGGGACAAAGAGAAATACTTTAAAAAAATTTAGTTTCGGGTTGCACCCCATAAAGGAATAAATGAGATCTCCTCACAAGCAGTGAGCTATTCTCTTTATTGACATTGTTTCTTATCAAAGCACTAGTTGTTATAAAAAAAATCAATGAGTGTGCGAACTCACGGATGATGTGTTAACACCTTTTTGCTACACGGTACCTGTTCAATGTCGATGAACACATTAGTAAATGTTACATTGGAAAATAAAAAATAATATTTTTTTTGTACACACCGGGCAATGCTGAACATCAAATGACTCGCTTTGTTTGGCCATAGCAACACCAGTGAAACAATCAAATACATAACATCAGACATACTTTGTCCGAAGTAGCTGACGTATACGTGTGTCACATAACCACATGTTTGCCATATCAACAGCAACGAAACAGCCAAACACACAACATCACACATACTTTGTACGAAGTAGCTGACGTATTAGTGTGTTGCAAATGAAATTTTGCGTGGCTATGCTCTATATCTCCGTTCAACAACAGCAACAGACACATATACATACATACATTATTATGTTAATACATACGCTATAGACACAATTTCGTTTGCCTCACCCCTGCCACACCACTCTTTCATTGCTCTCTTGCTCGCAGTCGCAGAAAATCTGGTTTTAGCAGCAGCATAAAATCTGGTTTTAGCAGCAGCATAAAATCTGACTTTGATAGATTTAGTCTCTATACGCCGCTATAGATGTTAACACATCAAAATTTACAGAGAAAGTCAATGCACTAGCTTTAATACACAATAAATTAAAAAGTGATCAAAACTTCCCTTTTCCAATTTTTTCTAAAATGAAATCATGGTTAGAATTATGAGAGAATTCAATCATAATTGGAAAAGTAAAAGTATTATTTAAAAGTATGTATGGGGCAAATTAATTATATGATAACTATAATTTTTATGATACAAATTCAACATTTGATAACAAATTCAACAAAATTTAAATACATTCATATATACATACACAGCAATTCCATCATATCTGGCAGCTTTGATTTTCAAATATTATATAGAGTGCAGGTTTATGAATTTGACAGAACTTGTATGCAATACCCATAGACTAATACTTATAGTAGACCTAATATTTCTCTCACCAAATTTATGACATTTGGCCTGGTGTGATGTTTACGTTCGAATTGAAAAGAACTGCTTTACTAATACCAGATAGATGCAATGGTTCAAAACAACGAACAAAATAACAATAACGGCGTTTCGTTTAACAATAACAGTCAATAAAAAAATGAAAACATATTTAACGACATGAAAAATGTATGCAGGAAGTTATTGTAATTCCACCTGGTGTATGTCACTTTTCGTCAAACATCTCTCTATCACACCGACCGCATCACAAAGAGAAATGTCGGATGATGAATTTCTAGTCCGATTTACTCTATGGCAATATCTATCGAAGTCACAACCGCACATATAATAAATTACATGAGGTGTCAGGGGACACCCGGTTGGGACGAAGTTCCTTTCGCTATGTATTATGTACTAGTTAGTTCAAACACGCCTAAGGCTCAACGGGTGCTATAAAACTATAATTTAAATGGATCTTTCAGAAAATATACTTTTGTAAAATGATTTTTTTAAAAATTTTTTTTTAAGATTTTTTTTTTATAGAATGTATTTAAAAAAATACATATTTTTAGGTGCTTTTTGTAAGAATATGTATTATATTTTCCCGAAAAGGTTCTTTTTTAAAGAGAGGTATTTGTTTTATAAAAAGCTAATATTTTTTTAAGAAAATGTACTGTTTTTAAGAAGAAATACTTTTTGCTAGAAAAATTCTTTTACAAAGCAGTACTTTTTATAAGAACGGATACTTTTTAAAAAAAATGGTAATTTTTTTAGGAAAAGATTATTTTTTTAAGAAACTTTGCTTATTTTCAGAATGGCTATTTATCTCAATAAAACAAAGGAAAAGGTATTACTTTAGTTTTAAGAAAATGTACTTTTAAGAAAAGGACTCTTTTGTAAGAGAAGTTTTTTTTAAAGAAAAGGTATTTTTTAAGAAATGGGAATATTTTTAAAATTGTTTTTTGTTTCAAGAACAGATAAATTTTTAAGAGTGGGTACTTATCTCAAGAAAAGTTATTTTGTTTCTCAAAATATTTACTTTTTAAAGAAATTGTAGTTTTTTGAGGAAAGGTAATTTGTTGTAAGGAAATATAAATAAATATAAATAAAAATATACTAAATATAAATATACTTTTAACGTAGAATACGTTATACGGTAAGGTAGGGGTGTTGATCTGGAGCACAAAATTTTGAGGAAATGTTTGTCAGCTTTCACCCACTTTTACTTAAATATTAAAACATATTTTAACAATTTTTATATGTTACTCAGTTTTGGTAATATGTTTTGTTTCGAATTACATTAAAAAAATTATATGTCTATATATAAAAGTTTTATGTAGTTAAGGAAATAAATATTTAAGAGCATGATATTTTAGACTTTTTTTGTACATGCCGCTGTTGTTGTTGGTTTGTAAATGCCGCTGTTGTTTTTGTTGTTGTCGTGAAATCAAATGATTTTGGCTTTGCTGTGCTTTGTTTATTTATCGAGCAGCGTGTAAATGTGTGTGTGTGTACATTTCGTTTTGTTGGATCGGTCGGTTATTAGTTCGTTTGGAGAGGAACATAAAATGAAGGGAGGGGAGCGTGGACACTTGTGTGTGCTTGAAAGTTTACAGATCTTTGCTGTCGTTTGTTTACTTCTGCGAGCAGCGAGTAAATATGTGTGTATGTACATTAATACAAAGGATTGGCGATGTATACGCTCACTATATCAATGGCGTTTTTCCTAAACACATTTCTGTGAATACATTGGGAAGTAGTTGGAAAGCAGCTAATCTATTGTGCTGCCATATCATAAAATGCATTGCTGTAGCTGTACTTCAAATGAAGATGTCGCTATAATGTAATAGTATGTTAAACTAGATATAGTTTCATCCTTAAACATATGGCATACAGTCTTCGAGCACACAAACTAAAAAATAAATTAATAAATTTTGTTCAAAACTATTCCAATCGTTTAGATCAGAGGTTTCCAAACTTATTTGGATTATCGCCATCATTTTGGTAGTTTTGTTGTTGGCTTAGTTTACTAAAAATTATACTGTACATACATAAAATAACTTATCACACATAACTTATCCTATCTAAAATTAATTAACTTTAATACATGCAAACGCCTACTTATGTTACAAAAACTTAATAACTAGCTATCAGCTGTATGCGTATATATTAGATAGATTTAAATCATTTATCAAAAATTATATTTAATTCATATATTTTAATTGCAAAATGACTAACGTATTCTACGTCTGACCTATGCGCCCGTGTTATCTAACACAGGCTTGTTATTTTTTTTTTAAAGAATAGTTACTTTTTGACAGAAAATTTACTTTTTGCAGGAAAATTTACTTTTTTTAAGCAAAGGTACGTCTTTCAGATAAGGTATTTTCTTAAGAAAAGATACTTTTGTTTAAGAATAGGGTAATTCCAAAATATTTCGACAAAGTTCAGGACCCGACCCTTATCGAATTGTATGAAATTTGGACAGAAGTTTCTCCTCGTCCATGCGAATTCTAGGACACCAGAATTTAATCAAAATTCAAAGTTGTTTTTGTTTTATAATCTGTTGAAGTAGGTATTGTATGGCACTTTCTGAAAACAGACCTGACTTAAAAATGGTATAACTTTAGAATGCGTTAATGGAATTCAAAATGTTGTCCATACATACAACAGTCATGCCGTCGGGGTTCAATAGTATTGAAAACTCCAAAGTATCCTTTATCCTCGAATATCCTGGCATAACGTATCTTTAATTTTTGATTTCCTCCACCAACAAGAAAGTCCATCTTTTTCTCTACATCATAGCCAAATTTCAAAACGGGATCAGCATGGGATAAATAGATACATACAGTTTGGTAAATAGTGCTCGAGTTTTGCTGTTCCAATATCGATTTTTTAAGTAGTAACTACGTATAACACAGTGATACAAAAAAGATTAAAGTAGAAATAACATGAATCTGCTTGTGAAATTTCCCAAAACACCCCCAAAATCTTAAAAACCGCTTAAAAACCCAGTTTTGCAAACGTTTGCGCCCTTATACGCCTGTAAGTTTGTTTATTATCCACAGATATTCACTTTCTTACCGGATTTAAAAAGAAGATACTACGGCCTTTCACACAATATATACGCGTTTGAAGAAAATATGAGAAGTCTGTGTGTATTTGTCCATCAAACAGATAATTTTTAATTTTATTTTGACATTTTTCAACTTCGGAATAATTTCACAGATTATTTCATAAATAAACCATAATGCTCTTGAATTTGTTTAAAATGGACGTTTCCTAGTGAGTAAAATACAACTTAAAATTCCCGTTTTAATTGACTGAGTTATTGAAGTTTTTATTGAAACAAAAATTTTGCAAAAATGCCTGCACAACGTTTTACGTGTTCTTTTTAAGCTCGTTCTCTTTACTAAAGCTGGTAAAATTTTATAAAAAGAAAGTATATTTCATTTTTAGCATAATAATTTTTTTTAATTAACCCCTATCCCGCAACGTGCGTTAAGGAACTTCGTTCCAGTACTATCAAAACTGAATTGCCAGAAGTTAAACAAATCCAAAACGCTTTAAGCCATTGCCGAATTTCATTACAATTGGCATTCGGTTCCACAATCTTCACTTGCATTGCCTGATTAAACGCAAATTTAAAATTTCTTAATTGTGATTGCGAACAACGGTAATTCCTTTGCAATTGCATTAGACAAATAAATGCAAACTAGAATCCAAAGCAAATTAAAAAATCCCGAGTTTGCTTTAAAGATATCATATGTATACATTCTCATAAAAATCGAAGAAACCACTCGATTGATTTATGGTGACTACAAATAGAATTGGTCATAAAGCCGTATCGAAAGAAAAAGTTTTTGATGTTGCCCCCTTGTTACATCGAGAAAATGTCAGGAGTGGGATTTTTTATGGTCGTGGCAAATTTTTAACAGTCTATGATATTGGGTCTAATTGACTGATATTGGGTCTAATGAATGGTAAATTTTCAAGGAATGCAGAAGGGTTAAGGCAAAGAAAAACATTTTATTTATCGCAATGTTGCGTAGTGTAGACAGCTCTTCAATACATATCTGTTGATTAGGTTATGATAACCTCTATTTGCAGTTGCGATACAACCTCTAATTCGGTGTTAACCACGCCCAATTCGGCTGTAACAATCTATAATTCGGTTGTCAAAGCTACTAGCTCAGATGTGACAACCCCAAAATCATTTGCGTAAAACTCGAGTTTGGTTGCGACAACCTCTAATTCGGTTGTGATGACATCTAAAATGGTTGTAGCAAGTTCAAAATTAGGTTGCGGCCAGTTCTAAATTTAGTTCTGTGGGTGTACTATTAAAATCAAAAAAAATATAGCAACTGAAGTCCCAGTCACATTTAGTTGTTTTAGATCCTCATTATGTTTAAAGTTGTAATTTCCTTTAAGGCTGTGAGAGATCATGTTTTCTCCGGTTAGTGAAAGAAATGTAAATGCCGCGGATGGGATTCGAACTCAAATTCGCTGGACGATCGTTTCGATGTTTGTGAAGCATCATCTTCAGCAGCGTCTAGCCCGTTAAGCCACTGCGGTGTGTATTTACACAAGTCACTAGCCGAAGACATTTACCGATTGTGTGCAGAGTGATTGTTGTCGCTACTTACACATTGCTTTCCTACTTACACGCACTGATGAAGACGTTTTGAAAGTTATATTTATAGAACGAACTATTCCAATTGTAGTCGTCTCGTTCTGTTTTGGTTTGGCCCTATCATATGTTTCAAATTTAGTTGTTTTAGATCCTCGTTATTGAACGTTTATAGTGTAGTTTGCATTAGAAACACATTTAATGGCTGCAAAATATGACGAGGACACTGGTGTTAGGCTCGTTCATCCATTTCATTCTGCCCATTACGTAAAGTATAAGATCTCCACAAGGTATGAGGCTTGTGGTTCCACAAAACCCACTTTAATTAATACTTTCCCCCATTAACAACGTTTGCTACGGCTTTCCAAACTTAAAGTTTAATTATCCATAAATATAAAATTTTAATATTTAATTGGAATTTGAATTACAAAAGCCTGTCGGCAACTAATAAACATCCAAAATACCACAAAAAGGGTAAAAGAAACTCAACACCAACATCGTTAGCCGCAAATTATCTAATGACTTTGAACATAAACACCCAGAAAACTGGGGTTTATGCAATGAACATGCATATTTAACAGGCAACATTCTGGTGTTTCATTACACTGAAGGTGGACAACAAAGACAAAAATATGAGATGTCACTAATCTCGTTTATAATTTAATAGCAATTTATTAACAAAAACTAAGGCGACACCAAAGACTGTTAGCACCACAGTACAGACAAGAAACAGGAAAAAGGACAACATATTTAATAGAGGAGAGCTACATGCCCGTTCTATAGCTTTTCCAAATTGTAAAGAGAGCTGGCTGGGATACTGAAACTTCAGTGGGCATAGATAAAAGATGAAAGATTAAAAAAAAAAAAACAGATGAGAGAATAACAACAATTTTGGAAAGGGGAAACTTTACCAAAATTAATGGTTCTAAAGGATTGTGCAAATAAACTTTAGTTTTTCAGTTGTGTGGGTTTTTGTTTATACGCACGAGGGGTATGATAAAAGTTAAATGTATAGTTAGTGAGATGCAGACAATTACCTTAAATTGAAAATTGTTTGGAATTCTTTTTCATGTCCATATGTGACCTGAAATATCTAATTTAGAAATATTTTAAAGAAGTTTGAAACACTGGAATTGTAGTATTAGCATTCCCTTCATTACGGAGGTTTTGAAGCAAATCTACTTAGGTTTGGATTTATTTAGCTCTATATGTGGTGTTGATATACATTAACATTTGTGGAGGAGGGAGTAGACGGGATAAAAGAACATAGAACAGAACATGCATTTGCATTGCCTGATTAAATGCAAATTCAAAAGTTGTTAATTGCCATTGCGAACAACGGTAATTCCATTGCGTTTGCATTACACAAATAAATGCAAACTAAAATCCAAAGTAAATTAAAAAATCCCGAGTTTGCTTAAGATCGGAAGTGATTAACGCGACTTATCGCATTTACAACCCGGACGACCACCAAGCTTTAGTATGGGAGGTACCAGAATGGGAGTGGCAAAATCACTCATTTTCAATAGAAGAGTGGAATTTGACAAAATGTTGTCCAGTACCAAATGTTATTCTAATGAATAGACGCTAAAAGAAAATTTAATCTAATTTAGAAATATATTAAAGAAGTTTGAAACATAGTAATTGTAGTTTTATCATTCCATTCATTACGGAGGTGTTGAAGCAAATCTACTTAAGTTTGGATTTATTTAGCTCTATATGTGGTGTTGATATACCTTAACTCTTGTGGAGGAGAGAGTAGAAGGGATGAAAGAACACACAACAGGCAATAACATTTTATGTAAATAAGTTTAGTATCAAACATGACATGCAATCAAACACCATCTACGTACTATTCTAAATTCATTGGTGGAAAGATTGCATCTCAGAACGAAACATGAACAATATATTATACTGTAAAGAAAGTATGAAAACATACGAGTACCAAGCACGAAGGAAATCAAAATGTTAGGAATAGGTTCGCGATTAATATCTGCAATCGCAAGTACTTTGCTTGTAGTTGTAGCTTTCAGAGTCAATCATGATACAAAATATATAGACATTGCAGTAGGGGTATTTAAAATTGTGAGCAACAACACGATACATTCTGTTTTAAGATTCCATCTATCAACTTCAACATAGATATAAGCGAACAAAAAAGTACAAACCCAAAATACATTGAATTTGACAGTTTGGGTCAGAATCATGCAAAATCAGTCGTTTTAAAAATATAGCCTGTACACTAGTTCAGTCACAGTTTCAGTGTTTAACGTCCATAGCCCGCGGAGGCCAAACACTACCTATACAAAATAGGAACTAGACTTGTGTCGAACTCGTTCACTAGTTCTCGAACTCGTTCAATTAAGGTGCCCGGACATAACAATCACGAACACAGTCGCGATATCGAACATGTGCATTACATACGTGAGGGTGGTGTCTGGCCACCCTAAATGAACTAGGTAGTTCATCAACTACCCAACTCTAATACGAACCTCATTACAAACAGTGTATGAGGACAAACAATTGTTATTCGTGTCGACCACTACATTACTTTGAATGTGTTTGATGTTATTCGCTCCATAGAGTGAATGTTGTATAGAGAGACCATCTGACGTTTAATTCCACACTATACGTCGTTAGTTAGCTACCAACGAAAGACGTGCGATGCAAAGTCACTTACACCAGGTGGACCTACAAGAACGGTTGACTTAGCATTTTCAATTCGATTTGAAAGATACCTGTGAATTGTGTATTTTGAACTTTTGGATATCCTTGAATTCAACAAAAACTATTTTAGCACACAAACTCGAAATGTTACTGTTGTTGTCTAGTTGGGTGTTCCATACTAATGCCTCTAACTGCTGTTAATAAAGCAATACTTTTAACCATGCAACGTCCATATGTTAACACAGCAAATGTTGTAAATTTATATGATAGAAGTGGTCAAACTTTGTCTTATATAATCTATGTGCATTTATAGTTTCGCGGATGGAAACTCACACCAGATCAAAATAATTATTCGTTAGTGCTACATGTACATACACGAGAACGGCATAACAGGAACAAGGTACAAAACTAATACATATTGACTTGAACATAACATGTATTGAATGCACTCATATTCGTTGGCTAACGATAAAACTTTATAAGTATATGATCGTAGTTTGTGTTTTTTTTTTTTGTTATGTTTCGCAAAAAGATTTCCTTATTTACTCGTTCTTACTCTCTAGTAACCATCGAGTTCCTAGCTATATTTTTAGCTAGTATAAAGTAAATTGAGGAGTTCTGTAAAAACCCAATATTAACTAGAGAGTCAACCATTGTTTCCATCTAATATAATAATAATGTTAATATCTTTAGCATTTTGTTGAAAAGTATTGAAACTTGTTTCATCGTTCTCACTGGTTGCAAAGAAAACAATCAATAAGACGGCAGCTGTTTTCGAAGTTGAGTCCTCAGTTTGAGCATTGAATCCTCTTTGAATATATCGCCTGTTTGTGTTTTTATTTCTTTGATCAACTCTTTAACAAGTTTGACTTGTCTTTGGGCGGCTATTGAACTTCTTCTTCTATTAAAGTAATCATATATGAACATTCTGAAGTCGATCTTACATGCTCTTTTTACTACATTGATTAAATAGTCGTGGCAGTTTATAGTTGTGGTTAATGAAAAAAGTGAAAAAACTGGAAGAATGGTTAGAGGGTTTAAGAGAGGTATCATATATCATAATGTCATGGTTAGTTAAATGGGAAATTTACAGGTAGAATGATATTTAAAGGATGTATCAGTAAGCTACAAATACGTTATATGTACCTGCATCCAAAAAACAAGAAATTTCAGCGTGCAATATAAGTTTCTTACTTCTGGGCTTTTGAACTTAAAATTTTTTAAATTTGTTCATTTTTTTTATTAGTTTTATTTATTAGTTTTATATTATTTCCAAAAAAGTGGAGCACAAAAATATTTCAATGATACCAGGGCAGTCTGTATAGCTATTTCGGATCTGGCCAAGATCATCATCAGCAGACGTTTGTATAGGAACACTTATCATATTAACGAGAATTTATTTAAACAAATTAAAAAAATTTTAAGTTTCGTAATTCACATATGAAATTGTTCCCTAACTTCGCCTTTAATAAGCTTTAGAGTTTTTTTTTTTTTAAAAATTGACACAACAGATGTAATTGGCGTCCGAGTGCCAGATCTTGACTTTAATAATAATCGCCTAAAAGCTACGACTTTATCAGTTGATATCTACACAATATCTGCAATCCAATTGCCGCCTTTTGAATTGCAATTTTGCGCTCTGGAAAATCAAATTTGATTTCAAATTTTGCTAATTTCACAATCTTCATCAGAAGAGTTGTTTAAAAATTCATAGAAAATTGTATATTAAATTACATTTAAATGAAAAACATTCCCGCCGTTCATTTAATGACTAACTATATGTGACCATCTATATGAAAACCATCTTAGTGTGTCAAAACAAGTTTTTGGTTAAAACTCAATTAAAGTTTCCCCCTCTGGGTTGCGTGTTCATAGTATACGCATTCTCATTTCATTGCTCAATGTTTTTTTCACATTAGTTTCCGATATTTTTGAGACTTGCAAGCTGTTTCATATAAAAATTGAAGGGTTTTTACACACAAATCCAAAAAAAGTGAATTCATGAAATTTGACACACTAGGTGGGTTTATTAAGTATGGTCACATACTGGTTTAATTTACATACTTACTTCCTTGGGTGGCCTCAACCAACTAAGTGTAGTCAAAAGCCTTCAAAAATGAGGGTTACGTGTTTCTCCAATCAGCTCGATCTTGAGATGTTCTCTTCCAGTTGGTAATACCAAGTACTTGCGGGCATCCCTTCATTTGTTTTTTCCAGCGAAGTCTAGGTCGTCTTATATTTCGATGTCCTTCGAGTACGTCTTCGAATACGTTTCGTAGTGGTTCATTCTGATACATTCTGCTGACATGCACTAGCCAGCGTAAACGCGCTATTTTCACACATTTGTCTGCATCAATGTCGGGATACAGTTTATCTCGTATTTCATCTGTCATCAATGCTCGCCGTTCTCTATTTTAGGACCCTACATTTTTCGTCCCCTTTTTCTCTCGAAAACTCCCAAGAATGTTCCTTGATGAAATAGTTATCCGCAGTTTACTTTTTCTATTCCAGAATATGTTTAAAACTACTACACTCAGAGAAAAAAATTGTATAGTCTTCCATTTAATAGTTTTAATATCTCGGACCAGGTCTTATACAATATGTTTTGAATCTCAATGACAAATAGTTGTCACAAATTGTTTCCCGGCATCTCACCATTTCGTGCAATTCCAGCTTTCGCGATTGCCTCTGTCGCATTCCAGTTGCAGACTTCAGTCGATATCGCTTTAACGCCCCTCGCACACAATCATATGTGTTGGCAAGTGAAACACATATAAACATAACTCTAAACGAATGGCTGTAATTGTATTTCATCCTAGCTCAAGTGGCTGAACTTTTGTGCTTCTTCCGAGAGCACGTTGATGACTTTTCCCAATGTTGCCAACAAATTAACAAAAAGCCAACAAAGGCACATATCTGCAAACATGGCATACTTGAAATAGGAGGATATGCTTCAGCAACGGGGTGTGTGACCCAACCGAAGACCAAATATAAGGTCAGTAGTGTCTCAACATGTTCTTTTAATGCAAACACTAAACAAGGACAAAACCAAACACTCGCAACTAGGGCAAACACATAGGTATATATAATAAGAATAATAAATAGTTTTGGAGCGACTGAAAAACATGGCAACCAAGGAAGGAACAGTGAAACACAGCAATGCCTAAAATAAGGACAAGGTACTAAGTCTCAATGACCCATTGCAAAAGTCGTGCCTTCATGACAGTAGCACACACTTATGTCGGAGATATTGGCTACGATTGGAAAACTTGTTGTATCTCCTCCTAAGTTTGTTGATATAATTTCGTACGCCTAAGTTCTCCACAAAATAGTTGGCTGAATTATAACTGCAGTTGCAAAGAATGGAACAAAAGCGTACGGCTGATCTTTGTGCTGCAAACGATATAACTCTGACACTTCCATGGTCCATGACCGCACGTTTAATGCTGTTGTGTTTTTACTTTTAGAACAATAAACCTTCAAAGCAAAGATTTCTTAAAAGGATTAGGAGGCAAAACAATCAAGCAGGATAACACAACAATTGTTTAACCAGACACGAGTTTAAAAGAGGGAATTATCTTTGTTTGCCCATAACTTCGTGCCGTCTTGCTGGAATAGTTCA
This sequence comes from Phaonia tiefii, assembly GCA_963931995.1. Classification (NCBI taxonomy): domain Eukaryota; kingdom Metazoa; phylum Arthropoda; class Insecta; order Diptera; family Muscidae; genus Phaonia; species Phaonia tiefii. The sequence goes on along the minus strand of OZ008368.1, from coordinate 321,744,370 downwards.
AGACAACAAATCCAAACTAATTGGTGGCGGTGTGGGTAATATTATCAGCGAGATGTTGCCAATTTGTAAAAAATAAAGTATAAGTTGGAAACCAGTAGATATGTATGTGTGGCTTTTGCCAACGTGTTTCATAGATAAGAGTTTGAAAATTAGCCATTTGCCGCATTGTACAAACGCGGCAAACTTTCACACAAGTTTAAAAACGAAACGAAAATGAGATAGTATTTGAAATTTGAAAGATTTATAGATGCGATTTAGTGGCATGGAAAGAGGAAGATAAATGATTACTCATGTTCCCAACAAGGCTAAACCAAAAATTTTAAGAGTCACACATAAAAAAAGAGCAACCAAAGCTGCAATTATTTTACAACTATCCGTTACCGTTTAATAAATTGAATACCTTTAAATTTAAGTCCTTTAAAGAAATCAGCACCCAGAGAACAAAACCCGAATGCCGATGTTGTTATATCAATATTAGACGACCTAGACGTTCCCACAGCGGACGGGCCAACGGCGGATAGAAACCAAAAGGAGAAAATCCAGGTTCGACATATTGCATGCTGGTCAGCATCTGATTCATAACGGGCAGCTGCAATCAAATATCCTGGCAGTAGGTAAAATCCAAAAAATCATAATCACAGTGTATATACAGAAATGAAGAATAAAACATAAACAACCCCGATTTGTTAGCGACCCTCGCAAACGTTATAGGGACCACGATTTACGGCTATGCACTTTAGATGTAAGAACTCTGTATAGAGCCTGTGCAAGTATCCAATTGGCAGATGTCCTCGAAAGTTATAATGCTGACATTATCGCTATCGCGACGGACAGGACTTGGCTGACATTATCGCTATCGCGACGGACAGGACTTGGCTGCACAAGAAAGAGAAACTGCGATATATACTAAAGTTGCCATGGAAAAACCACGAATTGTGATTTACGGATTTGTTGTTGGCAAAAGACTGAAACTTCTAGTGTCTAGATTCAATCCTGTGAGTGAACGTATAGCCACAATCCGCACAAAAGCGAAACATTTTTATATTTCCCTAATTTGGGTGCATGCCCCGATAGAAGAGAAAGACGATGATGACAAAGACATATTCTATGAGCTCCTAGACGAAACATATGACCACTGCTCTGGCCATGAAATTAAGATTGTCCTACGAGATTTTAATGCTAGAGTAGGCAAAGCGAATGTGTTTCATTATAATACTGGTATGAGACAGATTGACTTTGCCGCGGCAAAAAACATGGTCATCAGTGGTAGAGATCCAGCATAAAGACATCCGCAAAGCTACTTGGGTATCCCCTGATCAAAGAACGAAGGACCAAATTGATAATGTGGTAATTGATGGAAGGCACTCATGCAGTGTATTGGACGTACGAGTGATCAGAGGAGCTACATCGATTCTGATCACTACCTGGTAGCAGCAAAGGTTCGCACAAGGTTAAGTAGAGCGAAAATCGTATGAAACCAGAAGCAGAGAAAGCTGGACATCGGAAAGCTGCAATTACCAGATGTAGCCGAAGCCTACTCAAGGAAGCTCTCGCAATTTGTGGCACAGAACCCACCCCCTCACGATGACGTTCCTGAAGCGCTGTGGAAACTCATTTTCGACACTATAAAAACTGCCGCAACATCATACTTGGTTTTGAAAAATCGATTCTCAAATAACCATCGCGAAGAGTATCGCATTGCAAATTATGAAAAGAACGCTACACGTATGGCAATGCTTTAGTCAATTCCAATGCGAGCTGCTACTGTCCGCTATAGAGAAAAGGGAAAGAAGGTAAACCGTCTCGTTAGGTGTAGGAAACTTGACTGGAGAATGCGAGAGATTGAGAAAATTGAGGCATACAGAAGAAAGCACGGAGCCCGAAAATTATACCACAAAGTCAAAAGCGGAACTAATGGGCAAGGTTCAGGGCCCCCCCTTCTGTAAATACATGGACGGAAATCTCATCGCAGATGTGCAGAGCATGTTGGGAGTATGGAGAGATCATATCTCCGCGCTCCTGGTTTCTCAGATATCCGATGACGATGAGACAAACGATCACAATTTGGACGACGATGTCGATTGCTCCTTCCTAACCCAAACGAGGTCAAAACAGCTACTGCCCGCCTAAGGAACTATAAAACCGCAGGATCTGATCAATTACCGGCGGAGGTATTTAATGCTGGCGGCGATGAGCTGATAACGTGCAAGCATCAGCTCATTAGCAAAATTTGGTTTGATGAATGCTTGCCCGGCGATTGGAGTCTCAGTGTACTATGTCGCATACTGAGCAAAGATGACCCGAGTTTCTGTGCGAACTATCAAGGAATAAGCCTTTAATCCATAGCATATAAAGTTCCATCAAGTATAATGTGCGAAAGACTAAAACCAATTATCGCTGACCTGACTGTACCATTGCAGCGTGGCCTTAGGCCTGGAAAATCGGCAACTGACCAGATTTTCACGCTATACTAAATTCTCGAAAAGACCCACGAAAAACAAATCAACACCTCTCATCTATTTATCGATTATAAGGCGGCCTTCGATAGTCCAATACGGGAGAAACTCTATCAAGCAATGTCTGAGCTTGGCATTCCTGCAAAACTCATACGCCTTTGCAGGATGAACTTGACGAACATCAAATCCGCAGTGAAAGTTGGTAAGGATCTTACCGAACGTTTCGACAGTAAGCGAGGCCTCAAGCAAGGCGACACCCTATCGTGCGATCTCTTTAACATCTTAATGGAGAACATTATGAGAAAAGCGGCAGTCAGCATGAATAAAACCATCAGCAGAAAAAGTCAAATGCTGATCTATAACTATCATTGGGCGCATTAGAGAAAAGTGGGCGCAGCAAAAGTGGATCTGACAGTAAATAGCGACAAGAAAAATTTAATGGTTCCATTGAGGAAATCCTCCACGCGATTAGACGAAAGCGAGAATGTTGACAATCGTTATAATCTCTATGCGTTATACGTTATAATTTATATATCTCGGATCTGCCGTAAACGAAAACAATAACGTCAACCTTGACATCAGGCGGAGAATTGTGTTTGCGAGTAGATGATATTTTGGGATAAGCAATCACTTTAGATATAACGCCCTCTCTCGAGTAACAAATACTGGGTCTTATCGCAAGCAGACGAAATGCCTGTAGGATTCTTCGAGAGAAAAATACTCTGAAAAACTTATGGATCTATAGTGCACAATGGCGAGTATCGACGACGCATGAACCATGAGCTGTATGAGTTTTATCCCGACATTGATATAGTTAAAAAAAAATTAAAAATTGTGTCCCATAACAACCCATGAAGGGACTGGGGAGAGCTTCTTACAATCAGTGCGATGTGCGCTTTCTTGTTTTGCACTCACTAATTGGGACCTACAGTTTACACCCGTTCCAAACGGTATTTTGAGAAGCATTTTCATGGCTAAATACTCGATATTGTCGCCATCACTAAGCGAGGTGACCGTCGTCGAAAGAAATGTAGGGTGGTCTGAGCAGGGATCGAAACCACGTGCCGAGCAAACTAGCCATTGCACCACCGCCATAAGCGGATCAAAATATTGTGACTGCGCTGGCTAGGCCATGTCAGTAGAATGGATGGAGATGAACCAGCACGAAGGGTTTTCGAAACCGAACTCGAAGGAAGACGAATAATAGGAAGGCCACGATTCCGCTGCATGGATCAAGCTGACGAATCCCTGTGTAGACTTGGTATTGCCAACTGCAGAGATAAAGCAAAAGATCGAACTGGTTGGCGAAATATGTTATCTTCGTTTTGTGAGGTCCCTGACCCCCGGGGTTGTTCGAGACAGGATATGCAAGTAAGTAAGATTACATGAAATGGAAATAGTAATAAGTGGAAATAAAGTATTAATATAGGTGATGACAATTATAGAGAAAATTATGTTTGCCAGTCAGAACAAAATATAACGTTTGATAACTTTTAGTCCTTACTACTTTGAATAATAATACAAACTACGTTTGCTAGAGAGGAATGTGGACCAATGTTGTACATTGGAACTATGATTCCTATATTTGTGCATTGCTATTGAAATGGATTTTTCTCCAGAAATAGATGTGTATGCAATTCTCCTTCTAATGCGTACCAACATGACTTTCTTCTACAGCAAAAAGGCCACATTACACACACTGTGCCAATCATTGTATTAACTTACAGATTAATCTGATTCCCCCAATTATATTAAAATTATGCAGTTGTAACCTACACATTACATCCTAAACCAAACCAAAGATATGCTTTTAAGTATCCTGTTTGAATCCTTCTATTTCATCTTATCGAACCGATGTGCTCATAACTCATTCAGTTGCCTTTGGCATCATTAGTTTTTCATTCCATAATATCGCATTTCGTAAATCAAATTCTTCAACTATTTACTGGTAATACCAAGGAAGTCAACAAAAATCCTATAAACATTTTAAGAACGTATGAAATACATACAAAAAAGGTGATATACGACGAAAAGGGTTTGGTTATGCAAGAGGATTGGATGTTTTTGTGTCTGTTTGTGGGCATAGAATATTTGCTACACAGTAAGATATTAATTCCCTTTATAATGAATGTTTTTAGTTACGTACGAAAAGTATATGTAAACGGATTTTCCAGGACAGTTTTCTCTCACACATTTACAGGATGTCTTATCGGTTGGTCTCCTTTCGCAAAATATAAGAAACAAAAAATCTTACTGCAGGGAAGTTGTTTGAAATAATTAACTAGATTCGCTATAATGTTTTTAGTTTCAGACTTTCTTATTGAAAAATTCCACACCCGGCATTGCTGCGTTCTTGAGTTCATGAATGAACTCCCCACTCAATAAACCCCCCTTTTAATTTTTTTAAATTCTGTTACTTCCATTAACAGGTTTTTATACTATCCCTGTGTCTCTACACAAGCCCGAATATAAAACAACATAATTTATGTTCACCCCACCTTTTTTTGTTCATTTTCGTAATTAAGTACTTCTATGTGTGCTGACTCCTGTAACGTTCGCTGTGTAGTTGAGATCTCAAATTCTGTTCTTTCTATGTTAAACAAGTTATATATTTTAAAGCAACAAAGTACAATTAATGGCTTTCAATGGACGTCATTTACAACACACTGGTGGAGAATAAATATATCAACACGTAGTATTTGAGGGAATTGTCGGTAGTCACGGGCAATATTTTAAATGTTGAGAATTATTTTCAAATATTAGAGTTTTGCTTTAAGGTAGTACAAAAATTAAAATGCCCCTTAAAGTATGGCTACTGACCATTGGCCATTGACAACCCTTTTGATTTAGGAGTCTTATATAAGGACGATACCATTGGCAACGCTATGCTTTGACAGGTATTCTTCCACAAAATTTGTCCAGCGGAGTTTGGGCGCTACGATTTCCTTCAAAAACTTCTTCGAATAACTTGCACACTGGCTCATATTTATTCAATCTACAGACATGACTTAACTGATCTATTGATGTGATTCGCTTAACAAAACGGTGTCTTAACAAGAATGGACTTTTTCATTTTAAAACAGAAATACGTATTTTTTAAGATAGTTGTGATACTTTTATTGGATTGTAAAGAAGACATGTTCCGATTAAGTATGGAATAAAATATCCGCCAAACGGTCCCCACGGCTCTGATGACAGTTTTTAACTCTTTTCATGAAATTCTCCACGACTTTTTCACAGAAATGTTACCGTATCTCACCGATGACGAGTTGGATCTCGAATTTAAGCTCCGAAATTGTTTCTGGTTTATTCGCATAAACCCGAGATTTCACAAAACCTCAAAGAAAGAAATTGCACGGCATGTTGGTGGCCAGTTAACGTCAGAATTTCTTGAGATAATTTGTTCTGCAAATCGTTGCTGCAATAAATCGATTGTTTCATGCGCGGTGTGGCAGGTGTCACTATCTTGCTGGAACCAAATGTCATACAAAACCACGCCGTCCAGATGAGGCCACAAGAAAGCCATTATCGTGTTCGTGTAACGAATTCCGTTCAGCCTCACCTTCAGAAAAGTATGGTCACGCCGCCTGACCAAAATCCGCAGCAGACAGTTGTCCAGTTGAGGCCACAAGAAAGCCGTTATCATGTTCGTGTAACGAATTCCGTTCAGCCTCATCTATAGAAAAGTATGGCCCAATCACGCCGCATGACCAAAATCCGCAACAGGCATTTTTTATTTAACCGTATTATGCTATAAGCCAGTATACAACCCAGTATTATTCCGAATACTTTTAGGATTTGGTAATTATTACTAGATTTGTACACTCAGGGACGTGTATGAGGGTTGTGTTCTTTCATGTTGGCTCTGTGGTAGTCATGTCATTTGGAAGTGTGCTGATTTCAATGGAAGGCGGCATTATGACATAATTACGGCTAAGGAAAGCGGGCTTCGCTGAACATGTTGGAAGTGTAAGGAATTCGATGTTGACTTTTTTTTAGGTTATTCTCTTTTGCGATATTAACAGTATTACCCCATTCTGTGTGCTTGCAGTTCAAGCTTCCCGCTAGTACATAGTAGTTATTTGAATTTTGAAGATTCATAAAATCAAATAGTTTTTGCAAATCTGCTCGTATTGAATTTATATTGCCGGCCGGATAGTACGCACATGTAATAACTAAAAAGTTGTCGCAGTCAACGGGTATCTTTATAGCGCATGTCTCTAAAGCATCTAGCGAATATCCACGTTTGTTATAGTGACTGTAGTATTCTATGTTATTCTTGATATTCTATGTAGTATTCTATGTTATTCTTGATTCTTGATGCACCAATTCGATATTTGCTTATGATTTTATAATTTTTAAATATTACATTTTGTGTATGGTGTAATTCTGCCTCATTTAATAGGATAATATCTACTATATACCTATTCTTAAAAATTTAGCTATTCCTGAAAAAACGACCAATTCTAAAAAAATTACCATTTCTTAAAAAACCTTTTCTTCAAAAAAATATCCTTTTATAAAAAATTAATTTTCTTACAAAAATTCCTTTTCTTAAAAGTACCTTTTCTTAAAAATAAAATATTACCTTTTTTCTTGAGATAAGTAGGCTTTCTGTAAATGAGTAAATTTTGTTAAAAAATAACCTTTTCCTAAACAGAGTACCACTTCTTTAAAAAGTACCTGTTCTTACAAAATTAGTTCTTTGTAAAAAAATAAAACGTACTATTTTTAAGTTCTTCTTAAAAATAGTACGTTTTATTTAAATAAACATTATCCCTTAAACATCCTCTCTTTAAAGAAGGACCTATGTAATACATATTCCGAAAAATATAATACATATTCTTACAAAAAGGACCTAAAAATATATTTTTTTTAAAAGTACATTGCAGACAAAGAAAAATTTTCTTAAAAAAAGTTTTTTATTAAAAAAAAAGTACCTTTTCTATAATATCCATTGAAGTTAACGTACTTTTCAATGGCCGCTTTATACATGCTGGAACTAACTAGTACATAATATATAGCGAAAGAGACTTCGTTCCAACCGGATGTCCCATGACGCCTCATGTGATTGTATGTATTCACGAAGAAACTCAGATGAAAATGCGCTTCATCGGAGAAGATTTTTTTTTTTTTAAAATTTGAGCTACTGAGTAAGCTGAATTTCGTACGCATGAAGGAGGAGGTCTTTTTGTCCAAATTCGCCGCGTAGTGTCCGTGAATCCCGGAGTTTTTGAGAACAATCTCGTTTACAGCAGCAATGTTTTCAAGATACCGACCGGTACGTTGACGCACAGGAGTCTTACTGTCCATAACCGAATGCAAACTTTTTACATATTAACCACTTTTCGAATGCAATACGTTATATCGCATTGACGCGTTGTAGAGTGCTCCATTTGTTATAATCGTCGAATTCATCGAAAATAAAAAAAAATTTAAAAAAACTCTGACTTTAACGACGATGTATTATCTACCTGACGATGCTACCCAAGTAGTGGCAAACTATCGAAGAATAATATTAATTAAAAATACGACCAAATGCCCGAATAATTTAATTTTTTAATCTAAGAAATTGATTGTAAAATGTTGTTCCAATACAATCGCTTACAACAGAAATATCTGTATAAAATATTATTTTCAATCATTACAAAATAGTTCCGAAATATTATACACTTGTTATGTATTCAAATGTACAATTTTAATTAAAACTAAAAGCTGTAGGTTCTATTGCGGTTGTCGTCGTCGCTGTTTGTCAATATCACCAACAACATCAACAACATAGACATCACATCGACACATTTTTGGTAAACTCTGATAAATTGTTTTGCAATTTAAAAAAGTCGGGGTTAATTTTCTAGATTCCAGTTAAACTTTTTCCCCAACTGTGCTAATCTCGGTCATTCCAAAGTTCAAATTTTCGGTGACGCGTTCGGGCATACTGTATAGAATTTGGCGAAAGCCTCGAGTGATTTTGGCTTTTACGTAGTCAATCCTGGCTAGCTAAACTTCAGACTTTAAATCGAAACAAGGGAAAGTGTGGCATCGCATGCTCTAGACGGAAAATTCACCGGTACGAACCGTGTAATTATCTGTTCGTAAAATTGTTCTTGCAATAATTCCATAGTTTCACGGGCTTTGTTACAAATGCCGTTGCAAATGGTGGTACCAAATATCATCTATATCAGTGTGTTTCAATTCAAGCAGGTAATTTGCCTTTATCATGTTGCGTTAAAGCATGATATTCACAATTATGCTATTTTTTGAGGAAATATGGGCCCACTTCGAAGGATTTTGACGAGTCAATAATGGTCGATAGTTGTGGATAAGGACTACTAGAATGCAAACTTGTAACAGCCGACATTGTTTTGCCTTACCAGCGATACACACTGGGACAGATTGAAAAAATGACCGGACAAAATTCCAAAAATCGGAGCAGTAATCCAGATAAAGTAAGTTACTTAGACAGTGGCCAATTAACCACTGAGGTCGAAAATTAACTGTTTTGAAGGTTCCATGCACGTTGTTGATCAGGCAAGGGGCCCAAAGTTGAGTATTGTTTCAATACATGCATGCAGGCTAATTTTGGGTTATTTGTAGTAGATGTGTGTTATATGAAGGTTATGTTTCTGGTTGTTTTAAACTCCTTTTATTGATTTTGTGTTATAAGGGCTACGAAAATGTATATTAAGTTAATTTGATTTACTTAAGGTTTCTAGTTCAATTGCAATGAAAGTAGTTGACTAAAATATTACGTTTTTTAATCTTTTGTGGACTGCCAATAATTAGCACCAACTAGGAACAGCGCGCGATTTTCACTTCTGAATACTTTGGACCCTAACCGAAGTCCATTACTACCATTTGCCTAAGAAAATTTTTTTTTAAACTTTGCTCTAGTTTTTGATTTCAAATTTAAATATAAATTACTTGTGTAAGAATTGATTTTTTTCAGTGTAAATTCAAATACATTACTGTATCGGAATTTAGGTCTGGCAATACCATAAAATGTCAAACTAAAATTTCGAAATTTCAAACTAAAATTTTGAAAGTTCCGAGGACGACGATGACGAAAATGTCGAACGTAATGATATAGATTTTTTTAAACCAAGTTTTTTTTTTGTGGTCCCAAATAAATCTTGTATGGTTACGAAACAAACTTCTCAAACTTTTTATTTATTTTATAATTCCTAATAAATTTGGTAGAAAAGTTTAAAACATTAAACCTTGTTAAGAAACTAAATTTTACGTGAAAAGGTAGAATTACACATGCTCTTCCCTCCGTTATGTTAGGTATCGAAATCCTGATCGAAAAATGTTTACCGGAAATGAAATCGGGCCATCCAAAAACCTATTAAACGATACCCATAACGTTTTTTTTTTAAATTTAACCCTCCCCCCCCCACCCACTATAACTCCAGCCCCCCCAACCAATGGAAAAACCAATGCCAGAAATGAGCTCAGCACCCTCGAAAACCTACCGACTAATGAGTTTGACACGACTAAAACCAAAAACAACGACGTTATTAATTTTGTCCGGTCATTTTTTCAATCTGTCCCAGTGTGCGATAGTAATATTAAGGCTGAATATTTTAAATCAAAATTGTGTCCGCTCAAAAATTCAAAGGGTTGTAGCTGACTAAAATTATTATTTGGACGAAGTAAATTTGCGATTAATAAAATCATACGCGTGTCTGTTTAAAGTTACCTAATGAGTTATTACATAAATTTTAATCCAATAAACTTAATTAAACTAAAAGTCTTAAATTACTAGCAGCAATACAACTAATCTCATTCATTAAATCTCTAAATTCAATAATTACAAATAACGCCCCCCGATTTTATAATGTAAGTTTTTCTCCACTAAAATACATTTTAAATTAATTATATCAATTAATTGACACGTAGCAATTAGCAATAAATTTAAATCGCGCATAATCACAAAAACTCTTTAACTTTAATTAAAATGTATTCCATTTGTTAGCCCACCCTTGGGCGATGTCATCTAAATTTTAATTCAAGTTACCCCCCGCCCTGACCGCTTTCCTTTCCAAGTGAAGGATATTTATTGGTCTATGACATTTTTTTGTACATCATATACGCCGCCATTTGTATACAGTGGAACTGGTGGAAAAAAGCCGGCAGAGAATTGATGGCCCCATTAAAATGCCAAATTGCATTTGCGACTTTAAACAGACACATCATCCAACAAACTCACTCAAGCCGAATCAACAAACGACCATAGCAAATCGAAAGGACATAATCTCAGGCTCTTGATGTCAAACCTATAATGCTGTGATTTATGTGAACGCCAAAATCAAAGGTCAAATACATTTCAAATACAGGGAAAGTATATTTATTTCCAGAAAGAGAAACGCGAGCCTGTGTATAGTATTGGAAACAAGAGCCAGCAAACAGTTTCAATCTTTGCAAAAAATTTAAACGACATTTTATTAAATTGTGAAAGGTGATTTTGGCGGCGAATACAAATACACTTCTGGTTGTAGCTAAAGAATACGAGCTTTGCAATCAAGTGTAAATCGTAGACCAACATTACGATACTTGTGTTGTCTGAGAGTATGTCAACGACCTAAGTGCCTGTGTTGTGGCAAGTCATGGCTGGCGAAAGACACTCATAACGTACAAACAAAATGGTGTTCCTAAGTGAACAATACATGAAAACTGTTAAACATTTTTCATTACTCTTCGCTTTAGAATTTTCAGAGAATTCTCAAGTTTGTTGATGGGGAAATTTCCTTTCTCCATGTTTTCATCGTGACTCCGTTAAAAATGGTTTGCGGAAATTCGAATAGGAATTTATTATTGTTCTTGTTGTTTTAGCTGTATTTTTTCTGCCTCAGTGCAGACATTAACCACAGGACGAAGGATAAATATAAATGTTTCCTATGTAAATAAATGTTAGTTTTATTAGCATTTTCTATCCTCAACATAGCAATCAATTTAATATATTGTGTGTTCAAGTACCTATAACTGGTGGTGTGACAATGTTTTACATTTCTATACTATATTGGTGGATATTAGTCATGGTGAGTGATTTCGACACTATCTCGTACTTAACCATTAAAACGCTTCCCAAAATACCGTTCGGAACCAGTGCCGAACTGTAGGTGAGTGAAAAATTGGAAAGCGCACAGCTCACTCGTTGTTAGAGGATGTCCCCCATCGCTTCATGGGCTGTAATGGGAAAATGTTTAGTCAGTGTAAAATTAATTTGACACAAAGATGAACTACAGTTTTCGATTTAATTACTGAGTACTCAGTATTCAGAACTACTGAGCTTTTGAACGCGGTTTGAGTTTTAAAACTCACTGCAAGTTCGCCGAGCAAAAGCTGCATGGAACTCTATAAAACGCACATTCGTGTAATAAAAACTGTTTATGGAACTATTGAATTGTTCTACTATATGTTGGCAAAAAATTGGTTTTCTGTTTTTGTGTTCTCTTTTGGGTTTACAAGATGGGTCATGACGACCTCATATGAAAATATAATTTTTTTAAATTTTTTTGTGTATTTTAGTTTTGACCAGAGTTTTGAATTTTTTTCCTCTGACTCCACTTCAGAGTTTTTTTTTTAAATTACTTCTTCAAAACTGTTCGGCGTAGTAATTTCCTTAGATCCAGCATTGACCAGAAACTTAGTTTGCCATAATACTCTAGATTTTTATTGGCAGTATTAAAAAGTCGCCCCGAAAATAATATGAAAATCAAAATTGCCCAAAAAGAAAACATTAATTTACCCCAAAAACTAATGAAAAAGTCACACATGGAATATGTAAAATCGCCCTAAAAAATGTGGTCAATAGTTAATTAAAAAATAAATAAATGGTTTCCCATTACATTCCATGAAGGGACAGGGGTGAAACTTCTCATAATCACTGAGCTGTGCGCTTTCCAGTTTTCACTCACTAATTGGGTCCTACAGTTTTACACCGATTCCGCACGGTACTTTTAGAAGCTTTTTCATGGCTATAGTGTCGCCGTCACTATACGAGGTGACCGCACCCGAAAGAAATTTTAAGGTAGTCAGAGCAGGGTTCGGACCCAGGATCTCATGTAAGAGAGCCGCGCACACTAACCATTGCACCGCCGACGGCCAATTATTTATCTCTAAAAATTCAAACTCGAGGCCAGGATAGTGTAATTTTTATAGATTTGTTCTCTATTTCGATACCCGTCGAGGATAATTTTCAGCAACACTATATTATTACAATATTGACTTAAGCTACTGTTTCACAAAGTCTTTTTGACATAAGAATACCATAGGTCCTTGGGATATTATCAACATCTGCTCTGTAATCCACATATTGAGTTGGTATCGTCTTCTGTGTCCGTAACATTTCCTATATTATTGATTTATAGTAATTGGAGTATGCTCACGTTTCCCACCTCTGCATAGTGAATAGTGTATCGTAAGTGCTGTTCATCGTCTTGTCTTGCTCTGTCTTAATTTTATATCCTATGCCCAGATACTCGTATCCGCATTTCAATAGTACGATGTAGGCTTTATCATAATGACATGACTCGTTTCCACTGCATGCTATTCTGTACATAAGACTAGATCCCACCATGTTTTATGTTCCACACCTTAGTCCAGTGAATAACTCCTGCAGGGTATTGTCGGGATTCTTATTATTTCTCAAACATTTCCGATAACATATACCACCGATTAATTTATTTCGACGCGACCTTTCCCCTACGTTATTTTTTATACGAAAATTTACTTATCATAAGAAAACAAAAGGTATTATTTTATTTTTAGGTAAAAGAAATTTTTGTAAGACAAGGTATTTTTTTTTAAAGAGAATGTCTTTTTTTGAAGAAAAGGTTTTTTTTTTGGAATTGGTCCTCTTTTCAATAAAAGGTAAATTTTTAAGAGTAGGTACTTATCTCAAGCAAAGATATTTTGGTTTGCGATAACGGTACTCTTTAAAGAAAAGTTGGTTTTTAAGAAAAGCCAATATGTTGTAAGAAAATGATTTTTTTTTAATGAAAGGCACTTATTTTAAAGAAAATTTATTTTTTAAGAAAAGGTAATTTTTTGTAAGAAAATTTATTTTTTTATTCAAAGTTACTTCTTTAAGATAAGGTATTTTTTTTAGAAAATGGACTTTATTTAAGAATATAAATAAATATTTTTTTTGAGAAAATTTCCTTTTTATAAGAAAATACACTTATTTAAAGTTTTTTAAAGTTCTTTCACTTTGGCTTTTCTAAATTTACTCTTTCAAAACTACAATATACTTACATATGATCAATATACTTACTTTTCAAAACTACAATATACTTATATCTCGATCGAGTGACATGCGTATTTGTCGTGACAGTAAATACATTTGTGACAAAAACTTCAATTTGCTATTGTGGATGTCAAATGAAAGCTCTTTTTGTTTTAGTTGACAATGATAGCACATGACGATAAAAATATTGTGTAAATAGACAGCAGAAAATTATAAAAATTGATATGTCTCGAATAAGGAGTGTTCAAACGAAAAACTGCCCAATTTATAATGGTTTCCAAAGGTTTTAGAAAAATTGGTTCAGTGCATATGCTAAAAAGATTTGGTGATTTTGGTACAAAATTTACGATGTGAATTGAACCAAATTTTCTAAAATAAAATTGTTGTTTGGAGCCTCCGTTTAACGAATATTTGTATGTAGCAATATTTCTAATTTGAAATAAATAGGGATTGGATTTCCATGCATTTCAGGTTTTTCTCAAAAGTCTAAAAGTAATTACACTAATTATCTTTATGAAGCTTACAATTTGCAGGAAAACCACATGACTTGGTGCATAATTTTGAATATTTTTTGAAAAATGCTTTACGATATTTTCCGTAAATGCATATTTAAATAAAAATGGCAAAATTGTCAGTCTTCGGGAGAGGCTCAAGCTTACGCCAAGAAATTAATCGAAGACACTAGAACATAAAAAATTTAAAAATTCTTGAATGGCGGACCCATGGATCCCCATTGGAACAAAAAATGATTGTGAGAACGATGTGTTGGTTTTATATATGTAATTTTTTGTAGAAGGCCTCAAAATAAGCCTAAAAAAATATATAACAATTTTAGGTAACTCGATAAGTTACCGGCTCAAACGCCGGCTTCGTTTCCAATTCACAAGACCCCCTATATCGTGGTAAATTTGGGTTATTTGAGTCCCAAAAGACGCACCACAAAACACAAGACATCATTAGATTTGCGAATCGAATGCCTTTCATTTCAGTAACCACACTTACCTGGTTTCCGCCGCCCCTAAATGGACCCGCATTTTAGACCCCTCATATATCCGTGTTCTTTATTTTTCTCTAATTTTGTTTTTCTACCAAAAGGTAAGCTCCGTGGTAGGCTGGCAATTAAACGTTTTTGATGGCGTATTGCTGAATTGTCAATGTGATTTTGTTGTTGCCTTGAGTAATAACAAATGTTAAAAACCATATTTTTAAATGCATTTATTTTAATTTCCAGGCAATTTTTGATCTTTTACGAGCATGTCTTATGACCAGTTTCGCTGTAGAAAATTCTCAATTTAAATGGATTTTAAATACCCGATGTTTGTCATTTAAATGTCAATTAATTTGAAAATTGTCTATGAGTTTTTAAACTGGGTTTTTAAATAACGTAAATAACGCCCTTAGGCGTATATTGTTCAACAATAAACGCACGAAAACCCCATCGCAATTAATAAGTACTTGTAGGCAAAAGTATTGCCAGTTTAAGAAATTATGAATTTCAATTGTTTTCAACAAAGACAAAAGCTCCCAATAATGTAGTTTTTAGTTTTGGTAACAATGATATTATTTTTAAAACAAAAAAGCTTTCATTTTGTCACATCAATTCAAGAATCGGTAACTGAAATGCCAGTGACAAGAATTCAATGACAATAAACTCATGAATGACGGTTTTCACGAATTCGAGAATAGCACTGTAAATATTGGTGACTGGCTTCATCTAGAAAACTTTCCATTAAACAAGAAATTCTCCAACATATGTGAGGTATCTAGTTAGCCTAGACATAAACCAAAGCAAAAGTAGGCAATATTTTTGATAATAGTTTGTATTAGAATAAGAGTGTTAAAACACACGTTGTTTAATTTTTTTTTCATTTAGCCCCCATCCCGCAACGTGCGATAAGGCACTTCGGTACAAAAAAATTCCAATGAGTGTTCGAACTCACGGGCGATCTGTTAACATCTTTTTGCTACACGGTACCTGTTTGATTTCTGTGAACACATTAGTAACTGTTACATTGGAAAATAAAAAACAGCGTTCAATTATATGATGACGTTACATTTAAATAATATTAATACTTAAAATTATTTAAAGACCAGTGCAAGCACATGCGTCATTATTTTCTTGCTCAATACTTTTTATTTTATTCCCACAAAAATCAAAGAATGCAAAGCAACAAACACTTGTATACACATACATACATTGTTATATTCGAACGCACGCTACACTAGTTAACAAAATTTTCGTTGCTCTCTTGCTATCTCATTTTTATATATGTATAATACGTCATTATTCTCTTTGCTCTGAGAGTGCTCCGCTCCCACATTTTATTGGACTTACCTTTCACAATAATAAAAAACCAACCCGTAAAAACATAGTTTTTGACTGTAAATTCTTTATATATGACCACGCCCCTTTGTCCAATCCAAGATCTTAGAATATATACACCTAACCAACATATCCAATTTTGTTCAAATAGAGTTAACAGGAGCAGAAATTATGGATTTTTAATTTGAGAATTGTATGGGAGGTACCACGCCCCTTTGTCCAAGAATTGTATGGGAGGTACCACGCCCCTTATTTTTATTTGGTCTTTTAATTTTTTTTACATCTAGTCCAGAATATGATGTCATGTAAATGGGCGCCGCCACAGTTGATTGTCATTTGAGCCCCTTTTATGGCATTTTCCATCACTTTGGCCAAAACTTCCGGCGATTCGTAGTCACATTCTTGACGGATATTGTCTTTAAGAGCTGCAAGAGTCTGAGGCTTGTTGACATAAACCCGCGATTTCAAAAAGCCCCACAAAAAGAAGTCTGGAGCGGTCAAATCAGGCGATCTTGCTGGCCAGTGCAAATCGCCAAAACGGGAGATTAGGCGCCCGGGAAATGCATGCTTCAGCATATCGGTTGTGGCACATGCAGTGTGTGCCGTTGGACCGTCCTGTTGGAACCACATGTTTTCCAATCACAATTCATCAAGTTGCGGCAAAAAGAACTCGTTGATCATTGCTCTGTAGCGCTCATGGCGCTTCCATGACATCGACGGCGCTTCCATGATATCCTCGGCTACAGCAGCAATATTCTCTGCAGAGCGGCTACTCCGGATTCTGCCACGCCTGGCAGCATCTCGTGTTGTGCCAGTCTCTTCGAGGCGAGCGGCAAAACGTCGCAGTGTTTCACCAGTAGGCGTTGGACGGCCAGGAAATCTGCGACGAAATTCACGTTGTGCCAAAGTCACCGACCGATTATTGGTCAAATAAATAGTCAGCTATATTCCGCGTTCTGGAGCAGTGTAGCGTAACATTGTTTATTAACGTGTATTTGGCATGTGTTTACTACACAAATGTCAAAACAGAACTAACATTAGGGGCCAATCGCAAAATTTATAGTACTTTCTGATAGGAGGATTACTTTTGCGCCACCTTGTACATTAGGGTGATAACTTTTTTTAGACAACATTCTCCCCCGGGTCTTTTCTAATGGCAAATATTGTACTTATGATACACAAAACTATTTCAGTTCAATTTGGTAAAAAAACCCGTATTTTTTTTAATAACAATTTTTTTTAAAATATGGTTTATACATATGTAAGTATGTAAACAAATAATAACAATAAATGATTAAAACTAGGTATTGTAAGATACAAACTTTAGGTTCAAAGTACGCGATGTTTTACAAAGCGGATACATATCTTGTACTATTTTTATTTTTGTTTGATTCAAAACTTTAACGCGTTTGGTGCGTAACCTTTTTTAACGATAGCGAAAAACTAAACACGCAGTTCTTAATATTTGTCTATGCCCTACACGATTTTGTCTGGGGAGATTTGATATTTGCAAAAAATGCATAAAGTTATTACCCTAATGTACATACATACATTGTTATGTTCGTACATACGCTATACTAGTTCACAATTTTCGTTGCTCTCGTTCTATCTCATTTTTATATACGTATAACAGTGTTACCATGTTCGCATAATTTGTGCCGTTTTGGCATATTTCTTTTGGTTTTGCCTCTTGGTTTTTGAAAAATTATGCCAAGTGCCGTTTAGCACAATTTCCTCAAAATTTTCCCAATTTTTTTAATATTTGTGAAATTTTTTAGGATAATCTTTTTGCAAACGGCACAATTTATCGTACCGAAAGTTTCTCCCTTTAATTTATCTGAAAATTTTACATTCTGTTTATCGGTATAGAAGGTACAATATCACATTTTTAGGTTACTGGCTAACAAAGCAACTCCACAGGCTTAAAAACAAAAACTTAATTCACGAAATATCAGAAACACGTTGATTATTTAGAAAATTCCATATAGAGATAAATGACAAAATTCCTTATAAATTTACTTATATTATTATGGATACCATAATGCACTCTTCAACTCAGGAGTGGAAACCTGTTGAAAGACTTACTTTTTTACCTGGAATAATAATAATTCAAATTAGTCGTATTGGACAGTAGTTCAATATCAAGGCATGACTTTTGTAAACTGGTCTAAATCCCATGGTAGTTCTTCTCGAAAGTCCAGGTAAAATTTCCGTGTTCATTATGAGAGAAATATCCGACATAGAAAATTTCGAAAGAGTGACGCTGGGATACGTGGAAGGGATTCCAAACAAAATTATTCAAAACTTGGGAAACTTTATTCGATGATCGATCGAAATTGTTAAAAATAATGGACCTTAAACAAAGTAATAAAATCTTTTTTTTTAAGTTTTATTTAATATCTGTCTTTCGTTATTGTTGTAGAATTTGTTAAAATATTTTAAGTTAGTGTTTTGTATGAAATTAAGATACAGGCTATGACAAACTAAAACCATCATACTTATTTTTAAGTTAAACGGTTAACGTTTAACAACTTTTTAAGGGCAAACTGAGCATCCATTTATTGGAGGGACTGTATGTGTTTTGAACTCAGAATTAGAAAAAACACTAAAAGCTAATTTTAGCATAATGGTTTTGCAAACGGCACAATTTTTGAGGATATTTGCCATAATTTTTTAGTCGGTCTCTGGCAACACTGACGTATAACCGCGTCATTATACTCTTTGCCCTGAGAGTGCTTCGCACCCACAGAATACAATTATTCGCTGCCGCTACATCAGTGTGTGTGTTTTTTCGCCGTTTGACAAACTGTGTTTCGCAGTCGGACAAACCTGTGTTCTATATAGGGGTGGGTCACCCTTATCATTTAGGGGGTATGAAAAATATATGTTGGCCGATTCTGAGACCTACCCAATATGCACACAAAATTTCATACAAATCTCTCCAGCCATTTCGGAGGAGTTTAACGGCAAACAATGTGTGATCGCAGTCGGACAATCTGTGTGAGCGCAGTCGGACAAATTGTGTTTGGATGTATTCACTTTGTGAATTTAGGCCGTACCCGCGGCTATAGATGTTAACACATCAAAAATCGTAACAATACAACTTAATAGAGATATAGAATGGTCTTGAATTATAAATTTGAAAAAGTACCAATAAAAAGACCGAATAAGAATGTTTTAATAAAATTATCAAAGACACTGTTCTACAAAAATTCCATATACGACATCAAAATCATCGCCAATGCAAAATCGTGATTGTTAGAAAATGAACTTGACAATATTCTGTAGGTTACAATTCCTTTAAAGAGAACTACCCCCATTTCTCTATCGTGAATCAGAAAATGGTAAAATACATAAAATGTTTTGACGTCACGTATTTTTGGAGATTATCGAAATCCATATCAAAAATCCAAATCAATGAAATCCATATTAGAAAGAATTATGAAATGAGGAAAGTGATACAATAGCGACGAATATGACATTGGAAAATTTTGTACTGCTTAGGATTTATTGAAATAAAATCGGCAGTAGAGCCTCAGAATGCGTTTTCGTTGATCTACAAAAATATTCTGATGTTCAGGGGAAAAACCGAGTGGGGATTTGTGGTATCACATCCTTGTAATTAAAATCTTTTTTGTTTGGTTGAGGTCCTAGATCCACTGTTGCATAGTGTTATTTGAGGATTCCCTTGCAAAAGAAAGGATGTAATTAGCGTAGCGGCCACCATTGTTTTTGTCAGATAACCGAATGCAATAAATTAACACTAACATTGTGTGTTACGCTTCCATGGTAATAGAGTCCAATATATCTTGCCCTAACTGCAAGAGTCAATACAAGGCGGATCAATAAAACCATGACTTTTCCAACTTCCCTGGTAGTTATATGAAATGCAATTGTGCTCCAATAAAGTACCACCTGTTAATAGACTACTGTCAATCCGTCAATCAAATCAAGGAAAACCTTGATAAATATTATGGGGACTCTGCACCATCGGTTTCAATAGTAAAAAAAACAAGTACAAATGACGCTGAACGTTCTGGGCAGACAATTGAGGTCAATACACCCGAAAATGTCGAAAAAATCCACGATATGGTGTTGGCCGATCGGGTCGATGGGATTGTTGTATAAGTGCGTGAGATTGTTGATGCCATAGGCATTTCATATGGCAGTCTGGTTTCGATTTTAAATGATCAGTTGTGTTTAAGAAAGCTGTCTGCAAGATGGGTGCCGTGTTTGCTCTCAATTGGCCATAAATGTACGGGTGCACACGTGTGTAGTCCCAATGGAAAAGTTCCGGGAATTGATACCTCAGCTGCCATATTCTCCGGATTTAACCCTCAGTGACTAATTCCTATTTCCAAATCTAAAGAAATGTCTCGGCGGAAAGAGATTTAACTCCAACGATGATATTATTGATCAAGCAAATGCCTACTTTATGGACCTCGAAAAATCTTATTTTTTGGATGGGATACAAAAATTGGAGAAACGTTGGACTAAGTGTATTGAGCTAACAGCAGATTGTAGTGAAAAATAAATTTTTTTTTCCAAAAACACCGTGTTTAATTCAAAAAGTCACGGACTTATTGATCCGCCATCTGCTTACAAATAACATATTTTAATTTTTTGCCTAACAAGATAAACAAGGACCCTTTCTAACCGCTATTCAAATTTGCCGCCATTTGGTCTGCCCTTACGTCAAAAAAATCTTTTATGAATATCTCTATTGCGAAAGATTTCTATATATTTGTTTACTTAATTTAACCTGTTTTTGCCTCCACGGAAAACATTTTAAGTTATGATTCTCTTGTAATCAGTGTGCGATATATATCTTCGCATCTCAATTGTTCTGCAGGATGAAATTAATTTAATAAATTTACCGAAGTACCTGTGAGCAAAATAAATTTGTTTATATTACGTTCCCTGTAGTAAATGCCCATTTTAAGAAAACAACTGAACCCACACATGAATAATATATAAATTTTAAAATTGTGTAATGAATGATTTTGTTAGTTATCCCTTAAATACTTTCCTCGTAAAGTTTAGAAAAACTTCTAAAATATTTCCCTATTCTATTCAAATACTACTTCCTGTTATATAATTATATTAACAATCCATCAGCATTTAAGCAGTTTATTGAATTAACAATGGACTATTGTTTAGACTTTACTAACATTGGCTGAGCAATTGCCCATTCTTAAGTGAATACCTGTTTTATAAGTGCATTCCAACTTTATTCCCTCCATCTGTACAAACATCCTTTCCTGACCGATAGCATCTAAGCCAGTACAATTACCATTGTTTGATCTACAAAGGAGCAAGGTAAATGTTTCGTACTATTCCTTTAGCACTGAGTTGATTCATTCTTGCTTTCAAAAATAATGAATTTTCATCCATGTATACTATGAATGAATTACCTTTAGTTTGCAGTTTATCTCAACCGTTTCTACGGGGAATTTCGAAAATGCAAATATCTGGGAAATAAGGAAATAAGAAATGCACATTTCAATTAGTGCATGGCTCTTTAATACAAAGATATTTATACTTTGGGATACACTGCAGCGTACTGTGACTTAATAGGAAAAATTGTTCTGCATTTTGGTTTAATTGAATTTAATGGCGATTTTTACATGTAAATTAGCATCTTTACAAAAATTACAAGTAAATTAGGGTATCGCCTCATATAGTTTGTATGTATACGGAAGATTTAGTTTCTGCTTTAAGCCAATGTGGCACAATTACTTTTGCGTCGAAAGAAATTTTATTAAAACGTATCGTCATCTATGCATTGCAGTGATATATATGCAATTAAAATTCCACGATTTTAAATCATTCCTATACTGCGATAACGATATACAAAAAACTGATACCTGAGCTTAAATACAAATTCAATGTTTCTGAAATAACTCGGTTCATAGACAACGAAAATTGAGAACAATGTTTAGTGTTTGGAAAATTATATTTTGAATTCACCATTTCAATTCCTGGTTTAAGACTCATCGTATTTAATCAAGCAGCTATGACACTTTTTGGCCGAGTATAATATAGCGTATAGCCTATGAAACTTGACTTAAAATGTGGTTTGAATTCTTTACAACTTTTTTGTTGCAACTTTATTTCAGAAGTTTGTAAAGAAGAGTTGGAGAATTTTAAATACCGATTTTTTTTCAGATATAATCTTCTACCCTTCACTAATTATTGATTTTGTTATTCTCTCAAAATATAACTACAGGATGGGTTCTCCGTTTTGTGAACAATTTAATGATTTTGATTTTGGTTTCTTGGGTACAGTGGCTCGCACTAGAAATTTTTGAACGAGAATAACGATATACTTATTACGACTGCTGATAAAGGGGGCAGAAAAGTTGCAATGGACGTTGAAGACTACAAGATGAAGATGGGTAACATAAGCACACACGCTGAAAACTAACGGCCTCTCTAACATATTCTCCCAAACATATTCTGCAGGAACCATGTATAATAACATTGCATATGTTTGGAACACACTTCAAACAATAATATGTTTGCAAGTCCCAAACTCGCTTGTGCTTAAATGTGCACAACAGTTTATTGGCAAACATGTCCTTTCCAGTTTCTTTCCTCAAAACCGTTTCCCTGCAGTCGACGTAGCTAACGAATTTTTAGTTATTTCCCTAACTACCAATAATTACCATTAACTACCCGCCAGACTACCAGCAATGCTTTACACTAACGAATTTAACATGGGGATGTCATTGACGGTAGTCAGTGGCTACCCTCTGCACTACAATGTACCACGCAGATCGCTAGTTACATGGAATTGACGAAATATCTAACAACATTGTACTAACTACTTGACTAGTACAATCCACTTGATGAATTCGTCGGACCATAATGAATTAATATTATGAATAAATCTTTTTCATTTTCTTCACCACATTCTTTTTCTATATTTTCAAACTTTTGCACAATTTGTTCACTTTCTTTCTTTATTAAACGATTCATTTGTCTTTTGCTTGTCATTTTACCGTTCTAAATATTAAAATTCACTTTTTTATACTTCTAACCCAACCCACGTAGGCTGTCACTATGATACTTCTACTAACGTTTAATAGCAACTGACGCCAACACACAAAAATATCCAAGCAACCAACAAATCGACGGGATAACGGTTCAGTACAATGTTTTTTTCCTTGTTTTCATGCTTATAATAATCAAAAGCCGAACTATAGCATTAGCTGTAGCCCCTCAAGTAGCTAGTCAGGCTTTTCGCTAATGAAATAACTGACTACATAGAGCCACTAGCTACTTTTCAAACTGCAGGGTTCTCACTTTAGTAGTACACATACATACATATATACGAAACACATACACAAAAACCAAAGTAACATCATAAACCATTTAATCGTCCGAGCCTTCGTTTGTTCTTTTTTCAGTGATCACGCGCTTTTGATGTCATCTGTCCGTTGAAGCATTGACGACTGAATACATGAAAATAAAACACAATACATCACCCAAAATAAGAAACACTGACTTCATCTGCAATTTGCGCCCACATTCAGGAATATTTATGACTCACTGACTGAGAGAATAATGCAAAAATACAGATACACACTTACAAGATAGAATTTCTCGTTTTCCCTCTTTTATTCTCTTGCTCTCAAGAGAGCATATACAGTGCAACGAACACATCTGTATTTAAATCACAAACATAAATATATGTGGGTCGCAAACACATATATTCTCACATATTAATCATGTAACATGTAATATTCAATAGCAAACACAATGTGTTTGGACAGAAGTATATTATATTTCCGACAAGCTCCAAACACACTTTATATTTGCATCCAAACAACAACAAAAAGACAAATTTTTCAGAGTGCATATAGACGTCTCGGAAAGGATCCAACTACCGGATTACAGGAGAAGACTAATAACCTTGTAGAGAAATTACTTAATGACAAATTCATTAAAGCCTGTACGAAGGGTAAATTATCGACGAAAAACGCCACCGCTTCTAGAATATATGGATTGCCGAAAATCCATAAAGATGGAAATCATTTAAGGCCAGTTTGTACATCAATTAATGCACCGCGATATGATCTATGCAAATTTGTGGTCAAGATACTTGACAATGTGACGGAAGATTCAGAATACAACATACAGGACGCAATAGATTTCAGGTGTCGGTTGGTGAATTTGAGTATAGACCATGAGAAAATACTAGTGTACTTTGACATAGTTAATCTCTTCCTCAGTATACCCATTAATTTGGCTCTTAAGACTGTGGAGGACAATTAGGACAACATTGGAGCACATACGAATATGACACGGGGATTATTTATGGAAATTTTGACATTCTGTATCAGGAAGGCACGCTATTTCAAGTACGAGGACAGAATATACGAGTAGAGAAAACGTATGCCCATGGGTTCTCAGGCATCACCGATTGTGGGTGACGTTATGAGGTATTATTGGATACGACATTCAACACTCTGACGGAAAGTCCGAAAATTTTGACGAAATACGTGGATGATATATTCGTGATCATTAAGAAAACTGAGGTTGAAAATTACGGCACTAAATTCATTCAACATTTCACTGTGGAAAAAGAATAGGCCCACAACCTTCCGTGCCTGGATAGTTTAGTCATTAGGCAAGGAAACGCTCTCAAAATGGACTGGTATCAAAAACCGACAGCGACGGGGTGACTACTAATTGTTGAATCCAAACAGTCCAGAAGGACTATTATGAACAAAGCCAGCAACTTTAGTAGGAGAATATTACAGATAAGTCGTATACAGTTTCATGGGGCGAATAAGGAGAAAGTAAGAAAAATACTCCTATTGAACAATTTTTCGAGAAGAACGATTGAAGATTTGATTTCTCGAGCTGAGATTGGATGACCGACGAATAATATTGACACATCCGAGGCGAAAATATACAAATCTACAACATATGTTCCCAGACTATCTGAGAGGATGGGAAACTCGATATCTACAATACGGGGAAATATAAATTCAGCAGGACCAAATCGAAAATTGACAAAGAGGACAAGCCCTATGTGGTGTATAAAATACAGTGTAATAGTGTCAAGTCCAATGTATGCCAGAAGGTTTATGTTGGCACAACTATGAATAAACTGAAAACACAAATATCTGCTCATAAATCGGATCGAAAAGTGCACTATAAGCCCTTGGAACAAAAAACTGCACTCGCGGCCCACTATACTTTAACTAGACATAAACTTAACTTTCACGAATTGGAAATTCTTGCTGAAGAGAAAAATTACACTCGATGTCACTTTCAAGAAATGTTACACATAATTGACGTTCCAAGGGAGAAAAGGCTTAAATTTAAGCGTGATACAGAGCGACGTGCGCAAGTTTATGGGCACACTCTTCAAAAATTTAAGAAGACAATCAAAATCAGTTGACATAAGCTAGCGAAAAACTTTCGAAGGATTATGTGTTATCTCGCAATGTAATTACAACTCTTTATTCCCTTAAAAAATGGAAAATATATATCTATTGTGGTTTTTGTTTTTATTGTTTATATTGATTTATTAATGTGTGAAACACTTTCCGTTTTTTCCTTGTATTAGATCCTTGAAAATGACCCACGAAGTTGGTCGAAATATTCAAATTATTTAATAAAATCGTGACGAAAAGACAATCCTATACATTGTTCCCATTTTCACATATGACCTCAAGCCGAAACAAATCTGAACACAGATAATAAACACTTTTAACTGAAGTAGATAATTGACGAACAGAATAATATTGAAACGTTTTTTATTTGTATTACAGTGTCAATGGAATAGGTGACTAAGTCCGAAACTGCACGTCAACAACTTTAATGTAACGTTCTAACTGAAATACCGTAACTTTAATTCCGCTTAATTATCTTTCGTTTAGTCACTTTATTTAAAATATTTCAAACTACTTTCTCATAGAATTTGTTATATTTCCCATTCTCTTTTATACCCGCTTTACAAAGTTTGGAGAGTCTTAGTTAAAATTGCCCTTTATATTAAACACTAAAAGATTTGCATAGTAGCAAACGAATTTTTTTGTTATTTATGTTTTAATTGTAGGGATTTGTGCTATATATAAGTATAATGCGAGGGTTGTCAAATAATTAATGCAACTAGTTACTAGAACTATAGTTTCTCTGTTACAGATTTCAAATTGTTGAATTTAGGTGTAATCACTATAATTTGCTGTATTTGAAAGTCATCACAACATTTTGTAGATTTGGTTTATCCTTTTGAATTTGGCAAAAAAAAATTTGTTTAGGTGTAATCAAAACACTTTGTAGGTCAGGTTTATCCCTCCTAAAATATGTCGAATCTTTAAGTAAAAAAGTGGTTCCCCATTACATTCCGTGAAGAAATTTGGGAGAGCTTCTAACAACCAGTGAGCTGTGCGCTTTCTAGTTTTTTACTTACTGATTGGGACCTGCAGTTTTTACACCGATACCGAACGGTATTTTGAGAACCTTTTTTATGGCTAAATACTCGACAGTGTCGCCGTCACTATGCGAGATGACCCCCGCCGAAAGAAAACTAAGGTGGTCAGAGCAGCGATCGAACCCAGTATCTCATGTACAAGAGGTGCGAATACTAATCATTGCACCACCGATGGCTACTTGTTTAGTATTGAGTATTTAAATTTTCGTTTTATTTACCGTTAAGTAAACAATGTTTTTTTTTTTTTAAATTACGATAGTGAAGAATATTTTCTAATTATATTTTACAAGACTAAGCACTTCGTTATTATAATTCAATAGTCATAACACTTGTAACTGGAGATACATATCTTTCGGAGCTTCAAAACTGAAATTTTACAAAATTTACAAGTAAATTAGTTTGTGTAATTGCCTCATATAGTTTGTGTTTATACGGAAGATTTAGTTTCTGCATTAAGCCACTGTGGCACAATTTTGCGTCGAAAGAAATTTTATTAAAACGCATCGTCATCTATGCATTGGAGTCATACATATGCAATTAAGATTCTATGATTTTAAATCATTCCAATACTGCAGTACCGATGTATGAAAAACTGATACTTGAGGTTAAAAGGAAGTAACTCGGATCATAGACAACGAAAATATAGGACAAATGTTTAGTTTTTGGAAAATTATATTTTGAATTCACCGTTTAGTAGTTACGAAAGTCAACGTCATATAAATTTCATAATCCTTCTGATGGCAAAAGGCAAGTGTTCTCTCAAAAGTCCCAATACCGTTGTAAATTTGTTACATTAAATATAAGGGTGATTTTTTTGCTATTTGGTTTTGGAACATTGAAGAAAGCACAGAATTTTTGTAGAAATGAAAGAAATGTTTATTTGGATCGATAATTCGATTCCTTTCAGTGACTTTTTGTGGATTATTTCAAGCAAATTTTTCCCACGCCTACGCTTCAAATGGTCCATTCTGTAAGTCCAATTTAGGCACAGTTTTTCCAACATTTCGTCCGATATCTCTCCAGTGACATATGTAATGTTGTCTTCCGAGACGGGAATCGTGGTTGTTGTGGAGACTTAATGTGCAGCAATAGAAATATTCTAGTGGTGTCAATTCGCACCAACCGGGTGGCCAATTGACAACGCCACAATGTCAGATTAAGTGCTCGCCAAACTTGACTCTCAATTGTTTCATGGTATTGGGTGCAGAATGGCATATGGCACCGTCCTGTTAAAACCACATTTCAATCAAGTCCACTGCCTGGATTTTGGGCAAAACGTCCGTGATCATCGAACGATACCTTGCTTCATTGATCGTTATGTTGCAGTCATCATCGGCTTTGAATAAGTACGGTCCAATGCAGCCACCGTCTCATAAACTGGATCAAACAGTGAATTTTTACAGAGTAGATTTGACAGCTCTCCTAAACAGCCCCTGGATGCTCTTCACACGACATTCGGAAACTCAGTTTTTTGACGTACCAATTGAGCCAAAAATTACCTCGCCGCCGCCGACAATTTTCCTTTAATAAAGGTGATCTTCTTCTAGCGTAGCTAACCCCCATTCACTGAAAAGACGAGAATGTGGCAAGCCGCCCAGCCTCAGTATCTGCACCAGCTGTATTTCGTGTGGCCAGGGTCCTTACGCAAAATCTTCCTTCGTTAGCACTGGCACATACAGCAGTAATATTGTCCTCGGAACGCACTCTCGGATACGTGCTGGCTTGGTGTGCAATTGGGTGAAACTAGTGAGAAATTTGATCACAACGACAGGAATAGCCTGCGTGGTGGGTAGATTATGACATTCATAAAATGGACGCCACCTGTTATTCACATTTTTCACAGGGCTAGAATTTTGATAGTAAAACTTTATGCAAGCGTTGTTCTTTTGTAAGTCTATTCATTATGAGATGGCTAGGCAAACTGGAAACTTTTTGTTTTGACACCTGTCACGGATCACGCGTTAACGTACAAAAACTTATCACTGAACAACTAAATAAATAGCTAAAAAATCACCCTTAATTTGTGTACTTTGCATAAATTATTTGAATAATGTATACAATTATTCCAATGTGATAAATCAATATTCAAATTAATTCCAAAATAATATATTCCAGCGTTTGGTCTTCATTCAAATAATTGTATTCTTCAATATTTCGCTGCCCGTTTGGTAGCATCGTCAGCAAGATAAACACAATAATTAATTAAAAATTAAATGAATTTATATACAACAAGTAAAAGTGTTAAATTCGGCTGTGCCGAATCTTTGATACCCTCCACCTTAGTGTTAACCAGCAAAATATTAAATTTTAAAAAGGACCTTTTTTAAGAAAATGTACATTTTTAAAAAAAATAAAAATAAGTTACTTGTTCACAAATGCAATTACTTGTTCACAAATGCTCACAAATGCAGGATGCTCACGAATGCTCACAATGCTCACAATGCAACAAATGTCTATACTGACCACACAACGGGCTTTTATGCCCCTCTCCGCATGCATGTGTTGTCCCCCCCTCCATCTTAACTAACGCACAACACAGACTGCTTTTCTTTTTCCGTCTTCTCGTTGCTACACAGTGCTTAAGGCATAACACTAAGCATTGTGTGGACAACAGCGGGAAGGTGGGGGAATGGTTGTTTGTATTGTGCACATAGCATTGACTTTGCTTTGATTTATGTTTGTGTGTTGCAATGGTAGGTAAGTTTTCTCTTCACTTTGCCAACATACGAGGGCTGCGAACGAATTTTTTTAGTGTTTACTCCCATATTAATGTTCACCGGCCTGATATTCTAGCTCTTTGTGAGACCCAGGTGTGTGAGGATTCTGATCCACAGGATTTTCACGTTCCTGGGTATCACGTTCTTTCTCTTTTTGTTTCCCACAGAGGCCTTGTGGTTTATATACAAAATGGCATAGTGTTTCAGAGTCAGCGTCATTTGGACTCCGAAGATCCGGAATTTAACTCCCTTTGGGTTAAATTTAGGATTGGAACACATGTCCTTCACTTTGGATTTCTTTATAGAAGTCCCAATGCGGAAAGAGAGGCATCCTTTAATGGCTTCGACGCCCTTTCTGACTCCATATCCAAAATTTTGGAGAAATATCCGGACAGTGAAATTGCTGTCGCAGGTGATTTTAATGTCCATAACTCCGCCTGGCTAACCCATTCGAACCATACAACTCCGGAGGGCCAATACGCTGAGCTCTTCGCCGCGCACAACAACCTGGCGCAATTAGTGAATGAACCGACGCACATTCCGTGCGTTCAAGGGCACTACCGTAATTTACTTGACCTATTCTTAACTTCACACCCTGAAAAGTATGAAGTTATCACTCTTGCACCTCTTGGTAATTCGGATCACTGTGTCATTTCGGCATCCTTCTCGTATTCAGCTCTTCGACTCGTTTCAAACTCAGCCCCGAAGCGAACAACTTTTTCCTACGAAAAGGCACGTTGGGCTGAGCTCAACAGTTTTTATCAGCATTTCAACTGGAAGCTTTGCTTTCTAGATAATGACATTGATGCTGCTGCTGAAATGATTGTAAAGATAATTTTAATCGGTATGAAGTCATTCATTCCGACTAAAAACATTTCGGTTAAACCATATGAAAAATGCTGGTTTAACCAGACATGCAAGAATGCTGTCAGATCTAAAGAGGAAGCATTCAGTGAATGGTGTCAAAATAAAAACGTCCACACTGAAATGCTACGCAAGCAGGCAAGATCAGAATGTGCCAAAGTACTTCTACGCGAACAATTTCTTTACGAACAGCGTATTCGTGCTAATGTCCTCTCTTTCCCTAGGGGAAGTAAGAACTTTTGGTCATTTGCGAGAAGAATAAAGAATAGTTCTTCTTCTATTCCAACTCTTGTCAAAGATGACCACTTATTCACTGAACCGGTTGATAAAGCAAATCTTTTGGCTGAAATGTTTGCAAGGAATTTTTCCTTGCCGGAAAGCAATCAACCACTCCCCGTGGTAGATAACGTATCTGGCTTCATGCCTGAAATATTTTTTCGAACACGAGGAGTTAAAAAGGTTCTCGTGAATCTCGACGTAGGTAAATCCCCGGGTCCGGATGGTATATCAGCACTGGTCCTAAGTAAGTGCTCTTCAACGCTGGCACGCCTCCTGCGCAACCTTTTCAATCTTGCATACCGCGCTGGAGTTTACCCGGCGTGTTGGAAGGTAGCCAACGTCCACCCTATTCCCAAAAAAGGTGATGCAAGTGACCCCGCCAATTACCGCCCAATTGCTATTTGTTCTGCGCTCTCGAAAGTTATGGAGAGCATGGTTAACCACCATCTTGTGAAGTATCTCGAGTCAAATTACCTGCTTAATGATCGACAGTATGGCTTCCGTAGGAGAAGATCTACGGGAGACCTGATGGCGTTCCTTTCGGAACAGTGGAGTCGATCCATCCACCGGCTTGGTGAGAGTAAGGTGGTGGCTCTAGATATTTCCAAGGCCTTCGACAGAGTTTGGCATGAGGCACTCTTGTCGAAGCTGGCTGCTTTTGGTGTTGGTGATAATTTCACTCGATTTACATCGAGTTTTCTCAGAGATCGCACTATAAGAGTTGTTATAGATGGCATCTCTTCCGATGAACATAAATTAACGGCAGGGGTACCACAGGGCTCTGTTCTCTCTCCTTCTCTTTTTCTTATTTTCATTGACGATCTCCTGGGTCGGACTGTGAACCAAATCTACTCTTTTGCGGATGACAGTAATCTCTGTCATTCATATTCATTCGACCACAGGCCAAATCTTCAGGAAATTAGTGATAAACGGCAATTAATGAATGAAACACTCAACCGCGATCTCGAGGCCATTGTTGAGTGGGGTCGATTGAATAGAGTAAGTTTTAATGCGGGGAAGACCCAGTGCTGTCTGCTTTCGCACAAGCGGACAGCTGACCCAGTCGTATCGTCATTATCTATGGATGGTGTGGATATTGAGGAATCCGACGCTCTTGATGTTCTGGGCATGAAAATACAATGTGATGCTCGCTGGGCAAAACATGTATTTGAAGTGTCGAAAGATGCATCGAAGTGCCTAGGCTTTTTAAAGCGGTGCAAGAAGTACTTCACTCCATCTGATCTCCTTAATATCTACACCACCTACATCAGGCCGCGAATGGAATATAACTCCCATATATGGGCAGGTGCTCCAAAGTCATCTTTGGAGTTGCTGGACCGTGTACAAAGGAGAGCAAAGGTGTTGATAGGGGACAGTAGGGTGTCCAGCTCTATTGCCTCCCTTGAGCATCGGCGTAATGTGGGTTGCGTGACACTGTTCTATCGGTATTTTCACGGTGCGTGTTCCTCGGACATCCGTCAACTTATACCAGATGTGAGGACATTTGGCAGAGGTACGCGGCTTTCAAGGAACTCCCATCCGTTTACTATCTATTGGCCAGTCGATCGCACAACACACTACAGAGAAAATTCGTTCTTCAGTCGTACGGTCCGTATGTGGAATAAACTTCCCGCAAGTGTATTTCCCGCCAATTGTGACATACAGCGATTCAAGGCAAATGTAAATGAGCACTACTCCCTCTTTCCACCCTCCTCTACCTAAATTTCCGTCGCCAGCACAATGCATTGCATTTATAGGGGGAATCCCCTGAGTGCTGGTCTTAAAAAAAAAAAAAAAAAAAAAAAAAATGCTCAAATGCTCACATGCTTAAGTACTTAAGAAGAAATGTATCTACTTAAGAAGAAATGTACTTAAGAAATGTACTTAAGAAATGTACTTAAGAAAGAAATGTACTTAAGAAATGTACTTAAGAAATGTGCTTAATGAAATGTACTTAAGAAATGTACTTTGAAATGTACTTAATGTACTTATGTACTTTGAAATGTACTTAGAAACGTACTTAAGAAATGTACTTTTTTTTAAGAAAATTTACTTTTTAAAAAAAAATAAAAATAAGTTACTTGTTCACAAGTAAAATAAAAAAGCATTTTTTAAAAATAAAAAAGCATTTTTTAAATAACTGTTAAAAGAAAAAAAAACAAGCTGGGACGAGAGTTGAACCAACAACCCTCAGACTCCAATGCGCAACCCTTTACACATCAGGCCACAGCGACCTTAGATAAAGCGTGATAATTCATATAAATGTATGAAAACATGAAAGTACATCTAAACATTCTAAAGTACTTACCTATTATAAAGAACAACAACGATTTTCAACATGGAAATTCACCACACGGCAAAAGGAGTAGTTTAGTATAAAACTACAAAAATTAATGTGAAAATTTTATGAGTTTTTTTACGTTTCCAATCATAAAATTTTTTCCAATGGACCAATTTCGCTGATTTTCAATACCAAACTGCTCAGGAATACGTGGAACATTCTGGCCAAAAGCCAAACCGCGTTATCGCCGATTGAAGTCGTGAGAGTGAGGGTTCGATCCCTGCTCTCACCACCTTACATTTCTTCCAACGGCAGTCACTTCGCTTAGTGACGGCGACACTATCGAGTATTTAGCCATGCAAAAGCTTCTAAAACTACCGTTCGGAGCCGGTGTTAAACTGTAGAACCCAATCAGTTTGTGTAACACTAGAACGCGCACAGCTCACTGGATTGTGAGAAGCTCTCCCTAATCTCTTCATGGGATGTAATGGGCAATCATTTATTTATTTATTTATAAACCCGTAGTTTAAACTTAATTACAGCCTTAAAGTCTATACAATTCTAGTTTGCTGTATGGGTACAAGTCAGAAAAGTATTCGTAAACACAAGGAAACGATTAGTTGGAAATCAATTCAGGAATTGGAAATTCCATGATAAAATCTATATTTTGATTAGAATTAATAATTGTTATACATCAGAATTATTTGTCGATGTTATTGATAGATTAAAAATAGGTTTTACGAAATGCAAATTGCTACTACCGAACTTTAGTTGTAATAACCAATTTGAGTATTTAAAAAACCTCATTCATCTGAAATAATTTAGTTTCTGTCACAAAAACACTTGTTACAAAGTTATGTATGTATTCGATTTTTTCAAAAAAGGCTTTGCTGTTAAAGAGAAACTATATACAGTTGAATGTTACACGAAGACTTAACCGAAAAACTAGTATTTTAAACAGAAAGTGATAAACAAGGTTGTGAAAAAACAAAGTTAAGATATCGTCCACAGAAGAATACATATGATCATAAATTGGGGTGAAGTGAGCCTTTTAAACCCAATCGTTGAATCTGATGCCAATATGAAGGCCTTCACAAATACATGCAAACAGTTGTGGACACTTGGCTGGAGGAACAAGTATTGTGGATGACAGAAATTAACTTAAACAAACATATGATACCCATCCATCCTCCTTTTTGATCGAAAATATAAAAAAATTAGAAAGACGGTTTATATTTGTTTTTCGATTGGACGCTCCGATATCGAGATATAGAAATTTTTTCATATTTCCCAACAAAAATGGGCACGAAACACGAACCCTGGTTGTAAAAAATAATAATTTTGTTTATATTTAAACATAAAATACACAACTTTAATAAAAACTTATTGTTTTTACTTTTTGTTCTATAAAATTGATAATGGGCTAAAGCATCACCAAATGTTTGTGACAGTATTCGAATTCAAGTAATTACTTTTGTTGAGCATACCAATATATTATTTGGTACAACGGAATTAGGTTTTACATTTTTCGTTCATCCAACTAATAGAATGTTCACAACAACAGGATTATTTGGTTGCTAGAACTGAAACTCAATTTACAGATCACATTTATTTATTGTTGCTGTGGCTTCAACTAAATATTTCAGTTCTTGCAACCTAAACTGAATAAAAAATCAGTTTATATGCACAACATTGGGGAATACTGTACACAATTATTGGTAATCACAACTGAATAATGTGATATTCCAAGAAAACCGCCAAATTTTAGTTGGCTGTAAATATAGTTGTGACAACGAATATCTTCTCTGTGTGTAAGCATAATTACTGCTGAGTTCACGAACCGCATTTTGAATGAGTCGTCTTTTCACCATACGCACTAAGAGTTTACATTTAAATGCTAAACTTTACATTGAATTCTGATATTACTTCAACTAAATCTGAAATCAAATTTCTAACCTAAGTGTTAAAAAAATAAAAATTAAATTTGTTTCCCGTTACATACCATGAAGGGATTAGAGAGAGATTCTCATAACCAGTGATCCTCATAACGTCTGTGCGTTCTGGTGAGTGAGTGTAAAACGTACACAATACTTAAACATTTTATTCTGCGAAAGACATGTAGTATTATAACGTTGTACAACGCATCGTGTTTTTTTTCTTCCCAATCAACTAAGTGTCAGCGCTATCCGAGACGAAGGTAATATTCTGCACATTGATGCTCTCTCTCTAAACCCTTACGCTAACTCTACTCTGTTATTCAACTTACTCCTCGTTTACTGGCATCGTCCTATATTATCTCTCCGCGTAAAAATCGTACAAACCCCTAAGATATGCTGTTACGGGCTTATACATGGTCCTTCGAACCACCGACCTATGAACGGATTAACCACGATATCGGATAATCAAAATCCTAATTAATCGATTTTTCGCGCGTTAACATTAACTCTATATTGCACTAACTTGGTAAAACTATTAGAACGAACTATTGGTTTAAACATTAAAATATTAGTTTAATCAAATTGGAATGAATTTTCCTAACACTACTTCCAATAGCACTAAAGTGTTAACTACCATAACGCCACAACTTTTGTTGATTGCATCCCCATCATTGGCCTTTTAATTAAAGAAGAGAATTTGTTGAGTTTAAGCTACAGATGAGTTTAAATAAACTTTAATAAGAATGATTGTTCTAAAATTGTAATAGCCTCTGTAATAGAAGCGGAAAGCAGCAGTTATTATGAACTAAACTTCTTCGTTTCTAATTGACCCTCGTGCATACCTTCTTGTATTTTTCAATTTTTCCGTTCGTTAGATATTTGGGCCACAAATTCCGTTGCAATTATTTTCTTATTTAGCTCCTTAGCTCCTGTTCGTTGTTTCAAAGTAGGGATTTTACATTACTTTCACGTTTCGTGTACGTTTTGCTTCTATATATCCCTAAAGTCAACTCTCAATATTAATCTTAATTCCAAAGCCTTCAGTAGATTTAAATTTGTAGCTCTGAAAGCAACTGTTAGCAGTAGAGTGACTCGATTTGTTATATTTTTGATGTGTTAACATCTATACGCGCGCCTCTAGGGCAGTAAACTATAAATTTAATACATACGCAAGTGTTAGGTTTGTAAGAGTAAATCATCGTTTGTTTGTTCGTTGCTTGGCAGTCGGTATTGAAAGTGATTATTGAGCGATATTCATATAATTTTCCCACGCGATTTTCTCCGGAAATTCATAGCCGATTTTATTAATTTTTGGATTAAAAAGCTAGTGCGGGTTTCGACGAAGAGTTTAGGCCAAAAAGTAAGGCGATCCGATATCGGCGAGCCGAGATTTAAGTGTTTTAATTTGGAGTAATATTAAAAAAGTGTTTTATGTTGATCTTCGGGTTTGTCTTATTATCGTTTGTTTGTTCGTTGCTTGGCAGTCGGTATTGAAAGTGATTATTGGGCGATTTTCATATAATTTTCCCACGCGATTTTCTCCGGAAATTCATAGCCGATTTTATTAATTTTTGGATTAAAAAGCTAGTGCGGGTTTCGACGAAGAGTTTAGGCCAAAAATTAAGGCGATCCGATATCGGCGAGCCGAGATTGAAGTGTTTTAATTTGGAGTATTAATTTGGAGTAATATTAAAAAAGTATTTTATGTTGATCTTCGGTTATATCGTACGAATATAACAATGTATGTATGTATGTACAAGTGTCTGTTGCTTTGCATTCTTTGACTTTTGTGGGAATAAAACAAAAAGTATTGAGCAAGAAAATAATGACCCATGTGCTTGCACTGGGTCTTTAAATAATTTTAAGTATTAATATTATTTAACCCTGCTGTTAGATTAGGACCATTTGGTCCAAATTTTTTCTGTTTTCCCTTGTAACTTTGGAACGGTGATATATACTGACTAAATTTTTCTGCTAATGGGGTCTTTTAATAAAACAATGTTATGTGCGAAAATTAAATTTTCTAACTTTATTCAGGACTGAGAAAAATACAAAATGACGAATCTTAGATTAGAGGACCATTTGGTCAATAGTACATTTTTTCATTACCAAGCGAATGTAAATTCATGTCAAATATTTAGAAGATGTTTTTGATATGTCAAATACTTGCTTTAGAAATTATTGAACCAAAATAGTTACAAAGGATAAGATAAAATTATTATTTTGGATGAAAATTCCAGTATGGACCAAATGGTCCCTCAATCTAAGATTCGTAAGTTTTTTCATTACCAAGCGAATGTAAATTCATGTCAAATATTTAGAAGATGTTTTTGATATGTTAGCGGATGTTTTTGATATGTCAAATACTTGCTTTAGAAATTTTTGAACCAAAATAGTTACAAAGAATAAGATAAAATTATTATTTTGGATGAAAATTGCAGTATGGACCAAATGGTCCCTCAATCTAAGATTCGTAAGTTTTTTCTAATCTAACAGCAGGGTTAACTGTAACGTCATCATATGATTGAACGCTGTTTTTTATTTTCCAATGTAACATTTACGAATGTGTTCTTAGAAATCGAACAGGTACCGTGTAGCAAAAAGGTGTTAACACATCGCCCGTGAGTTCGAACACTCATTGGATTTTTTTTTGAAGAAATCATGTGATAAAAACAAAAGTCTAAATAACGAAATAGAAGTAAAATAATATTTTCTAACCTTAAAGTGATATCCAAAGAAGTTAATAAACCTGAATTAATTGTTTTTATTGTAAAGGCAAACAATGTGGCTTAGAATTATAGAATCGTCTAATATTTCCTAGACCACTAATACAAAGAAAATAATATAAGAGAATAGGGTCTATGTAGCTTTTGTAAATTGTGGAGATGGGATTTTGACCACGAAAATAAGTACTGGAAAATAGTACTGTAGGGTTCAGTACATGGTAAATCGCCACACTCCAAGGAACTTAAAACCAAATGAGCTAACCTAAGCAAAATTTCATTAGTTCAAAAGAGCACGACGTTTTCTTGGTGTATTATCTAATCTAATATTATTTACGCCACAAAAAGCGTCGAGCGCACTCATACTTGAAGATTAAACAATTAAATGAGGTGGTCAGGAGACACCCGGTTGGAACAAAGATCCTTCGCTATATATTATGTACTAGTTAGTTCCAACACGCCTAAGGCGCCAGTTGAAAAATACGATAATATTACTGGATCTTTAAGAAAATATACTTTTTGTAAAATGATAAACTTTTTTAAAGAACAAGTTTTTTTTAAAGAATGTTTTAAAGCGTTTATTTTTAGGTCCCTTTTGTAAGAATATGTATTATATTTTACCGCAAAAGTAATTTTTTAAAGAGAGGTATTTCTTTTCTTAAAAGCTAATGTTTGTTTTAAGAAAAGGTACTATTTTTAAGAAGAAGTACTTTCTGTAAGAAAAGGCCATAAGTGTTGTGAAATTATTTTTACAAAGAAATACTTTTTATAAGAACAGGTACTTTTTAAAGAACTGGTACTCTTTTAAGGAAACGTTTATTTTTTTAAGAAAATTTACTTACTTTAAGAAAGACCACTTATCTCAAGAAAAGAAAAGATAAGATATTATTTTATTTATAAGAAAATGACCTTTTAAGAAAACGAAATTTTGTAACAAAGGGTTTTTTTTAAGAGAAGGGTTTTTTTTGCAGAAAAAGGTTTTTTAAGAAATGGGAATTTTTTTGACATTGGTACTTTTTCCAAGAACAGGTACATTTCAAGAGTAGGTTTTTACCTCAAAAAACGTTATTTTGTTTCACAAAAAAATACTCTTTACAGAGAATGTAGTTTTTTAAGAATAGGCAATTTGTTGTAAGAAAATATAAATGTACTTTTTTGTGAAAACTAATTTTTGTAAGCAAAGGTACTTCTTTAAGATAAGGTATTTTTTTAGGAAAAGTTACTTTGTTTAAGAATATGAAAAGGTATTTTTTTTTGAGAAAATTTAATTTTTGCAAGAAAATGCACTTATTTAAGAAAATTTTTTTTTAAACTTCTTTCACTTTGGCTTTCTAAATCTACTTCGTATTGAATTCAAAACTGCAATATGTACTAAATATTGGTTACAGGCTCCACTTAGAAAACTTCTAATTAAACAAGAAATTTGCCAACATATGTGCTACTGGATTGTAGCATAATTGTGTTAAGCAAAGTATATTTTTTTTTTCAGTTAGCCCCCATCTCGCAACGTGCGATAAGGAACTTCGTTCCAATAACTTATCTGGATAAATAAATGACTAAAACAAAGGCTGCCAGGTATAAAATCTAATTATAAAAATAAACTAAATGCTTTGCCATTACATCCCTTGTTGGGATTGGGGAGAGCTTCTCACAACCAGTGAGGTGTGCACTTCCTAGTTTTACACTCACTGATTGGGACCTACAGTTGTACACCGGCTCCAAAGTACTCGTTAGTGTCGCCGTAACTAAACGAGGTGACCGCCACCGGAGGAAATATAAGATGGTTAGAGCTGGGATCGAACCCACGTTCTCATGTATAATATTGGCGCACACTAACCCCTTGCAACACAGACGGCCATAATATCGAAATATTCCGGTGTTTAATGAAGGAAATTATTGGCAAAATTGCCTGTCCTTAGCAGCTCTTAAGTTCCAACTTTATACACAATAACACCTGAATATTGCTGTTATAAAAATTATCTGCTTCGTTGGCTTCCAGAAAATTTACATTTGCAATGTGTCAAAATAACAATAGAATGTCATCAAGCCGTTTGGAGAGTATATTGCAGCTTGATTGTCGAACAGTTTGAAGCCATATGTTAATAATATCTAAAAGTATGCAGTCGCTGAAAGTTGAAAGGCTACCACCTACCAACTCATCACCAATGTTTGATGATATCAAAACAACTTTCTCGACAAATTGAGAATGAGATGGCGGTGCTCCGAGTAGGATCAGGCAACATCGAGTTGACGTTAGACGATTATGGAACTGATATAAAGAGACGAGGGGTGGCGGTTGTGTTAACGGGAAACACTACAGCGCTAAAAAATAATATTAGTAAATTTTTAAATTAATCATATTATAAATCAAATTAAACCATTGCGTCCGACTTTGCTAGGAGCTAAGCCTTAACGTCCTAAAAAATCTAAAAGCATGCAAATGTCAATGTAAAATTTATTCTGTACACCGATATGTGAGCGTAGAAATCAAAATGCAAATGTAGGATGAAGTTTTAGATCACAATCCTGCATATCCAATCATATTTATATGCGTTATAACCAAAGTTAGTCAATGCGACTAACATCCTCGACAAATGGATTCTAAGAACCTATTGGTTCATCAAATATTTAAAATGTTATTAAAAAAATAAAATTCTGCAGGTTTTTGTTTATAAATACAAATATCCATCTTATAATATTTGGTTTTTGATATAAGTACTTTGGTTTTTAATCACTTCCCCTTTTATTCAGTTTGCGCCGAAAAGCAACAATGGTAGTCGAAATGACCAACATTGGTTACGAGGTTTAAGGGGCACTGATGTAGTAGTCAACGATGTAGAGACGTTGATGTAACAGCTGTTACATCAGAATCTGGGTCGAAAAGAATAACAAATTTCAATTCTTTCGTACGACGACACAGATGATTCTCGTAGTATTAAAAATTAGTTTCATATCATTTTTTAACCTTGAACTATTGTCCACGAAATAGTTAGATCGTGTGCCCAGGCCAAAGTTCTTCCCGATTTTTTGAGGATTTACTGCAGGGTTAAATTGTAGGAAACTAACACAACGTCGGCACTATGGTTGGATAATTTAGACCGACACTTCGTGTGTATTTTATGATTCTGCAGAAATTTATACTTTCATCAAATTTCGGGTCGCGTGAGTCAGCTCATTTGGAAACCTTTGAGAGTATTTAGTTACATGCCTAAGTTTGATTACAGATGCAAATTGTTCCCCTGATAGAATGTTAGACATTTTCGATCTTATGGCCTTCGGTGACGCAATGGTAGTGTGCGTGGCTCTTGTACATGAGTACGTGGGTGGCTCTTGTGCATGAGATCCCTGCTCATAACTTACACTTCTTTCGAAGACGGTCATCTCGTTTTGTAACGGCGACACTATCGGGTATTTAGCCATGGAAAGCTTCTCAAAAATTAAACGGTAGGTTCCAATCAGTGAGTGTAAAACAGTAACGCCATATAACGTTGTGAGAAGGTTTTCCCAATCCCCTCATGGGATATAATGGGAAATAATATATTTATTTTTTTAATTGTAACTTTAGTAATAAATTTTATTAAAAAAAAGTTTAAACCCGACACACACTTTATATACCACATAACAAGTAAGTGCTAATTTTCATTTTCATCTCCGGCACTTAGATTGTCTTGCTTCTCTTTTCGCTTTCAACACTTTCCCTTTTGTTTCTTTTTTGTGTGTTGTTTTTGCATGTTTTCCTTCGACTTTACGACGTTGCACAAGCATTTTCATTTCTCTGCGCCACAAAGTGGGTTAACATTTTTAATGCAAGCGGATACACGACGCATTTGCATTGAAAATTGTACTGCGTAAAGTATCCTTTGGGAAAGGACGAATGCAAAATACTTGCGTATATTTTGCGTTCGTTTAAAAAATGTTATTTATGTGTCTATGAATTTGAATGAAATTGAAATAAAAGTATAAAAAGTGTTTTAAAATAAGAGTCTAAAGTTAGGAGTTAATTGGGCTACACAATTTTCAATCGAATTGACAGAAATTTTACAGAATTTTGAAAGATGTCCCACTAAAAATAGATTAAGATATTTTAGGGTTTAGGGTGTATGAAGTATTTACACATTGCGCATATAGTAGTGTATGGAAAATCAAAGTAACTCGTAACTAGTGGGATACACTCAGAGAAAACAACTTTATCATTGTTTTGAACCTCTGCCATCAATCAAGATGCGTCTATTTTTAAGAAGTATTTCATCCTACAAACAAATCAGCATAAATTTTCTTATTTTTGCACGAATTTTGTTTTTAGTGTTATTAATAATAAAACGAACAAATAAACGAATTTAGATTACTGCAATGGCAAACTCATTAGTCGCTACAAAACTCATCACTCCTTAAATACTCGATACTACTGGATATTTCGTGCTTTTAAGTGTTTCACAAAAGAGTGACGTTAAATGAGTAGATAGTCTTCTATTTGGTTCCCAAACCATCTTGCAGTGTACTGAAAAAGTAATAGCGCCATCTATTACTATATTCCTCCTGAAAGTTTTTTAGCGAATTCATGAACCGTTCGTGGTATCATGGTAAACGATAGCAAAAAACATACAACACTGCTTGGCATTTTAGTAACATTAAGATACAAAAGTACCAGTAAAAAGACCGAGAGAATTAAAAGTCATCTCAGGTAAATATAGAGTACGACGAAACTGCGGGAAAGTGGTATTGCCTGTAAGAATTGTGTTGTCTTTTACGTTCTGTAGAGAAGGAAAGAAGTTTTTTGCTGAAGTTTTGTTATGTGTTTCTGTTCTACGGAAGTTAGGTTTTTTTACATTTTAAGCTCTTCTGTACTATTTATGCGTGGCATCTATTTCTTTTTTGGTGTGCATTTACGAACATTTAAACCTGCAATAAAAATTAAAAAAGTATATACAAAACCCCGAGTGAAATTTTTTCAAAATATCGAAGGTGAAAAATTTATTTAAAAATTTCACATTTTCAGAGAATTCTGACTTGACTCTAGGGTGCATTTCTAACTGATCATAGTTTTTCATTAAAAGTATTTGTCAAAGCCTTGTCTTTCGAAAAAAAACTAAGGAAAAATCAGAATGAATCATGGTACAATTTCTGGAAAATATTCTGTTTTTTTACATGATACAAAATTCCCAATTTTAGAAGTCGGCATTTCCAAACGTCTTGAGATAACTTCAACATTTTTACCGCGTGTTCTTTACAAAAGTATTTCGAATTTAGTGGTGTTTTCAGATATATTATTTTTTCTCAAATCGCCGAGTTATTAAAAAAAATTGAAAAAGGTCATTGAACAAATTGAAAATTTTAAAATTTAAAAATTTTAAAAATATATTCCGCAACACTTCGGTTATTTTTATATTGTCTTGCGTAGTAGATTCTCGAAAGTATCAAATATATAATTGTATAAGTAGAAGTATCAGGCTTTGAAAGTTTTAACAGCACCGAAGTGGTCAACTTTGACACCCTGTAGCACCATCGACCATAATCGACCATCTGAGTTAACAATCAGCCGTTTGGTGCAGAAATTCGAAGAATCTGGATTTGGTGAAAAGATTGACAACACCCGTGTATCTTCGATCAGGTCGTTTGGCCGAAAAAATTGCAGCTATGTGTGTGGACCAGGCCGCAAAATCGTTGTTGTTCACAGCAATTGAATCTTGGCTAAAGCACCGTTCAGTAGAATTTAACGAAAGAACTATTTGCAAACACCCACAAAATTCAATTGACACAGGACTTGAAGTCTAGAGGCCCTTTGCACCGCCGTATATTTACCAGCAGGATAAAAAATGGATTCCCATTACAACCTATCGATTGACTGGAGAGAGCATTTCACAGCCAATGAGCTGTGCGCTTTCTAGTTTTAGACTCATTGATTGGGATTTATAGTTTCGCACCGTTTCCGAACGGTAGTTTGAGAAATCTTTTTATTGGGATAAGTACGCGATAGTATCGCCATCACGAAGCGAGGTTACCGTAGTCAAAAGATATGTCAGGTGGTCGGAGCACGGATCTAACCCACATTCTCGTGTGAAAAAGCCGCGCGCACTAACCAGCCAACTGCTAGACAAAAATAGGAGTTGATTTCTATTTTCCAAAAAAAATCATCATGAACTATGAGGCACATTTTCATCTAAACGGATACATTAACAAGCTAATCTGAAGAATTTGATGTATTGAAAATCCTCACGTAATTCAAGAATAAACTATGCATCCACAACGAAACACGACTGTTTTGTGTGGCGTTTGGGCTGGCGGAATTATCAGGCCCTACCTCTTCGAAAATGAGACCGGTAACACTGCTACGGTGAACGGTGAACGTTATCGTGGCATGATAAAAAGTTGTTTCAGCCTGAATCAGATGACATGGACTTGCACAATATGTTGTTTCAACAAGACGGTGCCACTTGCCACACAACGCTTGAGACAATGACACTATTGCGAACGAAGGTGCGAGGACGCATTATCACACAAAACAACGAGTTCAAATGGCCGCCAGGATCTTGCACTCATTTCATTTAATTTTCACTTCATTTCATTTAAATTATTCAGTCTATGGATAATAGTGCCTTATAGACTGGCAGCTTATAATTTTAATACACTTGGAGTTATTTCTCTGGTGTTAGTAAGCACGAGACGATTCCCTAGCTGAAGAACGAAATCTTACGCGTTATAAGTTATATATTTATACATGATACCAAAGGAAAAACTCATAGCAAATATTGTTGCGCGCACCCTGTGTCGACAGAGCAGTCGTGGTGGGTATTTAAAGGACATCGTGTTTCATATATAAATGTCATAGGTTAAAAAACATGATTATATAAACAGAATCAGTTCAACAAATTTTGGTTGGTTTTTGTGTGGTTTGCCTAATTGGATCATCTTATATATGATGGAAACTTCGGTCGATATATCTCATATATAGGACGATTCTTATGATCTACATAATTATATTGCAGATGTTGAAGGAGACGATCGCCTTTGTTTTCTTTCCAAGGCAGCCACGTTGAATAGCATAGTAGACACTATAAAGTAATCTGCTATGAAATACAAAATAAGTTAAACCACATTAGATGGCGAAATTGGGCGATACCTCGTTTGAAATCAGGTAATTCGGTAACATATTTCCCACTTCAAGTAATAATTTTTTGAAGTGTTAACATCTATAGGCGCGGCTCCAAACGGATCCATACACATTTTGTCCGACTGCGTTCACGCAGTTTGTCAGACTGCGATCACACAGATTGTCCGACTGCGATCACAGATTGTTTGGTGTTAAACTTCTCAGAAACTGCTGGAACGATTTATATGAAATTTTGTGTGCATATCGGGTAGGTCTCAGAATTGGCCAACATCTATT
This sequence comes from Phaonia tiefii, assembly GCA_963931995.1. Taxonomy (NCBI): domain Eukaryota; kingdom Metazoa; phylum Arthropoda; class Insecta; order Diptera; family Muscidae; genus Phaonia; species Phaonia tiefii. The sequence goes on along the minus strand of OZ008368.1, from coordinate 321,699,705 downwards.
TTTCATACAACTAAATGATAAGGTTGACCCACCCCTATATAGAACACAGATTTGTGCGACTGCGAAACACAGATTGTCAAACTGCGAAAAAAACACACACTGATGTAGCGGCAGTGAATAGTTGCTTTGTGTGGGTGCGATGCACTCTCAGAGACATGGTAATACAAACATAACAATGAGGTAGCAAGAGAGCAACGAAAATTGTGTGAACTTGTGTAGCGTATGTACGAACACAACAATGTATGTATATAATTGTTTTTCAACAGAGACGCTACAAAAGTAAATCGATAGGGACAGCAAACGACGCCATATTTTTGTCCCGCTCTTTTGACATTTCTCTTCAGTAGGGTTTGCCAATTCATCATGGAAAGATATACGAGCCAACAACGAGCCGAAATTATTAAAATTTACTACCGAAATTGGGAGTCAGTGGCCTCAACTTTAAGAGCGCTACGTCCAATTTATGGTCGTCATAATCGTCCTACCAGATCAACAATTGAGCGTCTAGTGGAAAAATTTGAATCCACAAGCACAACACAAAACGTTCCCGTGCCAGTGAGACAAAGAATTGCCCGTAGTGTCGAGAATATTGCTGCCGCTGAGGCTTCAGTTTAAGAAAGCCCAAATGTGTCTCCCACACGTCGTTCTCAAGCGTTGGGCATCTCTGTGACGTCGTTGTTGCGAATTTTGAGAAAAGATCTTGGCCTACATCCTTACAAGATCAAATTGACGCAAGAACTGAAGCCGCTTGACCACCATAAGCGTCGTATGTTTGTGAATATTTGACTGAGCAACAACTTGAAAATGATTCGGATTTTCATCGGAAAATCATCTTCAGCGATGAGGCTCCGTTCAGGCACAACGGCTTCGTCAATAAGCAAAATATGCGTTATTGGTCAGACAACAATCTACACGTAATCCATGAGTCATCATTGCATCCCGAAAAAATTACGGTTTGGTGCGGTGTATGGGGCGGCGGCGTCATTGGGCCGTACTTCTTCCGTGATGATCAAGACCAACACATTACTGTGAATGCGAATCGCTACCGTTCAATGATAACCGAATATTTTTGGCCCCAATTGGATAATATGGACTTGGAGGACATGTGGTTCCAACGCGGCGGCGCCACAAGCCACACAGCGAATGCCACAATCAATTTATTGGAACCCAAGTTTGGTGAACTTGTTATCTCACGAAATGGCCCAGTAGTCGTGCGATTTGACGCCGTTAGATTATTTCCTGTGGGGCTACGTCAAGTCTATGGTCTATGCCAACAAGCCAGCGACGATTGATGAACTTCGTACGAATATCGAACGTGAAATTGCAACAGTATCAGCCGATTTGTGCTTGAAAATCGTCGAAAATTGGGTTCAGCGTCTGGACTTCTGCAAGCGTGCGTTTTATTTAAAAAAAACTTTTGTAGCGCTCTTATTGAAAAACCCGTTGCATGTGTCTGTTGATTTGCATTCTCTTTGTTTTTTGTGGGTATAAAATAAAAAGTATTAAGCAAGAAAATAATGACACTTGTCTTTAAATATTTTTAAGTGTTATTAAGTATTAATATTATTAAAATGAAACGTCACAATATGATGATTATTGTGAAAGTTAAGTCAAATAAAATGTGGGTGCGGAGCACTCTCAGAGCAAAGAGAATAATGACCTATTATACGTACATAAAAATTAAATAGCAGGAGAGCAACGAAAATTCTGTGAACTTGTGTAGCGTATGTACGTATGTTCATGTGCCTGTTGCTTTGCATTCTCTTTGTTTTTTGTGGGAATAAAACAAGGAGTTTTAAACAAGAAGATAATGACACATGTGGTTGCACTGGTTTTCAAATAATTTCATCATATGATTGAACGCTGTTTTTATTTTCCAATGTAACATTTAATAATGTGTTCATAGAAATCGAACAGGTACCGTGTAACAAATATTTGTTAACACATCGCGCGTGAGTTCGCACACTCATTGGATTTTTTTTCCCAATTTCTTTAACCAGGCTGTTGGGTTGGAAAAATCTTACGAATGTTAGGCTAAAGGACCATTTAGTCCACACAGCAATTTTAATACAAAATATAAATTTCATCTCATAATTCGTATCAATTTCGGGGGCCAAATGAAAAAATTAAACAACCTTTTTTTTAACACTATTATCCTACAACCCAGTAATATCAACTATTTAATATCAACTATTTCATGAAAAAATCATAATGAGTGACGAGGCACATTTTCATTTGAATGGATATGTGAATAAACAGAATAGTCGGTTCTGGGCAATGGAAAACCCTCAAATTATTCATCACTCAGCTTTGCATCTATTAAAAGTGACAGTCTGGTGTGCAATTTGGTCAGTAGGAGGAAATGTGTGAGAATGTAATGTAAAATGTGCTCAAAAGGGCTCGCATTTGTGAGGCTAACAGAGGCGGACATTTATCTGATATTGTATTCCATACTTAATGGCCGGCATTAAAGAAACATTTGTCAATATAAAATCCATTCCCTTTCATCTAATCAAAAATTATAAACAAACAAAATAGTACACCTTCCCGACGGACACCCTGTACCTTTGCTTAAACAAATTAGAGTTTTTTACAAAAAGTACCGTTTTTAAAAAAATTGTTTATATCTCTGTAAAAAATTACCTTTTCGGGAAAATACAATAAATATTCTTAAAAAAGGGCCAAAAAATATACTCTATTTTTTAAAAAATACATTCTATAAAAACAAATTGTTCTAAAAAAAGTTTCTTATTTTACAAAAAGTATCTTTTTAAATTATCGTATCTTTCAACGGGCTCCTTACGCGTGTTGAAACTAACTGGAAGATAATATATGTATATGACACCTCATGTAATTTTTATACCCTCCACTGTAAGTGATAGAGGGTATATATCAGTTTGTCATTCTGATTGTAACATATAGAAATAAGGCTTTGCGACCCCATAAAGTAAATATATTCTTGATCCTTATAACAACCGGAGTCGAAATAGCCATGTCCGTCTGTCGGTCTGTTGAAAACATTCTCACGACTTCAATCGGCGATAACGCGGTTTGGTTTTTGGCCAGAATGTTCCACGTATTCCTGAGCAGTTTGGTATTGAAAATCACCGAAATTGGTCCATTGGAAAAAATTTTATGGTTGGAAACGTAAAAAAACTAATAGAATTTTCACATTAATTTTTGTAGTTTTATACTAAACTATTCCTTTTACCGTGTGGTGAATTTCCATGTTGAAAATCTTTGTTGTTCTTTCTAATAGGTAAGTACTTTAGAATGTTTAGATGTATTTCATGTGTTCATACATTTATATGAATTTTGTCATACTTCACTTAAGGTCGCTGTGGCCTGATGGGTAAAGGGCTGCGCTTTGGAGTCTGAGGGTTGTTGGTTCAACTCTCGTCCCAGCTTGATTTTTTTTTTAATAGTTCTTAAAAAATGCCTTTTTATTTTTAAAAAAAAATCTTTTGCAGCTTGTTTTTTTTTTAACAGTTCTTCAAAAAATGCTTTTTTATTTTTAAAAAATGCTTTTTTTACTTTACTTTTACTACCCCTTTTGTCGCGTGGTGAATTTCCATGTTGAAAATCTTTGTTATTCTTTATAATAGATAAGTACTTTAGAATGTTTACATGTATTTCATGTGTTCATACATTTATATGAATTTTGTCACAGTTCATCTAAGGTCGCTTTGGCCTGATGGGTGAAGGGCTGCGTGTTGGACTCTGAGGGTTGTTGGTTCTTCAAAAAATGATTTTTTATTTTTAAAAAATGCTTTTTTTTTTTTAACAGTTCTTCAAAAAATCCTTTTTTATTTTACTTGTGAACAAGTAACTTATTTTTATTGTTTTTAAAAAAGTACATTTTCTTAAAAAAAAGTACATTTCTTAAGTACATTTCAAAGTACATTCAGTACATTAAGTACATTTCTTAAGTACATTTCATTAAGTACATTTCTTAAGTACATTTCTTAAGTACATTTCTTTCTTAAGTACATTTCTTAAGTACATTTATTTTTAAGTACATTTCTTAAGTACATTTCTTCTTAAGTACATTTCTTCTTAAGTACTTAAGAAATGTACATTTCTTAAGTACATTTGAAAGTACATTTCAAAGTACATAAAGTTTATTAAGAACATTTCAAAGTACATTTCAAAGTACATTTCAATGTACATTTTCTTAAGTACATTTTCAATGTGAGCATTGTAACAAGTAATTGCTTTTGTGAACAACTAACTTATTTTTATTTTTTTTAAAAAAGTACATTTTCTTAAAAAAGGTCCTTTTTAAAATTTAATATTTTGCTGGTTAACACTAAGGTGTAGGGTATCAAAGATTCGGCACAGCCGAATTTAACACTTTTTTATTATTACTTTTCTTCTTGAAAATAATTGCAATGAAAATTAAAGAAACTATACCTGTACCAAAAGGTCCCTTTATTAAAGTTCGTAATTTCTTATTTTTCTAAGTTGTGGTTTAAGTTAGAAAATATAATTTTTGCTTATAACATTAATTTATAAGAAGATTACGTGAGCTCCAAAATTATGTAACCGTTCAATACTTCCAAAGCAAACCAGCCAATATTTGAACCAAAAAGGGTTTAATCTAACTGTAGTGTTAAAGTGCGTCTTTTCTTCAACACAATGAAAAACTTACGAAAGTATTTCTCTAATCAAAGATGCAAACCATTTAGCTGCGTTATTATGTGATAATTCTCCAGGTTTATAGTTTTAATTTTTTGGTTTATATAAAAAACTATTTGCTGCATTTAAAACCTTTCTGCATTATAGTATTTTACTTTTTGCTTCCTTCTTCTCAAAGACTAAAACTCAATGGCGGAAATACAATTAAGAAGCTCCTTGAATGAACAAAAGCAAAAATTACGAGAGGCTATCATAAACACTATGAACAAACGAGTTTTTAACTGTAGTATACTTGTGGCCAGCATAAAGTGCTAAAATCTCTTGCATACTTTTAGGATTTCACAAAAGAAACCTTTAAAAAGTTACATCACAAAAAATTCTGGCGCTTATTGACACGGTTTCTTTTATAGTTTTACCTTATACAATTTTTTCATTAACCTCCAGACAATATTAAGAGGAAAATATTGTAAGTCCTTTTTGACAGAGACGCTTAGTAAGGTGTTTTTTATTTGGCTTCACAATTTTCTGAATAATTAAAAAGATTTAATGTTATATTTTTTGTACAGATAATTTATTATAGGATTATAATCTTAGCAAGTTATAGGATATTTTCGATTAATTTTGTTTGTTTGTTTTTGTGCGTTAGCCCCTGCTCTCTGTTGAGATGTGGTATAAATGGAAGGTATAAAGAAAATCACTTAAACCAAATGACGAAAATAAAATAAATACTTGTTAGGAATTTGAGGCCATGAACTAAGAGCTTTAAATGTTCATTAAGAAATTGTTGACTATGGATTTCGTAGATTTGAATATATACACGCTGAAAAATCTGTAGTTATTTGTTGTTTGGATGCAATTATAACATGTGTTTGGAGCTTGTCGCAAATATAATATACTTGTGCCCAAACGCATTGTGTTTGCAATTCAATATAACATGTTTGAGACACAATGATTAATATATTATAAAATATGTGTTTGCGATCCAAATATATCTGTGTTTTGATATAAATACAGCCGTGTTTGTTGCACTGTTTATGCTCTCTCGAGAGCAGGAGTATAAAAGAGGGGCAACGAGTGTGTATTTCTGTATTTTTGCATTATTCTCTCAGTGAGTGATCCATAAATATTCAAGAATGTGCGTGCAAATTGCAGATGAAGTCACGTATTTAGTCGTCAATGGTTCATCGGACAGAGGGTATCAAAATCGCTTGATCAGCGAAAAAAGAATAAAGAAACGCTCGGGCTGTTAAATGGTTTGTGATGTTGCTTTGGTTTTTGTGTATATGTTTGGCATATATTTATGTATACTACCAAAGTCAGAAACGATTTTGAGGAAAGAAACTGGAAAGGGCAACAACGTGAATTCCTTTTTCTGAACGAGCCCCTACGGAAAAAATCGCAATGGCAGACCGTTTGTGAAATATAATAAAAAAAAACAAAAGTAATTAATACACGCTTGTCTTGCATGAACTAGAGTTGTATGTATTTATATTGTTTGTGTACCAACGCATAGTGGTAACCAAACCTTCTGAAAACAAAAACGTGAGAGACAAAAAAGAAAGGAAGCAGCAGATTCTCATTTCATAAAAAAAAGTAATACATTCAGCAAGCAAATGTAAAAAGGGGAATTTCAAACATTTTAATTTTTTGTATTAACTATCTAATAAATAATTATATAATAAATAAAGAAAGAAAGAATAATTCTTTGTTTGGAAGAAAACACGCATACGTTCCCACGTAAGTAAATGCAGGTTTGGAGGAAACAAGCGAATATTTCCACGTAAGTATATAGATGTTTGGTATGAAGAACATACATATGAAGCATAAGTTTCCACGTAAAAGCATACATATTTGTCAGTAAACATGCTAATGTTTGCATTTAAATACACCTGAGTTTGGGGCTTGCAAACATATAAACGTTTGAATTGTGTTCCAAGTATATACATGGTTCCTGCAGAATATGTTTGAGAGAATATATTACATGGGCCTTGTTTTTTACAGTGTATATAGTTAATAGTATTTTTTCTACTGCTAATAAATAAATTGATAAATATTGTTTACTTCAAAATGCAAATTTGTTGTTAAATTTTTATTATACTAAATTTAGTTTTAGGAGATTATGAAATATGATAGACAAGACTAACGACCCTCTCTAAAAGCGATATTGGAAATTATATTCGCAGAGTTTTAAGTCAATCCGAATCAGATAATCGACTGACTTCCTATTATTGGTTTAAACAATTTTAAGAATTACATTGTGGTATTACATTGTGTAACCCAATTATCTAATTGTATTTCATTCATTTCCCAGGACCGCAGCAGAAAACTAAATTGAAATTTTTCAGATATAATGTTCCCGGTTTTAGATACCAATGAAATTCTTTATTCCTGTGAAAGTACGTTCGATGCCATTATGTATGGAACTCGATTTCTTTTGCATGGCAACCACGGGCACGCTTGCAGAAGTCCAGACGCTGAACCCAATTTTCGACGGTTTTCAAGCATAAATTGACCGATACTGCTGCAATTTTACGTTCCATATTCGTACGAAGTTCATCAATCGTCGCTGGCTTGTTGGCATAGACCATAGACTTGACGTAGCCCCACAGGAAATAATACAACAGCGTCAAATCGCACGACCGAGGCGGCCAATGGACTGGGCCATTTCGTCAGGTAACACGTTCACCAAACTTGGTTTCCAATAAATTGACTGTGGCATTCGCTGTGTGGCTTGTGGCGCCGTACTGTTGGAACCGCATGTCCTCCAAGTCCATATTATCCAATTGGGGCCAAAAATATTCGGTTAGCATTGAACTGTAGATTCGCATTCACAGTAATGTGCCGGTCTTGATCATCACGGAAGAACTACGGCCCAATGACGCCGCCGGCCCATAAACCGCACCAAACCGTAATTTTTGCGGGATGCAATGATGACTCGTGGATTACGTGTGGATTGCTGTCTGACCAATAACGCATATTTTGCTTATTGACGAAGCCATTCAGCCAGAAATGAGCCTCATCGCTGAATATGATTTTCCGATGAAAATCCGAATAATTTTCAAGTTTTTGCTCAGCCCAATTCACGAAAATACGACGCTTATGGTGGTCAAGCGGCTTCAGTTCTTGCGTCAATTTGATCTTGTAAGGATGTAGGACAAGATCTTTTCGGAAAATTCGCAACAACGACGTCACAGAGATGCCCAACGCTTCAGAACGACGTGTGAGAGACACATTTGGGCTTTCTTGCACTGAAGCCTCAGCGGCAGCAATATTCTCGATACTACGCGCACTTCTTTGTCTCACTGGCACGGGAACATTTTGTACTGTGCCTGTGGATTCAAATTTTTCCACTAGACGCTCAATTGTTGATCTGATAGGACGATTATGACGACCATAAATTGGACGTAGCGCTCTTAAAGTTGAGGCTACTGACTCCAAATTTTAGTAGTAAAGTTTAATTATTTCGACTCGTCGTTGGCTCGTATATCTTTCCATGATGAAATGGCAAACATTACTGAAGAGAAATGTCAAAATAGCGGGGAAAATATGGCGTCGTTTGCTGTCCCTATCGAATTACTTTTGTAGCGTCTCTGTTGAAAAACCTTTTATATATCTTAATAAATTGAAGTAAAACACAGAACTGATAACAAATTACTCGTAATTTTATACACCAGAAAATTTACGAGCCCCATATGATCAATATTCCGTCACCCACAATGGTTCATCATTGGGAAATTTGCTATGAAAGGAAAACAAGGCCATCTCTGTCGAAATAAATTTCATAAAGCAGTATGGTCGGCATAATGCTGTAGAAAATACATTACCTTTTGTATAAGAAAAATATTTGTTTCTACTTAATCAGATCTCTGTAGGAAACAACCAAAGAATAATAATATCATGATAGCATAAACCACGGAAAGTGTCTGTATATTGGCCATACATTTCCGACCACCTGTCCATCACAAACGAATAAGTTCAACATCGTCACTTCAAAGATAATCTGAAGGTTTTTTCTTCTAAGAAACAAAGCAAAAGTGTTTTTCTTCTTATAATAGCAATATAAAACTTTTTGGGATGATGAGTTTTATGAACACAGTTTTGAGACCGATCAGTACTCGATGGCACTAGAGCGCACTGGATATTAGCTTGACGCCTCGTACAATATATTAATTTCAAATAATGCCGAATATTGCTGTAACTTTTTCCAGGCTTAACCCTTTGACGGCCATACATTTTTAGACGAAGCTATTTAATGTCCTTGACTATATTCGATTTTATTGACGGAATAATAGCTATGCCGCAAAAAATGTGATCAATATTTATTTTTTTTACATTGTTCCCAGTTTAGCTAAAGAGCTTATATTTCTAAAATTTAAATTATGGACTCAAGACGTACCTGAAGTTTCCCTTAGAGCACCCCTTTTTCGACCCGCTCATCCCTTTGTGTTAAGACCATATTTTTACCAACTTTGAAGGCTCATATAGATTGGTTGGTTGGTTTTCGGGGTTGCTAAAATATACTATTTAGCATAAATTAGTGTCTTGCGACACCGTTTTGCATACCACGTCACTCCGGAAAGTCCAAAGTACCATTTCTATATCCAGTCTGTTAATCGAAGATACCTCATTAGATCCCCTAGATCTATCTCGTGTATCTCAGTGAGGTTATGCAGGAAGGTACGGTCCATAGTCTTCGGCCCATTCATCAGAGCCGGACAACTGCAAAGGAGATGCTCCACCCTCTCCTCCTCTTCTGCGTCATCGCAGCCACGGCAGTGGTCATTAGATGGCAGTTTCAACCATCCTGCATGATTACCGATTGGGCAGTGCCCGGTCAGCATGCCAGTTAGCCTAGATATGTCTCCCCGATTATGGCTAATCAGAGAGTTAGTCCGGTGAATGTTATATTCTGGCCATGTGTTTCTGGATAAACGGCACGTTTCCGTCCTATCCCATCTGATCTTCGCTCGTTCAAGGTAATGAAGGAAAATACATCTGTTGACCAACCCAATAGGAGTTGCGAATGAAACCATGTCGAGTTCGGTGGAAGAGGATCCTGTCCTAGCCAACTCGTCTGACTTTTCGTTCCATAGGAGACCTTTGTGGCCTGGTATCCAGGTAAAACCCACATTGTTGCAAGATTTAAGTGATATGAGAGCCGCTTGGCTATATACAAATATTCCACTGCGGTCTGTTTTTCGCTGTAGTATTAGTGCAGCGCAGGCTTCTTTGAACGCCAGTACCTCGGCTTGAAAAACGCTCCACTTTTCTGGGAGTTTGAATGATAAATTGAGGCACGCCACCCGAGCCGGTTCCACATTCCATTTTGGATCCGTCCGAAAATACTTTGGTGTCAAAACCTGTAAGTGGTTCCCCATTATCCCACTCTATTCTCCTGGGAAACCTGACAACTAATAGGTTGTCGAACGTTGATGAGGGGCTTTCAGTAACCGGTGGTTATATTGAGTTTTCTTGGGATTGTCTGTAGTATACTCGCATGTCCATATGCATTGCTCTTCCAGAGTCCAAGAGCGTTTAGTCGGGTGGCACTCCAGGCCGCACTAGTTGTGATGTGAAGATCGGTTGGTATAATGTGAAGCAGTGCATTAAGGGCTTCAGCTGGACACGTCCTGATTGTCCCTGTTATGCCGATGCAACCTGATCTCTGTACTCTATACAACAGTTTCATGGTGGACGTCTTCCCTGCGACAGGCCACTATACCATTCCTCCATGGGAGAGTATTGGTCTGATTATGCTAGTGTACATCCATGGCACCATTTTCGGTCGGAGACCAGACCGGCTTCCGAACATTTTCCAACAAGCTAAGTACGCAACGATTGCCTTCTGTGCGCGGTGCTCTACGTTACGCTTCCAGGAAAGTTCATGGTCAAGAATAAAGCCCAAGTGATTGGCTTGAGTTGACAGTGGAGTCGCTATTCCACTTAGCCGAGGAGGATTAAACTTTGATATTTTGGTCTTCGCGGTAAAAAGCATGCTCTCAGATTTCCCTGGAATCAGTTGCCCAATCGTTAAGTGATTTCAAGGTCCTATTCATAATTTCGTTCAATACGGATGGGAACAAATCAGACACCATTATTACAACGTCATCCGCATACGCCACGGTTCTGGTGCTCATATTCTCCAGTTTCAGTAGCATTTTGTTGATCACGAGTAACCAAAGTAGGGGAGAGATGACTCCACCCCGGGGAATTTCTCTACTGACTCGCTATCCAACTTTTGAGGAATGTTTCCACGCCTAGATCTTCAAGTGATTATTTTATATCACGTTATTGAATGCATCCAAGAAGGCCGCGAGGGTATATTGTTTGTTTTCCAAGGACCTCTCAATAGTTCTGATGACTTCGTGCAGGGCTGTGTCGGTTGAGCGGTCTTTTAGATATGCATGTTGGCTGCGTGATATTCTGGGCGAACGATCCATCTTCGTGCGGATGTCTGCATCGATTATCCTTTCATGCGTTTTCAGAAGCAACGATGAGAGGCTGATCGGTCTAAAATCCTTTGCGTTCTCATGACTACCTCTTACCTGGCTCCAAGTCTTTGGTAAGAAGTTAAGAGTCAGGCAGGATCGGATTATAATATAGAGCCACGGCCTAATTATGGCCTCCGCGCATTGCAACATCTTTGGTATAATACCATCTGGGCCGGAGATTTAAAGGGTTTTTCAACAGAGACGCTACAAAAGTAAATCGATAGGGACAGCAAACGACGCCATATTTTTCCCCGCTCTTTTGACATTTCTCTTCAGTAACGTTTGCCATTTCATCGTGGAAAGATATACGAGCCAACAACGAGCCGAAATTATTAAAATTTACTACCCAAATTGGGAGTCAGTGGCCTCAACTTTAAGAGGCCAACTTTAAGAGGCCTCAACAATCAGCGATGAGGCTCATTTTTGGCTGAATGGCTTCGTCAATAAGCAAAATATGCGTTATTGGTCAGACAGCAATCCACACGAAATCCATGAGTCATCATTGCATCCCGAAAAAATTACGGTTTGTTGCGGTTTATGGACCGGCGGCGTCATTGGGCCGTACTTCTTCCGTGATGATCAAGACCGGTACATTACTGTGAATGCGAATCGCTACCGTTCAATGATAACCGAATATTTTTGGCCCCAATAGGATAATATGGACTTGGAGGATATGTGGTTCCAACAGGACGGCGCCACAAGCCACACAGCGTATGTCACAATCAATTTATTGGATACCAAGTTTGGTGAACGTGTTATCTCACGAAATGGCCCAGTTTATTGGCCGCCTCGGTCGTGCGATTTGACGCCGTTAGGTTATTTCCTGTGGGGCTACGTCAAGTCTATGGTCTATGCCAACAAGCCAGCGACGACTGATGAACTTCGTACGAATATCGAACGTGAAATTGCAGCAGTATCGGCCGATTTATGCTTGAAAGCCGTCGAAAATTAGGTTCAACGTCTGAACTTCTGCAAGCGTGCCCGTGGTGGCCATGCAAAAGAAATCGAGTTCCATACATAATGGTATCGAACGTACTTTCACAGGAATAAAGAATTTGTTTTATTTAAAAAAAACTTTTGTAGCGCCGTTATATGGTCAGAAGTCATTGATGACCCAGGATATTCTGTCTGGATTGATTATATCCTCTATACCATAAATATCCGAGTAATGGGTTGATAATGTCGGCACCTCCCTGGATGTGTTCTCGCAGCCCGGGAAGTGAGTTTTCAGGAGTATGTCTAGCGATTCAGCTGAGCTATTTGACAATGTCCCGTCATCCTTCCTCACATAGGTGGGATTTGATTGCCCCTTGGCCATAATTTTGCTCAGTCTTGATGTATCCTTTGTGTTCTCCATCGATCCACAGAACTTGGACCAAGATCGTTTTTTTCCAGGGGTTATAGCTTGCTTATATTCTTTAAGTGTATCCTTATACGGCTGCCAGGATCCATTGATGGGTTAAATGGTATAATTTAGAGAATTAACGCCTACTAAACTATTGTTGCCCCACCGTGTTCTATAAATTGCCCATTGATACATTTGCTATATTCTCTATCTGTACAATTATAAGTGTCAAACATACTTCTCTATGGTCGTCAAAGGGTTAAATTACTGGAGATCAGGTTACATTTTCAGTTCACACATACTGGCTTTAGTTAATTTTTGCGGCACATAATCACTTTCATTTTTGTAGATATTGAAGCAAGACGCCAAAACCTAAACACACTCTTCTGTCGATATAATGAGTTTCGATGTTATTCAATATACATATGTATGTGCTTCATAAATTGAACTTCAAAAATTAATAAATCATAATGATTCGCAATGACTACCATGAACTAGAATTTCATCAAAACATCTCACTCGAATGTAGCACATCCTTCTTCAACAAAACAAAAACATTACCACTTACATATTTATTTTATAAATAACCAAAGAAGGGGCACCAAAGAAAAAAATGAGAAAACACAGACAATTACGTACAACAAAGGCAAAACAATGGGGCAACAAGAAAGAGACAAAAACACCATCAACGATAAACTAAGAAACTGAGGCATACTTTTAAGGTTGTAATATAAACAATAAAGCAAGTATACTTTCAGGCGAAGGAATTTTTTCTCAACTTTACAATTTTCTTTTTATATTTAATATAATGGTTTTATATATGTATATATATCCATACAACAGACACTAAAAGGTTTTAAATTTCCAAGAGCACATTTTTCCTGTAAACTAAGAGGAAAATCACAATATCTTTTCTTTTTTTTCAAAACTAAATTTAAAAATATATATAGCATAAAATAAGGCGTACTGAAAGAAAAAAAGAACAGACTTGATGATAAGAGCAACAAAACGTTGTGTCTTAACAGGAATTAAATTGCTTATAATTTCATATTTTTTCTTCCGTTCCACTTGAAAGGTCCGTAACTAAAGAAACTTTCTAAACACAATTTATTTTTACGAATTTTCTTCTGAAGGCTTTTCAAGTATTAAAACAGAAAAATGGTAAGAAAATAAGAACAAATTACGGATGTACATAGGCAGGCGAACAAAAAATATTGAAATAGAAAGAACTAAAGATATTTTAGTATTTATTTTTGCTTGAGCAGAACACTAATAGATTGTTCGTAATGTCTATAATAAGCAATTAGTTTAATTCTCTTACAAACTTTGGAGCTGCCGCTTTTTTTTTTGCTTTACTTGTGTATCTTTATTCCAGAAACTTTGCCGGTGAAGGGGACAATTGTCTTCATGCCAGTGATACTCAAGTGTTTGTTATATATGTATGTAAATTGTGTTAAAACTTAGAAGCTGTCGAAATTTGGGGGAAAATTTCAAGAAAAGATCTTTAAGGTCTTAAAAATAACACAGCGTTGTCTTGGGTATAACCATAGAGTTGACAGAAAATTCTTGCAAATAACTTATGAACTATAGTTGGCCAAGTTGTTTATGGGGACTTTCAAATTAACGTTGTAATTTTAGAAATAAAGCGCCTGAAAAAAAACAAGCTACCGTCACGGGTGATTTCAACAGACTGTTTCTCGTTCATATTGCGACTTCCTTCGAGTCTGTAAATGAAAATAACTAACTATACAATTTTCCATTAAACCCCACTAGGGGACAGAGGAGAGCTTCACGTTCACATGACCTCATTCCAGAAGTTAGGGTATTTAACCGTACGACGCGGTTTTCAAGTGAAACTCATACCTTTTCTGTTTCCTGGCCGTTGGATCGAACTGCGTGCGTATTGCAGAAACAATTCGTTCTTCAGCCGAAGAGTCCGTATGTGGAATAAGCTTCCGGCAAGTGTATTCCCCACTTCTTACAATATCAGCAAGTTTAAGTCAAACATTAACGGGTACTTCTCACTCTTTCTCCCTACTCCTATCCCCTTTTCCTAAGTCCAGTGCAATGCACTGCATTTATAGGGGACATCCGCTGAGTGTTTGTCTCGTGAAAAAAGGCCTATACTCGTTCTTGTTTTACACTTACTGATTAGGACCTCAAATTTTACACATATTCCGAAGGGTTTGCTAAGAAGCTTTTTCACGACAGTACTCGATAGTGTGCCGTCACTATGCGAGGTGGCCGTCGTCGAAAGAAATGTAAGGTGGTTAGAGCAGGGAGCGAATCCACGTTCTCATATACAAGAGTTGAGCGCACAAACCATTGCACCACCGACGGCCACATAGTGATGAAGGAACTGGACTCTTAAAAGTAAAGACCACTGGCTGGGACAAGGAAATAATAGAACATCTGGGCTTTAAATTATGTTGCATATATAAGCCGTTGTGTAGTTCGAAATTCTCAGGCAAATTCAATACGCCACAGAAGTTGGTTAAAATACTACCAATATTTCTTGTTCATATTGCATGCGGGGGTGTGAAAAATATTCCCTCCCTTTTTGTATCCTTAATTTGAATCATTAGCTTGCTCGTAGTATGAGTTATTGACATGGTTCGTTTTGTGGTTTCATTGCTTAAGAACAAAGGTGATACCCCCCAATATTTGAAGCTCATTTGAAATAGAGGAATTTTTTCAGTGTATTTCAGTATATCTTTTCGATGGACCAAACATTTTGATGTGCGGCGAAAGGCTTTGGCGAGCACTAAATATTCTGCGACACGCTTTTAAAAATCAACGTTGAACGATAATTTTTGGAAGATTTTTATATAAAAATAAGAAAACCGCTATATTTTCCGGGAAATTTATTGACGCGAATAGATTTGGCAGGTATAAAAATCACACAATGCGTGGACAAAACAACATTGATGTCAGTGAAAAAAAAAATGATTTTGTGCTACCCTGAATTTTAATACATCTAGTTAAAAATTATTAAATTTCGGTTAACCAAGACAGGCACATGAAGATGAGATCAAGCGATCCTGTTAAAATTTAAATAATTTGTTTATTTACAGTACAAACTCGATTACCGCAACTTTCGTTCTGTGCAAGCCTCGATTATCATAATACTTAAATAAAAATCGCTGCAGGCATACCCAAATCAACTTTAGAAAAATTCACCTCAGTACTTATATTTTCTGTTTCTAGTCGTTTCTGGATTACTCAGTGCTACACATAAAATATAAACTCCTTCTCGTCCAAAATTTCTCGAAGCAATTATCGTGAACTAACAAATGTTTAAGTGCTGTTCTGAGTTTGTGGCGTCATTCATATTTTGGCTAAAACTTAATTGTGCCGAAGAACATCCGATTCTTCTAACGGCTATATGTCGGAAACCAATTGGGATTTTGTTTTCCTGTCTTCAGCACAATTGTAGCTATAGACTAGGAGAAAGAAAGTGTAAAATAAACTAATTCCAAAAACTGCATCTAGTTCCTCAAAATTGGTAAAATTTTAAGTTTTTCTCTATTTTTTCAATATTTTCGCCCAATATTTTCGAGAAGAATTATGAATTTTGGTTGGGTTGCATAGTAAAGAGTAATTAATGTTTTTCTTTGAATTCAATCAATTTTGAAAACTTTCGCCCTTTTATGTACCTAATATCAGGTTGAAAATGAAATACATAAATAGAAACGTGCATTTTATGACACGGAGTTGGCAAAACCCTATTTACGAAATTGGTGAATGCTTTTTAATAAAGAGTGGGCTATTTATATGATTGAATTTTGGTGAAATTCACGAACAAGGGTGCAAACGAAATATAAAATACTGGTCCAATTGATACATTTGAGCAGGCAGTCGAAGTAAATGAAAACGGAGAAGTCAAAGAAACAAAGTGCTTCAAGTACGACGAACATAAAAAAGAACAATTAAACGTGGAATCAAATGAATCCAATCGAAATTTTAACAAATTTGCTTAAAATAAATAAAAGAGCAGTTGAGAAAAATACTTACAGAGCGATCACTGAGTTAATGACGGAGAGATTTGGCGATGCTTTGCCATATCAAAAGAGCCAACAAAACAACAATTGCATTATGTAACAAAACAATGAAGTGGTTCTATGTTAAAAGAGGAGCATAGGGGAGTAGATCTTATGTTCATGGTAAGTACAGACATAGATATATACATATCTTAAATAGAAATTTTAACAATAAATTCTTCGTATATGTTTTTAATTGGAGGACCTAAATATGACGGCACTCAACCCCTCGACTAGCACAATCTTCTCCAGACGAGAACTTCAACATAGAATGAATATAATATATTTAGCAAATAGATTTTCGAAAAAAAAAATCAAATTTTTTTTATCAAAACACCTGCAATGTAATATATACTAACAGTATATTTATGAACAATTGTCAATAAATAATTTCAAACACACTTCAAAACATTCAGTAATGAAATATATAAAATAGTAATGAAAAATATTCATTACAACAATGACTAAAATTTGTTGCACTAATGAAACAAATTCATAGCAGCCATGAACAAATGCATTGCAGCAATGAAGCAAATTCCTTGCAAGAACGATACCTATTCATTACAACAACGAAACAAATTCATTGCAGCAATGAAACAAATTCGTTGCAATAATGAAGCCAATTCATTCCAGCAACAACCATACCTTCACCACAGTAATTAACAATTTGCAGTCGATGAATACATTTTCATAGTGGGAATGAAACGTTACGTTAGCTCACTTTCGATGACAAAAGTTGTTGGGGTGATGAACATTTTCATCCGTGTGACGATGCTTTTCCGTGCAGTGTAATAATGGGTGATAATAAAGTACTTAAAAAAAGTTGTTAAAGTCATTGACATAAGAATATATAGGGTGATCGAATAAGATCGAAGATTTTCTTTTACAAATAGAAAACACCAAAATTTGTCGTAGTGATTTTTTTAAATTTATTATGTCTTATTCTTTAGTATTTTTATTCTGTTGTTCGACCTTTTCCTTATCAATAAATAATCAATATTCTTCGAGCTTGAGGTCAGAATTGCTGTTGTATCGAGGAAAATAAATATAACAACAGCAAATCTGACCTCAAGCTCGAAGAATATTGATTATTTATTGTCTTATTCTTTATTTATTTTACTTATTTATAAAATACAATATCCTTTAATTACACAACAGGACTTCTCTGATAAGCCTTTTCCATGACTTTTTGGAATAGTTCGTATATTAATTATAACGCTTATGATTTCGTTACTCAGCTCTTGAGCTAATCGTCTCGGGCGTATTAGCTAGCATACACATTAATTTCACGTACCGCTGAGAAAAAAATTCAATGATGTCAAGGCGCAAGATCTCGAAAGCCACTTGACCTCGCTGTTCGTGGCATAAAAAGTTTGTAAGCGTCAGCGTAATAGCGTTACGGGAATCATTTTCGGAGAAGTGAGTGAAGATGAATATGACTCCGACGCCGTGAGTGAAGATTATTCTGCTAATACAAAATCCACACCAAACTGAATGCATAGATAATATGTGGATTTCCAATACCCCAAATGCTGCAGTTAACTTATGCTCTAACGTATTCTGTGTGCCTCACCAATCATGATGACTTTTATTAACAAACTGGCATCATCTGCTTGTTGTTCAAGGATGCAATTGGAAAATTCTTTATACGAGGCTGCAACTGGTCTATAGGCTTAAGGAAATGCGAAAACTGAATTTTGTTGGAGCATACAGTCGTTTAGTCGTTTAACTATAGGAAGTGTTCACTTGCTGTACACGGATATGAGACCAGGTTATCGCAGCCAGGTCAAACGACGTGTACGAAAACGCACTCTTGTTGCCACGTTTAGCACCAACCCGATTTTTTGAACTTTTGAAGTGTACTTCTTGCAGAACAACCATTTTCATAAAAAAGCCCATACTACGAACTGCATGAACAAAAATTATAATCAGAAATAATTTATCCCAAACAATTTCTGTCAAAGATTTTCATTACTATTGAATCACCTGTACATCAGAACCATTAAGTAGGCTTTCTGGATTAATGTTGGCAGGTTTATGGGATATGGGATTGCGTTAAAACGACATTTTTAAATAAAGGAGGGTTTTCCAATTCTGTTTTTGGAATGTTTGCACACAACTGTACTCAGGCAGTGTAATATTACTCCAACACATTCCTGTGAGAAGCTCTGTCCAATAAGTTCATGGACTGTAATGGGAAATCTGTTTGTAACTTCCATACGCTAGAAACTGTGACCAAAAATTTTAGATTCATGCGCAAAAATTCTCGATGTGTTCTTTTTTTTCGTTTTTATTTACTTTTATGTAGGCTAAAGAAACAGTCAACAAAAAATGTCCGTTCATCTGAAATTTGTTTCCTCATATACACCATGGGGTGATGGTGGAAAGCTTCTCACTATCTCACTATTTTTAGCCCTACAGATCAGAAACTAAAATTGTACATAATTTTCTAACGGTCTTGTAACAGCTTTTTTCGTAACTTTTCAATTTTTTCAAACTCGACAGTTTGTTTAATCAAAAAACATGGTATCTTTTCTAAACTACAAAAAAAACTCAATAAGAGAAAAATATAACTACCTGCTTTCATAAAGTGAGTTTGAAGGAACGTAGGAATCGGCGGAAACAAAAACTTAACTAACTAGGGTTTCATTGGACAGTTGTGGAATCTCTTTTACAAATTTAATAAAGAAACATATGCAGAATGAATATCCTAAATAAATATCTGAGTTGAACCGTATTATTCGTAATATTCAGGTTTACATTTTTGCTGCTTTGTTCGTCCGTTCAAATTCGGTTTATGAAAACAGGCAGTTAACTTATTTGGTCCGCCACAAAATAATTGTACAGTTATTTTTAATCGAGTGTCATTGAGTAGATGTACAACGTTTTGCATGTTGCCTCATTGGTAAGCTTTTACAACATACTCTGCCAGTCATACGCCGGTTCCTTTTTGCATTATCCTCCAAAATAAAGCACGAATGTATATAAAACTATTTTTTTCGTTTTTAGAACTAAAATAACAAGCACAGTAGTTGGTTTTCGTGCTGTGTAACCATTTTAGGGAGTTAAAACTACAAATATACAGATCCTCTTACAACGCCGCACGAGGACTTAAACTTACACTGTGTTAAACTATTGCCAACAAAGGATGGTGATTGTTGTTTCTGCCGGAGGCCCGTTACAGTTGGATGATGAGGGCCACTTACATATTTGAATGCCACCGTTGTAGCTTAGGAGCTATGTATGTGCGACATGCTCGATATGAAGCTGTGTGTGAAGCATGTGTTATAACCGCAGGGAGTTTAGTGCATGATGCAGCTTGTGCTCAAATGTGTCCAAGTGTTTGCATATTGCACTATGATGTGTTGTCATACACATTTAGCACATACATACGTGTATACTCAAATGACCTAATTATTTGTTGAATACTTCTTTTAAGGCTACACTTGGTTTATATTCTCATTTTTGCTTCTAATTTTTTCGAAGCTTTCCGGTTTGCCTTTGCCCTCATGCCCCTAAATCACTATTATATGAGAAATATTTTTAATTACATTTTTTTCTGTCCCATGAAAGAAACTTCATATCACTCACTCATGTGGTCTGTCATGGGGCTTTAATTGGTAAATTTATTACCATTATATGTAGAGAATGTTGAACAGAGGAAAGGGAATGACTTTTACTCAGGCGCGTAACCACCGAATGGTATAGAAAACTTTTGATATCAGCTATTTAATGATGCTACAAATGAGAGGTTTTCTGTAAGGATAATAGTTTCAAAATGTTAAATACTACTTCAATAAAATTCAATGTAAAGTTGACATTATCATCACAAAATATTGCATTGGCATAATCTATAACAAAATAATCACAACGTTCAGCAAAAAATTGTATTACTCCTATTTTTTTACTTATTTGGTCTATTACTCGGGAAAGTCTCCTAAACGAAAAATAAATGATTTTCAAATATTGCACGAACCTGCTTATTTTTGGGCCATATATATATATCATAGCATCAGACGAATCAAATGTCAAGCATAGAGAAGCGCTTGGTCTATGTCATTTCGTGCAATCATTACAAGTACTTCAATCAACTCGAATATGGAAAAAAATACTACAACGAAGAAAAAGGTAAAAACTTTACTTCATTTTTATTTTGCATACTTTGTTTTGGTTTCTCTGCTTAGATTATGAAATGTTTCGGTAAAAAACATTACAGCAAAAATATTTTTATTGCCGATGTTTGGTCGCAATGAATTGCACTGCAAAAATAATAGTAACGTTGCCAGTTCAAAAGAAGAAAACAGTTTTTTGCGCAGTGTCCAGTGTGTTCGCTAAATAAGTCTTTTACATTTTTTCCAAGTATTTTTGATGTTTTATTAGAACCAATAAAAAAATATATAAAATTACGGCAGTTTTCATATTCTAACGAAGCCATCTAACGTGTGTAACGTTGCCAGTGTTTTCACAAACTATTTTTAATCAAGAGGTGAAATTTAGCAAGGCTCGACAAAATAAAAGGTACATGGACAAACTGAAAACGACGCCAAAATATGAAGATTACAAGAAACAAAAGGCGACTGTGATGAAAAAATGTCGAAAAAATAAGAAGCAGAGCGAGGAAAATATTTCGCAACAAGAGCTTGCCGAAATTGTACAGAAGCGCGGTGAAGCAATTCGCGAACGTGTCCAAAAGTGGAGAGAACGGAAGCGATTGATAAAATTCCTAAAATTCCAAAATTCCATTCCTAGCATACCGAGTTATGACAATGGTTTTGTTCAAAAGTGTTTGTGTCCAGTTTCATCGATTGCCTGCTGGTATGAAAGTTGCAACAATTGTACCGGTATTTCTGTTTCCAAAATAAACGATCTAGCAAAATAACGATCGAGTGCAGCATCGATTCGAAAGTTTCATGGAAGAGATGGAAGAAAAGCGTTGAAGCTAAACAACTTGAGAAGCAAGAAGAAGCGGGAACATTGGCTGAGCTAATCGCGTACACGGTTGCTTTGTCTTCACAATTTTTGCGGCACAGTTTTAATAAGCGAGAACAATCTGAAGTGT
This sequence comes from Phaonia tiefii, assembly GCA_963931995.1. Lineage (NCBI taxonomy): Eukaryota > Metazoa > Arthropoda > Insecta > Diptera > Muscidae > Phaonia > Phaonia tiefii. Next base: position 321,678,132 of record OZ008368.1, on the reverse strand, counting down.
TTAATATGCACGATCGACCAAGAGCATTGTATGTAGAATTTCCTGAAGAAGGTCTTCTTCAAGTTGACTTTGCTGAAAATTTCGTCTTCGAGGGACAAGATGAAGTACAAAATGTGCATTGTAATCAGCGGCAGCTTTCTTTGTTTACGACTGGCTTTTACCACAATGACGCCTTTCAGGCAAAAGTATTCGTATCTAACAATTTGCTATACACAAAAGACACAATAGTTCCATATCTTTGGAAAATGCTCTCAAATTTACCGGCTTCTCTCAAAATTTTAAAAATTTGGAGTGATGGACCATCATCTCAATTTAAAAACAAGTTTATTGCTTCCTTGATTCCTCAGTTGGAAGCCGAGTTTGGTCTAAAAATCATCTGGAATTTCTTTGCAGCTTCATATGGCAAAGGATGTGTTGATGGAATAGGTACAACCGTGGAAATAATCGTGCGAAAACACGAATATCATCGTAAATAGTGCTTCGGATTTTGTTAGCGCATTCAAACTGACGCAATCAAAAATTTAAGTTGAAGAGGTAACAGATGCTGAATTTAACCAGATAAATCAAGACATGAAAGTGGCTGAGCTGTTCTCCGGTGCTCAAAATATTCGCAATATTTCCAAATTCGCACCAAATTCAAGTCATTGATGGCAAATCTGTCATCTCCTGCACAGTCAAAGTAGGATATAACAAAATATCTTTTTAATTTCTGATTGTTTTACTAGAAAATATTTAATAAATTAAGACTGTTTCTAAAACATTAAAAACATTAGATTGAATACCAAATACAATTTTCACATATTTCGTTTTACTACAAACATTGGAGTTTAATTTGCATGGTTTTGAACCGAGTTTTCTTACAAGTTAAGACGGGTAACGTTGCCAGTGTTTTGTGTAACGTTGCCAGTACCCAAATTGTTAGGGCAAAAACAGCAAAAAGTAAAAATTTGAGAGAAGATACTTATTTTCATCTCTTCAATAATAGTCCCTGGGACGTAACATATTGGAATATGAAGGAGTTTGCTTTGGCAGATTAACAGATTTTTTCTGAAATGTAAAACAACTTGAAAACTCACTTCTCCAATCTGTAACGTTGCCAGTGCTCTTTACACGATTCTAACTCCGCCGTCTTAGAAGGTATCAAAAAAAGTAAAAGCTTAACTTATAGGTAGAGTTACCGTTTGTAATGAACATATAGAGAAATAGAAAAATTCTTCGTTTTTTGTGAAGATATGAGCATGAAGAAAACAAAAAGTTTTAAAAATGTAACGTTGCCAGTAAAGTAATTGACCATTTGATTGTATTAAAATTATGATAAAATTGTACTTCAGACTTATCATTTGCCTGAGACTTAATCGTATCTCAAATGGTTAACTTAGTTTTTGCAAACTCAAATGATATGTTTTGCTATCATCTTTAAGGTCAGTGAAGTCCCCCCAAATTCGAAAGTTCCTTAGCCATTCACTTTATTACTGAAATTTTCACTCAAGATCAGGCACTCGTCCCGACGAACAATATATCTTGCATTGGCAATGTAAGATTGTCATATTGATATTACTGCCTGCGGGATCACAATTTAAAGGATTTTTTCTCCACAAACCAGGTCAAAACAACGAACTAAATTAGCTGTTGTACGAGTAATATGAAGACACTGAGCAATTAGACACCCATTTCACAAATTCCAAACTATGCGTCGATTGGATAAAAGAAAGACACCCGGTTGGAACGAAGTTCCTTTCGCTATATATTATGTACTAGTTAGTTCCAAGACTTTTAGGCGATAACATTAAATTCGATAATTTAAATGGATCTTTAAGAAAAGATACTCTTTGTCAAGTGTTAAACTTTTTTTAAGAATAATTTTGTCTTTTATAGAATGTATTGTTTAAAAAAAAGAATATTTTTAGGTCCTTTATGTAAGAATATGTATTATCTTTTCCCGAAATGGTCCTTATTTAAAGAGAGATAGTTCTTTTACTAAAAGGTAGTGTTTTTTAAGAAAAATAACTATTTTTAAGAAGAAGTACTTTCTGGAACAAAAAGCCATAAGAGTATGAATATTTTTTACAAAGAAGTAATATTTTTGAAAACGGGTAAATTCTTCAGAAGTGTGGTACTTTTTTGGAATTTTTGTGGTATTTTTTTAAAGAAAATTTACTCTTTTTCAGGAAGTCTACTTATCTCAAACAAAGAAAAGAAAAGGTATTATTTTATTTTTAAGAAAAAGTACCTTTAATAAAAGGAATATTTGTAAGAAAAGGGTTTTTTAAGAGAAGGTCGTTTTTTTTAAAGAAAACGTTTTTTTTAAGAAATGTGAATTTTTTCCGATTTGGTTTGTTTCAAGAATAGGTAGATTTTTAAGAATAGGTACTAATCTCAAGAAAAGTTAATTTGTTTCACATAAAAAAGTACTCTTTGAAGAAAATTTAGTTTTTTAAGAAAAGGCAATTTGTTGTAAGAAAGTGTACTTTTTAAGAAAAGGTACTTGAAAAAAATAATTTTTTTAACAAAAGGTATTTTTTGTAAGAAAATTTCCTTTTTTTAAGCAAAGGTACTTCTTTAAGATAAGGTATTTTTTACGAAAAGGTACTTTGTTTAAGAATATGAATAGGTTTTTTTTTTTTGAGAATATTACCTTTTTTTTAAAAAAGGCACTTATTTAAGAAAATTATTTTTTCTAAACGTCTTTTATTTTGGCTTTTCTAAATTTAATTTTTATTGAGTTCAAAACTACTGGGCTTTTTAATAAGAGCGCTAAATAAGTTTTTTTAAATAAAACAAAACGGTTTTTAGATACCAATGAAATTCTTTATTCCTGTGAAAGTACGTTCGATGCCATTATGTATGGAACTCGATTTCTTTTGCACGGCCACCATGGGCACGCTTGCCGAAGTCCAGACGCTGAACCCAATTTTCGACGGTTTCCAAGCATAAATCGGCCGATACTGCTGCAATTTCACGTTCGATATTCGTACGTAGTTCATCAATCGTCGCTGGCTTGTTGGCATAGACCATAGACTTGACGTAGCCCCACAAGAAATAATGTAACGGCGTAAACTCGCACGACCGAGGCGGCCAATCGACTGGTCCATTTCGTGAGATAACACGTTCACCAAATTGGTTTCCAATAAATTGATTGTGGCATTCGCTGTGTGGCTTGTGGCGCCGTCCTGTTGGAACCACATGTCCTCCAAGTCCATATTATCCAATTGGGGCCAAAATTATTCGGTTATCATTGAACGGTGGCGATTTGAATTCGCAGTACTTTGCCGGTCTTGATCATCACGGAAGAAGTACGGCCCAATGACGCCGCCGGCCCATAAACCGCACTAAACCGTAATTTTTTCGGGATGCAATGATGACTCATGGATTACGTGTGGATTGCTGTCTGACCAATAACGCATATTTTGCTTATTGACGAAGACATTCAGCCAGAAATGAGCCTCATCGCTGAAGATGATTTTCCGATGAAAATCCGAATCATTTTCAAGTTGTTGCTCAGCCCAATTCACGAATATACGTCGCTTGTGGTGGTCAAGCGGCTTCAGTTCTTGCGTCAATTTGATCTTGTAAGGATGTAGCCCAAGATCTTTTCGCAAACTTCGCCACAACGACGTCACAGAGATGCCCAACGCTTGAGAACGACGTGTGAGAGACACATTTGGGCTTTCTTGAACTGAAGCCTCGGCGGTAGCAATATTCTCTTGATCTGGTAGGACGATTATGACGACCATAAATTGGACGTAGCGGTCTTAAAGTTGAGGCCACTGACTCCAAATTTCGGTAGTAAATTTAAAAAATTTCGACTCGTTGTTGGCTCGTATATCTTTCCATGATGAAATGGCAACTGAAGAGAAAATGAAGAGAAATGTCAAAAGAGGGGGGGAAATATGGCGTCGTTTGCTGTCCCTATCGATTTACTTTTGTAGCGTCTCCGTTGAAAACCCTTTACAATAGTTACTAAATATTGGTTACAGGCTCCACCTAGAAAACTTCCCGTTAAACAAGAATTAAACAAGAAATTTGCCAACATATATTAATCTAGACACAAACCGAAGCAAATGTACCAAATATAGTTGATAATACTGGGTTATAGTATAATAGTGTAAAAAAAAGTGGTTTAATTTTTTGTTTATCTAGCCCCCATCCCGCAACGTTCCTACTGCATTCCAACTCCTAGAAGTAACTGCAATGTAAATGTATCGCACCCTAACTACAAAGGAATCACAACCACCAACCATTCAGATTCCCAGTTATTACTTAACAATAAAGGCGGTTGGTACTATGATTAGTGTGCGCGGCTCTAGTACATGCGACCGGGATTTCAATCCCTGCTGTGACCACCTTACATGTCCTTCGATGAAGGTAACATTACTTAGTGACGGCGACACAATCATGTACTTAGCCATGAACAACCTTCTCAAAATACTGTTCGGAACCGATGTGAAACTGTAGCTCGCAATTAGTGAGTGTAAAACTAGAAAGCGTTCAGTAAACTGGTTGTTAGAAACTTTCCCCAATGCCTTCATGACATTTAATTGGAACTAATTTTTTTTTTACTTAAACATAATGACCAAGGAGTATTTGTATCCACAATACAAATCTGTAGCCCATTTACCCTCTTTATTGTCGAAATAATTCCATATGAATACGCCTATTACTGAGAATTATTACACATCTTTCACCTTACCAATTCCAGTTTTTTGCCTTGAATTATGAATTATGACTCTTTTGTACTTAGGATGTGACATGTTAAGAACGAAGAAAATTTGAGGTGGATAAAATATATGACTTGGAAATTTTTTAAGTGGAGCCACTTGAAACCTTTCGCAAAACTTGCTTAAAACCCTTTGCCCAATGTCCTATCATATGGCGAGCTCCTGGAGGAAATACCATCATCCACTTTGGTGACCGTAGTTGGATATCACTGTTTGCGCTGATGTATTTGCAAACCATGTAGCAAGTATCTTGGACACTCCAGAAAATGTTTTCGTATTATCAGAATGTAACTGAAGATTGGAATAATGAAGTTGAAATAGGTTTCCTTGATGGAAAAGCATACGAATTGTACCTACGAATCGACTGTTAGTTTGACATGCTTTTCCGGACCAAGTTTTTCTATCGGAAGGGCCTGCAAACTCAAAATCGGTGGGTGTCGGGACATTTCAGCTCTCAGCGGTAGAGAACGCAAGGCTAGCAATTATGAATTGTCGTTTTGATCAGATTCTTTACCTTCGAAATACAGTAGTTTTGTCTGCCAACTCTACGGGCAAGCTGGCTTTCTCTATGTAAGAATATTTGGTATATAAGTGAGGAAACGATGACAGACCATTGACAGTTATAGGCGAGTAGATGGCTTTCAGAGTATCCTGTTGAAAATAAAAGCCCGCCGCCGATTATCATCATATTCTTGGTGTCTAACAAAGGGATTAGCATCCCAAGGGACTACAATTTTCGCTGGATGTACCCGTTGACAAGATTAATACTCCTTCATGAAACTTGGATCTAGTTATATCTATAGTATCCTGGCGACTATTGGTGATATTCTTTGGGTGCGTGCTATACACAAAGGAGAAAATGTAAGTCATTATCCTGACAGCTCTGGAGAGCGACGAGAAGCTTTTAAGGCAATCTTCGAAATTCGGAAAGTATAAAACAATGAATTTTGTTATTCGACTTTTAATTTACAACTAAATAATCTAAATTTTTTTAGCTTGAGGTCAATATAGTTTTTTATATATCACGATATTTTACTACACCATTGGGTAGCATCATCAGGAAACAAAAATCAACAAATTAATAAAAAAAAACAATCAAGCAGCAAATTTTTTAAGTTAAACAAACACAACAAAAGAAAAATGGTGTACGGAAATATCGAAAATAAAAACAGCTATATTGACCTCAAGCTTGAAAAATGTAGACTATTTAAAACAATAAAAATTTATTTTTTATTGTTTCCTGTCCATATTAGTCCGTACAAGGAGTATGAGGCGGATCTACTGGCGGTGAGGATAGCCACTTTAGGTCTTGCGTCTAAATACACTATGCTTACATAAATTGCCCGAATGTTCACCAAATTTAGCATGTTTCCATTTGGTAGAATAGGAACTTTGGATGATACTTTGAGTGATTCAATTCAAAGGACCAAATGTTAGGTAGAGGAGCAAGGAATTCCAATGAGAGACTGGACCTTAGAAATAGACTGTCTAGGAATAGAATCAATCTTTTCTAATGATAAAACAAAACGAAATAAAAATTGCCTTTGATGTTGTTGCTCCACAATATTTGTGGAACAAAATAAAAGGTATTGTTCGTAGATGGAAAAAAGAGAAAAAAATCAATGAGTGTTCGAACTCCCGGGCAATGTCTTAACACTTTTTGTTACACGGTACCTTGTCGATTTCTGTGAACACATTAGTAAATTTTACATTGGAAAATAAAAAAAGAATAGCTTTAGCGCTGAAGGCTCTTTGCTATTGTACTTCTTTTTACTTACATCTGATTTAACATTAGATCTAATATTGTGAAAATAAATAAAGCAATATTTAGCTTGCTGAAATAATTGATTTGGTTTTGTCATAAACAAAGCGACGATGACCTGCTTGTTTGAATGCAGGCAAACAACTGAATAAAATGCAGTATTCAGCTCACGGAAGTAATTGGAATTGCTTTGATATAAACAGAGCGACGACAAAATGTATTGAATAGTATAGAGAACTTATTACACTCTTTTTATTCTCTCATGTAGAGAGTTTGAGTAAAAGAACATAAACGAGTCTTATTCTATTTATAGAATATTTCAATATAAATGCACCATTTCGACAATGTTATTACATAAAACAATACAAAAGGCATAAATGTTTCAAAAAGTCTCAATGTCTCACATCAAAATTATGAATGGACTAAGTTATGAGAAAAAGAGAGTAATACTTTTTGAATCATTAGCCAGATGTCGCCAGTGCTTTTGAGTCATACAATTTGCTCAATGTGTTCTCTATACTACTCAATACTCTTTTGCGACGACGACCTGCTTGTTTGTTCGCTGCCGCTACATCAATATCATCATTCTTATTTTGAGGAAGAGATTATTGTTGTATAAAAACCACGTATGTAATGCTAACGCTGTGTGTTGTTTGCATGTTTTCACTTTGATAGATTGCCCTAGTCGTGCCTATAGATGTCATGACATCAAAAATGCAAATGTTTGTTTGGTGTTGACAAAAAAATGGCATCAATTTGAAAGAAGTTCATTTCGTTACCAAATTTCAGTTAACGTATAAGGGAATTTTTAATTTATTCGCAGGAATTGTGGGATTTAACGGAAACTTAAATATATATGATTAAAAATGTTTACAATTGGACGTAAACGGTAGCTGGGGGCATTTTCCACTACGTAAAGCAAATGACCTTAATAAATCTGATTTTTATTTCCATGGGCGCTCAATTTTGTTTATTTTTTTTTAAATTCATTAACTATGTTTTTACATTAGTCGAAATGCGACACGGAATGACATATAATAATAATGTCATAATACTACACTAGCCAACTGGACAGGAAAATATTTCACATAGTTAAGTCTAAATTTATCATAAACCAAAACTAACATTTATTTTTGTTAACATACCACGCCACCGCATGTATTTTTGAAATATTGAAAAAAGTCATAACCCTAATGTTCGTAACAAATCCATAAAAATATTTAAAAATTTACACAGAAAAGCTAACGCAGCAACAAAAAATTGACGCTTGCAAACGGATACAACAGAAAATTTTTTTTGTAAATTCATTCATTTTTTTGTAAATGCATAATCCATTGTCCTTAATATTTACTTGCGAATATGTTGCTGCATATGAGAACGACATCAGGGAAAAGTATACAAATCCCCCATTGAAAGCTTAAAAGTGAACACTGCATATCCGAATAATAAAATAAATAGCAAGCGATGAAAGAGTACTACGCAAAGCAGCAGCACAGACAACTGTTAGCTTTTTGATATAATCCCAACAAAGTCAGTATGTACATATGTAAAAGTGAATCTGTAGGTTGATGCCAGTATACCATTGATTTACTCTTATTATTCATGGCTTGGATGGGCTATGTCGATGGAGTAGCTGGGAATAAAAAAGGATTGGAATATAAAACATATTGATGGGTTACATATGGGCATGCATAAACTTATGCTGCACCTTTACAAGCGTGTATATGTTCAAAACTCAAAGAGAAAGTGGGAAATATATATTTGAAGTGAAAATTTTAATTTCTCAGTTAAAAAAAAAATGGAAAGGGAAAACAAAAAATTAGGGAAAACATTTAAAGAATTTTTTATTTATGCTAAATTATTTTGCTGTCGAAACAATATTAACCTTTGAATGACCGGCGACATCGCAGGCAATTAACCACGTTACTGGGACTCGGCAGAGAAACTATAATTACTGTCCAATTATATACCATGAAGGGAAAGAGGAGAGCTTCTCACCAGCCACGAGATGTGCCCTTTCTACTTGTACACCCACTGACAGTTTTATACTGGTTCCGACTAATTTTCCCCAGGACCAGTGGAAATATACACGGAATTGTTTTTGCATACGGTGACATATTTTTTCCTCACGCCGCACAGTGGGGCCAAATGCATGAAAAGTGGCGATTAATTCATAGAAGTCGTAATTTAAAAAAAAAATATTTTTTATTAATGGATATTTATAAATACATAAAAAACCAACATTTAAAAAAAAACAGAGTGAAAAAACACATTTTTTTGTTCTATAAAAAATCCTCTTTTTTCAAATTTTTTGCTGTAACTTTGGAACGGTGCGCTATAAATTATTCAATTAAATTGCAAATTAAAGCATACTAAATGTACTTTAAGAAAAATAAGTAATATTTTTAAAAATAATAAGGAATAAATATTTTATATGTATTTTTATTAGAAAATGTTTAAATTAAAATCATACCTTTTTTCTCGAAATTTGAAAATTTTGCTCAAAAATGAAACATTTGAAAATCTAATTGTTTTTTTATTGATAAATAACCATAAACACACTATTTAAAAAAAATTTAATTAAATTCGGTTATTCTATTTTTTTTTTTTTTTGAAAACAACAATTTTTTATTACAATCATTATTACCTTCAATGTTAGTATTTACTTCACATTCAATTTCATAATCATAAATTAATTCGTTACAATAATCTTAATCTTCATCTCCATCTTCATCATCATCTTCATCTCCATCTTCATCTCCATCTTCATCTCCATCTTCATCTTCATCTTCATCTCCATCTTCATCTCCATCTTCATCATTGCTATTTTGATTGCTGGGAAGTACAAGCAACTCCAATGCAGATTTTGGCATTAGCTCTTTTTTCTTTTTAGAACTATTGTTCATGCTTGTTATAAACGGATCTGAACTTAAGAGAAATCTATTAAAGATATCTTCCATTGTTTTTTCTCGACTGCATTTACGGGCAAAATTCTCCCTATAACTTTTAAAATCTTTATTTCTGGCTTCCTGAGACTCTTCGGTTAGCTGACCAATTGGCAATGGCGATAATGATATAATTTCAGGCCCATGAATAAAATATTTGTGAAGAGTAGGAGGCATATAGTACCATGGATATTTTTTCACAAATAGCCTGGCAGTGTTATTAGCGAAGTTTGTAAATTTTTCAATGTTGACCTCAATACCACTAGAAACTACAATTAATATTGTGTGCATATTTTTGATCAACTCTAAATCAATATTAGTAATTTCAGCAGATACTTCTGCATTCTGAAAAAAACGTCTTGCAGTATTCCCGTCATTAGAGTTACCAAAACCAGGTTTTGGTTGATCAATGATCAATCCCGTTCTCTTTTTAAATTCGCGTTGAATACGACTTTTAGTTTCAGCAATAATTTTTTTTTCTTCGTCACTTCTTGCCTGCCATTTTTGAATTGGAAGTTTATATGCCAAGTGAATAAGACATTCAAAAAATCTTATCCAGCCATGTAGGACAGACAAACCGAACTCCATGAAGTCTACGTTGGAATCTCTTGAAATCATTTGTTCAATATTGTTGAACTCCTTGCTGGTAGCGCCACATATGTAGCACTTTTGTGTGGACTTTGTGTCTGTAATCGCGTTACACACTTTACCGTCAATCATAACGAGAATTAGTTTGTGGTTCACTTTTATCTTTCTTTCTCCAACTGATATCACTGTTTCGATAAGAGCATTTTTTTCTGTCTCCACTCTTTCTCTTTCTGTTTTAATACTGTCGACCGTTTCTTTCATAAATTCAATTTTTAATGGCCTGCAAAACCTAGTTGAAGACGGTCGAGGATTATGCCAAATGATTTTGTTTTTACAAACTAATTTTAATGGTACAATTGACGTAATAAATACAGAAGAATCAGATGCATTACTGTCATGAAAGGCTTGTTTGTAAGAACTATGCCCTGAACTTCCGTCAAAGCCCCACTTAGTGTATAAAGTAATTTTTTCGATTTCTTCGTTGTCTAACGAATTTAAATCTGCATTTTTAACCGACAAAAGGCGTTCAGTGGTATGATCCAATATTCCTTGTAGGCTAACTTGCGCTGATGTTTCAGAAATTTTCATTTGTTCTCCCTTTGGGTAACATTTTTTCTTAGCTCTTTGGACCAATTTATATGATGGAAATTTCTCAGGTGCAACCTTTCTAATAACATTATATTGGTGGCGACTTAGCTTCGCTTCTACCAAAACGGACAGAGCTTCATCCGGAGTTAACTGCTGTGGTGGTACCTGTGCTATACTTTTTCGGTATTTTTTGGCTTTTGTTGGAGATGATATTATTTCCTTAACAATTTTCGACTCATCTATTTTTCCAGCAGCTCTCAAGCTCATTTGTGTGGCGTAAGCCAAAACAGGCAAAGAAATTTGATCTCTTATGTCTTTACATTTCTTAACTTTTGTTTTTTCTTTGCACTCTTCAAATGAGAGATCATTGCGACCTCTTTTTTGTTGTGGTTCTGGTGGTGGACTGAATGAGATTGAGGCATCCAGCCAATTCTTATTATTTTTTACAAAAATTTCATTCTTTCTATGACATTTTTGCCACCGAATCTCATAGCTAGAGCAAAAATTATGAAACCTTGTCATAAAATCTACCATATCCGAAGGGTCGACACGTTTTATTACTTCCCATCTCAAAAGTTTAAATTTATCCTGAAGTGATTTAGGTTCTGCACTCCTCATAAAATTATGCAACTCATGACGAGGAATGAAAATTGTTTTGGGAGATGTTCCTAAAATTAATAAGATTTCTATTCGTTTAAAATTTGCAAAAAGTAATTCCTTTAACCCTGTACCGAATAATTTACACTTTCACAACACTTTAAATATGTAACATCACATCACAAAACATTGACAGCTAAAACAATAAATAAACGTGTCAGTACCGAATCAATAATACCCTCAAATAAATGACAATAATAAATAGGGATGGGAGCGTGACCTCCTTGAATTTTTCAAAATAGTGCACTTGTGCCATATACAATTTTCTAATAATTTAAAATTAACAAATGTTTAAGTAAAATTCATTGAAATATCATAAACACATGTAAAATAATTTAATTAGTTTTATTCATAGTAAATAAACCCAACATACGCAATCACGTGAATATGCGTGAATTAAAGTTACTCACGCCCCCATCTCTAATTAACAACACATTTTTTACCTACAATAACAACTACTATAACGAAAATAATGACAAAACAAAGTAAAAACAACTTGATGTTTTGTTTTGTTTTGTTTTTTTTTTTTTCATATTTGTGGATTTTTAGCATCTTGAGTTATTTCACAAAAACAAGCATAACAGAAAAATCGCAAAAAATCGCCAAAAAATATTTTGGGGTTTATTAGTTGAGATCTGATATTATAACACTATATAGACGATTTTACGCAAGCTCACGAACAAAGTTGTTGAAACTCCATATATAAATCAAAAATAGCCCATTTTTGGCCTAATTTTATTTTATTAACATTTAATATTTTTAAAACATTTATTTAAACAAAAAAACATGTACTATATAGTAAACTACCTGAAGTTGACGGTTCCATTATAAAAATTTAACTTTTAGAAGTATTAATAGAAAAAATTATCAATTGAAATATCAAAATTTTCACTTTTTTTCAATATGCACAAAAAAAAATAACAATTATTCAACTTTAAGTGCTCACTTCAACTAAAGCAAACAACATAAAAGTAAAATTTTTGCAATTAGTGATGCAGAATTTTATCCACTTTCACCCGGTACCAAACACGATCATGAATTTTAAAGTTCATATTTTGAATTAATCGCCACTTTTCATTCATTTGGCCCCAATGTGCGCCGGAAGAAGAAGAGTGCCAAAAACCGGGCCCGAAAAATCTGTGAAACTGTTTAACCGACTTTCGCTCTTACCCATGTGTTTGAAACGAGCCCGGTGTTTGGAACAAAGTTCCTCATAGAACGTTGCGGGATAGGGGCTAAATGAAAACAAATGAAACAGCTTTTGCTGCTATTATGCTATAACCCAGTAGTATCAACCACAGATAACGGAAATATTATATATAGCGCGAACATTGTCAATTTTGTTCTTAGGTGCTGTCCTGTACTACTGTCACTTTCATTGAATTTTCCCATAAATCTCATTGACGTTTATTCAAAATTGTGGGAAATTTATATGAACGTAATTTAAACAAGGGAAAATGTGACCAAATTTAAATGATTTTACATAATAGCATTTTTTTCTTATATAAAAAACTATTTGAAAGCCATGAGGCCGGTGTTCGGATATCAATAGGAGAAAACCCGTATTATCGCCCAACGATGAACATTCTGGAATGCCTTTTTGATTTAAAGACTTCCACGTCCAAAACCTAGAGCAACTTCTGTGGTCGCAGATGCCAAAACCGTTAGTGTCTGCGGACTGTCAACTGGAGGAAGAACCAATTTATTAGGTCATACACGGTGCTGATATGGCTTTGCAATTAGATGGCCATCAGATATTCTGCTTTAAGCAACGTGTTGTATTCTTGTTTCGAAGTGATAGTTTTGTTCAAAATTATTTTTTTTATACGAAATTTTATTTCATATTTTTTTACTTTTTTTTTTTTTTGGGAACAAAAAAAATTCATTTATTGCTTTCAACGACATCTCGAAAAATATCCACCACACTAAAATTTTCCCAACATTTGTGCTTCATCTATTGGTTTACTTTATCTATGTTATCAACTATATTAGGTACTTTTGCTCTGGTTGGTGTCTAGAATAACAAATGTTGGGAAATTTCTTGTTTAATGTACTGTAGGACCCAATCGGTGAGTGTAAAACTAGAACGCGGACAGTTTACTGGTTTGTGAGAAGCTCTCTCTAATCCTTTCACGGGATGTAACGGGAACCCATTTTTTTATTTTAATAAAAGAATTACCTATTATCAAAGAAAGAACCTTTACGGGAAAATATAATACATATTCTTACAAAAGGCGCCTAAAAATATACTTTTTTTTAAAAAAATACATTCAATAAATAAAAAATTTCTTAACAAAAGTTTATCATTTTACAAGATCCATTTAAATTACAGTATTTTTCAACAGGCGCTAACTAGTACATAACTAGTACATAATATATAGCGAAATGACCTTCGTTCCAACCGGGTGTCCCCTGACACCTCATGTAATTTTTTTTAAATAAGTACCTTTTCTTAAAAAGCTACCTTTCATTTAAGGAGTACCTTTTTTGTGAAACAAAAAACTTTCATTGAGATAAGTACCCACTCTTAAAAATTTACCTATTCTGTCCCACTGTAAAAAATATGTAATTTCGTAAAAAAAACCTTTTCTTCAAAAAAATACCTTCTCTTACAAAAATACATTTTCTTACAAAAATTCATTTTCTTAAAAGTACATTTTCTTAAACATAAAATAATACCTTTTCTTTTCTTGAGTTAAAGTGGCCTTTCTGAAAATAAGTAAATTTTCTTAAAAAAATAAAATTTTCCTAAAAATAAAAAAATATTCCTAAAAAAAAGTAGCTGTTCTTAAAAATTTACTTTTTGGAAAAAAAAATCCTTACTCTTATAGCAGAAAATACTTATTCTTAAAAATAGTACCTTTTCATACACAAAAACATTAGCTTTTAATAAGAAAAGTATCTTTCTTTAAAAATTTACATTTTCGGGAAAACGTAATACATATTCTTTCAAAATGGAGCTAAAGTATGCTTAAAAAAATACATGCTATAAACAAAAAAATCATAAATAAGTTTATCATTTTACAAAAAGTATCTCTTCTTAAAGATCCATTTAAATTATCGTATTTTTCAACGGGCGCCTTAGGCGTGTTGGAACTAACTACTATATAATACACTCCGGTTCACTAATTTAAAGGCACTAAAAATTCCATATTCAGCAGCCTGCATCTTTTGCAATATGTCACCGATTGCAGAATTTTAAAATGCAAATGGAAGCTAGAACCAAAACAAATAGCACATTTTTGGACTTTATTTTAGAAATTGCTCAAAAAAAGTTCATAAGTTAAGAAACCACTACTGTTATGATTTTTTTATATTTCAAGATGTCTAGATTCCATCTCCATTTTAAAATTCATCAATCGCTTACAAACTGCAAAAGATACAGGCAGCTGAATATGGAATTTTTAGTGCCTTTAAAAATAAGTGAACCGGAGTGTATATAGCGAAAGGAACTTTGTTTCAATCGGGTGTCCCCTGACACCTCATGTAATTTTTTATCTAGGTTCACAGCATTATACTCAACTTGTAGTAAATATTGAATTATTTTGATTTGGTTTAGTTTGGTTCCCTATTTTTAACTTGACTTAATTTCACATTACATCTCCTCAAGTAACAGAGCACAGATTCTCCACATTACTGACCTGTAGGCTTTCTAATCTCTCTGGGCCTGCAGTAAGTATTACCCCCTTAAAGTTTTTGAAGGAGCACACCATACCCTTACCCTATGTAAGACTTACAATAGCGTTTAATTTTATATTATAACTAACTGCCTGGATTACCGCTATCTCTTTGATATAGTGTATTGCATTACACTGGAACTTATTACATTAACATTATCAATTGTAATAGATCCTTAATGGCATTTTTTACACCCACCTTTCTACTAAATTCCTAAATTAGATTTATTTCTATGTCTGACCATAATCCTGATTTATAGTCAATACAAGTTCAATGTTAAAAGCCAAGGAAATAATTTATAAAAATCGAACCGAAAACTTTTTGATAAACCTTAAATTTATATTCATTAGTATATCCTTGCGACAACTAAGGACGGTTCTCTCGAGTGCATTGACATCGTTCGTAATATTTTCTAATATAACGTTTGTCAAATGGATATATATTGCCGCATACTTTTATTTCTATATTTTCGCAAAAAAAAACTATATATCTCTGTTCAGCAAAAACTGCTGACTATTGACATTGCGGAGAAATTTGATTCGGACCAATGATGCGTTTTATATTTTTCTGGTTTACTGGTCGTTTTCTTTTTGGGAGTCAATGTGGTCACAAAACTACAATAATAATGTTTTATACGTCTCGTGGGTAAATGGTTGTGCAAAAACTCTCTCTTCAAAGGGTTTTTATAGTCATACAAATTTTGTATGCGAAAAGTTAAGGGATATAAATAACACATTTTGGGACAGTTCTTGTGCGGCATAAATTTATATCATATTTTAAGGTTCAATTCATAAGTGGCACCACATTTTGTACCTCTTTGTTTTTGACTTCAAATATGAAAGAATGAAATGAAAAGACATCAAACGTTTCGTGATTAATTTGCATAAATTATTCATGAAAGTTTTGTTACATTTATCTATCCCTTTGCTTTGGCACAGCAAATGTTCGAAGCTTTTGCTTAGAAACGTCTGTTAGGAATACACAATGTATATTATACATACATATGTATATAAAGTAAATATATATTAAAAAGTTGTCCATACCTTTTCTTCATTTTCATTTTGTTATTGTTTACTTCATCTTCTTTACACAACTGTTTGATACTTTTGCTGGATGTGCAGTTTCCTCCAGAAACGTCGGAAATAGCAACCAAACGTCTGTTCATTTTAGATATTTATATTGCATTTGCCTTTTGCTTTCTGCACATTTTCCAATAGAAATTTGAGCGTTGCTGGTTAGAAAAATATTTTTCAATAATATTTATTTACTTTGCAGCAATAAGTATTCATTGTTGCGTTTTGAATGTTGTTCGCTAGAACTTTAGAAATTGTAGAATATTTTTCACTAGAATTTTTGGTAATATGGTATTTGATATATTTCACTGAAGAACTCTATTTTAATTATTTTGTTTTGATCTAAAATATAAGAAATAAATTACAAACAATTTACAATTTGAACACGAACAATTAATGATTTATCTTAGTTCTTCTGAGAAATGTTGAATGCACTTTTGTTATGATAGGTAAGGAATGCCTATTAAATTTATCCCCAATACTACTATACAAAGTTTCAAAAGTAGACGAATATATAAATGGTTTCTATTCATATAAATTCCATAGGTTGTATGCGTACCCTTGAAAGGATCGTCAAAATTCTACATATATATAATTTTGAATACCTTTGTTTGTAATGCATAACAAAGTAACTAGTGATTTCAAAAATTTACTCCCCTTGCGTAGTTTATTAGCTGTTGGCTGCATAGGTTAGGTTAGGTGGGGTGGTGGCAGTCGTTTGATAACTCATTTTGATTTATTGGTCTATTGTAATCGGATAACCTATTAGATTACTCCATCAAGCTAAAGTTCTTGTCTACATCTATCTAAGATGATTCTTCCAAGACCCTAAAATAAGTAGGATGGCATAGTCGACATCTTCCTGCCGTCTAGTGCTGGACACGTGCAATGAAGACGTTCAGTGGATTGAACCTGTTTCTTATCGTTATAACTTCTAAAGAAGTCATTTGCGCTGACATTGCCGCTTATCTAATAATCAAACCGTATCCCGTCAAAACTGAAGCGAGCATTGATGATACCTTGGGCGTAGCTAGAGGCAGTAGGTTCATAGATGTCCTGCTATTCACTATGATTTTTCGTGAGCGTATACAGTATATGCTACTCGTTGATCTCTCGTGTTATATCAAATAGGAGATATCTTGTAGGATATGCTTACAACTTAAATTCTTGTAGAACCTGCATGGTCCTTAAGGCATGTATGAGTTTGCGATAAGTAGATATCCTTAAAAAATATATCCCACACTGTAACTAGTTATATCTAAAAATTTTAGACTATCAGTAGATAACAAAAACAGGTTAGCAATGTATGAAAATTCTCAATAACAGACATATTCACACAAAATGGTTTTGATGGAAGCGAAGAGGTATGACGACATACTTGTACAGCAAATCAAAAAATTAAAATCAGAAAGTATAGATTTATGAATCTTTTGTAGTCAGAGTGCGATAGGTTTCGATTCTCGCATTCCAAATACAGTAATATTATTAACAACGTATGAATGTCTGGCAATAGAGAAAATCTTCACTTTGAAACTCATTGCTGTACACGCTTTATAAATTCAAGGAAACACCAATAGCCAAAAACAAATTCAATGAGTGTTCGAACTCACAGGCGATGTGTTAACAAATTTTTTGCTACACGGTACCTGTTCGATTTCTGTGAACACATTAGGAAATGTTACATTGGAAAATAAAAAACAGCGTTCAATCATATGATGACGTTACATTTAAATAATATTAATACTTAAAATTATTTAAAGACCAGTGCAAGAACATGTGTCATTATTTTCTTGCTCAATACTTTTTGTTTCATTCCCACGAAAATCAATGAATGCAAAGCAACAGACACTTGTATATCCACACATACATTATTATATTCGTACATACGCTACACAAGTTCACAAAATTTTCGTTGCTCTCTTGCTATCTCATTTTTATATATGTATAATACGTCATTATTCTCTTTGCTTTGAAAGTGCTCCGCACACACATTTTAATTGACTTACCTTTCACTATAATAAAAAACCAACCCGTAAAAAACATTGATTTTGACTATACATTTTTTATATGTGACCACGCCCTTTCGTCCAATCCAGCCCATATTTGCAGCAGATCTTAGAATATGTATACCTAACCACCATACCCAATTTTGTTCAAATACCGTTAACAGGAGCAGAAATAATGGATTTTAACCCTGCTGTTAGATTAGGACCATTTGGTCCAAATTTTTTCTGTTTTCCCTTGTAACTTTGGAACGGTGATATATACTGACTAAATTTTTCTGCTAATGGGGTCTTTTAATAAAACAATGTTATGTGCGAAAATTAAATTTTCTAACTTTATTCAGGACTGAGAAAAATACAAAATGACGAATCTTAGGTTAGAGGACCATTTGGTCAATAGTACATTTTTTCATTACCAAGCGAATGTAAATTCATGTAAAATATTTAGAAGATGTTTTTGATATGTCAAATACTTGCTTTAGAAATTATTGAACCAAAATAGTTACAAAGGATAAGATAAAATTATTATTTTGGATGAAAATTCCAGTATGGACCAAATGGTCCCTCAACCTAAGATTCGTAAATTTTTTCATTACCAAGCGAATGTAAATTCATGTCAAATATTTAGAAGATGTTTTTGATATGTTAGCTGATGTTTTTGATATGTCAAATACTTGCTTTAGAAATTTTTGAACCAAAATAGTTACAAAGAATAAGATAAAATTATTATTTTGGATGAAAATTGCAGTATGGACCAAATGGTCCCTCAATCTAAGATTCGTAAGTTTTTTCTAATCTAACAGCAGGGTTAAATTTGTGATTTGCATGGGAGGTACCACGCCTGATTTCCGTATTCTATGGGTTATTCCATGAAAATTTGCCAAAGGAACCATACCTCTATCGTTAAAATCGAGTCCCCTACTTTTTTTTGGTAGATTTTTTCCCAAATTGACGTTCGTATGAAATATTACCTACACGTTCACATCCATAACTCAAACACTATCGATCGGGAAAGGTGAGCTCATTTTGATCAATTTACAAAAAAAATCTCCAACATTGGTCCAACGGTTCAAAAGTTACGGGCATTTTTGTTCAAATTTTGAAGCATTTTTCCATTTTTTTCATGATTTTGTCCAAGAATATTACTTTCATGGCCATTTTTTTGGCTCAATTTTTTTGACTTACGAAGCTTACGAACCTTACGTTACCACTGCTCATGTGGATCTATCCCAGAAAACTTAAAAGATTTCATGCGCGATCAATATAATGACAGAATACAAACGATACCGGAACACGATAGTGGAAATGAAGAGACGATACCAACGACTATACCAACAATCCCAGTGAGCAACGATCCTACATACGAACCACATTATGACGAAATGGAAGTTGATGTGAGAGGAGGTTCAGAATTAGTTCTACCACCACAAACATACACTCCCAGATACAATACTAAAAACTATGCAATGATGTGTGACAGATTTGGTGTGCATGATAGAATGGGATCAGCATTGGCAACAGCTCTGATGGAAGACCTGGGAGTAAAAGATGCTCATGGCAATCTTGTCATCATGGATAAAAGTAAACTTCGTAGAGAAAGCGAAAAATGGTGACAAGACGCACATCGTAAGCGGTATGATGGCTCGAATTTGATATCATTTTCATTCGATGGCAGGAAAGATGTTGCTCTAACTGTAGAAAAAATTGATGAGAAGTTGCATCCAAGGATGGTTAAAGAACCTCATCTAGTTGTTTTGAGGGAACCAAAATCTCAATTGATAGGCTACACAAAACTAGAAAGTGAAACTGCGGCAAGCAAAGTCAACAAATTGGTCGAATTCTTCCAAGAAAAACAATTGTCTCTCGATTCATTAATTGCCATATGGGCTGATGGTGAACCAACAAATACTGGCGTACACGGTGGAATTTTGCGACTATTCGAAAAACAGTTAAAGAGACCACTGCACTGGTTTGTGTGTCTTCTGCACTTTAACGAGCTTCCATTTAGACATTTGTTTGACACTTTAGACAAATCAACCACCACTGGACCACGATCAACTACCGGAAAGTTGAGATCAAAAATTGCTGATTGTGAAAATCTTCCGGTATGTAATTAGATTATTACGGTTGTATGCGACAACTAATAATCCAACTGAAAATTTAAAAATTCTGGCTAACTATATAATAAAAGTATACACGCCAATGTATTTCAATGTTAAGTATTATAGCTCTGCCCCATACGGTAGTACATTACTTTTTAAATTTATTACTTGGACACAATTTTTACCACCGAATTTACTTGGAGTTGTAAATACAGTAATTCAAGATAATCCATATTTTGCACACTCAGAAAATATCTTGCTATCTATGTTGTTTGATGATAGAATGGAAAAACGAAACATTGCTATAAAGAAGATTTTACATTACCGAAGAGATATTGTCGACCCAACGGGACTTAGAGTTTATAAAAAATCTCTTATAAACTTTAATTGCACGGAATATACAAATATGATTGATTTAAATGACGATACCATTTTATTCGAACCACCGTTTACGCAAAGTTATTCGTATGAACATTTGGAGGGATATTTAAATTACGAAGTGCCACCGTTCGATGATCCACAAATTACTTTACACATTCAAGGAACGGAAAGACATGTCCAATTGCTGGCTGCCACGGCTAAACGAGTTGCAGAAAAGAATGTAGAAGGCGTTATGGCGACGACATTAGAGAGCCGTACGAAAACACCCTGACTTGAAAGCAAACAAGACTTTCAGAAAAAATAATGTTTTTTTTCACATTTTGTCTTTTACTACACTCAAATTGAATATTTTTTTTTTTGATAATAGGTTGATAGATACTTTATTATCTCTTAATTTGAATTTTTGTAGAAAAAAAAATAAAAAGGGAAAAAAAATCAAAAAGTTGGTTTTATGTGTTATTTTGTTTTAGCAATATCGCATGAATTAATCAACCGAATTCGATAAATTTGGGCTTAAACTCTTCGTTTTGAATTGTAAATTGAATTAAATAATGGATTGAGCCAAAAAAATGGCCATGAAAGTAATATTCTTGGACAAAATCATGAAAAAAATGGAAAAATGGTCCAAAATTTGGACAAAAATGCCCGTAACTTTTGAACTTTTTACCAACAAAAAGTAGGGGACTCGATTTTAACGATAGAGGTATGGTTCCTTCGGCAAATTTTCATGGAATAACCCATAGAAAACGGAAATCATAGGGAAATTGGTGAATTTTTTCACTCCCTACAAATCGACCCGCCCTAACATACGTATAACCACGTTACTATTCTCTTTGCTCTTAGAGTGCTTCGCACCCAAACAATACGAGTACAACTATTCGCTGCCGCTACATCAGTGTGTGTGTTTTTTGCGTGTGTTTTGTTTGACAATCTGTGTTCCGCAGTCGGACAAATCGGTGTTTATAGGGGTGGGTCACCCTTCTGATTTAGGGGTATGAAAAATAGATGTTGGCCGATTCTGAGACCTGCCCGATATGCACACAAAATTTCATACAAATCGGTCCAGCCGTTTCGGAGGAGTTTAACGGCAAACAATGTGTGATCGCTGTCGGACAATCTGTGTGAGTGTAGTCGGGCAAATTGTGTTTGGATGTATTCACTTTGTGAATTTCGGCCGTACCCTCGCCTATAGATGTTAACGCATCAAAAATATGCTCAAATGACTCTCAACACTCAGCAAATATTTTGATCTTATACTGCCCAATAACCTGTTCTACTCCTGCCCATACCGTCGAATATATTTGTTCCAGTTTATCCCATACTCAACCAATTTCGTTTACTCCAAACTAGAAAATTATCACTTGGCTCAAGAGTCAGCGGAGTGAAACAATTTTTTGTTTGTTTCTTACTGTGCTTTGCCTTCGATTCTAATTTCTTTTCTAAAAATAAGATTTTGGAAATTACTTTAGAATTGCGGCAAAAAATATACATATAAAATTAGTAGTGTTTTTAAGCCTCACATACATATTTACGAAATTGAAATTATTCGACTCACAGTATTCTATATACAGGGTGATTCAGGAAGTTCAGGACAAATTTCGCCAGCGTATTCCTTGGCTCATTTCATGAAGAAAATGCAAGGGTGCGAAATGGCAGCGGGTTCAAAATTTTCGGATTGGTGGTCGGAGGGTAGTAGGGTAAAGTTGCTAACTTCTGAGCCAGTGGTCGGATTTTTTTGTTTTTGGGCTTGTTGGAAAGGTCTTTAAGATGTCTTTCAGAATCAATAAAAAACCAAGCCCAGAGGTCTTAACGTTCCAAAGTTATGCTAATGCAAAAATGTTTGTTTTTGTTTTTGGACGCGAAATAACAGCACACATTTATTTGTTTTTGTAAATTAACACGTTCAAGATTTTATTTTCCAGTCCATTTTCCAGTCCATTCATCAGTGCCTAAAAAAGTAAGTAGTATTTATAGGTATTCATTGATAGAATTTTGTCATTCAACAAGTGTCTACGAACGCGAAAAGTGCAAGCGATTTTTATCCGGTTTTTTAAAAGTGAATAACGACAAAAAACTAAAAGTTTGCGCTAATCTCTGCTGCAGCAACAGTTTCGAGTACGTTGTGTTTTGAATTAGTAAAAATGCAACTTATTCACTTGAAGAATTAGCAGACATTCATTACATGTATGGATTTTGCGATGGTAATGCAAGAGCTGCTGCGCGTGAATATGCATTACACAAATGGAGCGTTCCGGAAATGAACAACACGACGTTGCAGTTGAAGAGTTAATTTTGGATGCGATAGACGAGAACCCAACGACAAGCACAAGACGAATCGCGGTCCAAGTTGGTGTGGCACAATCAAAAGTATTGCGCGTCCTTCACAAAGAAAAACAACATCCATTCCATTTTATACCACTTCAAGTACTCTTGGCGGCCGATTTGCCACTACGCGTCAACTTTTGCCGTGAGATGTTTCAACGTGATGTACACGCATTTATGTTTTTACGTTCGATTGTGTGGACCGACGAAGCGCAATTCACGATAGACGGCATAACTAATTTCCATAATTTGCACGAATGGGCCCATGACAATCCCCACAACAAGAAACAAACAGCATTTCAACACCGATTTGCCTTCTTTGGGCTCGCATCATCGACAACATCTTGATTGGGCCAAAAGTACTTCCGCCCAGGTTAAATTCGCAAAATTATTTGGCTTTTTTGCAAGAAGTCATGCCAGAAATCCTGGCTTAACACCAATTTCCCTCGACGTTGGATTGGACGAGCTGGACCAATCGCCTGGCCGCCACGATCTCCATATCTCACATTTCTTTTTGTGGGACTACAAGAAAGATTGTGTGTATTCTGTGCAGATCCACATTCGTGAGCATTGAGGAAGCTGCGGTGAAAGTTCGTGAAAAGATGAGTGAACTAAAAGTGGCGGATGTGGTTCGCAAACGGCTGCAATTGTGTTTAGCAGAAACTGGGAACCACATTGAAAACTTCCTTTAACATTAAATATTTTTTTTTCCTTATGTGTTTGATTATTCAGCCAAAAATTTCAATAAAATAAAATCTTTAACGTGTTAATTTACAAAAACAAATAAATGTGTGCTGTCATTTCGCTTCCAAAAACAAAAACAAACATATTTGCATTTCAGTCAAATGGTCATATCTTTGGAACGGTAAGACCTCTGGGCTTCGTTTTGCTCATTTTGGGAAAGGGAAGAGGTATGGTTATCTTTTAACAGAAAAAAAATATAAGTTACCTACCATGTGTCTGTTTCCGAAAGCTCTGTATCTCGGCGATTTGACTTTTTTCTACTACTATTTTATTGATTCTGAAAGGCCTCTTAAAAAGCTTTCTAACAAGCTCAAAAACAAAAAAATCCGACTACTGGCTCAAAAGTTAGCAACTATAACCTACTACCCTCCGACCGGCAATCCGAAAATTTTAACCCCGCTGCCATTTCGCACCCTTGCATTTTCGGACATGGTCCTAGTGGACTTTTCTTCATGAAATGAGCCAAGGAATACGCTGGAGAAATTTGTCTGGAACTTCCTGAATCACCCTGTATATCAGGTCTTGGACATTGACAGTGGAGCGAAGTCGCGCACCGCCGTCTTCGACTTTTTTAGTTTTGCGCCACCGATACTATCGGCACACATGGCTAGCAATACGCCGCTGTTACTTTTTATGTCATTTTCGTTACTGGTCGACATAGGTAAATCGTATTGTTAAATTTTTTTACAGATTTTATTTCACATTTCAATTATGAAAATATTGCTAAAACTAACCGCCAACACCGAAGCTTCGTTCCGATTTCAGACGACGAGCTGACATAGCCCCCGTCGTTGACTTAAATTTGTCGCAATACACCGAAGGGACAAAACTAGAAGGAGTTGTCCTAGGGTAATAAAATTTGGCACGAGTCCGTAATATAATAGCATAAAGAAAATTTCAAAGTATCGACAAAATTGTCCACGCCCATCTCCCACCGTCCATACAAGCCGAAATTATTATTGGCTGTAAAAATTTAACTATTGCGACAAATTTCATGAAAATTGTGTGAAGAATATATTTATATGCCAGCTTATCAAAAACAGCATTTTATCTACATTGACCACGCCTATCGCCCACCGCCCATAAAAACCGAAATTATAATTATTATTATTCTAAGCAGAAACGAAAAGTGTTTTCAAAAACACTTCTCCAATAGCAGCAGATAGGGACTTGATCTTATTTTCCCTGGTAGTTAAATGTATAAATTGTAAAAACCAAAAATTATGAAAAAAACCTCATATTTCGTATAATTTTTTTTTTCATTTCATGAAACTTTTATCATTTTTGCGTATCAAATAAAAAATATATGCTTTTTGAAGGCGCAAAACGGTATGATTTTATATATTGTTTTTAAAGTAATATTTTTTATTTATTATGTATATAACAAAACAATAAAAACGAAATAAAGAGGGACAACCAGAGAGTCTATCTCGTAAATGTGTATCAGTACTTTTGCATAAGTCTCTCCGTCAGTGATTCATAAATAGTCCTGAATGTGCGTGTAAATTGAAGAAGTCAATGATTCTTATTTTGGCTGATGTATTACGTTTCAGTTTCAGTCGTCAATGGTTCATCGGACAGAAGATATTAACTAATTAAAGTAATAATAAGATTTGTGTTTTGGAGTGTTCGGACACATATAGGGAAATTTTATGGCAGTTTTTTACGAGTTTTCAAAACAAAAGTAAAAATTATGGTTGTACGTGGCAGTTCGAGGGTTAATCTGTTCCACAAAAATGTTTATCTGAATCTTTTCTATAAAACTTCTGAACATATTTTGTACCTCCGGTGTAAGGAACACACAATTTTGGATGCCGATATGTTGTATGAAAGTTGCGAGGGGCGGGAACATTTTACCCATAAAAAAAATCTGATCAGATCTGGCAAAATGCCCAAGCCCAAACGCAAAAATACCTTTTACCAGAATCCGTTGACAGAACCCCATCATTTTGAAAAAAATCTAATTTTGTCTCACAGTGTTATTTAGGAAACAAATCGCTTACTTTGAATTGCTCTGGAGGACAAAAAATCTATTTCTATGAAAAACTCTTTGCTAATTTTTTTAGCTACGCTATTACCTTTAGAACGATACCAAAAGAATTCTATTGCAACCGAATCAGATTTCTGATTTTTGTCCATGAAACGGAGTAGTGTGCGGCGGCTAGAGTGCGATTCTCGGGACCATCAATTCGATATCTTAATTCTCACGAGCACCTCAATATAATCAAAAAATTGTAACTAAAAGTTATGGATAACTCCCTTCGCTGTCGATACATCTGGGACTGAAAATTTAAAATTCTGGTTTATCAGGTATTGCTGGAGCCTTTAAGCACCGGAGATATTAACGGAGTAATGCAGTAACTGGGTCTATATTAATATCGTGAACATACATAATTGAGTGTAGTAGAAATGCAAATTTTAATTACAATATTGCTTAAATATTTGTGGAGTAATTGCTCCCTGATCGCTGAGGTCCACTCAACAGCAGTAATTCATCGCCTTTTTTGTGTAACACAAACGTTTCTGAAAATTTTATAATACATATTTGGGATGTGGACTAGAGTGAAATCAAAAATAATTATAAACATCTGCCACCACTTAATGGGTTAATTGCAATCAATTTGGCTCAATACTTAAAAACTAAATGAATTAAATACCATAAAATTTTGGCTTTTCTGAGTGGCCTTGGTTGTATTCCTTAATAATACCTAACATAGTATAGTTAATTAGTTTCCTAAATTTTCCACCATTTTCTAAACTGTAATTTAGTTTTGCCTTAATTCATATGTTGGGTAAAAACTCAAAATGGCCTTGAGCTAAAACTTTCCCCTTCAATTTGTAGATGTCTACTATGTAAAAATTTGTAAGTATTGCTTTGCGTTGGTAGTTCCTCGGTGAGACGTACATAGCTAATAGTGCCAAAACAAATAAAAAGTTAATACAGTGCATGGTCGATTATGGCAAATAATATAAATTACTGCGGTTGGTAGAAATGAGAGTATTGTCACAACTGTGCTTGGTTGTCTACATTAAAACAAACCAGTACAAGTATCTGTTTGGATCCAAGTTATTTAAAACTGGTCTATTTTACCAGAAACAGACCGGTTTCAGTATATTTTATTTTTCGTTATTCATTTTTAACAGTGGTATAATGGAAATCGTATAGAGAAAGATATAAATTACTGCAGAGAAAATACTGATTTTCTAACGGCAACCATTTAGATGACAGGATAATTCTCCTTGGAGTTTGGCAATTCAACTAACTAAAAACTAACGACATTTAATATTGAGGGTAGAAAGGACAAGAGGAGATACAGAAATAAATGGTTTTTAAAAATGTGTAAATTTTTTGTGTGTTTGTTGCTATAGAGTTAAAATCTATAAACACGGCGCGTTTTTTATGTTCCAGGCCGATGTTTTTTGACCTCCATTTCTATTTGGTTGACATTTGTCAGTTTGTGTTTGACAGTTGTGCGGAGCAGCAGATAACAATTTACTATTTATTAAGTTATTAAAATCATTTTATAATTATTATTTTTGGTTTAAATGCCGAGTCAGTCAACCATTCAGAGCATTGTAAAGAATTTTGAAACATTATATACTCTGAAAGATAAAGTGAAGTCTGACAGAACTCGTAGCGTACGTACAAAATGATAGAGAACAACATTATTAAAGAAATTGGAGAAATATCATCCAAAATGTGGTTACAGAGCTCACGTTTGCGCAGCAGCCAGAGGCGGCCATATAGACGATATTATATTTCATAGATAATTTTTATAAACAAAACTTTCATGCAATAAAATATTATTCAAAAATATTGTACCGTTAAAATTTATTAAAAACAAATAACGGCCTAGATCATGAGAACATCCTGTAGTTAAGAAGTGAAGTTAATTTAATTAGCTGCAGAAAATTCTGTATCATGAAACTCGGAAAATTTTGTTTTATAGACACATTTCAATACGACTCGTTCCATATCAAGAGTTCATAACGATTAATTGCGTTAAAAAGAATGTCATATACGAACTCTCCAACATCGAATTAAGATATAAAAACGATTTTTAATACGAATTTGAATAAAACAATATTTACTGATAAAAAAAGTGTCTGAAATACTATATGAGTCCTCATTAGAATGTTCAAATCCGAAACCGAATAACCCGATTTTTAAGTATAAACCGTTTGCCGAATTTTTAAAAAATCTAGTATTCGAAAAAACCTAAAACTGGTAGTTTGACGACGATTAAACTGGTTTTACTCAATTTTTGTTAAATATAATTAAAAAAAATGATATGATTTTCGAAATTTTAATGCAATTTTGGAATTAAGAAACATGATTTATATTGTCAACTAAGAATTTCATCTTCGTTAAGTTCTAGATGACATTTTCTTATAATTGCTTTAATTTCAAAATGAGTTGAATATTTAAATAAGAATTTATTAATCTTTCACATTTTTGTCCAAAGTTGAAACTATAAATTATTCTATAAATATATGCTTTTCATTTTTTTTTTTTCATACATCAAAATCTCCTTCAACTTCAAATATGATTTACGAATTTAAGTCAGTTAAATGTCAATTTGAATAAAGCTTTTAAATTTTATAATAAACACGCATTCTAAATTGGAAAATTGCGTAAATTTTGATATAAAATTAAAACATGATTGTCAAATTTAAATAGACCTGTGAATTTTTGGGTTTGAAAAGGAACAGGTAAAGGAAATGGTTGGTAAACTGATGTATTGTAAGTGCTATATGTGTAGATTAATTCAAAATCAAAACCGGATATTGCTTCTCCCGGATTTTTGCAAATTTAAAATCGAAAACCGTGGCCCTCGGTGGTGCAATGGTTAGTGTGCCCGGCTCTTGTACATGAGATCCTGGGTTCGAAAACCTACTCTGACCACCTTAAATCACCTCGCATAGTGACGGCGACACTATCGAGTATAAAGCCATGAAAAAGCTTCTCAAAATACTGTTCGGAATGGGTGTAAAACTGTAGGTCCCTATTGTGAGAAGTTCTCCCCGTTCCCTTCATGGGATGTAATGGGAAACCATATATTTTTTTTTTTTAAATCGAATCCTGAAAAATTCATATTTTAAACAAACTGAAAACGGGTTTGTAAAAATTTCGGTTTTGGGGACACTATGCTCATACAATATTCGCAATAACAATTGGTTATCGTAATTTGTTTTCACGGATTTTTATGGTCAGTTTCACAGTTCAAAATTCTCTATTTAAATGTTCTTTAAATGCCCGATGTTTCTCATTTAATGTCATTTAATATGAAAATTTTCTGTGAGCTTTTAAACTGAGCTTTTAAATGAAGAGTGTGAAACTCGCCCTTAGACAGAAGGCTTGGTTTAAGAACACTTGCCAAAATTTCTTTACAAAATTCACAAAAAAGTGTATAAAATGAAAAATTGTATAGATCCCAGTTGGAAATTTTATCTTAAAATAAATTGTTAGTAGTATTTCCTCAGGACCATGTAAATAGCTGATGATAATTTAGAAAATAAATTACTTGTTTCCCGTTACATCCCAAATAGGGATTAGGGAGAGCTTCTCACAACCAGTGACCTTTGGGCTTTCTAGTTTTATGTTCATTGATTGGGATATACAGTTTTACACCGTGAAACTTGCTCAGAAACCTACAGAAACCTGAAACGTGGTCAGAGCAGGGATCGAACCCGCGTTCTCATGTTCTAGTGTCGGACACACTACCTTTTCTTCTCCGGTGGCAATAAAGGTATTACAAGGTCAAATTTTGTGAAGAAAAAAACACATTTTTTTGCAGCATAAATTCCTAAAAGAACATTTTTCATATCTAAAGGAGATCAGAACAATTTTTTTTTCATACCAACGTATTTATGAAGAGATATTGATTAGAAGGTGACAAGTACCCGAGACTACACTTTTAGTAATGAAAAAAATATTGAAAGACATTATTCTAAGAGAAAAGTTTCTAAAGCTGATTTTTTTTATAATAAATACTGTCTCGCAACGCCATGTTCGAGCTCAGACTGTCCTCCTAATTCTGACAACAAAGCAAATAGTAACATCGCCTCCAGAATAAAGAAGATTAACGAGGATTAGCTATATATTAAAAGTCACATAAATTGTACACTATCCTAACAAACGATTTAAAACGTACACTCTTAACTATCAAATGAATGGGAAAATAAACAACCGGTATGAATTACACAAGAGATTAGGCCAACATTTGCTTCACTTTTGCACGATAAAATACGGATATGATGCTGCTTTGTAATCGTTTACACGTGTTTGCGAAATATGAAAACACATGTGATAAGCCAAACAAAGCAACAAAACAAAAACAAAAGTTAACTAATGTAAATTGTTCGTCCTTT
Source organism: Phaonia tiefii (assembly GCA_963931995.1). Lineage (NCBI taxonomy): Eukaryota > Metazoa > Arthropoda > Insecta > Diptera > Muscidae > Phaonia > Phaonia tiefii. Next base: position 321,648,199 of record OZ008368.1, on the reverse strand, counting down.
CATATCCTTGACAAAGCGTCTTTTGTGCTACACACAACTTAAGAACATTAAATGAGGTGATTAATGCCAAGGCGAAAAGCCATTAAAGTCTATTGGTGAAACACCATAAACAAATCACATTCATTTCTTTGGACTTTATTTTGTTTTAATCACAATCCCATTTCGAGATAAAGAAAATGTGAGCGCTTAACTTTAGTTGAAAACACTAAGAGAAAAAGTGTTTATTTCTCGAAAAGACTAATTATTTTAGAAAGTTTATCTTTTGCTAATTGTCTTCTGTGAATTCATACTAAACTTGTTTTCTTAAAGACAAAGAATGGGACAGATGGATCAAAGTCTTATTCGCACATAAAAATTAAGTTTACTGGTTACAATCTTCGCTTTAATTTTAGGAGATATATCGCATTAACTAAATCGCTACGCCAGAGAGTCTGTCCTGGTTAATGATGATACGAAAATTTGCTCTGCAGTGATCTTATGTGGAATTTAATTGCACTAGTGTCTTTTATTGCCATATTTCTGGTTTGTAATATTATTTGATGAGCAACGAAGAGGGCTTCCTATTCGGATAGTATTGATGCAAGGTTCTGATATGTCGCTATGAATTAAAAAAGGCCATGGCAATCATCCACCTTCAAATGTTGAATTTAAATAAAATTTGTATTTGTAATTTATTGCGGAAATGTATACATTGGGGTGAAGAATTAAAATTTGGAGTAAAAAAATTAAATAAGAATTGTTTTGTGTATGTTTTCTATGTATTTATTCGATGTTTCGAGAAAAGTTAAAGCTAAATAATAAATTTACAATTTTGGAACAAAAGTTCCTTACCGCACGTTGCGGGATGGGGGATAAATTCAAAATAATATATTTTATTTTTTTAACATTTTATGCTACAACCCAATATTATCAAATATTTATTGGGTACTTTTGCTTTGGTTTGTGTCTTGACTAACATATCGCACCCTATCTACAAAAGAGTCATAATTCAAAATATTCAAATTTTCAATAGAGCCAAAAAACTGATTTGGTTAATTAGAAATATGTATGAAAATACACACTAACAAACATATTCATAAAGGATTTTTTTCACGAAAGAGAAGACCAAACGACGTCAGATTTTTACAGTGGATAGAAATGGTTTCTCGGTTATTGTTTTTAAGCAAAAAATTAAAATTGGAAAATTTTGAGTTATGACTCTTTTGTATTTAGGGTGCGATATGTTGAGAAATTTCTTATTTAAGGGGAAGTTTTCCAGGTGGAGCCTGTAACCCATATTTAGTTTTTATTGTTGTTTTGAACCCAAAAAAAAGTAAATTGGGAAAAGCCAAATTGAAAGAAGTTTAAAAAATAACTTTTTCTTAAATAAGTGAATTTTCTTAAAAAAATAATTTTTTCTCAAAAAATACGTATTCATGTTCTTAAACACGCACATTTTCTTACAACAAATTGCTTTTTCTTAAAAAACTACCTTTTCTTTGAAGAGTAACTTTTTTGTGAAACGAAATAACTTTTCTTTTAGTTGGAAATGTTTTCTTGAAGACATTTTCAGTAGTATCTTCTTAGGACTATGTCAGTAGGTGATGAAATTTAATGTAACATGTCTTCTTGACGTGTCAGTAGTTTTGTCTTAGGTGATATAAATTGTAAAGAGACTGACAATCTATGTAAGGCCGTCCTAGTGATTTCTCAGCCCTTTGTCATGGCTGACTCTTATTAAGACCAATGCCGAATGTCGATTGAGGATGTCTTCATCATTTGTCAACTGTGAGTCATGTGTGTGAATTTTAAAATTTTTCAAAAACCGCGAACTCAATTTTTTTTATTTATTTGTAGTTATGAATTATATGCCATACGTTTTCAAAATTTATATCAATATATTTGAAATTTGTTAGAAGAATATGCTAATTTTCAGGACATTTTAATTATGTACATATGTATGTCTCATTTTTTGTCATCTTATCTTTCAGATTTTATTTAATATCGTGCAACAGAGAAGATACATACATATGTACATATACATACATAAATTCTAATAATTAAGTACCTACAAAATGACCCCAAGCACCATAGTTAAAGACGTCTTGAGTAACTGACCTACTGATGAATGGTTACTCAAGACGTCTTGTGTACATGTCATAAGGTGATCACCACTGTTGACAAACTGTGGAAAATTCCTGCTGACTTTTGAACAAATGTATGAAAATGTCAGGTGTCATGACGTTTTTTGTATGGGAGCAGGTCGGAAAGTCAGCAGTGACTCCGACATGTCATTTTTTTTGCTACTTATGATGTCTATAGGAAATTTCCAACTGGGTACGTCTTCTTGAAAACGGAGCAATTCTTAAAAAAATTCCCATTTCTTAAAACAACCCCTTTCTTTAAAAAAAACAATAACTTCTCTAAAAAAATAAATTTTCTTACAAAAACTTCCTTTCTTAAAAGTACCTTTTCTTAAAAATAAAATTATAGCTCTTCTTTTCTTTTCTTGAGATATGTAGCCTTTCTGAAAATAACGGGTTTTTCAATAAGAGCGCTACAAAAGATTTTTTAAATAAAACAAAACCGGTTTTAGATACCAATGAAATTCTTTATTCCTGTGAAAGTACGTTCGATGCCATTATGTATGGAACTCGATTTCTTTTGCATGGCCACCACGGGCACGCTTGCAGAAGTCCAGACGATGAACCAAATTTCCGACGGTTTTCAAGCACAAATCGGCCGATACTGCTGCAATGTCATGTTCGATATTCGTACGAAGTTCATCAATCGTCGCTGGCTTGTTGGCATAGACCATAGACTTGACGTAGCCCCACAGGAAATAATCTAACGGCGTCAATTCGCACGACCGAGGCGGCCAATCAGCTAGCCCATTTTGTGAGATAACACGTCCACCAAACTTGGTTTCCAGTAAATTGATTGTGGCATTCGCTGTGTGGCTTGTGGCGCCGTCCTGTTGGAACCACATGTCCTCCAAATCCATATTATCCAATTGGGGCCAAAAATATTAGGTTATCATTGCACGGTAGCGTTTCGCATTCACCGTAATGTGCCGGTCTTGATCATCACGGAAGAAGTACGGCCCAATGACGCCGCCGGACCATAAACCGCACAAAACCGTAATTTTTTCGGGATGCAATGATGACTCATGGATTACGTGTGGATTGCTGTCTGACCATTAACGCATATTTTGCTTATTGACGAAGCCATTCAGCCAGAAATGAGCCTGATCGCTGAAGATGATATTCTCGACCAATACATTCTTTTAAAACAAAGTTCTTAAAAAAATTTAAATTATCGTATTTTTCAACAGGCACCTTAGGCGTGTTGGAAATAACTAGTACATAATATATAGCGAAAGGAACTTCGTTCCAACCGGGTGTCCCCTGACAGCTCATGTAGTTTTTGTTTAGTATTTCTTCTTATGTCCGAAAATTAGCATAAGGTTTCAATTTCTCGACATGTAAAGAGTGTTTCCTGAAGGAAAATGGCATCGTAACACCTAACAGTTCAGGGTTGTTAAAAATTGAACTCTAAATTAAAGGACTCCAATTAAATACCAACGCGTTTTCATTGTTGGCAAATATTTGATAAATATTTGTTGACAAATATTTTTGAACAAAATCACCTTGAGTGATGTGGTTCATTTTCATCAGTGAGTATAAAACTATAAGGCGCACAGCTCACTGGTTGTGAGAAGCTCTCCCCAATTCCGTCATGGGATGTAATGGGACACCATTTATTTTATTTTTATGGCTTCGTTAGTAGTCAAAATTGTCGCAGTTTGGGTTCAAAAAATGCCCAAATAATTTTTGAGAAACAAATGCATCAACAACGTTACTTCATCGGAAACACCGCATGATAATCTAGTTTTGTTGTTCCTAAATTTCATGATTTCGATGCGAAGTGTCGCATAAAACACGAATATCGACTATAGAACAGATATTCACCACGTTGTAGATTACACTGTGGAACACAAGAAAATAACAAGGTTCTGACAAAGGATTCTTGTAGAGGGAGTAAAATAAAAATATACGTGCATCGACGTTTCGATGAATCCGCATAGGAAATCATGCATATGTAGGTATAGGATGTGTTCATCAATTTTATGTACAAATTTACGATAATGTATTTACGATTTACGACAATAACTTTTGTGAAATAATTTAAACTCCTTACCGCCTCAATATGTGGGTCTTTTTTGTTCTTTTTGTGGAAAAAGGTAAAAAACACGCTTAAAACAGGGGTGTAATGGGTTAAAAAATATTTCTCATAAAATTCTACTGTAATTTTCTTAAAATACTTAAGCTTAAAATACTCAATTTGAGTGCTAAAAATAAGTTAAAAATGAAATTCATTTATTGGTTAATTTAGTACTTATTCCGAGTTGGCGCTAAAATGTCCCACAAAACTGCATTGTAGGGGGTTGGTGTGTATTGAAAAAATATTTTATGTTAAATTTCACTGTAAGTCACCGTATAAAAGAGAGCTGTAGATATAATATCTATAAATAAAAGATCAGTATAAACTTTGTGTCTAAGAAAGAATTTACTTATTATATATTTCTTTTTGCAATTGGATTTTGATTTTTTTGTGTGTTTTATTATCACGTTGACAGCGTTGAGTATATTGGAAGTAAATGTTATACTGCGTTTAATGCTTTACATTGTCCAGCATATCGTCGACTTAATATTGTTTTTTCGTAAACGCCAACAGCTTGAAATGGACATATCAATATTCACAACTATACCATTATGACCAACTAGCATATTTGGGGATACACAAACAAATTAGAGTAAACATCACAGTATGGGTAAGATATTTCAAAAAATCTGACAACAGATTCGCAAAGAGAACGCACAAAAACCTGTAGACACAATATCGGCTCGAAAAAACATAAATGGCGTATACTACAAAACAATAATTAACCGACGATATGTCAGCTACATGACAATGCATACTCTCCCGTTAATAGCATTCTTCATTAGGTGCCCCCTCTACCAGAATCCGGTGCAAGAACTTTGAAATTTCAAAAAAAGTTTCACTTTGTTCACAGTGTTATAAAGCTGCAATCGATAGCTCGATGAACGAATCTGGAAAATACTCGTATGTACAACAATTATAATCATCGAAGTGTTAGAGTATCAAATTGTGTTCGCGGTCTGTTCGATAAATATCGTGTGCCCGCAAATCACGCAACTGCGCTTCCAATAGTCCTCGGCATTAAATGCATTCAACTTTGATCACTACCTTATATATCCTGCAGTATAGTGGTGTTGAGCGATTCCGACATAATATAACATACTGCCAATTTGTGAATTTAATACCGTAATTTCACATAAATGTACTCTTGATTTATGATATTGTTAGTATGCATTAATCGTACTGTACCCTGGTCATGTGTACTTTATTGAGCATTGCACATTCGTGAAAACTAATGATTCACAGATTTTCTTAGCGATTACTCCACGTGTAGTGTCCCTTCGTTTATCTAATTGTTGTGTTTTGTGCTCTTCGCGATACTTAAAATACTAAAAATCGAATCAATTGAATGGACATATATGCCATCTCTGTTACATAATCAATGTATCTGAAATTATAGTTTATACAGCCGTGTTAGAATTTGTATATTTTTGCGGTTAAATCTCTCAAACGGCCTTCCAAAAGAACAGAAAATACAAGAAGTTCTACTTCTATGTCATCGTGCGAAAATACAAAATCACTATTCAAGTCGTCTTATTTTTCTCGCCTATATATCTATGAGTTATCAACAGTGTATTTGTAAAAAAGCAAATGATACGTGTTTAAAATTTTGGTCCTTCAAAGTGTCAGGTATTATAAAACATACTATGTAGCACACAAAAACTTATTTTTTTCTATAAACAACAGCAGAAAGGTTTCATTCCTACTAATATCACCAAGGAAAATAAAACATTTTTACAAACTGAGAAGAAGGTGATTTATTTTTGCTTGGGAAAAAGAAAAACAAACAATGGAAACTTTAAGAAATGCCTTTGAAAAGGTTCTAATTTTTTTTACGATAGAGAGATGTAATATAAATTCCAACCATCAATAACATACAAAAGAAAGAATCAATGAAAACAATGTTGAATATCGAAAACAACAATAGCAACGGAAGGACACTGGGCTATCACCAACAACGGCAACAACAGCACCATGTTACTTATACAGCCCTCCGGTAACGATTGATAATATTTACTATGCTGCCATAAAAATGTTGATTTAAAGAAAAGAAACCAGTGTAACACAATAGCCTAACGAAGAATATCAACAATATTCTTGTATATTGGCAGCTCAAGGACAACAAGTATTATGGCAAATGTACGTACTCTTTAATTCAGAGGAACCTTTCCATAGCTCCCTTAGAAGCACCTTGCTTCCGGCGGTTTTCATTGTTTGGCACGTATTTTCATATTCTATTACTACATAAATGATAATGGCAGTATGAAAAGCAACTGTCTGTAATAACTCATTGGTTTATCGGACATCTTTGATATTGATACTTTGTCATTTTCTTTACTTTTATGAAAACCATACAAATCAGTTGCATGTTATACAGGGATCATAGTACATAAATAAACGCCTAAGTTGTAATAACAGCAAAGTAGAAAAATATTGTTATAATACTTATAACACTGGCAGGCAATGAAACAAGTTGGATGATAAAATCTAAAGTCAGAATATTAATAGGCTTCTGAAAGAAATTTAACAAACTTCCTTGAAGGAGCTCATTTTGGGGGTTTGCTGGCACTTATCAAGTGTATTCATTTGGCAGAAAAATCATCAAACCCCATTAAAACACCTGTTGTAGAAGTCTTGAATTGCTGTTATCAAACATATTAATGCATTTTATTGATTCAAACTGCACTGAATAAATAAAATCTCACGAAAATTTATTTTCCCATTTCGTGAGAGAGACCAGGTATATAACGCGGCCAAAGGAAAAATTTAATTACAAATTGAAACCATAAGATTTAGGTCAACATCGAAAAAACTAATCAAAACGAATATACGGAATAACAAAGGGGTGAGTTTTACAAAATTTTTTTTTTCAAAAGGAAAAAACATATTTGCTCTAAGGTAGAAAATATCTTTTTTGGTTGCTTATTTAGCTAAATCCCTTGAACGAAAATATTTCAGAAAGTGTCTGTCTTATAAACGAGTTTAAAAAAATGTTGGTAGTTTCTATTTTTGGGAGTTGCTTTGCTCTTTCACCCCTTTCTTGTGATGAAAACATGGAATCAGTGTTATGTGGAAAAAAGTGTTATTATCCACCTCTCAAAATATACCCTGGTTTGTTTTCTGATGACACCCAAAATATTTCGCGTCTAGCATTAAGATCCAGTGAGCTAGACCGTTTAGTTAAATACAATGCAGTAAATCTTAATATCATATAAATGCGATTTTTTTGGCTAAATAAAAAAATAAAACATATTAGAATTTATCAATTCGATATTTATATTCTAGTTATTCTAAATTTTCAAAATTTGGTCCAGATCACCTGGGAAGCTGTATATCAAAATTAAAACAGTATATGTATACAGCAATGATGTCCTTGACGAAAGAAAAATGTTGAAACCCATTTTGTCCTGTTTAGAACGTAATGTTCCCATCGTATTACATTTTTTGTAAAACGCGAACTATTGCGAGTTTCAAAAAAAGAAACTGGAACACGTGTTAACTTACATTGACTAAATATTAAAATTTATCAATTCGATATTTATATTCTAGTTATTCTAAATTTTCAAAATTTGGTCCAGATCACCTGGGAAGCTGTATAACAAAATTAAAACAGTATATGTATACAGCAATGATGTCCTTAAAACAGTAATGATGTCCTTGTCGAAAGACAAATGTTGAAACCCATTTTGTCCTGTTTAGAACGTAATGTTCCCACCGTATTACATTTTTTGAAAAAAGCGAACTATTGCGAGTTTCCAAAAAAGAAACTGGAACACGTGTTAACTTACATTGACTAAATATTAAAATTTATCAATTCGATATTTACATCAGAAAAATTTACTAAACAAAAGAATTCTATTTTTTTTTGCAGATTATCCCTGAAAAAAGGATGTGTCAGGACATGTTTGGCATGTTTTATATGACGTAGGACGCACCCTTAAAAATCCTTTCATATGCTAATAATATTGTACACGGGATCATAATACTAGACTGTAGGTTCGAGTATTTTGGGAATCATCATAAAACAAACCAAGGTATATTTTGAGAGGTGGACAAAAGAAAATTGATTTTGTGAGTCGGTCTAATACATATCCTTTATGTATTTAAACAGAATATAAAAATATTGAAACAGTTCACGTAGCCATCACAAAATAAGGACGAAGAGGACGCCAGCTTCCAAAATTAGGTCTTTGAGTAATAAAGACAAAATAATCCAATGTAATATCTTAATTTTTAAATAATTAGGCTCGAGGTCAATTTTGTTGTACATATTAGTGGAGTGGAGAGAGGGGAATTGCGTATGGATACGGCGATTGCTCCATGTATCTAGCGGCTCCCTAAATTTCATAGGGATAGTTATCCACGGTGGTGTAATGGTTAGTGAGCGCGGCTCTTGCACATGAGATCCTGGGTTCGAACCCTGCTCTGACCACCTTAAAATTTCTTTCGGCGGTGGTCACCTCGCATAGTGACGGCGACACTATCGATGATATAGCCATGAAAAGCTTCTCAAAATACCGTTCGGAATCGGTGTAAAACTGTAGGTCCCAATCAGTGAGTGAAAACTTGAAAGCGCACAGCTCAGTGATTATGAGAAGCTCTCCCCTGTCCCTTCATGGGGTGTAATGGGAAACCATTTATTTATTTATTTAGTTATCCACTTAGACCGATCTGTTCATCAATCAACGCACCGTCCAGCAATCTTTGTAAGTATTCGACGACTATTCTGACGAGGATAGGGGAAACATCGGAATACAATGTGGGAAATTCGGTACAATTCAAAGTGATGGTGTTGAATACAGAAATACAGGAAGATGAGGTTGTGTTCTCTTTGGATTTTGTCTCATTATTCCCCAGTACTCCGGTTGATTTCGCCCTACGAATAATAGAGGAAAAATCACCAGGGGTACAGAAGTATGCGGATATGGAGAGAACCTTTTTTATGCAGGCTCTATAATTTTACATTAGGGACAACCGATACTTCAAGTATGGGAATGAAATTTGTCGACAGGGGAAGGTCTCCCGATGGAGAGAGAACCATCACCAGTGGTTACCGATATGGTCATGGAGGAGCTACTGAATAAATGCATGGGAAAATGTGATATTGTACCTAGGATACTGACGAGATATGTTGACGACCTCTTTGGGATAGTTAAGAGCAGTGCAATGGATAACATTCTGACTATATTTAATAGCTTTAACCACCATATTAGATTCGCTATTGAGAAGGGAACAGAGGGAAAACTTCCTTATTTGGACACGCTGATGATACGGAGGGGAAAGAGGTTGATGATAGATTGGTACCGAAAACCTTTAGCCTCTGGAAGATTAGTCAATTTCCATTCGAATCATCCGCGGGGAATTATTATCAGCAGGGCCGCAAACTTTATGAATAGAGTACTCACTGTGAGCAATGCGGAATTTCATACCGACGACAGGGGCAAAATTGGGAACATATTAGGATAGAATAGCTTCGAGGACGCACAATAGAACGACTTCTGTGGAGAGGAGGACAAAAGCCCAATCTATATCTATATACATACCGGAACTTTCTGAAAGATTGGAAAAATCAAATTTTATTGATGATACCAACTACAAAATTGCACACGAGACAAATCACACATTTCAGAGTATTTATGCCAACTTGGGGACGAGGATTAATTCGCTTGACGGATCGGATCTTGTGTATGGGGTTATATGCAACGGAAATGCAACCTCACCATGCAGCGAATACTACATGGGGACTACAGGGGGCAAACTGAGGACGGGAATAGCAGGTCAAAAAACCGAAATTGGCCAAGGATATAATTCTAACCACAAAACGGCGTTAACGACACAATGTGCGACGTTAAACCAAGATGCCAATTTAGAGAATGTGAGTATATTACAATGTGAGAAAAATTATAGCAAACGTCTGACGCTGGAGATGCTACACATACTCGATACACCAACAACGCGGCGTATGGGTGGTAGGACAGACGTCGGGAACATGGCGCAGTGTTACATCTTTCTAATGGGGAAGGTGAAGGTGAGTTCAGTGGGAATGGTTTAGTTCCGGGCGAACCGATGACGGAGGGTAGCGGTAGCTGCGCTACTTTACTTACATGTTGTGTTGTACTCAAGTATTTTCGTAAGTTAGACTTGAAAGTATTTTTGTGTTGCGAGTTTTTTGTGGTTTATATGTAACCTTCTGTATCGCTTATATGTAATGTACGACATATTGTATAATTCAGAATTCCTGATGATGTCTTTCGACGAAAGACGAAATATTGCAAAATGGTTTAGAATATGTACAACAACATTTACCTCGAGCCTAATTATGTAAAAATTAAGATATAACTATTCTTAAAGGTCGAATAGAAAACGAAAAATATAATAATAATCCAATTTTCTTTTTTTTGAATTTGAATTTAATGAGCGATTTTGACAGTCTTTGTTCATACATGACAAATGTATACTACAAGCTTACAAGGTCAGTTTGGTTTTTGCTGGAATAGTAGTGGCCGTCGGTGGTGCAAAGGTTAGTGTGCGCGGCTCTTGTACATGAGATCCTGGATTCGAACCCTGCTCTGACCACCTTCAAAAAAAAAATTCTTTCGGCGGCGGTCACCTCGCATAGTGACGGCGACACTATCGAGTATATAGCCATGAAAAAACTTCTCAAAAAATACCGTTCGGAATCGGTGTAAAAAAACTGTAGGTCCCAATCAGTGAGTGAAAACTTGAAAGCGCACAGCTCAGTGATTGTGAGAAGTTCTCCCCGGTCCCTTCATGGGATGTAATGGGAATCCATTTATTTATTTATTTTAGTAGACAATTCAGTTAAGCACACTTCAGTTAAGCACACATGACTAGTTTCGAACTCCGTGAAAAGTTCATCAACAGATGCCCCACTACTATGCCTGAATTGATACCATCTGCAGAACATCAATTGTATAAATACAAACTCATATATGCAATTTACACATACGAATTAGTATCCATCGAAGATCCCTCAGTATTGACACACATTGAAAGGCCCATAATTCCTACACAATAACAGACGGTTTTTTCCACCATGTTCTTTATTTCCTCTTGCATACTTATATTGTTGCAGTGTTTTGAGGTAAGTTTTTACTATATCACAGGGTTGCATTTTTCTGTGGTACTTGGCATCAGTTCGGTTTCAAATATCGAATTTGGTAGCAATTCGGTCCCAAAACCGAACTTAACCATATGTGGGTTGAAACAACAGAATTTGGCGTCAATTCCGAATTTCTCATGAATTTTGTTGGTACAACCGAATTTCTATGGAACTCCCAACGTTTAAAATTCTAAAACACATATTATATTAAAAAAAACTTAAAGAAATGGTTGCTGTAGCGCTGTTCTCAAGATTTGTTTGTAGCTATTAAGAAAGGTAAGTAGAATTGTTACACTAAATTAATAGTCAAAAATTTCATAGTCGAGTTGGGATACTAACACACACAGCTAATTCGGCTGTAGTAACCTCCAATTTGGCTGTAACAATCTCCAATTTGGTTGCGATAACCTCTAATTCAGTTGAGATAACCTCTGATTCGGTGGTGATACCCTCTCAATTCAGTTACAGATAATTTGGCTGCTTCAATCGACGCTGCGAAATCAATATTTTTCTTCTTGTTTGGATGCAAATATAACGTGTGTTGGTAGCTTGTCTCAAATATAGTATACTTGGGGCCAAACACAATGTGTTTGCTATTCAATATTACATGTTCGAGACACAGTGATTAATATGTTATGATATATGTGTTTGTAATCCCAATACAGCTACGTTTTTGATACAAACAAAACTGCGATTGGTACAATTCCTATTTTTTTGAAAAGAAATAATAAAACAGGGACAAAGGGAGATTGTTCTCAGCCTATCTTAATGTTATTGCAATGATATAACTGTCTTTTTTCATCATTCTTTCAGCGCATGATTCACATATATTCCTGAATTCACGCGTAAATGAATTGAGTGTTTCTTATGTTAACGTATATGTTGTATTTTAATCTCATGCATTCAGTCATCAATCGATCGTTTGGAACGTTTTGGAGGAAACACCCGAATGCTTCAACGTAGGAGTATGATTGTTAGGGATTAAACACGCAAATGGTTCAACATACAAATATGCATCTTTGCAACTAAACATGCTAATGTTTGCATTCAAATATAAGTGAGTTTAGGACTTGAAATTGTATGAATATTTGGAATGTATTCTAAATAGCTGTGTAGTTATAGCGATTTTTTTAAAGCCTTGAATTACCATTATTCCAGAGGTAAAATTTAGGATATTTTACATTCTATCAAATGTACGTTTAAAATTTTTACCAAAAAATTGCTTCGAAATTAAAAGTTTCCAATATTTTAAGATAATATTTTGACTCTTCTTTTTACTAGCGAGTCCATTAGTTTTTTTTTATGCAACACTTTTTAATAAATAAATTAAGGATTCATATATTCCACATGTGGTAAGGGAGAACAAATGAAATATTTTAACTCACCATTATTATTGCATATGCTAAGCACCAGTAGAGTCATAAATAATCCCTGAAACAACGTCTTCCTCTGGATACGTGGTGCAAAGTCAAATGTTTTGGACGATGTTGAACAACCGCTCAAACTATGGCTTCCGTTCCACCGAATTGAAGATGTTGTAAAAGGCCGTATTATAGGAGCATAGGGCGCAGGCAACACCCTGCGCCAAAGGGGCAATGATGATGATGTTAATGTTGTTGGTGTTGGTGCTGTTGCCGTTGTTTTTGTTATTTCTGCAGTTGAGGAGGAGCATGTTGCACACAAATATGATGAAGTTTCCGTAGTGTATGTGGTAGCAGTTGCATCGATGTTGGTCTTACGACACAGCGGTTTTTTCTGTCCCACAGTGAAACGTTGTGCCGTCCTATGTGTTGGTTTTTGTGTAATCCCTGCTGTTATTGTTTTTAAGGATTTGCAGACTGTTATAGGATCTCCACTTGCAAACGGTTGCTGTGTGGGTTGTAGTGTTCGTGTTGCTATTTTAGCACATCCTCCCCTCGACTGCAAATCAGCGAGATGCTGGTGACTTTGTTTCAAATATAATTGAACTATTTTGGAGCTATTATACGCTACAAAAGGTGACACAGACTCTGAGGGTAACTGAGCAGAAGCTATAGTTTCCTCTGTTGCTGCAAATGGTATGCGGGCTGTGGTTTTGCAATGACTGCTGTGTGTGTCTGTATTACGGGGAATTAGGGATGTCATAATGTTTTTCACAATTAAGTATATCTGTTTCCTTTGTATCCTTTGGTGCCAGCTTTTCGCTCGACCACTACCACTAAAAATACCACCACTACAGCTACTGCTGGTTGTGTAGCTGGTATTATTGTTATTGTTATTATTATTATTTTTAAATTTTATATTGTTTGTCGTGTTGTTGTTCCTTGCCGAATTGTTGCTATAATAGTTATGCATATAGAATTGTTGTAATATTTGTTTCCTTTTACTATTTACATTTATTTTACATGACCGAAATACCGATGCTGACGGCGACTCCGTAGCCATTGTTAGAGCCGCTTTCGTCATCACAGTTTCTATGGTGGCGGTGTCAGAGTGTGTCCTCATAGCCGTCGTCATCGTCATCGTCGTCGTCGTAGTAGTCCTAGTCCTGTTTCTTATGGCAGTTGTTAATGCTGTTTTAGCTGTTGTCGTAATATCCATATTTACAATGTTTGCACAACCACATCCGTCGCTTCCGCAACGTCTACGTTTCCTCTTCCGCCGTGAAGTTTTTCGTATTTTCCTACGCAACGAGGATGTTTTATTTAAATTGTTCGTTCGCAGTTTCTTGTGGACTTTTTTGCATATTTCCAAGGACATTTCAGGAGGTTAGGGGGTTATTTTTTATTTCCGTTATAGTAATTTAAAATGTTTTCGTAAAAACTTGATTATATTCTGTTTTTATGGCACACTGAATGTGTGTGTATGTGTACGGTTTACATTGTTTGCATATTAAATTGATATTTATATATATTTATATAATTTGTTTGCTTAAAATGTTAAGCTATTTTCTCCTTACTTATATTTTTTGTACAATTAACAAAAAATATTTTTTTTTGTTATTGAATTTTATTTAATAATTTATGCACTTTTTTATATTGTTTCAATTTATTGTTTTATATAAATTCATATTCATTTCACTAATTGTATTAGATTTCATTTATCATTGCACGTGTTAGTCCTCATTTCTCCGTATTGTTCACAAAAATAATCTGCAAAAATATGAAAAAAAAATAACACAAGTTATATTATCATTTTTCATTTCTAATGGATTCCATAGAAATATTACAAAAACTTTAACAAAATACTAAGAATGTTGCTTATAAAAAAACAACTAGATAGTTAAAGAAATTTAGATTGGTAGTTTCATTTAAGTAGTTATAATAGTTTCACACAACAATTGATTCACAATGGCAATAGATACGAGAATACTAATAAATAGGTTTTTCTCTAAAACCGATTGCCCGTTCGGCTAATTCGATATGTTTGTAGAGCAATTATTTGAAACACAAAAAAAGATAAAACGAAATATTTTAAATTCATTTTATTTGTTCAGCAAATGATTTAATAACAATCGTTAAACCACCACTTATCATATTTTGCATTGTCCCAAAAATGTTTCATTGTTTAACAATACGAATCACTTGCATAATTAAAACATTATATTTGCATAATTCGTAGTAACCTTATTTTTTTTTTAATTGGAAGATATTCTAGTTCTTCTATGAGCCCACAAATCAGGTATTTCTGCAAATATTGAAGGAATTAAACAGCCGGAACTGCGACTTTACTGGGATCGTTTCGTAGATTGTGAGTCTTCTCATCAGCGTCTTAGCGATTTATGCCCGCGACAGCCTTGTTCAGTTGTGTCAGTAATTGAAGTTTTCGTTTGGATTTCCCTCCTCTTTCCCTCTCATGTGTGAACAACTTTATTTCGTTACAAACACGCTTTTATTTCCTATTTACACACTATGGGTGGTGCAATGGTTAGTGTGCGCGCATCTTGTACATAAGATCCTAGGTTCGAAGCCTTCTCTGGCCACCTTAAAATTTCTTTCGGCGGCGGTCACCGCGCATAGTGACGGTGCCACTATCAAGTAGTTAGCCATGAAATCGGTTCGGAATCGGTGTAAAACTGTAGGTACCAATCAGAAATCAGAGAGTGAAAACTGGAAAGCGCAACGCTCAGTGATTGTGAGAAGCTCTCCTCTGTCCCTTCATGGGATGTAATGGGAAACCTTTAATTTATGTTTTACACACATTTACGCTGAAGATTTGGATGTTAATGGATGAGAAGTTAATATGTACAAGTACAAGTTTTGGATGTGTTAACATCTATAGGCACGGGTAGGGCAATCTATCAAAGTGAACACGTGCAAATAACACACAGCGTTAGCATTACATACGTTGTTGTTCAACAACAGTAGTCTCTGCCTGAAAATAAGTATGATGGTATTGATGTAGCGGCAGCGAACAAACAAGCAGGTCGTCGTTGCCAATGAGTATTGAATAGTATAGAGAACTCATGGAACGTATTGTATGACTTAAAAGTACTGGCGACATCTGGCAAATGATTCAAAATGTATTACTCTCTTTTTGTTAAAATTTGGTCCATTCATAATTATGATGTGAAACATTGATGCATTTTGAAACATTTATGCTATTTTATGTAGCAACATTTTGGAAATGATGAATTTATATTGAAATATTCTATAAAGAGAATAAGACTCGTTTAGGCTCTTTTACTCAGACTCTCTACATGACAGCGGAAAAAGAGTGCAATAAGTTCTATATACAATTCAATACTTTTTGTCATCGCTCTGTTTATGACAAATCAAAAACAATTATTTCAGTGATCTAAAAAATATTGCTTTATTTATGTTACCAATACTATAATAATGGTGTCCCATAACATCGCATGAACAGATTGGGGTGAGCTTCTCACAATCACAATTACACCGGTTCCGAACTGTATTTTGAGAAGCATTTTCATGGCTAAGTACACGATAGTGTCGCCATCACCATGCGATGTGACCGCCATCGAAAGAAATTTTAAGGTGGTTAGAGCAGGGATCGAACCCATGATCTCAAGTGCAAGAGGCGCGCACACTACCCATTGCACCTCCGACGGCCAATACTACATCTAGTGTTAAAGCAGATGTAAGAAAAAGGAAAGTGCAATAGCAAGAGAGCCTTCAGCAAAAAAACTATTCTTTTTTTAGAAATCGAACAGGTACCGTTGAACAAAAAGGTGTTAATACATCGATCGTGAGTTCCAACACTCATAGATTTTTTTAAAAGGTTGGCTTTCGTTGAAATAATATATAATTTAAATAAAATATGACATTTAGCAAGCCATGAAGCCATACATGAGCAGCTTCGAACGCCATGAAAAGTTCATGATCAGATGCCTACTAGCTATGCCTGAATTAGCACCATTGGTAATATCATCAATCGTATATTTAAAGGGTGACTCAGTAAGAATGCAATTTTTCATTTTAAAATAAAAACACGTACTTTTTGGGATAGTTGGTTCTAAGGAAGACATGTTTCGATTAACTATGGAATACAATATCCGTCAAATGGCCCACATGACTCTGATGCCAGACCGTTAATATTTTCAGTAAATTTTCCACAACTTTTTCACAGATATATATCTTTACAAATATATGGCTGTATCGCTTGTGGCCGTCGGTGGTGCAACAGTTATGGTGAGCAGTTGTTGTGCGAGAGAACGTAGGTTCGACTCCACCTTACACTTCTTTCGACGACGGCCACGTAGTTAAGTGGCCTATCGAGTAATATGCCATGAAATAGATTCTTCAAAAACCGTTCGATACCGGTGTAAAACTGTAGGTCCCAATCAGTGGGTGAAAGCTGGAAAGCGCAGAGCTCAGTGATAGTGATATCCTTTCATGGGATGTAATGTGAATATATTTTTTTTATATGCCTGTATCTCACCGATGACGCGTTGGATGTTGGATTTTAGCTCAGGTATTGTTTCTGGTTTATTCCCATAAACCCGAAACTTCGCAAAATCCCAAAGAAACAAATTGCACCGCGTTAAATCGCTTGATCTTGGAGTCAAGTTGACATCAGAATTTATTATAATAATTTGTTCTAGAAATCTTTGCTACAATAAGTCGATTATTATGTGTCGATTATTAGACGGCGCCGTCTAGCTGAAACCACGTGTCATCCAGATTCATGCCGTTCAGTTGAGGCCACAAGAACTCCGTTATCATGTCGCTGTTCACAGTCACTGCAATTTGGGCCTCATCTTCGAAAAAGTAGGGCGTAAATCAAGCGGCCTGACCAAAATCTGCACCAGATGGTTGCTCGTTGTGGGTGCATTTGTTTCCCATGGTTTGCATGAGGGTTTTCTGAGCCCCACACCCCCCCCCCCCCCCCTCCCACCATCGACCGAGAAGATGAATTTTTTTGAAAAATTGGAATTGACTTCATTTTGCTCTCTTACCCATTGAACAAATTGCCGTCCGTTGCTAGTTTGAGCTCCTGAGTAGGCTGAATTTTGTATGCCTGAAGGGTGAGGTCTTTTGTCAAAATTGGCTGCCTAGTGTTTTGTGAAATTTGAAGATGTTTTCGGGTTTTCGGCGACACTCTCATTTACAGCAGCAATGTTTTCAGGAGATCAAACGGTGCGTTGACGCACATGAGTCCTACTGTCCATAACCGATGTAGTTTTTCCAAATTTGTTGATCACTCTTCGTATGGTTGACACATAAAGTCTGAGAGCGGTCGCAACATAAGTTTGCAAATTTTTTTACAAAATTTTCACAATTCAAACGCGTCGGTCTTTCGTAAAGCGCTTCAATTTTAATAAATAAAAATAAATGGTTTCCCATTACATCCCATGAAGGGACCGGGGAGAACTTCTCACAATCACTGAGCTGTTCGCTTCCCAGTTTTGACTCACTCATTGGGACCTACAGTTTTACACCGACTCCGATCGGTATTTTGAGAGCTTTTTCATGGCTAAATACTCGATAGTGTCGCCATCACTATGCGAGGTAACCGTCGCCGAAAGAAACTTGAAGGTGGTCTGAGCAGGGTTCGAACCCAAGATCTCATGTACAAGAGCCGCGCACACTACCATTGCACCACCGACGGCCACTCGGAATAAATATGTGCGACACCTGCAAAATTACAGAGTTGCCACTTGCACAAAAAATTGCACTAAATTTAAAAGGTGCTATCTTACTGAGACACGCTTTACCAAAATTGGTGTCGATCGAAACATCGTATCAACTCAACCTGAATGCCAATTATTACAACAACAAGAATAGGTTTCTTGTTTCCTCCACCTTCCCCTTTTTCTCTTACATTTTCGCAGGGTTGCAGTTGCTTTGGGGTTAGTTGATCTACATGGTGGTCCAAATATAAGAACGTTTTTAAAAATTAATTAAAATTTACTACTTACACACTGAATATCTATGGGTATATTTTGGCTTTATTAAAAATAACAAGGATTTCCTTAATTTATGGAACACGAGTTAATTAGTTTTTTTCATGTAGGTTTGTTCTCATATTTTTCCTCTTCATCCATGATAATTCTTGTTTACAGAAATATTAATTCATAATCTCTAATAGATTTTGTAGTTTTACAAAAACTGCTAATTATATATTTAGCTATTAATCATATTTAACTTTTTTTACGTGAATTAAAAATTTTTTTTAACTCTAACAAATTGATATTTAACATGAAAAAGGTTATGAATATTTAATGCTAGAGGCGGTATAATTAATTATTTCTATAATTTCTTTCCATCGTTTGGAACTGTTTGTTTCATATAACAACATTGATGTCTAACGAAACAAAACCTGTAGCAGTAGTATGATGTTTACTTTCGTTTAGTCGCAGGACATTATTCTTCTTCTTTTGTTGATGGTGTTATTAACATGAATGACAAGAAATATTATGAAACACGCGTCGCGCCTTGAGTTCCAAAACCGTCTGGATGAAGGACCCATCCATTATGGTAACAACCACTTGACACTTGACTCCCGATATCTCAGCTACATTTCGGTATCACCCAGTAACTTGACCTCGTCCACAATTGTAGTGTTTCATAACGTGAACATTTCCACAGATCTCAGACAATAGAACAAAAGCTCAGTCGTGGTGTGGCGGTTTGTAACCACTACTAAATTTCTTTTCGTTATTAAAATATATTCTTGTTAGATAACAACAATAAATTGTTATGAAAATGTTATTTGATATTTTTTTGTCTGCATTAAAGAAATATTAATATAAATAAAAGGAGAAAAACATACGAAAAAAATAAGATAAAAACGTTTTTCATTATTTGACTCCTTGCAACACTAAGCCACCAACAATGAGACAAAGCGAAGCGAAATGAAATACATGATAGCATCATAAGAATGAGGATGTGTATGAGTAGTCATTCTTCATTGTTTGAATACGCAAAGATATAAATGTAACAAAAGTGACTACAATACAAATTGTTAGGAAAATTTAAAAACGTCCTTTGAATGAAAAAATAAAACCAGAAGAAAATATAAATGTTACTGCACTTGCAACGTGCAGACAACGCTTTTACACAATAGCAATTAGGATATGACTGAATACAAACTTAGGGTGACTAAAACATGTATCTGCCAACATATTTGCTGCAGTTATTGCTGAAGTGAAAAGATAGGATTTGTTGCAAGGAGCCAAAACTTTATATCTGACAAACGCCACACCTTTCGTCACAAAGTTACCCAAAATGTGATTAAATTGCTGCGCAGGTCATAGACAAAAGTAACTAAACATTGTACCTCAAAACAAGTATTGAGAACCACTGACGACACTTTTAACTGAGAGTGTCACCAAACCTTACACACAATCCTTAGGACTTATAACACTGTGTGTAATTTTTTAAGTCATGGAAATATAACCATATACGGATACCACTACATGATAAAAGACCAAAAAAAAGGACCGTGTTTCTCACTTTTTCCCCAAAATCATGCACTTTCTTTTATGGCCCCCAAAGATTTGGGTCCTCGTTGTCATTTTTGCAAAAAAGTGATCATTTTTTCAAGGTGTTAAAAAATTACAGCAGACAGTTGTCAAGTTTTAACGTAGAATACGCCATCCGATAAGACAGAAAACATATATAACAAGAAATTCATTTGCTTATAAATAATCATTTATTGTTATATATGTTTTCTGTCTTATCGGATGGTGTATTCTACGTTAAACTTAATGGCCGTGTCTCTGACACAGCCTGCAGGGACAGTCCGTGGCCGAAGGCCTCGGACAACTGTCTGCTGTAATTTTTATATTTACCAACGGCATTTGATTCAAGTCCGTTTAAAAAAAAAATATTATGTTCAATTTTTTTAAACTTAATTTAATTTATGTATTTTAATTAATATTTTTATTGAAATAAGTTCTGCGAATGTTGAGAGGGCCGCCGTAATATTAAAAAAGGTTTACCTTATCGAGTCTTCGCATTAGCATTCGAGCGTTGTGTGAAAGCTTTACGCTTTACAATTCAAAATTAATGTTACAACAGCTTTATTGAAGCTTTCGCAAAAAAGCTTTATTACGTTAGCTTACTGTTTGTTTCACTTTTTACTAGATACATGTTGCCAAGCAACATTAGCTTGCTTTTCGTTTCACTTTTTACTAGATACATGTTCCTAAGCAATGTTGAGCAACCAAAAACACTCAACCGAACACCACACATATGTTTGAGTGTATGTGTTTAAACAATTTTCATTTGAGAAATTAAAATACTAGAAATATATCAACCAATATCAAACGAAAGATAACATCTTCATTTACCTACAAAAAAAATTTAAAAAAATGCATCTAGCCGTTTCCTCAAATTCAATGAAATAAAGATTACAACAATAAAAACCTGACATGACTCCTCATACCGTAAGGTAAGACGTATTCTACGTCAAAATCATTACTAGGAAGTTCATACGTTCTAGAGAGTTGTTTATTGAGATCTTAGATACATTTTTGAAGTTTATTGTTTCCTTGAATTTTGAACGGTTTCCTACCTATGGATCTGAACAGGGGAAAAAAAGTAAACAAAAATAGAATTTTGTAAAGGTTTTTACCGACTTTGACCTTGAGGATGAAGTTTTTTTAATTGTATATGTTAAAAATTGTTGTTCCTATGACAAGAGCTACAACTTTCTCTCAGACAGTAAATTAAAAATTCCGAACGGTTTGCCAGATATGAGCCTAACAAAATGATCACTTTTTTGCAAAAATGCAAAAAAAGTGCATGACTTTGGGCAAAACTGGGAGACATGGGTCTTTTTTTGTTTGGTCTTTTACCACGTAGTGGTGGCCGTATATGGTTATATTTTTTCGTGTTGCACTGTGTAATACAGTTACGGAAGTTTATTAGAAAAACTCAGCCATGTGAGTACGAAAATATAATTTCTCGATATTTAGGAATAGAAGAGATTTGATATAAAATGAAATTACTTTTTTGATTACATTAAGTTTAAATCGGTAAAAACCTTAAGATAACAATCAATTTAAAGCGATGTGAAAAGCATGGCGATGAACGACATTTATCCTGACCATTAGTGTTGCCCCATGACTACCAGTCAGCTAATGTCCTATGAAAATTGGCACAACCCTTGAGACCTTGGGCGTAGATAGAGACAGAAGGTTCAAAAGGTTTCAGCACACCACGAACTTTGGGCGGATATAATGGTTCTTCGTGGGTGATACACGGCTTTTCTGAGCCATAGAAACGATTATTTTGCTCATGACAATTGTCGATGAAAAATCGTCCATCCCTTCGTTGAGATTTAGGATTTCAGGAACGTAGGTTACATGCATTTGGCGGTCAACAGCTAATAGCTGATGCACTGTCTGCACTTTGTAAGGGAACATCTTCAAATCGTTCACCAAAATTCTGCGTGGGGACGGCCGGCTAACGCCTAATTACGTGGCACGTCGTTTGGTCGATGTTCCGGTCTCCTCTTCGACATCTTGGGCAACAGCTGCGATACTCTCAGCACAACGTCTGCTCTGGCGCCGGCCGGCCTTGGGAAGGTCTCTTGATGTCCCAGTCTCTTCAAGGATTATAAAATTTTTTTTAAACTGCATACACTCGGAAATTTAAACGTTCTCTTACAAGTTCAAAATCCCACAAAGTAAAAAACTGAGTACGCAGTTTTGCCACTGGCGGACCGTAGTTAACCTTGTATGTATCTTTGTTCTTAGGAGATGAACAACGTATATTTTTGTGACACGGTGTTATCGGTGCCCGGACATAACCCCCATGGACATAATCCCTAAATTCCATTGGAGGTTCTGTCCGCTATACTGAATGGACATAAACCCCAAAGAGAAACGGTCATAAGCCCCAAAACTAATTTTTAAATTTTTGTCCATGTAACTGCATTTCCTTACAGTCGTTCCCGGTCACGGTCCCCGGCAATCCACAATGTATGTGGATTATATGACACAAAGATCTACCGTTGATAGAAGTTTCCCTTCCCGTATCACCGATAGGCGGTACTAGAAGAGACGCATAACAGGTCAAAAAGGGATTTAGGCTTCTACGTGATGTCTCGAGAATAGATGGCAAAGGAGACATAGTATATAGGTGGATCTAGACCTTGCACATGACTACCACCCAACTGTAATGTCTTTCAGGCAGAAGTCATGTTTATTGCAATACCGGGGCACAGGATCATCTGGACTGGTATTCCTTATATCAACAACATTTTCTATAATTTCTACAACAACCGAATTTGGCATCGATTCGGTTGCAACTATAAAATTTGGTAGTCGATTGGAAAGACAAAATTGGGCGTCTATTCGCTTGCTGTAACCGAATTTCGCATGAATTCTGATGGGACAGCCGAATTCGCTTTCAATACGGTTACCACATCATACTTCTGTATATTTGAAACCTGACGTTTAAAATTAAATAAAAAAATTGAAGAATGACGAATGATATAATAATTTGTATGTTGTAGTTATTTGAGTAAAATATATTGTAATTACAGAGTTTTCAACAAACCGTTATAATTTTCAGAATTTTTCCACATGCATCAGCATGCAGTACATGTCGATATCAACAGTTCTGCAATTTTTCAAGGTCGGTCATTTAAGATGTACTGACATCGTCTGTATATGTATACACCGGTTAGGACTTAAATCATCATACGCAACACGTCAAATTTGGCGCGGCGACCCTGATGGCCTGGTCTCCAAAAACGGTCGCAAGTGGAATGTAAAATGAATTTTATACCCTGAAGGTTAATCTGTGTACAGTATTTCATCGCTTTGTAATTATTTACTAGCATACAGGAAAATAAATCTAGACCAAATTAATAGAAAAAATTTCAAATTTCATTTCTCACCATATATAACTTCTGTTGTGACAACCCTAATTCGCTTGCGAAATCCTCCAGTTCGGTTGTGGCGATCTCTAATTCGCTTACTGTAACTACAAATTCGGCTGTAACAACCTCAGTATTAATTGTGACAACCCCTAGTACAGTTATGTCAACTCCTAGTTCGGTTGTGACAGCCTTTAATTCGACTGTGGCAATCTCTAATTCGGTTGTGACTATCACCAATTTCTCTATGATAACCTCTAATTCCGTTGTGACCATCTCCAATTTGGCTGTGAAAACGTCTAATTCGGTTTAGATAACCTCTAGCTCGGCTCTGCTATGACTTACGGTTACCGCTACTTCGGCTGCCTCAACCGAATATTTCTGTGAGTGTACACACGTCGTGACTTTGAATCTCAATTCGCGGGTATTGCAGAAGCTGTGTAGATGAACAGGAGGATGAGAGTGTCAGTATGCAACTTATCCGAATTTTGTATGTGTAGGAGGCAATATAGAGGATACAACTTCATGTTACATCCAACAAATATTCAGGGAGTTAAGCTGAATGATCTTTTTGCAGACTACTAACTGGTTTGCCAGAAACTGATGCATGTTCTTGCTTTAGACACATCCCAGAACATAGAAATGTTCTATCGTACATACCGAAAGACCCTTAACGATTACAAGTCAATTTACAACGGTGGTTGGTGATGGAAGTGTGAAGTGAAAAAAGTGTATCAGTAGTGACATCCACGTCTACCTAGCATACATTTGACAAAATGTTTCCGTATTCCACATTTTGAAAATATTGCGTGGAACAACTAGCCACTGTGAACTACAGGCGAACGGCCACTGTTGAACCCAAGGATATAATTGTCGCATGTATAAACTGTTGTTAACTAGTAGTGCTTCTGTGCAAATGTATTGCTACCCATATTCAAGTGATATTAAAACGAAAACTGTACCAGGCTCGATTTCTAACATCAAAATTTTATTAAAAATTTAACAAAAATTGTTTTTGGCCTCTTAGAAACTAATTTAATAGGAAACTAAATGAACATGTAATGATAACACAGTGCAACACGAAAAAATATAACCATATACGGACACCACCGCTACGTGAAAAAAGACCAGAAAAAATATTATTTTTGTAATAGATGTTTAAGTAAAGAAAAAGCAAACGAAATTAAAAATTTTCGGGAATTTTTTCACTTTTTCGGCTACTTAAACGCTATCCACCTACAGTGATCTTAGGTACATTCTTGCAGTTGCATTTTTTCTTAGAATTTTGAACGATTTGCTACCTATGGACTCTAACAGGGGAAAAAAGGTAAAAAAGTTTTTTGCGATTTTGACCTGACAAGAGCTACAACTTTCCCTCAGGCAGTAAATCAAAATTTTTAACGGTTTGCAAGATATGAGCGTAACAAAATGATCACATTTTGCAAAAATGACACCGCGGCCCCAAAATTTTTTGGGCCCAAAAAAAAGTGCATGACTGGCAGAGACGAGTCTTTTTTTTTTTGTTTGGTCTTCTACCACGTAGTGGTGTCCGTAGGTAGTTATATTTCCATGACTTAAAAAGTTACACACAGTGTAATTAAATAAAAAACTAATCCAATTTAAAAGCTTCGATTTGGACAAGTAGTCATTTTGGACCACAACCTTTTACTACTCGGCATTTAATTTTATTATGATTTGCATCTGTTGGATGAAGCAAAATTTGTTCTGGAGTATGTCTAATATAAATATATAATCTGTAAAATTGGATTTATGGAAAGTTAAAAAGTGAAAAAAAATTCACATAATAAAATAAATTTTTTGAAAACTATTAAATGATGAGCAGGTTCATATATTCTACGCAGGAATTCACTAGTTATATAAAGTTTTTATCACCCTGTTAATATTTAAAAATCAGGTAGGCAGATGTCAATTATAATAAGACTCAAGAGGCTCGTCATAAAAACCCAGCAGTATTGAAACTAAAACGTCAAATTGTGTTGAGGCAGATGTTAACAAATTGAACATCCCCATCTTGCAAAGCCGCTGTAGAGGCCATATACTTTAAACCCTGTTAACGGAAGCTTTGAGAATTTTGCCATAGCCTTGTATCTTATTTCATATATTATTGCTCTTATTATTTAAGTCAAGATTTGGATCAGCTGTGTCAGATATCATATTATAAAATTGCAATCATAAAATTCATAAAATTTTGAATTTTTACTGATAAATCAACTATTCCGATGAAGCTCATTTCCACCTAGGGCCTAAATTTTTTTTTTTTCTCAAGAATATGTACACTTTTAAGAGTAGGTATTTATCTCAAGAAAAGTTATTTTGTTTCATAAAAAATGTAATCTTTAAAGAAAATATAGTACTTTAAGAAAAGACAATTTTGTTGAAAGAAAATTCACTTTTTTAAAAAGGTACTGATTTAGAAAAATACTTTTTTTAAGAAAAGGTACCTTTTGTAAAAAAAAAATACTTTTTATAAGCAAAATTAGTTCTATAAGATAAGGTACTTTTTTAAGAAAATCTGCTTTGTTCAAGAACATGAATAGGTATTTTTTGGAAAAAATTTACTTTTTTAAGAAAAAGCTCTTATTTCAAGGAAATTTTCTTTTTTTTTAATTCTTTTACTTTGGCTTTTCTACATTTACTTTTTATTGGGTTCAAAACTACAATATATACTAAATATTGGTTACAGGCTCCACCTAGGAAATTTCCAACTAAACAAGTAATTTCTCAACATGTGTTAGTCTAGACACAAACCAAAACAGAAGCACCCAATATCGTTGATAATACTGGATTGTAGCATAATAGTGTTAAAAAAAATTGTTTAATTTTTTTTCGTTTAGCCCCCATCCCCATTTGTATCAGCTGCGCCAGAGATCATATCATAAAATTCGAATCATAAAATTCATAAAATTTTGAAGGTTTACTAAAAAATTATCTATTTCGATGAAGCTCATTTCCATCTAGGGCCTATATTAGCAAAAAAAAACACATGTCGTCGAGCAGAAGCTGATGTAATCACAGCGAGTGACTGTTTGGTGCGGTTTTTGACATGGCGGCATCATAGGCTGATTTTTTTCGAAATTGAGCAAAGAGCCGTCGTTACCAATGATAGCGACCGGTACCGTGTCATATTGAGCGATTCTTTGTACCCAAAAGTACAAAATGATGACATGGATGACCTACGGTTGCACGAGGACGTCGCTACATGCAACTAAGTTAACATTACAATCGGAATTCGCGCACTGTGTTGGAAACCCGCATAACGAGCCGAAACTCGGACGTCTATTGGCCGCCTCGCAGTTTCCATTTGACACTGTTAGACTATTATATCCAGGACGGCATAAAAAATAATTATTACGCAAAAAATACCGATTTCATTGAGGCCTTGAAACACGAAATAAAACTATCGAAATTGTACAGAAAAATTGGATAGATCGAATGAGGTACAGTAAACCAAATCGTGGAAGTAATATGAATGATATTGTATTTCGTTCATAAATTTCAATGATAAAATCAATAGCTATACCTCAAATAAAATCATAATTTTGAAAAAAATATTTATTACTATTTTTTTAAAGAGTAATTAAATTTCAAATTTTATCTGAATCACCCTTTATATACGTACGCAAACATCATCATCATAGTCAGGGTTTCTAATTTCCTCATAAAATACATAAAACAGTTCCTGCTCCTCCAGAAGCAAACGACACAAATGTATCGTTTTTCTTATAAGAGTGCGAAGATTGTAGTTTAACCTGAAGTGTTCGAAATGGGAATCTACGTGAAACTTCAAGTCTCGGATGCTGCTTTCTTATAAGAGAAAATCCGTTTAGCTATAATCTCCTCAATTCCCCCTTTTTTGCTGATGTAGAGGTCACATCCTAATATTCTAAAGAATTTCTGGCCACCTAAGCATCAACGAAAATAAAAGAGATCCTTCTAGTATATTACATATTCAATTTCTATAGATTTTCTAACAAACTTCATTTAAATCCTCAATTTTACTCATACAGAAATATATTTAATTTTTTTAAATCAACTTTGTATATATTGTCAAAATTATCTAAATTTTTTTTCCAAGATTTATTAAAACCCTTTCCTGAATGTTAACATCTTTTGCCGCAATATGAATTTCAATTAATTTTAGGTTTCAACACTTTCCACAAATGTTCAGGCCAACAATGTAGCAAACATTCTTGTTTTTCTAAACCTCTCGATGGTATCCATGGTTATACATAATTTTCAGTTAGGACCGTACTGCATCCTCTCTGTTTCCCATTCTCTGGCCAGCGGTCAATGGGTCTTTCGAATGGTTGTTGCTTTTCACTATAACAAACTCGTATATTTTACACTAGTATGCTTTTAAACATTTTACGGTTACCTTTTTCATTTTAGAATAATTACATGGACTTTTTATTAAAATACAATAGAGAAAACAACAATACAAATCAACAACACTGGTTGTAGTAGTAGTAGTAATAGTAGTAGTAGTAGTATAAGTTGTTCTTATTATGCCTTTGTTTTCATGCACTGTGGCTTATCATTTCAGGTTATGGACAAGGATATGGTTTGTACTTCTCTTGCTTCCTTTTTGTGTAGTAGGTGCTTGTGAGCATCAGTGCATGTGACTTGTATTCACCTTTGCTTTGTGGCAAAATTTTTGTTATTTTCTATTTGGCTGGGTTTGTATGTGTGTGTGTGGTGCGAATCTTTGATGTTTGCGTGAAATCTAAGAGTTAGTAAATAGAAGAGTGTATTTATGTGTATTGAAATGGCTCGTTTTCGATTTTGTTCTTTTGGCGGTATTCACAATTGGCAAAATATTTTGACTCTATTATCATACTTAAAAAAGATTTACATGAGGTGTCAGGGAACACCCGGTTGGAACGAAGTTCCCTTCGCTGTATATTATGAACTAGTTAGTTCCAACACTCCTAAGGCGCCCGTAGAAAATACGATAATTTAAATGGATCTTTAAGAAAAGATCCTTTTTGTAAAATAGTGAACTATTTGTATGATATTTTTCTCTAGAGAAAGAATTTTTTTAAAGGAATATTTTCAGGTACTTTTTGAAAGAATTTGTATTATATTTTCCCGAAAATTTACTTTTTTAAAGAGAGGTACTTCCTTTATTAAAACCTAATATTTTTTTAAGAAAAGGTACTATTTCTAAGAAAAATAAGATTTTTTTACAAAGAAGTACTTTTTTTTAGAATAGGTACTTTTTAAAGAAAGTTACTTATTTTCAGAAAGGCTTCTTATTTCAAGAAAAGTAAAGAAATGTATTATTTTAGTTGTAAGAAAAGGTACTCTTAAAGAAAGGAATTTTTTAAGAAACGGGATTTTTTAAGAGAATGCATTTTTTGAAGAAACGTTATTTTTTTTAAGAAATGGGATAGCTTTTTAGAATTTTCCTTTTTCTCAAGAATAGGTACAGTTTTAGGAGTAGGTACTTATCCCAAGAAAAGTTTAAAAAATTTATTCCTTACAGAAAATGTTACTTCTTTAAGATAAGGTTTTTTTTTTAAGAAAGGGTACTTTGCTTAATAATGTGAATAGGTATTTTTTTGAGAAAATTTACTTTTTTAACAAAAAGCACTTATTTAAGAAACTTTTGCTTTTTTAAACTTCTTTCACTTTGTCTTTTCTACATTTACTTTTGGTGTAGAATACGTCTTACCTTACGGTATAGGGAGTCATGTCAGATTGTTATTGTTGTAATCTTTATTTCATTGATTATGAGGAAACGGCGTGATAACTTTTTTTAAAAATTTTTTTGTAGGTAAATGAAGATGTTATCTTTCGTTTGATATACATTTCATATTGGTTGATATCTTCCTACTATTTAAATTTCTCAAATGAAAATTGTTTAAACACATACACTCAAACATATGTGTGGTGTTTGGTTGAGTGTTTGAGTTTGTAGCGTGAACACAAACTATGCTGCTGTTTCAGTGTGGACACAAACCTTCGGCTGTTGTTTTGATTGATGAAATATTGAAATTTCGTATATCTACTTATGTATTTAAGTGAAACAAAATGTTAAATGTGAATTTGAATTTAATATGGATATATAATTATATAAAATATATGAAAAAATTAATTCATACATTTTTATGTTAAATGAAAGTGCTGCCAAGTAAGCAAAATAACAATGCTGATATCAGACATAACTATCAAATAAATAAACTCATTTGCTTATGTTATTTATCATTTATTGTTATATATGTTTTCTGTCTTATTGGATGGCGTATTCTACGTTAAATTTAATGGCCGTGTCTCTGACACAGCCTGCAGTCACAGTCCGTGGCCGAAGGCCTCGGACAACTGTCTGCTGTTTTTTATTTTTTTATTGAGTTCAAAACTACAATATATACTAAATATTGGTTACAAGCTCCACCTAGGAGAGTTCTCATTAAACAAGAAATTTCCAAACATATGTTAGTCTAGACACAAACCAAAGCAAACGCACCCAATATAGTTGATAATACTGGGTTGTAGCATATTAGTGTAAAACAAAAGTTGTTTAATTTTTCTATTCATTTAGCCCCCATCCAACAACGTGCGATACAAGACTTCGCTCCAAAAAAAAAATAATTATATATTCCGCATATTGTAGCCTAGCCACAAAAGTCTCATAGTGTGAAATTTTCAGATTTTAAATTTTTCTAAAAAAAAAAATGGTGTCCAATAACATCTAATGAATGGATTGGGGAAACCCTCTCACAATCAGTGAGATGTGCACTTTCCAGTTTTACACTCACTGGATTGGGACCTACAGTTTTACACCGTTTACGAACGGTATTTTGAGAAGCATTTACATGGCTAAGTACTCGATAGTGTCGCCATCAATAAGCGAGGTGACCGCCGTCGAAAGAAATGTAAGGTATTCTAAGCTGGGATCGAACCCGCGTACTCATGCACAAGAACGCAATCCACTGTTAAAATCTGTCCCATTTTCTATTTCCTTTCGTAAAATATACCGTACGAATATATCAATTACTGAGCATTTTCTTGCATTCTTTAACCCAACAAAACAAGGTTATTGTCTCTACTGAAAATGTTTCAATTTTAAGTATGACGCTTTTTTAGATAGCTTTCAATATTAGTAAAAAAATTAGATATGGTTGGCCAAATCCATCAAGATTCCGAGATTTAGCCTTCACACATAAAATTGCAGGTTTTGCAGGTTTTCCGTTTACTTCAGAATAATGTGATAACAAACGTTTTCTGAATTTGAACTTTATGTCCGATTTTGTTAGTTTCAATTAATGTATGAGATGTTCTTGCTACAAGCTTACAAATTCAGGAGTATTTTTCGAACTGAAATAATGGTTGGTTTTCATTGGAATAACGGATAATTCAGTTAAGCACACTGGCTGGCATGACTAGTTGGGAACCTCGTGACAAGTTCATCATCAGATGCCTAACTACTGTTCCTGAATTGATACTATCGGTTGATCATCAATCGTATATATACTAACTGAATTATGCAATTTATATATGCGAATTAATATCGATCGAAGATCCCTAGGTATTAGCACATACTGGAAGGTCTATAATTCCAACACAAGAACAGAAAGCTTTTTTCCTCCATGGCCTTCTATGCCTCTTGCTATTTCTTTCTTAACATAGTCTTCTTTTACATCGATACATTTAGTCGATCGGTTTTTCAAATTTGTTGTTTCTTCCAAATAATAGGGTTTCTCAAAGTCTTCAAAATACAAATTTTTTTCATTAGCGACCTCGTCGCGACGTAGTCTATGTGGCTAAACTCAAAATATATGGTGGCTGAGGTAGTATTTCGGAGCGCAATATATGGGTGTTTGCCACGGCGACTACTCTCCTCTATGCCGGCACCTTGTTGTGTTAGAACACATTTTTATTCCCCAACTGCAATGATTTTTGCTTCAAATCAACGCCAAATCTATCAAGAATCACCGAATAATAGTCGACGGTGATTATTTTACCTTTAGCGCGGCAATCGGTGAGAATGTCACTGCATGCATCCCAACAAACTATGGCCGTGAGTCATAACCACGAGCCGACACACCCAACTTGGCCAACGTTCACCCGGAGAAGACCATTGATTTGAACGTTCCTTGTTCTCTGGTGTCTTATGACGGATCAAAGTTTTGTTTGTGTCGCCGTCACTATGCGAGGTGACCGTCGTCAAAAGAAATTTTAAGGTGGTCGTAACAGGGATCGAACCCAGGATCTCATGTACAAGAGGCGCGCACACTACCCATTGAACCACCGACGGCCATTTCTTCATTTATGAGAATGGTCCCTATCTGGTCATGCTTGTATGTTGCCGCCATATACTACTACCGTGCTTGGTTTACATTAAAAGAATAAAAGACGTTTCCCACTACATCCCATCTAGGGATTGGGAAGAGTTTCTGACAACCACTGAACTGTGTGCTTTGTAGTTTTACACTCACTGGAATGTACTTTGCGAACACCGGTTCCGAAATGTACTTTGCGAACTTTCCCAAGCCTAAATGGCCATTAGAGCGACCACGACTACACGACTAAATGATTTGTCTGCGTCGAGAGAAATATAATGGCAGGTATCAAACCTATGTTCTCAGGTGCAAACACTACCGTTGCGCCACCGATGGGAATTATTGGTGTTAGAGTCAAAAACAATTGACTATAATGATATGATATTGACTATATTTAGCAATATGTCAAAAACGACTTTTTGCGAAAAAGAACTTTTTTATTGTTGAATATGAATCTTTGGGGACTCAGAAACAATATTTATTCCAAGAGTTTTTTTTTAAAAGTTAGTTGTATTTCCAAATATAACACTGTTTAACCATTTTCGTGGGCTTAAAAATTAAAAAATTAAATGAAACAAAAAAAAAAAACCGGAATTTTTTAATTTTTTACAATAAACTGGGTTAGTAGCCTTTCATTTAAGATGAATATTTCATTCGCACACTGACAGAAAAAAATTATTATAATAATAAGTGGTAAAGGTAGATTTACGACTTTTTCATTTAAAATGGCACAAAACCGGCTAAAGATTTTTGGCCAAAATTTTCTATTTCTCGTTTAGAACCTTAAAATCTAAAATTCCACCAAGGCACTTCACGTCACAAAGCTTAGTTCGGACGTTATGAGTTGAGGAAGGTAAAAAAGCTAAAAATTTTGGGTTTTTTTCATTTTTCTTGAAGTTTTTTCAATTTTTTCCCAAACGAAACATTGTACTGCGAAGCGCCTTGGTAGAATTTAAGATGTTAAGGTTCTAAACGAGAAATAGAAAATTTTGGCCAAAAATCTTTAGCCGTTTTTGTGCCATTTTAAATGAAAAAGTCGTAAATCTACCTTTACCACTTATTATTATAATAATTTTTTTTCTCTCAGTGTACGAATGAAATATTCATCTTAAATGAAAGGCTACTAACCCAGTTTATTGTAAAAAATTCAAAAATTCCAGTTTTTCGGATATTAATAAAATTACAGGAAAAAATTCGTAATCAGTTGAAAAATCAATGACAACAAGAACACCCTATAATTCACATATCACGTAATTGAGGGCCACCCTAATGAGCATTTCAGATAGCCGAATGTATCCCCAAATCAGTACATATAATTTGGTACATATATCTTTAAATTGGAAAAACCACTTTTTTTGACATATTGCTAACTATATTGCGAATGAATGACTACATATATTGAAAAGATGTTTTAAGACCTCGGCCGGTAGAGGCATATCAGTCCACGTTCGGTTATGGTCCATGCATAAATTATACCAACCATGATTGGTACCATCGAAATTTGGTTCATAACATAAAGCAGAGAATGGTCGCTTTAAAAAATCTGATACATATATCGATTCACGATTCGAAACAACTGGCATACATATACCCGATACTATGGACTTTTATTATAAACAGGTTCTATAGGGACCTATGCAGCCGGATTTGCTCGACTTCAAAGCACCATTTGTATATACATATGTAGTTAGACATAGGCCACAAAAGGGCTTAAAAAACGACAAATGTAAAAAAAAATCAATGAGTGTTCGAACTCACGGATGATGTGTTAACACCTTTTTGCTACACGGTACCTGTTCGATTTCTATGAACACATTAGTAAATGTTACAATGGAAAATAAAAAATAATAGATTTTGTGTATACACCGGGCAATGCTGAACATCAAATGACTCGCTTTGGTTGGCCATATCAACAAACACGAAACAACCAAACACTCAACATCACACATACTTTGTCCGAAGTAGCTGACGTATACGTGTGTCACTTAACCACATGTTTGCCATATCAACAGCAACGCAACAGCCAAACACACAACATAACACATACTTTGTACGAAGTAGCTGACGGATTAGTGTGTCACCATAACGTCGACTGCTTGCAAATGAAATTTTGCGTGGCTATGCTTTATATCTCCGTTCAACAACAGCACCAGACACATGCACATGCATACATTATTATGTTAATACATACGCTATAGACACAATTTCGTTTGCCTCACCCCTGCCACACCACTCTTTCATTGCTCTCTTGCTCGCTCATTTTTGTTTAACACACCATTATTCTCTTTCGCAGTCGCAGAAAATCTGGTTTTAGCAGCAGCGTAAAATCTGACTTTGATAGATTTAGTCCCTATACGCCGCTATAGATGTTAACACATCAAAATTATTCTGTGTACTATATCTGGCACCTTCCCAGCCGAAATCCAGGCTAAACCCGTGCCCTCTTACTTGAGATGCCTATAGCCCCAACAACCCCACGCACTTCCTTACTCCGATCGTCCAATATCATTCCAAGGATTTTATCAATGACTTCTGGCGTAACCACCTGAACTTTCATAGTAACTTGTGGCGGTACAACCACAACGAAATTCAGCCTAACACATTTTCACCATTGAACTTGGTGGCACAGAGTTCCCATAGTATTTACTAAGACTTTCCTTGGTTACGGTGATGATTGTTTTACACTAAGCATAATGGTTGTTGACCACACGAAATAGATTTTTTTCTATTTTCGACGAAATTCAAAAGTTTGTCCGATTTCAATGGCTGCTAAATATAAACTAAATGACGCAGCTTGCTTAACATTTTCACAGATTTCTACTAACAACTGCTATTTCACTTTTAATTAACTGGTACGTGGAAATTGCAAAAAGTCACGGTGGTTTCAAACCACTTGTAAAGGGTTTTTCAACAGAGACGCTACAAAAGTAAATTGATAGGGACAGCAAACGACGCCAAATATTTTCCCGCTCTTTTGACATTTCTCTTCAGTAAGGTTTGCCAATTCATCATGGAAACATATACGAGCCAAGAACGAGTCGAAATTATTAAAATTTACTACCGAAATTTGGAGTCAGTGGCCTCAACTTTAAGAGCGCTACGATTCGGATTTTCATCGGAAAATCCTCTTCAGCGATGAGGCTCATTTCTGGCTGAATGGCTTCGTGAATAAGTAAAATATGCGTTATTGGTCAGACAGCAATCCACTCGCAATCCAGGAGTCATCATTGCATCCCGAAAAAATCACGGTTTGGTGCGGTTTTTGGGCCGGAGGCGTCAACAAGCCCAGCTAGGATTGATGAACTTCATACGAATATGGAACGTGAAATTGCAGCAGTATCGGCCGACTTATGATTGAAAACCGTCGAAAATTGGGTTCAGTGTCTGGACTTCCGCAAGCGTGCCCGTGGTGGCCATGCAAAAGAAATCGAGTTCCATACATAATGGCATCGAACGTACTTTCACAGGAATAAAGAATTTCATTGGTATCGAAAACCGGTTTTGTTTTATTTAAAAAAACTTTTGTAGCGCTCTTATTGAAAAACCCGATACTTCAATTATACTTAGTAACACTGTGTTACCCAGTACTGGCGATTCATATTCCAC
This sequence comes from Phaonia tiefii, assembly GCA_963931995.1. Classification (NCBI taxonomy): domain Eukaryota; kingdom Metazoa; phylum Arthropoda; class Insecta; order Diptera; family Muscidae; genus Phaonia; species Phaonia tiefii. The sequence goes on along the minus strand of OZ008368.1, from coordinate 321,612,691 downwards.
ATACGCGACCGACATAATGTTACAAAAATTTTATATTTATTTAAAGTATTTCTAAGTTTAGCTGAATTCGGTTCAATTAAATTTTACCCTGAATATTCATTAAATCCAAATATTGGGCATTTAGCTCAGATTTACTGCTTCTCTGTAAATGGCTCTTATGAATTGGTATGTAAGAAAAGGGTCACATACGAGTCATTCTAATATGCTTTTAGGTGTATATGTTTAAAAACTATTGTTTTGTTTAAAAAGTTTTTTGCATTTTGTGCACGTTTCGTTGCTGTTACATGAAAATCAAGACTTCGAATGTGGTTGTTTAAACATACAGGGTGTTGCAAAAGTGGAGACATGAAGATTTAAATGCAAAATCTTCACTTATTTGGCAGAATTATTCATTGTCTAACTAACGGCTGCAAATAAAATTGACCGTCTGTTAATTAAAATTGATTTCATAATTGGGCAACTATCGTTAAGAAAGTAAATCTGTGCAAATGGCAAAGGCTTTTGAAAAATTATTATTCTAGCAAATTCCAATAAAAATATTGATTTTTTTTCAATAAAACAACTTTTCCCCTTGGTTGATTCTCATATATGGCAACATATAAAATACGCCAAATTTGTGTTAGCAATTTAGAATATTAAAATTTTATATTCGTTTCCGTGCTATTTGCTTTCCTATTTATGATGTTCGTGAGGTCAATAAGGTATATCATGACGCTTTACTCACTTCGGTACAAAAAAAATAAAAAATCTCAATATTCTAAGTTGGTTGATTACAGTGTTTTTGCTGTTGTAGTTCTATCCCTGCGTTGTTTTTCATGAAGGATACATCTGTTTCGGCTGCTTGGCTTTTTACCCTAAACACCATTTATTTTTCTGTACAAAATAAAGTTGTAACTGTTATCTTACATGCACGCAACACATTTTAGCTGCAAAGTAACATTAGATAAACACTGCAATTTACTTTCATTCGCTTGAAGGAACTAAAGATTTACAAAAGTGTAACAATAAAAAAGCTAGAATGAAAAATTTTAAATGGGTGGTATAATTACATTAGGGTGGAATTTATTTCGATGAGCATTCTTTTTATTTTTTCTCAGTTTTAAGCAGCGTCGGGCGGATTGATATAACACTTGACTTAAATATGTAATGCTGCAAACAAGACAATGTTAATTCAGGGCGTTTCTAGTGCAATTCCCAATTTTAGAAAAAAATATATCCAAATACCAGTTTAAAGAATGACATTAATGTTACGGCAAATATTTATGAATCAATGTAAAATTGTGACACTGTAATTAATCGTCATCTTGTGAATTTGAAGTAAACCAGTAAAAATCAACATGTAGCGCCTCGATGTCAACCTTCAAATTTATCTCATATAGCTGAGTTCTTGCAAGTAAATAATTCTAAAAATAATAAGCTTTGACGTCGTGACGCTACGGGTTAGGGTTATCCTATTATCACCACATATTCACCAATTAATCAATAGTTACTATATAATAATTACAACTTTTCTAGAATCTGTTTGTTGAAGATAAATAAAATCTACAAAATCTAAATTAAATAAATGAATTTGTACATCCCAAAACAAAACATTTACACCAAGAGTGATAATATTCCACCCGTCGCTCCTTAAATTTCAAGAGGAATTTTGTAGAATGAGATTTAGTTTTTTGTCAAAGCTGACTCGGAGAAAATATTTTCACAGGAATTAAAAGGATAATCGGATGAGATCAACACGAGTAAGAAACGATATCGAAATCATTATCGTGTTGTCGGTAGCGAAGTTTTATTAACACGTGTATTTTAAATGGCACATGAACTGTCCTTATCAAAAAATGGGGATCGTTAGAACGATTATCGCCATGCACAATTAGGCCTCGGGATTATTCCAAAATTGTCACCAGTTTTGCATAGGGTAGTAGTTATTTATAAGGTACGGGCGTCGGTGGCGGATTGGTTAGTGTACACGGCTCTTATTCCTTTGAAGGTGGGTTCTATATCTGCTGTGTCCTCTTTAAATTTTTTTCCACGACGGTGGGCTTGCTTTGTAAATGCAACATTACCGAGTACTTAGTTATGAAAAAGTTTCTGATAATACAATTCGTAAACTGTGTAAAACTGTTGCTCCCAATCAGTATTTGAAAATCTAGAAACAAAACAGATCACTGGTAGCGAAAAGATCGGCCTTATCCTTTCATGGGATGTAATGTGAAATTATTAATTTATTTATTTTATTCAGAAGAACTTGTGTAACAAGTTTATAAAATTTCGATAAATCCAAAAAAAAGCAAATACAAATTAAAAATACATAATGTGGACAAATTTGAAATTTGATTACGATGCGTAATTTTTAAACTATATTCGAATTTCCTCAATTTTTGACTATAACCATTTTATACCAAAAATTAAATGTAAAAAATAAAAATTAAAAGGCATATACTGACGCATATTTAGTAGTGTATTCAAAAAACAGCAGACAGATGTCCGAGGCCTTCGGCCACGGACTGTCCCTGCAGGCTGTGTCAGAGACACGGCCATTAAGTTTAACGTAGAGTACGCCATCCGATAAGACAGAAAACATATATAACAATAAATGATAAATAACATAAGCAAATGAATTTATTTATTTGATAGTTACTTTTGATAATATACATAAGGTTATGGTAGGCAAAATAGGATAAATATGTTTTTAAATTGAAAGAGTAAGGATAAATGATAAATAACAGACGCAAATCAATTTGATTTATATTTTTTATAATTAAATATCCATGTTAAATTCAAATTCACATTTAACATTTTGTTTCACTTAAATACATAAGTAAATATACGAAATTTCAATATTTCATCAATCAAAACAACAGCCGAAGGTTTGTGTCCACACTGAAACAGCAGCATAATTTGTGTTCACGCTACTCAAACACTCAACCAAACACCACACATATGTTTGAGTGTATGTGTTTAAACAATTTTCATTTGAGAAATTTAAATATTAGGAAGATATCAACCAATATGAAATGTATATCAAACGAAAGATAACATCTTCATTTACCTACAAAAAAATTTTTAAAAAAGTTATCTCGCCGTTTCCTCATGATCAATGAAATAAAGATTACAACAATAACAATCTGACATGACTCCCTATACCGTAAGGTAAGACGTATTCTACGTCAAAAGTCGGTGTTTTTAAAAATGTCGGTTTTCGGTTACATTGAATGTTCTTAATTTGGCGATACCAGTTTTCAGTCAAACCTCTTAATAACCGGTTTCGGGTTGCATTACGAAACGAAAATCTATACGTTTATATTGAAATCAGTCTTTTTGAATTTTCCCAGGATCGAACTTCATATTCTACTTCGCATCGATATCGCGCCTAATATACTTATATTACTTTTTGCGAGAAACTGTATAGAAAACAGGCCAAAGCATATTCTGACACATAACTTTTACAGGGTTAGAAAAAATAGAATTTTTAAGTTTTTAGTACGTAGATTTTTCTGATTTAAATGTCAAATTGACATATATTAATTTTTAGTCGATTGAAGTAAATACGTATTTCAGCTATTTTTTAAATTGGCGCTAGTTCTTGTTATAACAAAAATTCAATTCGGTGGGAACATTAAGAAAATAAATAAATAGTTTCCCGTTACATCACATGAAGGGATTAGGGCGAGCTTTTCACAAACCAGTGAAGTGTTTGCGTTCTAGTTTTACACTCACTGATTGGAACCTACAATTTTACACCGATTCCGAATGGTACTTTGAGAAACTTTTCATTACTGAATACTCGATAGTGTCGCCGTCACTAAGCGTGGTGACCGCCGTCGTAAGATATTTAAGGTGGTCAGAGCAGGGATCGGACCCACGTTCTCATGCACAAGAGCCGCGAACACTACCGACGGTGGGAACATTACGTTCTAAAGAGGACAAGATTTGTATCAAGTCTTTCCTTTTGACAAGGACATCGTTGTTGTATAGATATACTCTTATTATTTTGCAATACATTTTCCGGGGTGGTCTGGATCAAATTTTTAATATTTATAATTACTCCAATCTACCATCCTCCTTACTGAAAACAGAAAAATTCATTTTTTGCAGAATATCCCTAAAAAAATTATGCGTCAGTACATGATTTGCAATGTTTTATATACCATTTGATGCGCCATAGACCCACTTTCACATGATACTTATATTGTGCACATGTTCTTTAGCTAAAGTACAAATTTCTTTGAAAAAAAAAATTATCCACCTTGCGCGATCGCAATGATAGACACGAAATATTCTGGGAATCATCAGAAAACAAACCAAGGTACATTTTGAGGGGTGGACAAAAAACACTGTTTTCGCCACCATGTAATGTGAGTCGATCTAATGTATATGAGTTATCTATTTTATGGGTCGGCCTATACGTTTTGCAGATATAGAAAATTTTTTTATTTGGCTTACCCTGTCACCCAGGGTAACACTTTAGACATCGCCGTGTGTAGTGCGTAAACAACGCTAACAAACCCCATGTGTAACGGGAAACGATCATTATCACGTCCGCTTGGCTATTTGCATTATTACGAAATTTCGTTATCAATTTCGCATAAGATGTCCAGGAGAAAAATTCTCAATATTAAGTATATTTATGCAGAAAAATTCACGATTTTCGATTTAATTTCCAATTAATTAGAGATAGGTCGATATGATATATTCTCAATATTGCTAGTATTTTGTACCTTATAAGTGTATACACTACGGAGAAAACACATTCTTGGCATTAGATCTAAATTTTAAGAAAACAATATTATTTTCCATCCACATTGAATGCTGGGTATAAAAGCCGCTCATTCTTGGTGTTAAATCGAAGTCGATATTAATGAAATTTTATGAAAAAATGTTACGGTCTGTGGTAAGATCGATGTTGTATAACTATAAAAATTTTATTTATAAAATAATATTTATTATTATCTTTTAAAATCATATTTGAAGCATAAAATATAATTTATGTGTTACGGTTTTAAACCATTTCTTTTGGGACGAAGTTCCTTATCGCATGTTGCGAGATGGGGCTAAATGAAAAATTTTTAAACAACTTTTTTTTAACTAGTTTGTTAGCCCATTATTATCAACCATAGCTAAAGGAAATAAGTAGATATCCCACAGGCGTTGTCAAGTACTGCCACTTTGAGCTGTGTTGTCATTTTGTAACTTTCATTGACGTTTCTCATAACATTCACTGACGTTTATTCAACAGTGTTTTCAATACAAAAATAGAATCATTTTCCAGGTTGTGCTATTCAAACAACAAATTTAGTTTTTTTTTCATGTCGTTGTGTGCCCCACTTTCAAGTAAAAATTTTGTTATTTTGATTGTATCTTTTTGTTTACTGTTATTGTTGGTGTTCGTTTCTGTTGAATTTGTGAGTAACGGACAACAAAACAAAAACAAAATCCCCGTTGATGTTGCCTACCACACCCATTGTTAGCACCTGTTCTAAATACATCTTGCAAGGTATATTTTGTTTGGGATCAAAAGTTGTAATTATTGCATCCAGCTCCATCTAGGAAATATCCCATTGAACAAGAAATTTCCCAAAGCATGTGCGATATCTAGTTAATTCCTTTATCTATGTTATCAACTATATTGGGTACTTTTGGTCTGGTTTGGTTTAAAGGGCAATTTTCTAGGTGGAGCCTGTGTATTACATATTGTAGTTTTGAAACCAATAAAAATAAACTTAGAAAAGCCAAAGTGCAAGACTGGCAAATCCATGAAACACAACCCTCAGCATGGAATTATATTTAGCAGCACTTTAACCCTCGTAGTTTTGGTTTGTGTCCAAACTAACATGTTTCCTGTTTAATGGGAAATTTTCTAGGTGGAGCCTGTTTATTACATATTGTAGTTTGAACCGAATAAAAAGTAAATTTAGAAAAGAAGCTTAAAAAAATAACATCTTAAAGGAGTACCTTTGCTCAAAAAAGTAAATTTTCTTACAAAAAGTACATTTTCTTAAAAAAAAGTAATTTTTTAAATAAGTACCTTCTCTTAAAAAAGTACATTCTCTTACAACAAATTGCCTTTTCTTAAAAAACTAAATTTTCTTTAAAGAATACCTTTTTTGTAAAACAAAATAACTTTTCTTGAGATAAGTACCTACTCCTAAAATTGTATCTGTTCTTTCGTAAAAAAAAGCTTTTCTTTAAAAAAAAAATACCTTCTCTTACAAAAATTCCTTTTCTCACTTTTATCATTTCTTTGAATTTGAATTTTTGTGACCGATTTTTGTTAGTTTTTAGGCACAGTAGTTAGGCATCTGATGATGAACTTGTCACGGAGTTCGAAACTAGTCATGCCAGTGAGTGTGTGTTGAAATTGAATTGTCTATTATTTCCAACAAAAACCAACCATTTTTCAATTAGAGGAATGGTCATGTCTTATGTATAAGCTTGTAGTATAAATTTCTCATACATTAATCAAAAAGTATCATTTCTTAAAAATAAAGTACCACCTTTGCTTTTGTTTTCTTGAGATAAGTAGCCTTGCTGATTATATCTAAGTAAATTTTCTTAAAAAAATAACCTTATCCTAAAAAGAGTACCGCTTCTTTAATAAGTGCCTGTTCTTAAAAAAGTATTTTTTGTAAAAAAAATGCATACTCTTAAAATACCGTTCGGAACCGGTGTAAAACTGTAGCACCCAATCAGTGAGTGTAAAACTGGGACGCTCACAACTCACTGGTTTGTGTGAAGCTCTCCCTAATCCTTTCAAGGGGTGTACCGGGAAAATATTTTTTTTTTATTTTAATAAAAAAAAAGTACCTCTCATCAAAGAAAGGCCCTTTTCGGGAAAATGTAATACATATTCTTCCAAAAGGGGCCTAAAAATATACTTTTTTTTTCAAAAAATACATTCAATAAATAAAAAATTTCTTAACAAAAATTTTACAAGATCCATTTAAATTACAGTATTTTTCAACAGGCGCCTTAGGTGTGTTGGAACTAACTAGTATATAATATAGAGCGAAAGGAACTTCGTTCCAACCGGGTGATCCCTGGCACCTCATGTAATTTTTTTTATATATTTTCTACGAACCCTGAAAACTCCCTGAAACACTCTACAATTTCTTTGACCTATCTATTCTCCTATTTGAGTAAAGTTTCCTTTGAAAGTGCATTTGTAATTTGTTTTCAATTGTGAGTACTGATTATTGTTTTAAAAATTTCTGCTACCATATTATTTGTGTTGCCATATATTCCGGAACTTACATCTAAATCGCAGGATAACACAACATTTTACGTAACATTTTCGAATGTTAATGTATAAGAAGTTCATACTACAAGGTTTCAAGATCTGATTTATCTATAAAAGTGAAAAATGGTTGGTTTTCGTTGGAAAAGTAGTTAATTTAGGAAAGCACAATCATCGGCATCACCAGTCATGTCCTTTGGATTAGGTACGTTGTATAAGACTACTTGCCATCACGGTGTAATCAAGCTGCTATTTATATATTTATTTATTTTTGTATACATATATTTGCGTTAAAAGCGAAATAACAAAAAAATACTGTTCGTAATCATAATAAATGGTGTAATTATTTGTTCGCATTTATGCTATTAACTGGCACAACTTTAAACTAGTTTGTAAAGAACTAAAAAAAACAACTTTCATTTACATTCCAATGTGTATAAATTAGGGTGCACCTTTTATATGATTTCAAAATATAAGTTTCAATACTTGAGTGGTTTGCGATTTCAGACTCAGAAAGTACAGTAATTAAATTTTGAATAGAAACTGTGAATAGAGTATTAATTTGAATTTGTTATCGATCCTTTTAAATATGACGTATTGCTGTGTTCTATGATTATAATCTAAGTTAACGACCCAATTCTACAGCTCCACATCTTAACATAGACGTCATGTGCACTCTAAAATTTAACATACACATTTTATCATTACATTTTATAAAGTGGTTGAGAAAATACTCGTCCAATTGGCTACTGATTGATGAAGACCTACAGTTGCACACCGATTCAACGAAGATATTAAAGGTCGCAAATATTTTGCAAGAAATTGGAACGAATTTTTTATATTGGGCAGCCGAACTAACCACACAAATCGAAATAGTTTAAATACTACTGTATTTCCTTTGGCTGAATAAATCTACAAGATATTCGTAGCTGGCGCTGCTTCACTCACTATTTGAGAATATTAATAGTGACTTAAAAAACTCAATTTAATAGACAACAACCCACCGGTATATAAAATATATCTATCCATTACACCATACAAGCTTATAAATACTAGACACAGTCTGAGAGAGAATACCAGTTTCAATGACTGCGGTGTGCACATCAATACAATAAGACTGCTGTCAAGTTTTCTACATAAAGTGTACTCCATCTACTGCTCGAAGTCTTACACAAAAACTACGGCCCACCTCCAATTAAAGAGCTGGAATGGTAAAATACGTATGCCACCCTAATAAATACACATACCTAAAACTTGAATGTTTATTAGATTTGTATGCAAAAATTTAATCTAACTATAAAATTTTAAAATTTATGTGAAATTTTGTAAATTATGTTTGACACGCTGATGTTTGCTATTGCTACTCTGGTCGTAAATATTTTGTGATAGCATGTCATAATAAAGCAACGGAATTACCTTAAAATTACACGATTCTATACAGGGGATTAAAGGTTGAATTGGGAATTACATACATGGAATTTACATGGGATTACTAAATGCACAGCCACATATATACTTATATATGTATTAGGGTAGGTCAATTTGTATGGGACCAAAACACTTGACAAAGAATATAGCAGACACATAATCTACGGCAAATTTTAAGAAAATTTTCCCAAGAATCCATGGTTCTATAATCAAAATCGAGCTCGCGATTTTTCAATTGAAAATTTGTATATTAGTGTAAAATATCGACCCAAAGCCATACTTTTGAATCTTGATACTCACCGATATTCTACTCGTTTCTATCGTTACAATGACGTTTACTCTAGGTCGAAACTCCTCATGGTTCATGTTTTATAGCTGTGCCAAGTTGGGCATCTGCAGCATTTTTGTGTAATGTTAGATTAACTTTTGAATGCGATATAAGATTGTAGCGACCAAGGTATCGCCTGATAGGTTTTAACCTTATTTTTAGGAATAAAAATACAAATGGTAAATCTAGTATCGCGTTCAGAAGTTTTTCTAACATTAACACAAGTATCTTTACACAAAAATACTGTAGATGACCAACTTGAAAAAACATGAACCGTGGGAGTTTCGACCTAAAACAATCGAGTAGAATATATTTCGTTGAAATCGAACAGTATCAAGTTTCAAACGAATGGCTTTTGGGGCGATTTGTACGCTAAAATTTTCAAGTGAAAAACCGCGGGCTCGAGTTTGATTTTAGAACCATGGTTTCTTGGTAACATTTTCATGGCGAAGATTACGTTTCCGTTATACTCTTGGTCGGCAAAAAAATTTACCCACCCTAATACATTTAGTATATGCAAATGTATTTGAATATATGGATCATAAATTTAGTTAAAATTTTACTTTAAAGATTGGACTTCACATGTTACTTCATCAGCAGTAAACCTGCTGAAACCTTAATTAGCTTATTTTGAATAAATTGAAGTTGTAATTTGAACTGAATTGAAATTAAATTGACTAAGGTGCAATATTCGTTGTGAGGGATGTCTTAAGAGTAAATTTAATAGGTACAGAAACAGGTGAATTATATATGACATTTTTTAAAATATGTCACCTAAATCAAAGGTACAATTTGATATACAAGTTTTATAGAAGTCTGAGATTTAACGTGATATAGATGTTTAAATTTTCATAATAAAAACAAACATGTTCGGGTGCACAACTTTAATGAATGAATTTCAGTACTGACGTACCAGTGGCATGAATATACACTATTGGCTATAAGTTGTGTGTACTATAATGTATATCTACAATATGTTATACTAATCTTTTTATTTTATTACATATACCATTCTATCTATAGTGTCGTTTTAAAAGAAGTTTCTCAAAAAGCAGCCTCATAATTCCATGCGAACTGTGTAGTAATTTCCGATCTAGCCACAGATCTTCATTAGCGGTTGTTTGAAATGTAGCAAACTAAATGCAAACTAGAATATCCCAATATGCAATTGTGCGAAAAATGCCGAAATCAAAACACACAAGAAAACATTTACAATAAGTTTTTTCTATATCCACACAACCATCGGTTCCGACTAGAAATGATTTTTGTTGTTGCCTAAAAAATCAATACAATCCTTACAGACAATAAGAATTGCCTGCAGTTTCGTTATCTTCTATTTTGAAATTATGTGTGTAGAATAGAATATGTCATACGAGGGCTGATCAATAAGTTCGTGACTTTTTGAATGAAACACAGTTTTTTTTTGCAAAACAAAAAAGTTTTTGTAACATAATCTCCTTTTAGTTCAATACAGTTAGTCCAACGTTTCTCCAATTTTTGTATCCCTTCCAAACAATAGCAATTTTCGAAGTGCATAAAATAGTTATTTGTTCGATCAATATTTCCATCGTTGGACCTAAATCTCTTTCCACCCAGCCATTTCTTTAGGTTTGGAAATAGGAAACAATCCTTTGAAGTTGTCACACGATTACGTTTATGATCAATTTAGAGCAAACGCGGCACCGGTCTTGCAGACAGTTTTCCTAAACCCAAGTGATCATTTAACACATTCCGTGTGTTCAAGGGCACAACCAAAATTTACTTGACCTCTTCTTAACTTCGCACCCTGAAAAGTACGAAGTTAACACGCTTGCACCTCTGGGTAATTCGGATCACTGTATCATTTCAGCGTCCTTTTCGTATTCAGCTCTTCGTCTCGCTTCAAACACAGTCCCGAAGCGAACAATTTTTATCTACGAAGAGGCACGTTGGGCTGAGCTCAACAACTTTTATCGGCATTTTAACTGGAAGCTTTGTTTTCTGGACAATGACATAGATGCTGCTGCTGAAATGATCGAGAAGATAATTTTGATTGGTATGAATTCATTCATTTCGACGAAAATTATTTCGGTAAAACCATCGGAAAAAAGTTGGTGTAACCAGACATGCAAGAATGCTGTCAGATCCAAAGAGGACGCGTTCAGAGACTAGCGTTCTAATAAAAACGTTGATACTGAACTGCTACGCAAACAGGCAAGATCCAAGTGTGCCAAAGTACTTCGACGCGAAAAGTTTCTTCACGAACAGCGTATTCGTGCTAAAGTCCTTTCTTCCCCTAGTGGAAGTAAGAACTTTTGGTCATTTGCAAGAAGAATAAAGGATAGTTCTTCCTCTATCCCAACTCTTCTTAAAGATGACATAACATTCACTGAACCGGTTGAAAAAGCTAACCTCTTGGCTGAAATGTTTGCAAGGAACTCTTCCATGCCGGATAGCAATCTACCACTCCCCGTGATCAATTACGTATCTTGTTCCATGCCCAAGATATTTTTTCGAACGCGAGGAGTTAAAAAGGTTCTTGCGAATCTCGTCGTAGGTAAATCCCCGGACCCGGATGGCATATATGCACTGGTCTTGAGTAGGTGCTCTTCGACACTGGCGTGTCCACTGCGCAATCTTTTCAACCTTGCATACCGTGCCGGAGTCTTCCCGGCGCATTGGAAGATTGCTAATGTCCAGCCAATCCCTAAAAAAGGTGATGCAAGTAACCCTGCAAATTACCGCCCAATTGCAATTTGTTCTGCGCTCTCGAAGGTTATGGAGAGCATGGTTAACCACAATCTAGTGAAGTATCTTGAGTCCAATGACCTTCTTAATGATCGGCAGTATGGCTTCCGTAGAATGAGATCTACTGGAGACCTGATGGCGTTCCTTTCGGAACAGTGGAGTCGATCCATCCACCGGCTTGGTGAGAGTAAGATAGTGGCTCTTGATATTTCCAAGGCCTTTGACAGAGTATGGCACGATGCACTCTTGTCAAAGCTCGCTGCTTTTGGTGTCGGTGATAACTTCACTCGATTTATATCGAGTTTTCTCAGAGATCGCACTATACGAGTTGTTGTAGATGGGGTAAAATTGACTGCAGGTGTACCACAGGGCTCTTTTCTTTCCCCTTCTCTTTTTCTTATTTTCATTGACGATCTCCTGGGTCAGACTGTGAATCCAATCTACTCTTTTGCCGATGACAGTAACCTCTGCCATTCTTATTCATTCGATCGTAGGCCTAGTCTTCAAGAGATTGAAGTCAAATGCCGGACGATGAATGAAACACTCGACCGCGATCTGGTGTCCATTGTTGAATGGGGTCGAAGGAATAGAATAGATTTTAATGCGAGTGAGACCCAGTGTTGTTTGTTGTCGCATAAACGTATTGCTGACCCAGGTGTGTCGTCATTGTCTATGGACGGTGTGGATATTGATGAATCAGACGCTCTTGATGTTTTGGGCATGAAAATACAATGTGATGTCCGTTGGTCAAAACATGTATTTGAAGTGTCGAAAGATGCATTCAAGTGTCTAGGCTTTTTAAAGCGGTGCAAGAAATACTTCACTCCATCTGATCTTCTCATTATCTACACCACCTACATCAGGCCAAACATGGAGTATAACTCCCATATATGGGCACGTGCTCCTAGGACTTCTTTGGAGCTTCTCGATCGTGTCCAGAGGAGAGCGACGGTGTTAGTAGGGGACAGTAGGGTATCCAACTCTATTGCCTCCCTTGAGCATCGTCGAAATGTGGGTTGCGTGTCACTGTTCTATCGATATTTCCACGGTATGTGTTCCTCGGACATCCATCAACTTATGCCGGACGTGAGGATATTTATCCGAAGTACGCGGCTTTCCAGGAACTCTCATCCGTTTTTTATCGAGTGGCCGATTGACCGGACTACACACTATAGAGAAAGTTCGTTCTTCAGCCGTACAGTCCGTATGTGGAATAAACTTCCGGCTAGTGTATTTCCCACCAATTGTGGCATACAAACATTCAAGGCAAATATCAACAGACACTACTCCCTCTTTCCACCCTCTACTACCTCAATTTTCTTTCTCCAACACGATGCACCGCATTTATAGGGGGCATCCCCTGAGTGTTGGTTTGATAAAAAAAAAAAAAAAAAAAAAGAAACCACACTGCCATATGAAATGCCTATGATATCCGCAATCTCACGCACTTTTACTCTTCGATCGCCCAGCACCATATAGAGGATTTTTGGAAATTTTCGGGTGTATTGACCTCAATTGACCGTCCAGAACATTCAGCGTCATTTGTACTTGTGAAAATCACTAAACCACTTTTTTTACCATTGAAATCGATGGTGCAGAGACCCCATAGTATTTATCAAACTTTTCCTTGGTTTGATTGACGGGGTTTTTTCGCAAGAAATAATGTTTAACGAGCACTCGAAATTCATTCTTCCAATTTTTAAAAAATGCACGAGGTTGTATTTTGTAAAGTAAATGACGGAAATGACGGACAGTAGTCTATTAACAGGTGGTACTTGATGGAAGCAGTGATGCATTTCCTATAACTACGAGGGAAGTTCGAAAAGTAACGGACTTAGTGATCCACCCTCGTACTTACGATGAACAAAACACGTTAATGTTTGCGTAAACGATTTAGACGTACTTGAGTGTCAAGTGGTTTGCTCTGGGCTTTAAAAATTTTCACAAAGAATGATTACTGCGATAGATTTTCGTCATTTTGGAACGTTTTGCAGGGTCTGGTTCTTGATATTGAGACCCAATTTAGTTTATTGGTTTAAAATTATCGCCAGCTGTCAATGTACGACAACAAATTCTTCCAAAACTAATAAAATGCTCATCGAATTATTAGCAAGCATGTAGGTCATTAAATGCTGGAACTCTCAGCTTTTGTTTTAGTGAATTTATACACATTAACAAAATTAATATTTCTATTCAACAAGGACTAAAAGTTTTCTCCTAATTTACTTAAATTACGAGAATTAGAAAATGTAAAGCGAGATAAAGAAATCGAGCGAAAACGCACTCACTCGCACAAGTAAAAAAAGGTCAACTGTGCATTCATGCGTTGAAATACAGAAAACTTACCTTTTTGGAAATCAAAACATTTCTGGAATTAAGATTTAAATTTTCCTAATAGACCCTGGGTACCTCTTTGGCCTGCAGGCGATATCTTTGTCCGTTAGCATGACGATTTGTTGTTTGAAAAAGTGTCCCATAGTCTGTTTAGTCTTAAGATATCGACCCTTCCAAACAGTATATCCTTTTGCTACTTTATACAAAATAGAGAACAATTTTGTGAAATTCCTTTTTCAGGATATTTAATGTATCACAAACTGAGTAGAATATTAACATAATTTCCATTTATTGTCATGAAAAGAAAGGGAAAAAATAAGTATTGTATTTTGATTAATGTCAAGAAGTTTAGTAAAAGAAGAAAGCATAAAAATTTACCTAGTAATTTGAGAAAAGCTTAAGAGTTTGTTGTTTATAATCATTAAGGATATTGTTATTGTTATGCAGACTGTTTAGATTGATGGTGTTCCAATTAACCCCATGCGTAAGAGAACAAAAGAAGTTGACAATAACACTGAGTCTTCAAAGTATAACATAAAACAACAGTTGGGTATAAAGTAAGTAAACCTGCAAGTCCTTAAAGATGTGTATACAGCAAAAGTACTAAAGCAACTTTATTTGAGTATCTAAGACGGTAAAACATCATGAATTTTTTTTTTGCTACAAAAATATTACTTTTGGCTGATACTTTCATATTTTTAATGATGATGATTTGTGTTAAAATTCTTGGAAATTTCCATATTATACATTAAATATCCTTTAATTTAACTGGAAAGATTGAGACTTTTTGTTAAAATCATTGCTGTGGGATAGTTCGACAAGATGTTACCACTATCTTCGATTTTCCTTATATTGGATTCCAATATATAGGATTCGTAATCGTCTAACAGTTAGTTTTTGTACTTAGTTTTGTTTCTGTAGTGTTCATAATTTATTGAAGTTATGTACATATTCAATTTTATATTTTCCCTCTGCTTTGTTTTCCATTATGTGATACTACTTGTCTACATTAAGCCATCCTGTGTGTTGCACAAATTATACTTTCATGTTATACAATGTTATGGAATTAATACTATTTCCTTCACAACATAAAATAATTCAAAAACAAATAACCATTTTTCAATTAGAAAAATGATCCTTGTAGGAACAAAAAATTGGTCATAAAATGCATATAACACCTTCAGGAACGTCTTTGAATTACAGCTTAGAACATTTCGTGTGCCAGGTTTTACATTTCCAATGATTACAAACATTGCCTACTTTAAGGCAGTTGTTTGGAAAGTACTTTCTAGCTTACTAAATATTCTGATTCTACGCATTTGTATGTTGGAACTAGTTTTGGTGATAAAAATTAAAGACAAATCGACATTTATTACTAGGAACACCTTATGTGTCCTCCCTAAAAGTATGCCCAGATAAAGAATATTGTTTGAACTTTTAACGGTATTTGTGTGTCATACAAGTAATGTGTATATATCATTCATGGTGCAAATTAATTAGTTTGAATTACCTTTCGAAATGCAATTTCAAAAAAAATGTCAATACCCATTGCACTTATTTTCAATTGAACTTATTTTCAAAGCATTTCTTTCATATTGGCACTTTTGGTTTTCAAATATTTTGTACAGTACAGGTTTATGAATTTGAAAGAAATATAAGGCAATACCTATCAAAGCCACAAACCTCTACATATAAAATACTTTAAAAACAGAATTTCCAGCAGTCAAACAAATTCAAAACAATTAAAAGCATTTCCATATTTCATTACAATTGGCATTCCACAACCTGCAGTTGCATTGACTGAGCAAATGCAAATTAAAAACTTTTTAATTGTCATTGCGAACAATGCTAATTTTTTAGCATTCGCATTAGATAAAGTAATGCAAATTAAACTCCAATTCAAATTAAGAAAAACCCGTGCATGGTATTTTTATATAAACTAGGCCTGAGCAAATATAAATTTTAAGTAATTTGCAACAGAATCATGTGAGGGCCTAGATAATCACAGATTTCTCTGCCAATTACTACCCTGTTCTTAGAACACTAGAATATCCTTTTAGGTAAGTGCGATAGCTGTGTAAAATTCCAAACAGTTCATACTTTCTAAGCTGTGTGTGTCAAAAACTTGGTGTAGCCCTCGGTGACGCAATGGTGAGCGTGTGCTATTGTAAATGATTACGAGGGTTCGATCCTTTCTCTGAAAACCTAGCACGGCTTTCGAAGGCGGTCACCTCGCTTAGTGACGGCGACACTATCGAGTATTTAGTCTTAGAAAAGCTTCTCAAAATACTGTTCCGAATTGGTGTAAAACTCAAGGTTCCAATCAGTACGTGTAAAGCTAGAAAGCGCCCTTCACGCGTATAATGGGAAAACTTTTTTATTGTCAGAAAATTGGTAGTTGATATTGACCGGCGTATAACTTTTTCCGCAAGTTGGTTTACATTTTTTTTTTTCAGAACACGTGTCGCCAAAAAACGTCTTTAATGGAAACCGATAATTTTTCGGTCAAATGGCCATAATTTTTATAAGCTGTTGCGGTTATTCCACATTTCAAGCCAAAGCTTTCATACCAAAAAGTGGCTTTTCCCAAACGTAAATTCTTACAACCAAACTTGTCCAACCCCACAGTTGAACCATTCTCGACTTATATTAATTCATATCCTACTTTATATCTAAATTACTGCCGCCTGCAATAACTCTTCAAATAAAATTTACATTTTAAATGTCAAGGTAACATTATTATTAGCCATTTCATCTCCAGCAAACACAAAGTTTTCCTCTCTCAAATATTTTCAAAGCAGCACAAGTTTTATAGTTTTCTCCTGAGATTCTCTTTTCATTAACATCTATGTTTCTTACACGAAAACATTTGGTATGGTCGGCTATCAACCAGAGATTGCCAAAAAAACTCATCTCAACATCAAAGGAAGGACGAACGCAGGAAGAGGGGGAAATGAAATACATAAAGCAACAAGCTCTTAACTAACAACACGTAAAAACATGAAATTTCACTTTATCATCTACACAACACCAAGAAAACACTATAGTACATAACAATTTTTCTAGATTGATAAAACAGGCGACTGCTTGTCCTTACATACCATTGTCCTTCCATTTTAATTCAAAAGTATAAAAAACCCACACAGTTAGGGGAAGCCCAGATATGAAGTAGAATTTTCCCCAACACAACCATATAAATGTCGTCATAAAAATGAACAAAAACAATACTAGTAACATATAACAAACAGCACTGAAAAAAATGTACTTATAATAAAAATGTAAAATTTTTGCTCGTAAAATGTTCAACGTTCTGCGTATGGGTAACTAACAACATCAGTAGCTAAGGAAAAAATTACAAAAATTTAACAGAAAACCATATTTAAGCGAAAGGATTTACTCTTTGTTCAACCTAATGGTTTGGAATGTTAAACTTGTTTGGCTTTTAACGTGTGAAAATAAACATATTAACTATATACACACATACCCGTGTATACACTCATATCTGTCTACAACTTTCAATCTGTATGCGAGATATTACACCGATTTTGTGTAGACACGAAATCGCACAGAACAATAGCATATCTGAGTACAAATAGAATTACTGCATACTTTTAGGCATTTAGCATGACCATAAAAGGCATCGTGTTTAGCATCATCACACTCGTATAACATTTGAATACAGACGAGCACATGCGATGTGGTATACAATGAATTAATGTGGATTTGTGTGCGCAGAATATATGAATAGACGAATAAATGAATGAATGACCAAATAAATGTTGAACATATGTATAACTATAAGGTTGGTTGACCGAAACACCACAAAAGGTCACCATTAGTGTGCAGAGGAATGTGTGGAGCCCAGTCTTTCGCTGAGGGGATAAATAGGGGGTAACAATATCCAATTTGATGTTTTATTTTACGTGTTTAGTCACGTTATATGAATACAGCAAATTATATTTAAATTCTCTGAAAGGCGATATTTCTCTTCTATCGAAAGAGTATACGTGTTATGATTGTTTTCCTTTAAAATTACAAATATTTGATTAACGGACGCACGACGTTTCCGGAAATCGTAATATAGAAGATGGCAGTTGATGTGCGATAAAATTGAATAAAATATTTTTCCGTAGAGGCAATTTCACTAGTGCATTAAACTATTTACCGCAACAAATAATTTATCGCCTTTTCAGAACTTATATCAAATGGCTTTATTCCCTTCAAGTAGCTGTCATTATCACAGTTGTTATTCTCTTTCTTGAAAAATGTAAAAATATCCTTTATCAGTACTGGTTTAGTTCGTAAAACACAACCCTATTTGAAAAGAGAAACCTAGTGTGTAAAAAAATCGATTTCAGGTATTGACCGATTCTCACATATTACCGTATGCCCAAAGGGATGGGTATGTTATCTCGAAAACCGGTGTTTCGGACACCAGCTCCCTTTCGGCATTCCCGAGTTCATATGTTGTTTATGATGTGGCAAAATTAAAATGAGTTAAGTTAGGTTATTGTCATTCGTTAAATAACACATAGCTCCAGAATGTTGACGAAATTGGAAAATTGATTCTGAATTTCATATCAAAACCTATAAAAAAAAGGGACATTTTGAACCCGAACCTCTCAGATTTTAATGACATTTTGCATACAGCTAGATTTTACCTATTGAAACACAACCTCATTTTTAGAAATTGCATTTTTGAAAATATGTGGGCGTGGCAAGGTATCGAAATATTTGAAAAATGAAGGTAATAGGTATAAATAATCGCAGCTACTATTTAATGACACAACCGATTTGAAAGATCTTGGTACCATTATAAAGGTATATAACTCAGATTTCAAAAACATACAGTGTAAAAATTAGCCAAAAATGAAACTTAAAACTTGGAAAACACTTCCGAGATCAAGTTGTTTTTGCAAACAAAAAATTTTTTTGGATAGGTCTATTTAATATACATACATACATATATATCATATCTAAAAACTAATATGGGGTTTTTTAATTTTTTTTTTAAATTTTTTAAGTAAATGCATCTCACCAGCTTATTCACGTGGTCTACAAAATCGTCAACAAATGTGTCTGTGGTAGAGGAAATAGTTTAGAGATTACATCTGAGAGTTGTGTTCCATTCCATTTTTCCATTCCATTTTTTGACCATCAGTTTCACATTCTGATGCAAAGTGCACACACAAAACACAGTCACATTTCAGTTGAATACGATTACTAGATTTTAGAAGTGTTAAGCGTGAAAGTGTTAGAACAGGTGAACAAGCATAACAATATATATGGAATCAACTAATATGTACAGATGTGGGCATCTATCAAAAAAATCCAATGAGTGTTCGAACCCACGTGCGATGTGTTAACACCTTTTTGTTACACGGTGCCTGTTCGATTTCTATGAACACATTAGTAAATGTTACATTGGAAAATAAAAAACAGCGTTCAATCATATGATGACGTTACATTTAAATAATTTTAATACTTAAAATTATTTAAAGACCAGTGCAAGCACATGTGTCAATACTTTCTGTTATATTCCATACAATTCACAATTTTCTTTGCTCTCTTTCTATCTCAATTTTATATACGTATAAACACGTCATTATTCTCTTTGCTCTGAGAGTGCTTCGCACCCACACAATACAACTATTCGCTGCCACTACATCAGTATGTGTGTTTTGTCGCAGTTTAACAATCTGTGTTTCGCAGTCGGACAAATCTGTGTTCTATATAGGGTCACCATTCTCATTTAGGGCTATGATGTTGGCCGATTCTGAGAACTACCCGATATGCACACAAAATTTCACACAAATCGGTCCAGCCATTTCGGAGGAGTTTAACGGCAAACAATGTGTGATCGCTGTCGAACAATCTGTATGAGCGCAGTCGGACAAATTGTGTTTGGATGTATTCACTTTGTGAATTTAGGCCGTACCCGAGCCTATAGATGTTAACACATCAAAAACTGTTAAGGGAATGCAAAGAGTGGAGAGTGAGTGTAAATTGTCATGGTGGAGGGTATATAAGCTTCGGCCCGGCCGAACTTAACACCGTTTCTACTTGTTTTTGTATACACCGGGCAATGCTGAACATCAAATGCCTCGCTTTTTTTGGCCATAGCAACAACAACGACACAACCAAACACACAACTCACACATACTTTGTCCGAAGTAGCTGACGTATACGTGTGTCACATAACACCATGTTTGCCATATCAACAGCAACGAAACAGCCAAACACACAACATCACACATACTTTGTACGAAGTAGCTGACGTATTAGTGTGTCACCATAACGTCGAGTTTTTTTTTTTTCTCAAACCAACACTCAGGGGATGCCCCCTATAAATGCAGTGCATTGTGTTGGTGAAGGAAAATTGGGGTAGTAGAGGGTGGAAAGTGTCTGTTGATATTTGCCTCGAATGTTTGTATGTCACAATTGGTGGGAAATACACTAGCCAGAAGTTTATTCCACATACGGACTGTACGGCTGAAGAACGAATTTTCTCTATAGTGTGTAGTGCGGTCAATCGGCCACTCGATAAAAAACGGATGAGAATTCCTGGAAAGCCGCGTACTTCGGCTAAATATCCTCACGTCCGGCATAAGTTGACGGATGTCCGAGGAACACATACCGTGGAAATATCGATAGAACAGTGACACGCAACCCACATTTCGACGATGCTCAAGGAAGGCAATAGAGTTGGATACCCTACTGTCCCCTATTAACACCGTCGCTCTCCTCTGGACACGGTCGAGAAGCTCCAAAGAAGTCCTAGGAGCACCTGCCCATATATGGGAGTTATACTCCATCTTTGGCCTGAAGTAGGTGGTGTAGATATTGAGAAGATCAGATGGAGTGAAGTATTTCTTGCACCGCTTCAAAAAGCCTAGACACTTGAATGCATCTTTCGACACTTCAAATACATGTTTTGCCCAACGGACATCACATTGTATTTTCATGACCAGAACATCAAGAGCGTCTGATTCATCAATATCCACACCGTCCATAGACAATGGCGACACACCTGGGTCAGCAATACGTTTATGCGAAAACAAACAACAGTGGGTCTTACTCGCATTAAAATCTACTATAAAACCTGGTTTTAGCAGCAGCAGAAAACCTGTCTGTGTGTTGTTTGCATGTATTGACTTTGATAGATTTAGTCCCTATACGCCGCTATAGATGTTAACACATCAAAAATGTTCCTCTCTACTTCGAAAACTCAGTGCAAAAGAAGCAGCGCTGATACCTGTATATTTTGCAGCAGTCTCCAACATTGATCGTTGCCGTATTTGCGAAAGTGGCCGGTTTAAACTGAAGAAGGCTGTCTACTCAAATAAAAGAAATGATCAATGAAATCCTAAGTAATGACTAATCTGACTAGCCAACCTTAAAACGATGATGTTGGGATATTTCTAAAAAAAAAATGGAATTGAAGAAGTCGTTTACAAAAAATGGAACACAACTCTCAGATGTAATCTGGAAACCATTTCCTCTACTACAGACACATTTGTTGACAATTTTGTAGAACACATTAATAAGCTAGTACGTCATAATTTCATAGCAAGCGCCAGTCCCGATTCGTAAGTGAAAAAAAAATTACATTGCTCCAAGGAGAAATGCTAATTCAAATGGATTCCGCTGAAAACTATGCGTTTGTTATACAAGATGCCGTTCAAGGATACCATTGGAATAATAATCAAGCCACGATACATCCGTTCGTTGTTTATTACAAAGATAACGAAAACTTAATTCATAGAACCTTTGCCATAGTATCCGATTGTAATATCCATGATAGCATAGCAGTTCATCTGTATATTTCAAAAATGATTCATTTTGTTAAGACCAATATTAGTAATTAATTTACGAAAGTTATCTACGTGTCAGATGGTGGAGGAGCACAATACAAAAACAAATACAACTTAATTAATTTATGTCATCATAAAATTGATTTTGATATATTCGCTGAATGGTACTTTTACGCAACCTGCCATGGAAAATCTGCATGTGATGGTATAGGTGGAACATTATTAAGAGGCGCTCGGTTGTATAGCATAGCAAATAAAAACGAAATTCAGACGGCGAAAGACCTTTATCATTGGGCTTCACAAACTTCTAAGACCTGCATAGAAGGTGCTTATGCAGAAGCTGACGACTACAACAGAACAAAAGAAGAGATATTTTCAAGATATAAAAATGCTAAAACTATTACAGCAACTCACAGCTTCCATTCTTTTATACCTTTAGATGAGACTTCACTAAATGTTAGCAGGTACTCCGAAAGTCAACAGTATTTCTTGCGCAAAATTTTATATTAAATCTAAAAAAATAAAAATAAAAAAAGAATTATAAAAGTTAAGTTCATATTTTTGGGGGTGGCCGAAAAATTTCATAATACGATTCTTGTTCTAATCTATTAGAATTACCAAAAAATCTGTATAACTTCCAAAGTATAGCTAATTTATTGTATTTTGTCACACAAAGATATCAAAATATAAGGAAGTTAACAAGAGATGGATTTACTTAAAAAATTTAAAAAAAAAAATAAAAAAAACCCATTTTAGTTTTAGATATGTTATATAAATTAAATAGACCTATCCAAAAAAATTTTTCTTCGAAAAAAAAACTTGATCTTGGATGTGTTTTCCAAGTTTAAAATTTTATTTTTGGCAAAAAAATTTGTTTTCGAAAGCTGACTTATATACTTTTCTAATGGCACCAAGATCTTTCAAATGGGTTGAGTCATTCAATAGTAATCACAGCTTAAAAGTACCTATTACCGTCATTTTTCAAAAATGTCGATACCTTGCACACGCCCACATATTTTCAAAAATGCATTTTTAAAAATGAGGTTGTGTTTCTATAGGTAAGATCTAGCTGTATGCAAAATTTCATTAAAAACTGACAGGGTCGGATTCAATGCATATCGGTTTTGATATGAAATTCATCTGATGTTCGAAAAATTATAAATTTAAACCCCAGTTATTTGAAAATCTGCAGGTAGATCGAAG
Source organism: Phaonia tiefii (assembly GCA_963931995.1). Lineage (NCBI taxonomy): Eukaryota > Metazoa > Arthropoda > Insecta > Diptera > Muscidae > Phaonia > Phaonia tiefii. The sequence goes on along the minus strand of OZ008368.1, from coordinate 321,589,623 downwards.
TCACCCAAAGGATTTTCCGGTATAGCATTCAAAATAGAATCCACGTTGCTTTGGATAGGCGGTGTAAAGTGTCAATATGATCTGGAGTTGGAGTGTAACAGATGGATTTCAGATAATTTTTCCGGAGTTTTATTAATTTTTTTCAGCCCGATAGCGAAATTACTAAAAATGCGAAAACTGCCAAAACGGAAGCAGATAATGTAACACAATAGAACCCGGAAGATGTAACTTGATTGGTTTTTGACTGCCTGATCATTGTAGTATATATCTGGTGTTAATTTTAGCTATTAGGAAGTGACCAACTGGCTGAGGGATAATAATCCACCAGTCAATAAAGTCACTATCTTCTGCGACAGTCATCTGGTCATTGAGGAGTTGGAATTAGTATTCCTGAGCTCAGTACCTTCCTGGACTGTACCATATTAATGTCATATGGGTGCCACGTAAAAATTTCTAAAAATTTTGAAACTAACTAAATGTAAGCAGATGTGTCAGTAGTTTAATGTTATTAAAATACTGACCGGTCGGAAATTTTGCCTATTAAGAAAGCGACCGACTACGAGAGGGATAATAATCCACCAGTCATTGGGATCACTCTCTTCTCTACCAGTTAGGAGGTCATCGAGGAATTGGTATTAGTATTCCATTCTGGACTTCCGGAGGTCTCTTAAAGCGTTGACGACCATACGATGCATATATGCGTCATGCGGTTTTTCCCACAAAACGAGGACGCATATATGCGTCGCAATTTGTATTGTACTTCACTTATTATAGTTGCTATATTGGTGGCCGTCGGTGGTGCAATGGTTAGTGTACGCGGCTCTTGTACATGAGATCCTGGGTTCGAACCCGGCTCTGACCACCTTCAAATTTTCTTTCGGCGGCGGTCACCTCGCATAGTGACGGCGACACTATCGAGTATCTAGCCATGAAAAAGCTTCTCAAAATACCGTTCGGAATCGGTGTAAAACTGTAGGTCCCAATCAGTGAGTGAAAACTGGAAAGCACACAGCTCAGTGATTGTGAGAAGTTCTCCCCAGTCCCTTTATGGGATGTAATGGGAAACTATTTATTTTTTTTTATATTGGTTTACAGATTGTATTGCATTTTTGTTTCGGTTTAGGGGAAGTACCAAGTTGTTATTTTGTGTGCTTCGTTTTTGGCAATTATTTAATTTTTCGGCATTTTTTTTATATACTTTTGAATTTTTTGTTGTTATTTTTGAATGAACTGTCATTTTCTTTTAGTTTATATTGAAAAGGAATAGATATATATGAAAATAAATAAATGGCAAACACAACATTTCTTTTCATAGTTTACATTATTTTATAGTGACGCATATGTGCGTCCTGCGGTTTATACAACGAAATTTCTTCCCATAAACTGGCGACGCATATAAGCGTCATACTATCCCTGACAAACTCCACAAAACACATAAATAAAACATTAACTCTAACACTGAGCTAGAGTTAACTCATTTCATCCAAATTTATCGTCTGGTTTGTAGCCAGCCCCAGCCTGATCGCTTCGGTCGTGAACGCGTTAATAAAGTGACCCAGCAGCACGATATTCTCCTGAGGTACAAAGGAATATTTCAGAGAACGGTAGAGCTAACGAGTTGGTCCGACAAGGGATAACTAGTAAACATATCCCGGAAGAACACTCCTCTATGTTGATACACGATTGGTGTACGAGGGGCACAGATTGTATACGCGCAAATCCAATCTGGGCAATAGTGGATAGAGAAAACAAACTAATGTACATTTTGACAATGCCGACACATATATAGGGTTTTCCAATTTGATTCATATGATTGTTTCGGCCATTTGTAGTATCTCATGATCTCTATTTTTTTTTGCATTGTATTCAGTAATGTATACAATTTCATCATCGATAGATATATGCAAGAACAACGTTTACAAATTATTATATTTTTTATCAAAATAATCCTTCTCCAGTGACAACTCTCCGTGCCGTTTTGCCATTTTATGGTCGTCAAATCGTCCACCTTTGTTCGCTATTCGTCGAATTGTTTCAAATTACGAGCGTGCATTTTCTTCATAATGTTCAAGTGTCAATAAGAAAGTTCAAGCTCGCAGTAATGAAAATATTTCGGCCGTCGATGCAAGTGTTCCTGAAGACCACAATTCTTCGAAATGAAGATGGTAACACCGTTACTGTCAATGGAGAGCGGTATAGATCGATGAAAACCAACTTTTTATGGCCGAAATTGGAAGACGTTGGTCTTGACAACATCTGCACAGGACGAGCAACAACCGAATAATTGCGAGAAAAGTTTGGAGATTCGATTATTTCAAGAAATTGCGACATTGAATGGCCTCCAAGAAGTTGTGATTTAACACCATTGAATACTGTATTGTAAAATTTTGAATATTTTAGGAAAACTCCACTTATTCAGAATAAGAATATACGTAATTTAGGCTGTATTGGACAAACATATGTGGTGTTCTAAATCTCAGAAAATTAAAAATAGCCTAGCACCTTGAATATGGGAATCTATCACCAAGGTGGAGAAGAAGTCCACGCTTTTCTGCCTTCATATTGTGAGGAAACTATTTAGTTGTGTACAAAAATTAGGTTGCAATTTCACGAAGTGACGCTAATGCAACCGAGAACACTGGCTGATTGACTGACATTGTGTCTAAGTTTAAAGATCACGGAAGAAGCTGTCCGAGATGTTAAACTTTTTAAGAAAAAGTGTGGTACATGCGGTAAGGGGCTGATAAATGAGTGTAATTTTAACTGAAATGAAATCGCACTTCTGAAAGCTATACAACTTTTAGAAACATAAACTAATTGTTTGTAATAAAAGAACTTCAACATAATTTTTGTTAAACAAAAATAGTTTTAAAAAAATAATGAATCAATTAAATATAATTTTAATATTTTAATATCGGTTAGTAAAATCGACGTTAACATTGAATGCATAAACACAAATATGGAATATTTACTAAGTTTGTTACAAAAACCTTGAAACTTAGTTCTCCATTATATTCGATAAAAGGAATCGGACGAGATTCTCGCAACCAGTGGACGGGCGCTTTCTAATTGGCAGACTGTTTATTATAAATATGTCAATGTTTTGGAATATCTAATCAAATGGTTTATTCTATTATTCAGAAATTTATTCTATGTCTGTGGTGTCTCCCAAATAAAAATCCCAAAATTAAAATACATACATTCCCTATATATACATTCCCTAACTTGAGGGATATATATAAATACTGTGAGTCAGTGTTTCAGTTCCACCAAACTATTGTCGAAAGTAACTGGTGTAACGACAGTTGTGACTCAGTTTTTACCCATTCCAGAATTTGGTTGTAATACACCCTTTCCACGTATTTGATGGTCGTGCTAGAAAGTGATACCCCTGCGGATTCCATTCAAGTGCTGCTGTAGCGATACCTGATGTTGGCCACATAGTATGATATTATATTTTATGGTCGGTGTGGTACCACTAATTGCAAATGGCAAATATACCATTAAAAGTCGCACGTTTTAAGTGCAAATTTTGTCACATTATGAATGACCATTACAGTGTGTAATGATTAAAATGTTGCGCATTATCTTCAAACGTAGGCATTAGCGGCAGTTACAGTGGCTGTCACGCATATAGTAGGTGAATACACATATTTTTTGTCCAGCACATGATTAAATGTTTAATGTGTTTAAAAAGTTAGTGTCAGTGATGTGTGTGTATGTAAACAGCATATAGCCAAGAGCTGTAATAATGAGCTGCATGGCCTTATTTCAGGCCTGCTGTGAAAATCTGAATGTCATTGTATCTGTGAAAAATGTAATTACATTATATTTCTGTGTGTGAAGAGCGGAAATCATGAGCTAGACGGGCAGCACTACCTTCATGCATGCCTGATAAAAGTCATTTGCAAAAATTTGTTTGCTCAAGCTTTATTTGAAAGCTTGTATTTTGTATTTTTGAGATTTTTTCAGATTTTTCGGAAGGGGTTTAGAGGTCGCACAAGTCGAATTTATACCAAAAATCGGGTATGTCGGACGTTTTTTGAATTTTACTTAAAACTCGGTCAATATCCACGATTTTCTTAGTTGGCAAGTCAGAAATGCATAAACTCCCTGTTTTGACAATGATTTTTGGATAAATTTTGTAAATAATGCTTTATAATTTTCAAAATTTGTATATAAATTTACAAATCTAATGATGCACTTCAAAAGACGAATAAATTCCAAACAAATTTGGAAAAAAATTTGAAATTTGCAGCTCCTGTTCCATAGTTATGCTATTTTAAAGCTCTTTCATTTTATGAATCTAATAATATTATAAACTGTTGGGCATTTTGCATCGGATTTGCTTTAAACATTGCATTACTGAAAAAATCTACAAGCGCTAATTAACGGCAAATAAATACATGGCGAAAAAAACGGCCCTAGCATCTTATAGATTAAATTGTAAAATTTTCATACAAATTTTTAAAGTTATAAAGCATTATCTACAAAATGTATCCAAAATTTACGCAAAATGTAATACATGGTACCTTATCGAGCAAAATCTTTGCCACAACTGGTAGTTTATCAATGAATACACTATAAAAGAATAACAAATTAAGCAAATCGTGGTTATTGACCGAGCTTTAAGTAAAATTAAAAAAAAAAACATAACCGATTTTTTGAAGAAATTCGACTTGTGCGACTTCGAAACCTCTTTTCGAAAAATTTTAAAAAAATCTCAAAAATACTTTAGCCTAGATGCTTTCCCATTAAGCTTCCGCACCCCAAGTGACCAACCGTCCTGCTTTTGTTGGGACTAACAGACTTTCGGCAAGATTGTCCGGTGTTTTGTGGTCTCATCCCGAATTTAATCTTAAATATCAAAATGATCGTATTCAAAATAGAAGGTTTAATTTTGAATACTAAGTCATTGGCCGTCGGTGGTGTAATGGGTAGTGTGCGCGGCTCTTGTACATGAGATCCTGGGTTCGAACCCTGCTCTGACCACCGTCAAAAAAATTTTTCGTTCGGCGGCAGTCACCTCGCATAGTGGCAGCGACACTATCGAGTATATAGCCATGAAAAAGCTTCTCAAAACCATTTATTTATTTTATTTATAAGTCATATTTCAAATAGTTATTTATACCCAAAAAAATCAAAATTCAATTTGTATCGTATTAAATGTGTCCCAATTTTTGGTCAGGTTGATCAGGTTAGCATGGTACAAAAATCTTAAGGTACTCCAAAAGAAGCTATTATAAAAGGGTATCTAAAGAACACCAGGTTTAGAATGTCTTATAGAAAGGAGTTTAGAAATAAGCTATGGTAAAGTACATCGAGGCTCGAGCTATGTTCTTATAGTATCCGATTATATATAAGTTATTACAAATTACATGAATTGTATGAGTTTTTGGTATATTTTCGCTCAACTTTCAAAAAGATTTATTAATACATAATGTCGGTCTTCCTTTGCGCTTTATCCCCCGCCTAAGCGTTAGAATTTCATTGTCGCAAAGATTGTTTCGTTTCCGTTGTTGTACTTTGCTCCAAGGTTTTACAACAAATCAACACAAATGTATTTGTATTTTTGATGTGCTAACATCTATAGGCGCGGGTACGGCCTAAATTCACAAACTGAATATGTACATTCAAACACAGTTTGTCCGACTGCGATCACACAGATTGTCCGACTGCGACCACACAGATTGTTTGGTGTTAAACTCTTCCGAAATTTTGTCTGCATATCGGGCTGGTCTCAGAATCGCCCAACATCTATTTTTCATACCCCTAAATGATAAGGCTGACCCACCCCTATATAGGACACAGATTTGTCCGACTGCGAAACACAGCTTGTCAGACTACGAAGAAACACACATCAGCGGCAGCGAATTGTTGTATTGTGTGGGTGCGGAGCATTCTCAGAGCAAAGAGAATAACGATGTGGTTATACGTATATACAAATGAGATAGCAAGAGATCAACGAAAATTGTGTGAACTTGTGTAGCGTATCTACGAACATAACAATGTACGTATGTTCATGTGTCTGTAGCTTTGAATTCTCTTTGTTTTTTGTGGGACACTGGTCTTTAAATAATTTTAAGTATTACATTTATTTAAATGAAACGTCATCATATGATTGAACGCTGTTTTATATTTTCCAATATAACATTTACTAATGTGTTCATAGAAATCGAACAGGTACCGTGTAACAAAAAGGTGTTAACACATCGCCCGTGAGTTCGAACACTCATTGGATTTGTTTTATTGGTCGACCTTCAGCAGACCTTTTACTTAGAAGGGAAGGGGACGTTCTTAAAAAATATCTATGAGTTTTGGAACTCACGGGCGATGAGTTATCAGATTTTTGTTACACGATACCTTTTCGATTTCTCTGAACACATTAGTAAATGTTACATTTGAAAATAAAACAAAAGAATAGTTTTTGTGTTGAAGGCTCTTTTGCTATTGCACTTTCTTTTTTCTTACATCTGCTTTAACATTAGATTTAATATTGTTAAAATAAGTAAAGCAATATTTGCTTGCAGAAATAATTGTTTTTTGTTTTGTCATAAACAGAGCGACGACAAGAAGTATTGAATAGTATAGAGAACTTATGGCCCTCTTTTCCGCTCTTATGTAGAGAGAGAGAGAGTAAAATACCATAAATTAGTTTTATTCTCTTTATAGAATGTTTCAATATAAATGAATAATGTTATTACATAAAACAATACAAAAAGCATAAATGTTTAAAAAGGCATCAATGTTTCACATCAAAATAATGAATGGACAAAGTTATGACAAAAAGAGAGTAATACGTTTTGAATCATTCACCAGATGTCGCGAGTGCTTTTGAGTCATACAATTCGTTCCATGAGTTCTGTACTTATATACTTATACTATCCAATACTCTTTGGCGACCACGATTATTTTCTGGCTGGGACTATTGTTGTACAACAACTACGTATATAGTGCTAACGCTGTATGTTGTTTGCATGCGTTCACTTTGATAGATTCTCCTACCCCTGCGTATAGATGTTAACACATCATAAAGGAATAAAAGTAGGAAGAAAATAGGAGTCGCTACCGCCAGTAACGATCGAATCTTCAAGTATTTGTGTTGCGCAAATAAGAAACAGGCTCTCCAAAAGTTTGCGAACATTCGCAAGAAATCCCGTTAGCAGCTAGTAGCAAGAACTCGACTCGCAAGTCGTTAGTAGTAGGAAAAACACTTGGACGGAAGTACTAACAAAACTTTAAACTAAAACAAATATGTTCTTAACTTCGTAGATGGTTCCTTTGTATAAGAGATATTAAATTCTGTCTGCGTGTCGGTGGGTTGTGCAACAACCCAGTCTCACTTTCAAAAAAGAAAACGTAATACATGTTGGGTAAAACATATGGAAGCAGTACATAACCGTACAACTCTGCAAACAAACCAAGCGTATAAAAATGTTTTTTTTTTGTATTTGCGTAATCGCACCAATAATGAATCAGATCGAGAATATAAAAATTATTTAGTCTACTCAATTGGTCAATCATTTCTCACAAGTAAGCGCTCTATTTTGTTTCTGAAACACATTAAATGAGAAAATCGTCCTTTTCTCACAAAAAAATATGCATGGTAAAAAATAGCCGTAGACTAACTACCCTACGGGAAATGAGACCGGTACAGAACCAGTCACATTACAGGTCCATTAGTGATAGTGCCTGGTACCTATGTAATCCCTTTTGTATGAAAAGAATTGGTAACTTTAACATGGCTTTGTCGTTGGAGGTGGCAATTGACACTCTTCAGATACCCTGTGATATATCGGCGGGCTGATCTAAAACAATCCGTCGCAGAATATGTCCCAATTGAACTCGTCACAGGATTAGTCCCAATTCAAATTGGCATGCACCTTGAGAACGATAGACTTTCCAAATTGTCTAATAAACACGCCAGAATTAATTACTTATTTATTTAAAATAAATCGATAACTCGCTAAGTTGTCGCAAGATTAAATGTGAAAAAAATTCCATCGCTTTTAATTTTTATACAAAATCACAATATAATTCCTAAATATAATGACTTTAATTTGAGTACCCACACACCCTTGTTTCTAGGAGGACCTATTTATTTTCGATTCAGTGGGTCCGGCGGGTCTGATCTATTAAGTCAATCTCCAATTTCCTTTTCTTAGTCCTGCCCTACCAACGGCAGTTCAGCACAATTGACTCTTCTTTAACACTTTGGAACAAGTTTGGATACATACCCTCTTTTCACCTATCTCAGGACTGGTACATTCAGACAATTGGTACAAAGCATAAAACGAAATAGGTAAAAGTGAGTTTATTCCCGAAAAATATGTGTGTTTCTCTAACTTGTAAGGAAAAACATTAGTAAAATTTCTAGAAATTGTTTCTGAGATATCCCCAGAACTAGCACAATACAGTGGAAAAACTTATAATCAGAATTGGGGTAGAGCTATCTTTTCATTGTGCTGTTGTTCGAATTTCATTGCCTTATCGCGGCACCTCGTGATAATACAACAAAACTAATTCCACTTTCAATATCACTACATAAAAATAAATTACATTTAGGTTTTCAGAATCCTGTCGAACTAAAGTCAACATACAAAAAACAGTTTCCAGTTTAAAGATCAAAACAACTGATTTATTCATCAAACAACCTCACTTCGCTGGCAAAATATATAACCAGTATTGAGCGGATTATGGCGAACCGCGCTATCAATGTGTACCTATACCTATTTCGTTCTAGATGTTTCACAAAGTTTTAGGAAACTTAATAACACGGAGTTGGAGTCGGAAAGCAAAAAATCGACTCCAAATATTAGTCCGAATCCGCGAAAATTTCCGGAAAATTGCTAAAATGTATCAGAAAGTGCATAATATGTACCAAAATGTACAAGAAATTACTATATTGTGTACTGAAGTACTACATAAACTGTGGCAAACAGTTCATTAAATGTAAGAAAGTGTACTAAAAACTTAATATTTTAATTGACAAAATTAAAATTAAACAACAAAATGGACTAAATTAAAATTACACCGGAAGAGTAAATAAAGTGTACCGAAAAGTACATTAAATGTAAAAAACTACATACAACCTACCAATAAATACATAAAATGAACTTAAAGTGCACAAAAAAAGTACTTAAAAACTACCAACAAAAAAGTACATAAAATTGTAAAACAAAATACATGAGGTGTCAGGGGGGCACCCGGTTGGAATGAAGTTTCTTTCGCTATAATGTGTACTAGTTAGTTCCAACACGCCCGTTGAAAAATTTGATAATTTAAATGAGTCTTGAAGAAAAGATACTTTTGTAAAATCATAAAATTTTTTTAAGAAGTTTTTTTTTTCTAGAATTTATTTTTTTATTAATATAAATTATATTTTTCCGAAAAGGTAATTTATTAAAGAGAGGTTAGGCTTTTATCAACAGCAAATGATTTCTTTTTAAGAAAAGGTAGTATTTTACGAAGAAGTACTTTCTGTAAGAAAAAGCCATAGAGAATGAATTTTTATTTACAAAGAAGTCCTTTCTTTAAGAATATGTACTTTTTAAATAAGTGGGCAAAAGGTTATTTTTTAAGAAAATTTAGTTATTTTCAGAAATGCTACTTATCTCAAGAAAAGAAAATGTATTACTTTATTTTTAAGAAGAGGTACGTTCAAGAAAATGCATTTTTGTAAGAAAATGTATTTTTTTAACAGAAGGTATTTTTTTGAAGAAAACGTTTTTTTTTTAAGAAATGGAATTTTTTCTAGAATTGGTCCTATTTTCAAGAATAAGTACGTTGTTAGGAGTACGTAATAGGTACTCTTTAAAGAAAATGTATTTTTTTAAGAAAAGGAAATTTGTTATAAGAAAATTTACATTTTTAAGAAAATTACTTTATGTAAAAAAATGTACTTTTTGTATGAAAATTTTTGTTTTTTAACCAAAGGTAGTTCTTCAAGATAAGGTTTTTTTTAGAAAAGGTACATTGTTCAAGAATATGAATAGGTATATTTTATGAGAAAATTTACTTATTTAAGAAAATTTTTCTAAGGTTTTGTGTAGGGTAGATATTACCAAATAAGGACTTCCGTTTGCTTTATATGAAGGCCTTGCAAATTACGCTGTTGGATAGGCATGATCACACGTACAGACGTTAGCTATAAATTATATTCACATATATTTATTGCGATTCCATCACATGTATATTTGTTACCTTTCTATAGTACACAATAATTGGAACGTGCCAATGGAACACCCACGAGCACCCACATACAGCATTGCGCACTTTTGGGATTCATTATAATTCTCCCCCTGCACTCATATATGTACATGTACTAGATGAACAATTCACAGGAGACACATATAATGTCATGCACTACTGATATTTTGTTCACTGCTGCAATAAACAACATAAAATAGAATAAAATACACCATTATTAGTTGCATGTATTTCTTCCCAGTTCACAGAATGTAGAATAACACAAACGCGTCATCATCATTATTTCTATTGTTCAAGCTTTTGGGAGTACTTGTGTGTTGGTGTATTCACACTCGAACAAAAATACTAATGCATGTACATTCACACGTACGTATGCATGATTTTTTGTTACACTTGGCTGTATATTCGCATGGATAAGCAGGTTTAGGGAGTCCCTTATAATTTTAATTTTAAATTTCATGGCGAATAGACTTATTTTTTATTTTGTAGAACTTAAGTACTAGAATAACCTAAACCCACCAACAAAGGTTTAAGCTGTTCGAAATATGAGATTCAGAAATATACATAGGTATATTCAAAATTTAAGAACATGACAGCACGGGCAATTTTTATTCAACTTGGTCATATTTCTGATGCTTCTAAAAATTAATATTTATCTGAGAGACACCCTAATGTGTACATATTACACATTTACCCGAAACAAGAGTGAAAAATCACAAACCATAAAATATCTACTGTTTCCCATGTTAATATTTGAATGTTTAACAAGGCTTGACAATTCTTTCCCTGCTTAAAGTGGTTTCTGTATTAGCTTCGCACAGTAAGCGTTTTTGTTATTTTTGTCTCTTTTTTTTGTTTGTAAATGTTAACATTTGCACACATTTGTTATTACCAAAAATACTACATACGAGGGTAGTTAACAAATGTAATTTATCTTCTGAGCAACTGGTAAGATTGCTGCTATCCATCACAAGTACATGGAACAGAAAAATCAAGAATGAGAATGGCATGAATGTAGTATTAATTTGGTATACTATGTATTATATTATATTATGTATTCGACCTTTTCAAAACAAACAATGGCCCATTAAAGAATTATTTTAGAGAATATCTTGTTAGTGCTAAAATAGTTTAAATAAATACATAAATAATAAACTAATATTTTCCCATAACATTCCGTGAAGCGCTTTCAAGTTTTACACTCACTGACTGGATCTACACTGTTACACCTGTTCCTAACGGTATTTTGAGGTTAAGTACTCTATAGTATCGCCAACACAAAGCAAGGTGACCACCGTTGAAAGAAATGTCAGGTGGGCAGAGCAGCGATCGAACCCACGTTCTAATGTACAAGAGCCACGCACACTAACCATGACACTAGTGACTGAAGAATAATTACATCTCGTTACATCCCATGAAGGCATTAGGGAGAGCTTCTCACAAACCAGGGAGCATTACGTATTCTAGATATAAAAAGTTTCGCGCAACAGACGCTCAAAGTTTCAAAAATTTAAATGTTTGGTCAAAATGCTAGCATATGGAGCCATAACTCCAGAACGGTAAATAATAAAAACACGCTTAATATCTCAATTAACTTAATGTTCTTCTTCAAAATTCATATTTTATACATAATTGTTGTTATTTTAAGTCAAACCGAGTTACAACAGCCTTTGACCCCAAAAACGTGACCTGGTACCAGTAGGAGCCAGTTTGGGAGTATTCTAAGAATTTTAAGGGTTTGTACATAATGTGTCTCGGAATTAACATTTTTTTGTTAAAAAGTATTTTGAAACTCTATTTGCAAACATAGAGAGAATTTCAAATTCAGTATTTTATTATATGGGGAAGTTTTTGACTCGTATACCAAAGAAGGACCTGTTTGACAGTTTAAAAGGAGGGTGCATCTAATTTATATTTCAGGGATGGTGATTTTACTTCAGCAGACAACCGACCTTTAATTTAATCACTTTAGTTTCTATAATGCCTATTAGACTATTAGATCGACCAAATGTCTAGTGGAGATATTTTAACGATTTTTTTTTAATTTTCGAAGTGTGACTGTTATTGTTTTTATAATTATTATAGGATTATCTTAAAAGCAATTAAAGTTTGTTTCAGTTTTCAAGTTAACTGTTATTTACCTGTTGGACTCTGAAATGGCATCCACATCAGGTGTACAAAGCCGGATCAAGGATAAAATATTTCTTGTGTGCTATTCCATTCACCAGATCACCGGTTGTATACTACCCTCAACTCGTCAAGTTTTGTGTGCTTTATTTTATAATGTACGTACTATGAACTTAACTGTAAGAGAACCAGCAAATCGTACTATACGAGAATTGATAATTTTTTTGGAGAAACCTCGAATCCCGTCAAAAGTGCAGAACTATTCAAAAAGACCGGAAGAAAACATTGGAAACGGCCAAGAACAAATTTAAACAGTTTGTTGAAAAGTTGGATGATTTCTTTGATATTAGTCAGCAAGATGCCTTGGCTCTGAAGAAATCGGAGGAAGATCAGGCGTTTCTTGTGAAAAAGAGGCAGAAGGGCCGCAAAGGTTCCATGGCTGGAATGGATCTCTAGTTGTCTATAGCTGAATAATTCAAATCGCAACAGGAACTTGCAAAAATTAACCGAAAAATCCAAGAAGAAACTTGTGATATTGGTGAGTGTTTTTTTTGAATATTATTATTCTAAAAAATAGATAAACAATTAAGTAAATAGTCTCATTATAATTAAAATCCATTTGGCGTCTTTAGGATTGGGTTTAAATTTTTTAAATAATATTGATAATTAGAATACCCACAAGAATGGATATTCCCAACAAAACGGGAAGACTCAAAGGAGCGTGCGTGGAGCAAATGTTAGAAAGAGAATTGTTACACCTAGCTTGACGTCACGATATCTTGGAAATTCTGTTAAGAGGCGCATTCGACACAAAAGTAGGATCAACCACTGGATCTCATCCAGATATTTTCAAGAGATTCCCCACTGCGTGGCCCAAGATAGACAGGAAAATACGACACAGGTATCAGTGGCAATCTAATACAAAAGCAGATAACTCCAGAAGTAATTTCAAATGTTACTGCTGAATTCGAGACCACATTAACTGAGAGCCACCTCACAGATGACTACAAGGAGCTGTTGAAGTTGGTTCTCGTATTTGTTGGATCACCAGAAGTCAGTGTTGTGGGTTTTAGAACTCCAGGAGCAATTTATCACGCTAGGTGGATGGCAAGGGATATTTACTGCTTAAACATTTTAATTTATTGTCGTCAATCTATGATGTCTAAAGAAGAGGAAAATTCTGTTCGTGCCATTTCTATTTTCCTAGTAAAAATTTATTGTAAAGCTTGGCTCAATACTCCAAAAGCTCATCTTGGGCCAACGCAAGATTTAGAAATATTGCATATTCTGTTAGACTATAGAGAACGTGACAACGACATCGCAGAAATAGCCCTGACCAAATTTTCGAACCATTTGTGGTATTTTATTGCAAGGTTGGGGGGGTTTATCGGGTTTTGATCTCACAATTACAGACGATAAAAAGTTGTTAATTGCTAAAAAATTGATCAGTAGCACAGAGGAACCATCAGAGCACGCTATTTTTGTAAATACAAAAGTTGGGAAAGAAAAATTAAAAGCGGTAGTTGTTGGAGGGATCGTTTACATCCTTTGACCGATTTAATATTTAAACAGATTTCCTAAGACAAAATCCAAACACCTGGCCTCAAAATAATGACTTCCAAGAAGTATTGAAAATTACCAAATCATTAAAAGTAGTTAATGATATGGCTGAGCGTAAATAAATAACCGACTTTAGCGTCCTACAGACAAAAGATGAAGAACAAAAGCAATATGTCCCGCAAGTTTTACGCAAATCCCGATCATTATATCCTGACGTTTCAAAAACTACTCTAACAAAACTCTCAAAAAGATTAGATAACTATGTAAAATTATCAACTGATGTTGGTACTATGTCTGTATCTTTTCTGTGCCTGTTTTGTATGAATTATATACCCGATTTTTATATTTTAAAATAATAAATATCGTTAGACTTATCAGTATTACTTGTTTTTTTTTATTATATTTATACTTTAAACTCAAAAATACACCAAAAAAAAGCAAAATTTATCACCTAATAACAAAATATACGAAGTATGCTCCTAGTGGTACCAGGTCACGTTTTTGTGGCTAAAAAAACAACAATTGTATGTATAAAATATTAATTTTGAAAAACAACATTACCTTTCTATTAAGATAACGGGTTTTTCAATAAGAGCGCTACAAAAGTTTTTTTGAATAAAACAAAACCGGTTTTAGATACCAATGAAATTCTTTATTCCTGTGAAAGTACGTTCGATGCCATTATGTATGGAACTCGATTTCTTTTGCATGACCACCACGGGCACGCTTGCAGAAGTCCAGATGCTGAACCCAGTTTTCGACAGTTTTCAAGCATAAATCGGTCGATACTGCTGCAATTTCACGTTCGATATTCGTACGAAGTTCATCAATCGTCGCTGGCTTGTTGGCATTGACCATAGACTAGACGTAGCCTCACAGGAAATAATCGAAAGGCGTCAAATCGCACGACCGAGGAGGCCAATCGACTGGGCCATTTTGTGAGATAACACGTTCACCAAACTTGGTTTCCAATAAATTGATTGTGGCATTCGCTGTGTGGCTTGTGGCGCCGTCGTGTTGGAACCACATGTCCTTCAAGTCCATATTATCCAATTGGGGTCAAAAATATTCGGTTATCATTGAACGGTAGCGATTCGCATTCACAGTAGTGTGCCGGTCTTGATCGTCATGGAAGAAGTACGGCCCAATACGCCGCCGGCCCATAAACCGCACCAAACCGTAATTTTTTCGGGATGCAATGATGATTCATGGATTACGTGTGGATTGATGTCTGACCAATAACGCATATTTTGCTTATTGACGAAGCCATTCAGCCAGACGTGAGCCTCATCGCTGATTGTTGAGGCCTCTTAAAGTTGGCTTCTTAAAGTTGAGGCCACTGACTCCAAATTTCGGTAGTAAATTTTAATAATTTCGACTCGTTGTTGGCTCGTATATCTTTGCATGATGAAATGGCAAACCTTACTGAAGAGAAATGTCAAAAGAGCGGGAAAAAATATGGCATCGTTTGCTGTCCCTATCGATTTATTTTGTAGCGTCTCTGTTGAAAAACCCCTTATTAGACGTATTTTTATTACTTACCGTTCTAGAGTTATGGCTCCATATGTCAGCTTTCTGGCCAAAAATTTGGATTTTTTCATACAAATCTTATACTTGTATCACAAAACTTTATTTAAATAATTGGATTGATATACTTGGGTATACTTGACTACACCACTGCTATTACATACATAAATTTCTATGATTTAGTTCGTATTAATTTTATTAGTTATAGGTGGACCCGCCAAACTACGTTTTGCCTTCAAAGTTTTTGTAATGCCAAAGGGTGAACAAAATTTGTTGCTCCATTGCGTTTCAAACTATAGTTCTGGCTGTTATATTGGTTTCTTTCAGAGGGGGCGTGGCACCGCCCTCTTCCACTCTGGCTGTAATTCACACTGTACCAACAACAAATGTGCCAAATCTCATCTTCATATCTCTGACAATTCATGAGGTATAGTTTCAATTTGTAAGGGCGGTGCCACGCGCCTTTATCCAATCACACACACGTATAGCCAAAGAGTATCAGCAGGTCGTCAGTACCACATTGTGAAATTTTCATAACAATAGGTATTAGAAAAGCCGTCAGACCGACTTTCGAAAAGAGGGTGTGGCACCGCCCACTTTCAACCTGGCTGTATAGACTATGTCACCCGCTAGATGATTCTGAATATTATCTGAAAATTTCATCAAAATCGGTTCAGCCGTTTTCGAGTCCATTCTTAACATACACACATACATACGATTTTTGAAAAGAGGGCGTTGCATCGCCTACTTTCACCCTGGCTGTATAGCCTATGTCACCCGCTGGATGATTCTGAATATTGTCTGAAAATTTCATCAAAATCGGTCCAGCCGGTTTCAAGTCCATTCGTAACATACACACATATATACATGCATACATACATCTATTTTTATATATATAGATTAGTAATCAGTATTAAATGAAGTTACTTCATAGATGACAGCTCGTCTTTATAACTTAATCAACATGCTTTAGCTCAGACCTCCGCAAAATATGTAACCGTTTATTAACAATCCCTCCTCGTATATTTTGATAAATCATATTCCCATTTTATATAAGCGTCGGGGGGCAGTCAGTTATTCCAGCAAAACATATAAATAATATCTGTAAATTGTGTTATAATTTTTGCATTTTATTACACATACAGACATAAAAACACACTACCAATCTTGTGCACACATGCAAAGTAACACAATCATATGATTTTATTACACAACATACAAATGTGGAATGTTGTTGTTTATACGGATAGTAATTTTGTTCTATAGGATGTATCGTTTATTGATTAGTTGACACTGATTACGACGTTTTGTATTATTTTAAAAAGTGAAATATTAAAGGAAGGAGCCAGTAATTCCCATAAAAGCATATGCAATCGGGCTAGGGGAAATGGTTTACAAATAATTGACTTCCTCCGGAATCTGTTTGACATATTTTAAAATCTAAGTTCTAACAAAATTAGACCAATATTTTCTGTGTACCTAGCATTGGTACCATTTTAATCATATTTTTATTTATTTCATGTATAGAGCAAAATCTAAATTTTTGAATTAAAGTACTTGTACTAGTTTTAAATAAGTGAATTCGTGAAGCTCCGTCGAATAATATACACAATTTATATTTAAAATACTTAACTGTTTCCACATTTTAGACAGACGAACAACCCCTGGCGATTTTTAAAAGCTCTTCCACATGTATTACCTTTATACGTAAATACAAAATTTTGCCAGAAGTTCTGTGTCTAAGCTCAGATACAAATTTTAAAACGATCCATAGTAATTTCTAACAACGTTTACAGTAATTTTAGCCAGAATTGTTATATCCCGAAAGTGATAATAATATACATGCATACATATATTATTTTGATATTGTAAACTTGTAAAATTATGTTGTTCATTTGTTATGTGCGTGTGTTGTTACGGGCTTTGTTGTAGTTTTTAAATATTAATCAGTAAAATAATTACATTAAATAACATACAACAGTTATAATAATGTTTAAATCACCAACAGCAACGTTACACCATAACGAATAAATACAATTTAAAATTGATTTCGTGCATACAATGTTATTGTTTTTTGCAGTAATTAGCTTAGGATTGTGACCTAATTTTAAAACTTTTAAACTGGAATAGCATCAGAACAACACGTTTTATTTAAAATCATGAAAGTTAAGAGAAAATTTCAATACCTTGGGCAAAAGTTAATTAGTTTTTATACATTTAGTTATTTATTGATTTTCATCATTCGAAAAATGGGAATACAACGCTTATATAACGTGTCCGCCAAATAACTTTTTTTTTTGAAAATGCTATAAAAAAAACTACTGAATATTTTCTCAAATTTCATTTTTTATTTGAAAGTACAATCCTTCCGGTTAATAATGGAAAATAATTTCATTCAAATGACTTCCTCGGTTGGCCATGCAGTAGCCTACACGATCGGTCCAATATTTAGGCACATTATCGATTGTGTGCAGCTGTATTTCACCAATGGCTTCACAAATATTGTCCGTTAAAGGGTCAATCAACGGTGTCAAATCGCAGCTCCGGGGTGACCAAATGACATCAGGTCTGCGGCTGATAATGCGATCTTCAAAAACAGGGCGTAAATCATCGAGTGTAGCTTCGGCTGTGTAGCACGTAGCGCCGTCCTGTTGAAACCAAATATTGCCAACATCCCCCTCTTAAATTTTTGTGAACAAAAATTCGTTCAACATGGCCCGATAACGATCGCCTTTGACTGTACCGGCCACTCCTTGCTCATTTTCGAAGAAAACTGGCCCAATTATTCCTCTGGACCAAAATCCGCACCAAACACTGACTCGTTTTGGGTGCATCGGCTTTTCAATGTATGCGTGTGGGTTTTCTGTGCCCCAAATGCGACAATTTTGCTTGTTTACATACCCGCCAAGATCAAAATGAGCTTCATCTGAAAACATGATTTTTTTGGCAAAATCGGCATCTGCAACATTACCATGATTTTCAAAGTAATGTCGCAATATTTCCCAGCGTTGTTCAAGCGTATACACAACCATATTCGTTCAGCGGAAGGATAAAACTAATTATCTGTCAAATCAGACATGAGCTAAGTGTTACCATTCACGAAATAAGCACTAGTTGAAAAAAAAATCGTTAGATGGCGTCCAATAAAGAATAATAATACGTTCGTGCATGGCCATAATATCATACACGACTTCGTGGGTCACAGTTTTTGCTTGATTCACCAGACCATTGGAGTCTAAACTTTTAGGTAAATAAATTAATTAATTGTTTCCCATTACATTCCATCAAGGGACTGTGAGAGCTTCTCACAACCAGTGAGCTGTGAGCTTTCTTTCTACACAGTTATTGGACCTACAATTTTACACCGGTTACGAATTTTATTCTGATATTTTGCATGGCTAAGTAGTCGATAGTGTCGACGCCAGTAAGCGATCTGACCGTCGTCGAAAGAAATGTAAGTTGGTCAGAGCAGGGATTAAACCCATCTTCTCATGTAACTGGAATATCAACAACACCGAAAAAGAAGCATTATCATGGACATCAATTTCTTGGTGGGATTTTTTAGAATGTTCCTTGTAATGCGTTCACAGGAATCAAGAAAAGAATAACTAAATAATCGTTGGCATGAAATATTTTGCAGTCTTTACGAATGACCTTCGACAGGATACGCTACCACCGATAAAATATATCTTTGAAATGGTAAACTCGAATACAGTGGATGATCAGTTATTTGGATTTAGAGGTCGGAAAAAATTAACGAATATATTCGGAGTAAACCAGCAATATATGGTATACAAATCGGGTGGGCATGAGGTACCAAAAATTTGTACGATATACTCTAAATGCGAGCATGAATTTAGGACAGCGAGAGGGTTCTGAAGAACTTAGTTCCTCCCCAAACAACAACAGGACGCAATTTAACAATCTGGTCAGATGGACATTGCCTGTAGTTGCAACTTCAAGAAAACAAGCAATTATAAGTTTGAAACAGGCGAGAAGTTTATTCCAACAAATTTGGGTTTAGTCCTAAAGCAAACTTGTTCTCCTTTGTACGATACCAGCAAAGGGGAAATCGTTTTACACTTGTCATCCTTGCATCGATATTCAGCTGTGTCCAATATGAAACAAACATTAGAAATAATTTTTTTGTATAGGGCTAGAAGTTGTGTGGATACCATGAACAAAATCACTTTCCATTTCTCAACGAAAATTGTAATAACGTTCTGGCCATTACCTATGGCTTACAATTTGTTGGATATTTCAGCTCTTGCTGCAAATATTACTTACGTCTGTAACAATCCACAAGGTGGGATAAAAACCCTTAGAATTCCCAAAATAACATCTAGAGCTCAAAAGGCGTATGGTTGTAAGACGTACAATATATTTTAGGTAGGTTTCAATACCTTTGTCGAAATTTTTTTTAAATTTTCTATTACAGGTGAACCAATATCCTCGAAAAGCGAAGATAGTGTGGCTGATGATGTATAAGAGCGGGATTTTAGCGGAAGTACGAAATAAAAAGGTAGCTGCTACATACGCTACCATGAGTCCAAGAAGTAGAGATCTATACGACATGCATGTGTCCCATGCAAAATGCCTGTATGCGCTGAACTTAGGTTTACACAGACAAAGCGGAAAAATTGAAACATGGGCATATCTACAGCAAATAGTACGATAGTTTACGACGATAAATTCAATATATTTTATTAAAATTTATATTGGAAATAAAAAACAAAACTATTGCTGCTTCATTTATAACAAATATTTAACTAAAAGTAGTAAACCTAACAAAAAAACAGCAGACAGCTGTCCGAGGCCTTCGGCCACGGACTGTCCCTGCAGGCTGTGTGAGAGACACGGCCATTAAGTTTAAAGTAGAATACGCCATCCGATAAGACAGAAAACATATATACATTGTGGATGTTGCGCCTACAAATTAATTAAAATTTTTAGTACAAATATATATAAACAAAGGAATAAAAAACTTACCTGAGTATTTATTTCTCAGCATAACAACCACACGTTGCTTTCTTGTATTTCGTGTAGGTGCCATTTTGATTAGTAGTTTTTATTTTAATTTACTAAACGTCAACTGTCAGCTGCTGTCAAACAGCATAAAGCAGCATTGTTATTTTGCTTATTGGCAGTAGTTTCATTTAACATAAAAATGTATGAATTAATTTTTTCATATATTTTTTATAATTATATATCCATGTTAAATTCAAATTCACATTTAACATTTTGTTGCACTTAAATACATAAGTAAATATACGAAATTTCAATATTTCATCAATCAAAACAACAGCCGCAGGTTTGTGTCCACACTGAAACAGCAGCATAGTTTGTGTTCACGCTACAAACTCAAACACTCTACCAAACACCACACATATGTTTGAGTGTATGTGTTTAAACAATTTTCATTTGAGAAATTTAAATACTAGGAAGATATCAACCAATATGAAATGTATATCAAACGAAAGATAACATCTTCATTTACCTACAAAAAAATTTTTAAAAAAAGTTATCTCGCCGTTTCTTCTTAATCAATGAAATAAAGATTACAACAATAACAATCTGACATGACTCCCTATACCGTAAGGTAAGACGTATTCTACGCCAAAATATTATTTGTATCTACCCGGGTAGATACTATTAAGCCGCGTACACAAAGACATAAAATTAGGAAAAAACTCAGAAAAACCTTTTAAAATATAATTTTTATTCCATTTACTGAAATAAAAGGGGAAAAATAATAACTGAGTTTCAAGAATTTCTAAATCGGATGAAACCCCTCAGAGATATCAAAGAATGAAAATTGAAATATCTACCCGGGTAGATACTATTAATGCGAAGGTTAAATGCATCTAAACAATACCAGGCCAATATAGTGGTTCAACGAAGGGGACAGAATATGTTTACACTATGTTTCTGATTGGACAATAGTGTTTCAACGTCACAATTACCTCAACACCTATACGACAGTTTTCTACTGCGGTTTCTTTTGTACATTTTACATATTCCCACCCACTTGTCTCGCGAATTTATTATTGACCTAAATATTACATTTACTTTAAATCAATATAAAGAAGATCCATACAAGTAAATCAGAGTTTTCCACTGTGCGTTTATAATTACTTTGCCACATGACGATAAAAATACTACATGGCAACGACGTGTAGTTTTTAGCGACAGGTTAATCTTTTATAAAGGCTATCGCTACAGCTTGGCAATTTTCCTCATACAAATAAAGAGTACCAAAATGTACCAAAATATTATCATACACGTTATCGTAACTTACCTCAATTAAAATTGTAGAGGGATTTTGATGTGATCAAATAGCATTTGAAATTCTGGTAAAGAAAATAAACAAAAAAAGTGTATTAATAGGGTTTTAAAATAACCATAATTTATATTTATTTTAAAGAAGACATTAAATGTATTATAAATTATTCAACTACAGCTATTAAACTTAGTTGCCAAGAAATTATGGAATAAAATATTCTTTAATATATTTATTAGAAACTGTAGCCTACATTTTTCTGCCTCATTATGGGCCATTTAATCGGTCTCTTCCCCCTTTCATAGTTCTCTAAAACTAAATTTTAATGGATACTAAATATTGATATACAAATAATAATAAACCAACTATAAATATCATATTTTATTATCCGACCTTGAACTACTATTTGTACATTATCAATGGCTTCATATTTATGCTACTAAACTATATTTTATTTTCACTTAGTTCTTTGAGTTATACTTATTATTTGCTAATATATTTTCTCGTTTCATTGTTCTATTGTTTACTGTCTACCCTGGGGGATTTTTGGGTATTAAAAAACTGTGGTATACTTTCAGGCATTTTTGTAAGATAATAAATTGTAGTAATCACTATGGAATAGCGTTCGGTGACCAAATTGGTCATAACCCAAAATGATGTATTGTACAGCAACAAAAACAGTATCCAAAAAAATTAAGGCCACATTAAACAGTTTATTGTGAAACAGTTGATTGCCATGTCAACTTAAAGAATCGGTTAGTTTAAGTTAAAAATTTGTATTTTCTCTATTATAATGTATGATGTAAATGATTGCAACTACTGTAGGCACAGTAAGTTAGTTTTAAACAAGGTCCTTGTTAACTTTGCCACAATCTTCAAATATATGTGTGTGTGTGTTTACTTTAATTGCCAATACTAAATATGCAGAAGCGACGCAGAATTATTACCAAAACACCACCCTTTCCACAAAATATGTTCCGTCTCTCATTGAGAAAATTCCAATGTTTCCAGATTCGAATAAAAAAAACATATTATTATTTATTGGAAAAATTTTAAGATTTTTAAAGAAGACATAACCATAAAAAATACTGCTTTTATACACTTTCACATATCCCATATTTCTGTCATTACTTTTACTTTTACAAATACATTTATTTATTTTCGTATATTTATTATTTTGTCTGTACGTTCATATATAAATATTGCAGAAAAAGACGAATTTATTGTTTCACATACTATATACATTATGTATGTGTTTAGTATATAGAAATGCCCCAAAGTATGCAAATACTCCAGACGAATTAAAAAGAACACCAGCAAATTTACTCTCCTACCATTTAAAGGAACGTTTGAAAAACATGGGAATTTATGTGTGTGCGACATCAGCGGCGGAGTTATTATTAAATTCAAATACTGGGCCGTAGTTCGGATCACAAAATTAATGGTTTCAATAAGCCGAACATCCACACGGTTGGATCAAAGGGCGAACATTGATAACCGTTATAATTTCGAGGTAGAAGATGAAACTTCTGACCTACAGTGAACAGCATTAATAATATCAGCCTGAAAATCAAATGGAGAAGTTTGCTTGCAAATCGGTGCTATTAAGGGCTAAGCGAGCACTCCAGAAATAAGACCCCCTCTCGAGAAACGGAGGTCCAAATCTACCAGACCCTCAGACAACCTGTCATGCTTTATGCCTCAGAATCCTGGCCAATATTGCATGCTGATGAGACATCTCTGGAAATAGATTTGGTACGATAAAATAAAACGGCGACTATCGACGACGGAGGAACCACGAGTAATATTACCTGCGAAAGCTTGATGTTACCAACTGTAGGACAAAAAAGCTAAAGATCGAGCCAGCTGGAAAATCATGTTATCCACATTTTGTAACGCCCTTGACCCATCTGGGCTGTTTGATACCCCCTAAGTAAGTAAGTAGGTAGCTTTGGAGTCTAGGGGTAATTAATGAAACATTTCTGATTTGAACCCCTAATCAGTATGCATTGGTTTTCGTTCAACCTAGGTGATATGCTACATATTGGGTTTCTCATATGCTTTGAGAATAATTGATGGTTTACAGGCACAGAATTCTTAATAATTTCTGGTTCTATATTATACTTTGCCATCGGTGGTGCAGTGGTAGCGTGCTCGGCTCTCGTACAGCAGAATGTGGTTTCGATCCTATTTCTGGTCACATTACCTTTCTTTCGAAGACGGTCTCCTCGCTTAGTGACGGTGACACTATCGAGTACTTAGCTATGAAAAATAATCTCAAAATACCTTTCGCAACCACTGTAAAATTTTAGGTTTTAATCAGTTATTGTAAAACTTGAACGCGCGCACAGCTAACGGGTTGGTAGCAGCTCGCCCAGCCCCAGCATGTGATGTAATGGGAAACAATTCTTCTTTTCTTCACATATTATCATATTTAAAAAAATTACATGAGGTGTCAGGGGACACCCGGTTGGAACGAAGCTCTTTCGCTATATATTATGTACTAGCTACTTCCAACACGCCTAAGGCGCCTGTTGAAAAATACTGTAATTTAAATGGATCTTTAAGAAAAGATGATAAACTGTTTTTAAGAAATTTTTTATTTATTGAATGTATTTTAAAAAAAAGTATATTTTTAGGTCCCTTTTGTAAGAATATGTATTATATTTTCCCGAAAAGGCCCTTTCTTTAATGAGAGGTACTTCTTTTATTAAAGCTAATGTTTCCTTAGGAAAAGCTACCATTTTTAATACGAAGTGTTTTCTGTGAGAAAAAGCCTAAGAGTATGCACTTTTTTACAAAGAAGTACTTTGTTTAAGAACAGGTACTTTTTAAAGAAGTGATACTCTCTTTAGGAAAAGGATATTTTTTATGAAAATTTACTTATTTTCGGAAAGGCTACTTATCTCAAGAAGAGAAAAGAAAAGGTATTATTTTATTTTTAAGAAAATTTACTTTTAAGAAAAGGAATTTTTGTAAGAAAAGGTATATTTTTTAAGAGAAGGTATATTTTTTATTGAAGGAAAGCCTTTTTTTACGAAAGAACATGTACAATTTTAAGAGTAGGTACTTATCTCAAGAAAAGTTATTTCGTTTTACAAAACGTACTCTTTAAAGAAAAGGTAGTTTTTTAAGAAAAAACAATATGTTCTAAGATAATGTACTTTTTGTAAGAATATCAATAGGTATTTTTTTTGGCGAAAATTTACGTTTTTCAACAAAACGCACTTACTTAAGAAAATTTTATTTTTTTAAACTTCTTTCACTTTGGCTTATATAAATTATTTTTTATTCGGTTCAAAGCTACAATATGTAATAAACAGTATCCACCTAGAAAATTTCCTATTAAACTAAAAATATTCCCCGATATGTTAGTCTAGACACAAACCAAACCAAAAATACGAGTGTAAGAGTAAGTGTACTTCCAAATGTAATTCCATGTTCAGGGTTGTATTTCATGGATTTTCCATTCTTGCACTTGGATTTTCTAAATTTTCTTTTTATTGGGTTCAAAACTACAATATGTAATACCCTTTAAACCATTTACTTTTTACTTTTATTGACTATATTACAACCTCATGAGTTCAGACGTCTTACACATATTAATTAAACAAACAAATTAAACAAATTTCAACATATTCTTCCAAATGGCTCTATCCTTCGCCTTTTCTCGCCAGTTGGTAACACCAAGGATACGGAGGGATTCTTCTGCCTGGTCTTTCCAGCGGAGTCTTGGTCGTCCTCTTTTCCTGCTTCCATCGGGTACGTTATCAAAAACCTTTCGCGCTGGCTCATCTTCATCCATTCTGATATCATGGCCTAGCCAACGCAATTGGCACACTTTGATTCGTCTAGCTATGTCCATGTCAGAATAGCGACTATATAGCTCTGCGTTCCAGCGACGTCGGTACTCGCCGTTTTCCCTAACATGCCCATATATTTTACGGAGAATTTTTCACTCGAAAACTCCCAGGTGTTTTTCATCCGCTTGCGATATGACCCAAGTTTCGGAGCCATATGTCAAGACAGGTAAAATGAGAGTCTGATATAGCTGGAGTTTTGTCCGTCGAGAGAGGGCTTTGTTCCTAAACTGCTTGCTGAGCCCAAAATAACCATACCAAACCAAAAATGCCCAATATAGTTGATAATAATGGTTTGTAATAAAGAAGTTAAAAAAAAGTTATTTAAAATTTTTCCACTTAGCAGCCATCCCGCAACGTGCGATACGGAACTTCGTGAACTGATTTTTGAACTAACAAACAATAGGCCATCCAATTTTTATATATACTAGTTCATTGCTGATTGGGCGTTGGTGGTGCAATGGACAGCATTTGCTACACTTGTCCACAAGATGATGTGGATAATTGTGGTCACGTTCAACGCGCGTAGTGACGGCGACGCAAACACGTAACCCAGAACAGTTGGGAGTCGGTTTGAAAATGTAGGTCCCAGTCAGTGAGTCTAATAATATAAACAGCAAAGCCCAAGCATTATGATAAAACCTCTCAGATTCGTAAAGCGATTATGGGAAATTAAGTTTATCTAACTTAGTTATAATTAGTCTTAATTACGTTACAATAATTACATTCACACCCCAAATTAGTTGTCAGTTTTTTAGTTTCGGAAGATTACAACACCTCTTTCCACCGATTGCCCCAATCATAAGCCTACAAAATATTACATGTTCATTTAATTTATTCTTAGACGCTGAAAAATTTGTCTTTTTTTGTTTGGATGCAAATATAACTTGTTTGTAGCTTGTCGCAAATATAGTATACTTGTGTCCAAACACATTGTGTTTGCTATACAATATAACATTTTTGGGACACAATGATTAATAGGTTATAATATATGAGTTTGTGATTCAAATGTGGATTTGTTTGTTGAAAACTGCTGATACCATTGCTGTCTGTCACAATAAGGAAACAAAAAGAAGCAGATCTTGCAATATGTTTCTGGCGCTGATATTTTTCAGCGTGTAGCTAACATTATACTAAATTACATACATTATACTAATTAAAAATATTATACCAATTACAAATATATCCTTAGATTAGTGACGGCGATTATCAAATAATTATTATTATAACACAGTTCACAATTGTTGAAAACTGTAGTTCTCAATTCTCCCCTACCCCTTCATGGGATGTAATGAGATGAATATATTTTCCATTTCCCTCCAGCTGAACAAATCAGGGTTTCTCTACAATTAGAAGAATTTTAAAGAGTTGGCCCCAGGATTTGAACTCACGTTTTTCAGACGATCGTTTGGAAGTTTATGAATCTTCTCATTAGCGGCTTAGCGTTCTATGCCAGTAACCACGTTACTTCTAATAAATTCTATTTTAAATATATCCATAATTAGTTGTTATCTATTATATTGTAATCCTATAATTTTTTTAGATAATAATTGTAATACAATATCGAATTAACAGAAACCCTAAATTCAAACAAATTTGCATTGCGACAGAAAGGGCCCCGGACACAGAAAATGTCCAATACTCAAGGCCACCCCACACCATCCACTACGCCACTGGGTATATCTGTGGCTTTGTGCGGGAGTTTATGAATATTTAAGTATTTGCATATATTTGGTTTCCATCCAAATGTTTATGGGTATTAGTTTGTTGAAAATATGGTAAAAACAATCACTTTTTTAACATAAAAATACCATAACGTTTATTGGAAACCAATATTATCGATACCATAAAATGGTGGGGGCCACAAATTGGTATTGAGGCTTTTACAGCATTGCGGCTTTTGTTAGAAATGTTATTTGCACAAGGAAATAAACATCAATGTCATACAACAATTCGTTACCCTCCTAAAATTATGCAGCATTTAGATATTGATCGCAATTTAACGAACAATTTTTTAAAGTTAAATTTTATACAAAAAAAAATCTGAAAGCACGCGAAAGACAGAATTGGAACTAAATGTATGCAGTTGAAATAATTTTTAAATTTCCCTTTTTTTGAGCTGACTATAGTGCACAGGCTTGTCCATCATAAGCATTAGCGTTGCCGAAAAATTTTTGCCTGGCTCATAAAATTTAACAACGATTAACTAAATTTTTCCCGAGCAAGTTATTGATATGAACTACATGGATTGTATTCTTGTTTCGCTTCGGGAGTGGCATTGAAATTGCAGTACATGTGTCTGATAACTGAGGCTCAAGCTAATGATGGACAAATGTGTGGTCCGCGTATGAACATTCGTTTGTATTTTTTTTATACGTGAGTATGAATGTTTAAACATATGTGTACATTCCCTTTCACGTATTCGCAGATTTTTAATTTTTATTTTCATGGAAATTTATTAATGCAATCGGTTTTGCAAATAATAGTTAGCATTACTTTTGATAATTATGTAGAACAAAATAGAAATAATCCACTGATCATACTACACTATACTTATAAATATATCGTACATAAATAGTGAAGATAAAGTGTTGTGCTGCAGCCAAAAATGTTGCCATTGCTTTCTTCCTATCTTTTTACCACGAGATCTAGGTAAGCATCTGTTCTCAGTTTCTAGAGGTTACGGTACTTGGCACCAAATTTACCGCTAAAGAGTTTGATGGACTTTCTATATGAGAACTTTATGTGAGCATTAAAGCCTGTATATCTTCTTCAACAGTGAGCATTTTGGGATAAGATTTCACGAAAAAGTTATGATTGGCCGTCGGTGGTACAATGGTAGTTCGATTCCTGCTCTGACCACCGTAAATTTCCTTCGACGGCGATCACCTCGCTTAGTGACGGCGACACTATCGGGTATTTAGCCATGAAAAATCTTCACAAAATATCGTTCGGAACCGGTTTAAAACTATAGGTGCCAATCAGTATGTGTAAAACTAGAGAGCGGACAACTCACTGGTTATGAGAAGATCTCCCTAATCAATTGGCGTATTCATCTTTCGAAACTTTAGTGTATACTGTTTTTAGTTTCGTGTACCATTTTTGTGTAATTCTCTTTTTTTGTGTACAGTTTTTGTACCTTTATCTGCATTTTGGAACGAAGTTCCTTATTGCACGTTGAGAGATGGGGGCTAAATGAAAAAATTAAACCAATTTTTTTTAACACTATTATGCTTCAACCCATATTAGGTACTTTTGCTTTGGTTTGTGTCTAGACTAACATATGTTGGGAAATTTCTTGTTTAATGGGAAGGTTTCTAGGTGGAGCCTGTAACCAATATTTAATATATATTGTAGTTTTGAACCCAAGAAAAAGTAATTTTAAAAAGTAAACATTCTCAAAACCAGTACATAAGTTTCAGTCAGGTGAACCGACTTAATCATACCCTCACCATACCGTACCTTAACCCATTTTGTACCAGCGGTCGAGATCTCGACCACAAAATTTTGCTGTTTTTCATTAAATTATTGGAAATACTAGGTAATGGAATTAAATAATTTTTTTTAATTTATAATTAAGTTTGGCGTATTGGCTTTCCGACCTGTACTGTTTACCCCTCGCCAACAGTTCAAATACTTTTTAGTATTCTCAAACTACTTATTATAGCTACTTTTACTGATCGCCTGACAGTCCTGAAAATGGCTGGTGGAGATCTCGACCACTGGGATAATTAGCGCACTAAATCTAGTTGTAATACATATTTGTAGTAATACTTTTATATAAGTTTGTTGATTGTTATTGAAAAAATGTGTATATTTCTCAATAAATATTATTTATATGTATTGTTGGAGTCAATTATTGTGTTGTTAATATGAAACACAATATTTTTTTAATTCGAATGTTAGTATTTTTCTGGATATCATCTCCTGAATACCCGATTTATGCAGTTTGGTTTTTTGAACCTAATCTATCGACTGGTGAGCAAATGGTACCATATTTTGGTAGTCATATCTCCAAGATGTTTATCAGGGAGAAACTAATTCGCTTCGGATACAAATATTGGTGTTTGTGTTC
The DNA here is from genome assembly GCA_963931995.1 of Phaonia tiefii. Classification (NCBI taxonomy): domain Eukaryota; kingdom Metazoa; phylum Arthropoda; class Insecta; order Diptera; family Muscidae; genus Phaonia; species Phaonia tiefii. Next base: position 321,559,985 of record OZ008368.1, on the reverse strand, counting down.
ATCGGAACGGTATCTGTTTCAATTCCTAACATATGTTGGACCATCGGATATATACGATAAACAGCGTGGCCGAGGTGCTAGCGTGGTTATGAGTTAATCTGAGACAACACTTCGATAACTTTTTCACCGGATACCACTTGCTTTGCATTCTAAAAGAAATAAAATTACCTCGACATGATATGGATTACGAATTCGACCAATAACATAAGATTCAATGGAGAGACAATGCAGAGGTCAGTTTGGCTACGAACTATGATCAGATAGATCATATAAGAAAAACACGGATCGCTTTATCCCAAGCCAGCCTTATTGCTAATTTTAATAAGTACATGGGCGGAGTTAACCTACATGATAATGCTGTCTCTAATTATCGGATTGGAATCAGAGGCAGAAAGAGATGGTGGCCACTTTGGGTTACTTGCTTGGACAGCGCCAGTGTCAGTGCTTGGAAATTGCATTGCATGATTGCCCAAATTTTAAGAACTCGATAACAAAACTCTGTTTTTATTCGCCGAACCGGTAACAAACGTCGAATTAATTAACTTCGCCTTATGGGTAGTGTGCGCGCCTCTTGTACTTGAGATCTTGAGTTCGATCCCTGCTCTGACCACCTTAAAATTTCTTTCGACGGCGGTCACCTCGCATAGTGACGGCGACACTATCGAGTATTTAGCCATGAAAATGCTTCTCAAAAATATTGTTCGGAACGGGTGTAAAACTGTAGGTCCCAATCAGTGAGTATAAAACTAGAAAGCGCACAGCTCACTGGTTGTGAGAAGCTCTCCCCAATTCCTTCATAGAATGTAATGCGAAACCATTTATTTTTATTTATGAAGAAAATGGAAGTGACGACGACTTCATAGACCGCCCAACAATAAAATGTATGCACATGGCTGTGTGTGTAAAGCATTGCTATCGTCGATGCAAAATATTCATGAAACATACTGCCTATACCTGCGCTAAGTGCAGTGTAAATTTACATATGGGTTAAGTCCTACCGCAAAAATTTTAAATAATTTGTTTCACCTACCATTTTCAATAAATGAAAATAATAAATAAATTCCAGGATCTTTTTATTTACCGGTTGCTTTAGTTTTCATATTTATTTTTCTTAAATAACCCGTTTTAATAACGACGTTTATTTACCATTTATTTTATCGTATTTCATATCATAACAAATCATATCACAAAGAAAATTCAATGCTCTAATTATCCCAGCGGTCGAGATATCGACCAGCAGTTTTCATAGGTAATCCCAGGTAAAAAATATAAAAAATAAATCTAAAATAATTTTTGGCCTATTCCAAACAAGCCATGAAAATTTCATTAAAGTATTAAAAAATTTATGTAGTCTGGTACAAAATGGGTTAAATTCGCCCATACTCGAAAGTGATCATATTCAACAGTAGATTGACGACGTTGCGCTAAATATTATTGAATACCCAAAGTAGTTAGATTCGCTCCGAATATTTATATCCGAGGTACAAAAATAGGCATGGCTAGTTGTTGCCAAAATTTTGATCAATACCAAATTTTATTAAGATAGGTTATGATATATTGGAGATATCGAGTCGAAAAATCCCAAATACGCCCAATTTTTGTATGGGAGGTACGAAACTGGGTGTGGCACAATAGTCAGTTATTAATTACACAGTACCTTTTAGAAAAATATCGCCTAGTACCGAATTTTATTAACATCGGTTGTAGTTTACGAAAATTATCGTATCAATCAACCGGTCATCCGCCAAATTTTGATATGAGAGGTACCAGAGTGGGTGTGGCAAAACAGCTGATTTTCTATAGGAGAGTTTTATTTAACTAAATAATGACTAGTCCAAACTTTCATAAAGATTGGTTCGGTTTTGCGGGACTTCTCGTGCTGGTCAACCAGGCGGCCAAAAAACTTTTGTATGGAGGTACCACAATGGGCGTGGCAAAATCACCCTTGTTTTACTCGGTGTTTGGCGTTTGATGACGTGAAGATTTATACCTAATTTAATTAAGGTCGGAAGTGTTTCACGTGATTTATCGCATTGACAACCCTGACGAACACCCTGTTTTGTATGGGAGGTACCAGAATGGGCGTGACAATCTCGCCCATTTCTTCCAGTTAACAAGGCATTTACAGATTGTTAACCGGTGTGAGAGTTGAAGCTAATCACATCTACCAGAAGAAATGTTTGAAAGAAATATGATTTTGTGCTAAATGTGTCGATTTGTATGGGAGGTACCAAAGAGGGCGTGGGCACAACGCCCATTTTCAATCATAAACTCAATATTGGCAAATAAGAGTCACTGACAAAATGTCATTGTGATCTGTAAAGATTTACGGCAGTTATGGTGTTGACCAGCCAGCCAGACAGACAGACAGACGGACATGGCTCAAACGTCTTAAAAAGTCTTAAAACGAATTTCGTCCAAAAATACTAAGGGTCTAATTTGGTTCCTTCTATGTGTTACATTTTTTTACGTATTAAATGATATATACCCCCATCCTATGGTGAGGGTATCAAAATACCTATTCATATACTTAAACCAAGTTCTTAAACAAAACCTTACCTTAACAAAGTACCTATGCTTAAAAAAATTAATTTTCAGACAAAAAGTACCTTTTCTTAAAAAAAATACTTTTTTAAATAAGTACCTTTTCTACAAAAGGAAATGTTCTTACAAAAAAATCGCCTTTTCTTAAAAAACTACCATTTTTTAAAGAGCACCTTTTTTGACTTAAAATTCACATATTCTTGAAAAATGTACCAATTCTGAAGAAATTCCCATTTCTAAAAAAAAACATTTTTTTCAAAAAAATACTTTCTCTCAAAAAAAATTCCTTTTCTTACAAAAATTGCTTTTCCTGAAAGTACATTTTCTTAAAAATAAAATAACACCTTTTCTTTTCTTGGGATAAGTAGCCTTTCTGGAAATGAGTACATTTTTAAAAAATTTAAACTTTTCCCAAAAAGAGAACCACTTCCTTAAAAAGTATCTGTTCTTAAAAAAGTACTTCTTTGTAAAAAAATGTATACTCTTATGGCTTTCTCGTACTGATAGCACTTCTTCTTAAAAATACACTCCGGTTCACTTCCCCATTTCACTTCCAAATTCCATATTCAGCAGCCTGTATCTGTTGCAATTTGTAACCGCTTGCAGAATTTTAAAATGGAAATGGAAGCTAAACATCTTGAGACATCAATATGACAATAGTACTTCCTTAACTAAAGAAGTTTTTTTGAGCAATTTATAAAAAAAAGTCCAAAAATGTGCTATTTTTTTTTTTGGTTCACTTGAATAAAGGCACTTTATTTTTTTTTATTATTTTTAAAGTAACCGATGAGTTTTTGTAGGGAGCGTTTTTTTACAATTTATTACATCTTAATCATTTTACGGGTCAAAATGGCAAAACAAAAAATTTTAAATCTATCGGAAAAAACTAAAATCGTTGTTTACCGTTCTGAAGGATATTCTAACCGCGCAATAGCTAAAAAAATTCGACGGAGCTCAACAGTTGTTGACAATTACATCAAGGACCTCGAGGGTGATTTCCGAAGTTCAGTGAAATATTTGGTCCCATATCTTGGATATTTCAACAGGATAATACCCCTATACCCAGCACCACAGTAGTAAAGGAGTTCATTGCAATAATGTTAATATTCTTAACTGGCCACCGTATTCGCCAGATCTAAATATTATCAAAAATGTCTGGGGGTGGTTATCTCGTAAGGTCTATGAAGGAGCTAAACAATTTGATGACAAGCAGTCACTACTTCAGGCCATTAAGGCTGCTTTGAATTAAATTTCGTTGGATTACATAAATTCTCCTTATCTCTCAATGAAAACTCGTATATTTGAAGTTATTTAAACCAGGGGGGGTTGTACCCATTACTAATAGTTCTTAAATAAAGTAAAATAAATTAAAAATACAAGAAAAACTGTTTTTCATTAAAATTAGTAAATTGCCTTTATTCAAGTGAACCAAAAAAATAGCAAATTTTTGGACTTTGTTTAAAAATTGCTTAAAAAAGTCCTTTAATTAAGAAACCACTATTGTCATTATTTTTGCTATATCTCAGGAAGGCTTCCATTTCCATTTTTAAATTCTACAATCGGTTACAAATTGTTACAAAAGATATAGGCTGCTGAATATGGAATTTTTAGTGCCTTTAAATAAGTGAACCGGAGTGTATTGCCATTTAAAAAAAGCATTAGCTTTTAATAAAAGAAGCACCTTTCTTCAAAGAGGGACGTTTTCGGGAAAATATAATACCTAGCCTTACAAAAAGATCTAAAAATATACATTTGTTTAAAAGAATACACTCAATAAGAGAAAAATTCTTAAAAGAAGTTTATCATTTTACAAAAAGTATCTCTTATTAAAGATCCATTTAAAGTATAGTATTTTTCAACAGGCGCCTTAGGCGTGTTGGAACTTACTAGTACATAATATATAGCGAAAGGAACTTCGTTCCAACCGGATGTACCCTGACACCTCATGTAATTTTTTTTAAACTATTTTTAAAGTTTTAGTTTTTTTTTTTTTATCATGTATAGTAGTTATGCATCAGATGTTGAACTCGTCAAGGAGCGCGAAGCTAGTCATGCCAGGGAGTTTACATAACTGAATTGTCAATTATTCCAATTATTTTCATTTAGAAAAACCTTCCTGACCTAGTACAGTGGTAGTATGAACTTCCGGTACATTAGCTAAAATTATAGCAATAAATTCTGAGTTTATCTACCGTCACATATTTATATAAGAATCCTAATTGCCTTTTGGAAATAATAGAACATTATCTCGTCGACCCTGTTTATATTAAAATTTCTACAAATCGGCCCAGTCACGTTCACTGAAGTTACTCTCACTTTAATCAATGTTTATGAAATGAAGTGAAGGCACATTTTGTAATTGGACGACGGAAGTCCTCGCATTATTTCAAATTGTTAATATAAAACCGATCACTTGAATAAAGCCGATTCGAATCTTTCTTATCATTCTATGATATTGTCTGTACTATTGGATAAAAAGTCACTATTAGACTCGAATCATTATCCTTACAATATTCTTGCAAAAATTTTCCCCTAATCAAATTGTTTTCAAGAAACACTAGTATTAGATCTTTCTCAAGCTATATTTGAAGTCGCTTTAATGAAGACGTGCGACTTAAATTCACTCCTTGCAAAATTTACCCGCGAACTTACTTCATGCAACTAATTAAACAAGTTAGTTTTATGACCGCAACGTAATATGATGTAGAATTACCATTAAAAACCACGACACTATGTTAATGGTATGTCTGCAAGTGATTTGCTGAGCGCTAATGACAGCAATGAAAGACGCAACTAAAAGTATACAACAATTTTTCGCAGGCACTAAAACTATGCTATAAAACTCATTGCATAAAATATCTATCAAAATAATAGTTAATGATTAAATGAACTATCCGTGATAAGAAATAATTATAGTATAATACAGTTTATTATATTAAAGTCAAACCTTGATCTCGAAATTATTTGACATAATTGTTCGGAAAAGGAAACTTAGAACTTTTGTTTTTAACAAATATAAACATTAATCTAATCTCTTGTGATAATAGCGTTATATTGAATACATTAGTATCTTATGAATTTTGCAATTTCATTTACGTCCCATTGCTGTGGCATTTTAATTTTACCCATGTTCACTTATTTTGCTACACACTTGGATATAGTTGAGGTCATGTCAACAAAATATTAAGATTGCCTGCTTTTAACTAAAAATAAAAATCCTAGTATTTGAAAGGCTTATGTATTATACACTTACGAACTAATCTTTATAAGTATCATTATAATAAGTGCTTTTTTGTGACTACAATCCACATGTTTTCATCCAAAAAACTATTAAAAGAACTTTTTATTTTACACGACAAAGCCACATTAAATTTGAGATTTCGAAGGAGCAGTGACCTTGGAATGTGTTGTAGTTTTCTATGAAAACTTTTATGTAATGAAACCACAAGGTGACGTCTCAATCTAGATGAATATAAATAGAACATGAATAATGTCAACATTCTTTGAATAACTTTTTGAAATGACCTCTTAGTATTCATTAAGTTAAGAACTTTTATTTTACTCTGGTAAGGGAAATTATTATCCAGACTCATTTTGTTGTAAATAAATAAAATATACTAGTACTTATAACCAGTTCTTCTGACGACTTTAACAAATGCCTATAAATATGCTGTAAAAATGGCAAACCAAACACAACGAAAATACATAAACTATGACAGTAATAAACTCTGCAATATTTCTATTCAGACTCATTAATATTCAAGCAGTAATAGAATATTCAAGTGATAAATGTTTTGTTCACTTGCGAAAAGCTTCTAAAATAAGCAGTGTATATTGAAATGTGTTGGAAGCTGAAATATTTCATTACCATTAAAATTAATAAATGTAAATTCACGTAGTCGTAATAAAAAAGACAATAAATGTAATTTCTCATATGTAGAAAAAAAACCTTTCAGTGTAATAGATTTAATATTACAGGGCTTTAAACCCATAAGTCTTGCGACTCTATGCGGAGTTTTAAATTATATATTATGATAGTAGCACGTGACAAATTTATTTAAACTCATGCGAGAAATTTAAATGTATGCGCACATTTAAGATTCCAAAACCCAAAAATACCACAACACTAATACAAATAATACAAATTTGATAATTAAATGTTTATTGCGATTTAAAATTAAATCCTGTGCCTGCCAACAACAAAACAATTTTGTTTCAATTTATTTTCAAAATCAGTTTAATTTATGCACAAAAATACTGTAAATATGCAACGTTGGCGGTGAAATGGTATCAGTGAAAGTGATATTGAACCACAGATGACTTTCGCAAAAAGTCATTGGTAGATTTATGCAAATGAATTTGATGTTGACACAAATAAAACTAATACATGTAATCCTGAATTTATATTAAATTATTCGTTGGTACGGAAATGAGGTGCAGCCAAATAATTATTTGCAGGCCTAACAGTATGCTACAGTAAATGTAAATCCAACAAAAGGCAATTATTTTTAGAAAAATTAAACGTCGTTAACACAAATTGCAATAATTGAGTTTTAGTGTAACTGTCGACATAGTGATCTTCGATCGATGGTAATACGCAAACGAAAATTTCATATACGAATTTATATACATACGATTGATGATCTACTACAGTTGATGCCAATTCAGGCACAGTAGTAAAAAAAAATAAATGGTTTCCCATTACATCCCATGAAGGGACCGGGGAGAACTTCTCACAACCACTGAGCTGTGCGCTTTCCAGTTTTGCCTCACTGATTGGGACCTACAGTTTTACACCGATTCCGAACGGTATTTTGAGAAGCTTTTTCATGGCTATATACTCGATAGTGTCGCCGTCACTAAGCGAGGTGACCGCCGCCGAAAGAAATTTGAAGGTGGTCAGAGCAGGGTTTGAACCCAGGATCTCATGTACAAGAGCCGCGCACACTAACCATTGCACCACCGACGGCCATGTCTATCTGATGTCTAAATTCCACTACGTTTCTGTTTTGAATTTTATTTTTGGAACCTATTTAAATATGAAGAAAATCGACCAAACGGTGTTGCTATAATGACGGTGCATGGTTATGGAATAATTTAGAATACATGCATTCAAAAAACTTCAACACAGGCAAAATGATATGAATTTAATATTGTTACTGGATTGTTAGCTCCCTCATAAAGCCCCGAATCCAGTTCTGCGCAATTTTCGAAAGAAATTTTGTCGTTTGTATCTAAACGTAAATTTTGTTATAGAGAGTTAACACATACATATCTCTGATTTACTTTCCAAAATTTTGGAACGCAGGTCCTTATCTCACGTTGCGGGACACTATTATGCTACAACCCAGTATTAGCAATTATATTGGGTACTTTTGCTGTGGTTTTTGTCTAGACTGACATATGTTGGGAAATTTCTTGTTTAATGGGAAGTTTTCTAGGTGGAGCCAATAACCAATATTTAATATATATTGTAGTTTCCAACCCAATAAAAAGTAAATTAAGGAAAATCTAAGTGAAAGAAATTTCAAAAAATAACATTTTCAAAAATAAGTTTCTTACAAAAAGTAAATTTTCTCAAAAAATATACCTATTCATATTCTTAAACAAAGTAAATTTTCTTAAAAAAATACCTTATCGTAAGGTAAGAAGTATCGGATTTTTCAGTCAGAACGCTACAAAAGTTTTTTTAAATAAAACAAAACCGGTTTTAGATACCAATGAAATTCTTTATTCCTGTGAAAGTACGTTCGATTCCATTATGTATGGAACTCGATTTCTTTTGCATGGCCACCACGGGCACGCTTGCAGAAGTCCAGACGCTGAACCCAATTTTTGACGGTTTTCAAGCATAAATCGGCCGATACTGCTGCAATTTCATGTTCGATATTCGTACGAAGTTCATCAATCGTCGCTGCCTTGTTGGCAACGACCATAGACTTGACGTAGCCCCACAGGGAATAATCTAACGGGCTGGGCCATTTCGTGAGATAACACGTTCACCAAACTTGGTTTCCAATAAATTGATTCTGGCTTTCGCTGTTGAAACCACATGTCCTCCAAGTCCATATTATCCAATTGGGGCCAAAAATATTCGGTTATCATTGAACGGTCGGTAGCGATTCGCATTCACAGTAATGTGCCGGTCTTGATCATCACGGAGAAAGTACGGCCCAATGACGCCGCCGGCACATAAACCGCACCAAACCGTAATTTTTTCGGGATGCAATGATGACTCATGGATTGCGTGTGAATTGCTGTCTGACCAATAACGCATATTTTGCTTATTGGCGAAGCCATTCAGCCAGAAAAGTAATTCAGAATTTAGAAATTGGACGTAGCGCTCTTAAAGTTGAGGTCACTGACTCCAAATTTCGGTAGTAAATTTTAATAATTTCGATTCGTTGTTGGCTCGTATATCTTTCCATGATGAAATGGCAAACCTTACTGAAGAGAAATGTCAAAAGAGCGGGAAAAAATATGGCGTCGTTTGCTGTCCCTATCGATTTACTTTTGTAGCGTCTCTGTTGAAAAACCCTTTAGTAAATTTTCTTACAAAAAGTACCATTTCTGAAAAAAGTATTTTTTTTAAATAAGTACGTTTTCGTACAATTTGGTAAATTTATTCAAGCTCAAGACCATTTGTTATGCTCTAATTTTTTGAGAATAATATAAAGCTAATAAATAAGCTTGGAGCTTGAATATATTTAGAAATTGTACGTTTAAAATAACAGACCGACTTAAAAAACTCCCGCAAGGAAATGATGAAAGTTGGCGAAGAGCTAAACAAAAACAAATCATGCCTGTTTAAAACCAATGGTTTTTCGACATGATAAAAAAGATTTGAGCATGAAAGTGTTCCAATGTTAGTGCTTGGTATTCTTCAAACGTATTAATAAAGGAATTCTCACCAAATTCTCTCTCCCTCTAATCAAAAACGTCTGCTGATGGAGATCTTGGCAAGATCCGAAATAGCTATACAGACAGCCCTGGTATCATTGGAACATTTTTAATGCTCGAATTTATGGAAAATAAGCTTTGTATTAAAAAGGTCTTGAGCTTGCATAAATTTATAAAATTGTTAGTTTAAAAACACAGACCGCAGACCTTTTCTTAAAAATTATATTTTCTTACAATAAATTGCCTTTTCTTAAAAAAATTTATTTTCTTTAAAGAATACCTCTTTGGTGAATAAAACTTTTCTAGAGATAAGTACCTAATCTTAAAATGTACCTATTCTTGGAAAAAGGACCAATTCTAAAAAAAAAATGCCTATTTCTTAAAAAGACCTATCTACTGTTCAACAAAATACTTTCTCTAACAAAAAACCTAAAGTTCTTTCAAAAATTCCTTTTCTTAAAAATAAAATAATACCTTATCTTTTCTTGAGATAAACAAGTAACTATTCGTAATAAAATAACTTTTTCCTAAAATGACTACCACTTTTTTAAAAACTATCTGTTCCTAAAAGAAGTCCTTCTTTGTACAAAAAATTCATACTCTTATGGCTTTTTCTTACAGAAAGGGCCTCTTCTTAAAAATAGTACATTTTCTTAAAAAAACATTAGCTTTTAATAAAAGAGGTACCTCTGTTTAAAATAGGACCTTTTCGGGAAAACATAATACACATTCTTACAAAAAAAAACTAAAAGTATACCTTTTTTTAATACATTATTTAAAAAAAATCCAATGAGTGTTCGAACTCACGGGCGATGTGTTAACACCTTTTTGCTACACGATACCTGTTCGATTTCTATGACCACATTCGTAAATGTTACATTGGAAAATAAAAAACAGCGTTCAATCATATGATGACGTTACAGTTAAATAATATTAATACTTAAAATTATTTAAAGACCCAGTGCAAGCACATGTGTCATTATTTTCTTGCTCAATACTTTTTGTTTTATTCCCACAAAAGTCAAAGAATGCAAAGCAACAGACACTTGTACATACATACATACATTGTTATATTCGTACGATATAACCGAAGATCAACATAAAATACTTTTTTAATATTACTCCAAATTAAAACACTTCAATATCGGCTCGCCGATATCGGATCGCCTTAATTGTTGGCCTAAACTCTTCGTCGAAACCCGCACTAGCTTTTTAATCCAAAAATTAATAAAATCGGCTATGAATTTCCGGAGAAAATCGCGTGGGAAAATTATATGAAAATCGCCCAATAATCACTTTCAATACCGACTGCCAAGCAACGAACAGACAAACGATGATAAGACAAAACCGAAGATCAACATAAAACACTTTTTTAATATTACTCCAAATTAATACTCCTAATTAAAACACTTAAATCTCGGCTCGCCGATATCGGATCGCCTTAATTTTTGGCCTAAACTCTCCGTCGAAACCCGCACTAGCTTTTTAATCCAAAAATTAATAAAATCGGCTATGAATTTCCGGAGAAAATTGCGTGGGAAAATTATATGAAAATCGCCCAATAATCACTTTCAATACCGACTGCCAAGCAACGAACAAACAAACGATGATTTACTCTTACAAACCTAACACTTGCGTATGTATTAAATTTATAGTTTACTGCCCTAGAGGCGCGCGTATAGATGTTAACACATCAAAAATTCAAAATATATCTCTGTGTATGTGTGTAATTTACAGCCAAAAATCACACGCGTGTAAACTACAGGCAAAAATCATTGGGTGACAAATTTTGCGGCACCTATTATCTCAGCATTTGACCTCCTAGTAGTAGGTACGTAATTTTAGTATGGTAGTGAAGAAAGGGATCAATTCTCTTACTCACAGGATATTTTAATTTTAATTTCGCCAATCAAGAGAATTGCAAATTGATTGCCTTGTAGTTGGCATTGTCATTAATCGTGAACCTTTATATTCTCGAATGATTTGTAGACGGCGTCTACACAGTCTTGAACCAGTTACATTTTCGGGATATCTGTGCCAAAAGGTCGTTAATTTATTTCTCACGATTGTCACTAGAAATATCAGAATCGTAGATATTATGAACATATTCTTCACATGCACAAAATCATACAAATCAAGATCTTTTCAATTAATTTAATTATTTCAGCTTTCGACATCTGTTACTGCTTGACAGAAAGAAGCAAAAAGTTTAAAAATAACATAATTTTCATTAAAAGTATTAGCATTTTAGAAATTGTGAACAGGCATTTCGCAATTAAATTGATTGTATTACATGTTGTGAAATAAACAATATCATGCATATCAAGATTAATTCAATTTTATTCAAAAAGTTTTCGATATATGTCACTATATGACAAAAATAAGTGGAAAAGTTGAAACAACAATCATTAGATTTTATTTCTCCCTGAAGCGTGTGCGTTTTTGTTTTGCCAGTTTCGTGGTTAGGTACTCTCATACAATCCCCATTATATTGATTGTATTAGAAGCTTAAATTTTATTACATTACATTTCTGTGGAAGTGTCGACAAATCACGCCACGCCAGGGGTAAAGAAACCCAACAATTGCAGACGGTTTTCTGAAAATCTCTGACCCAATGTATTAATTTGGTTGTGAGGGACCATGGGATACATTGTGTACCACAATACAGTGGTTTAGATTTGCAGAAATTGTTTAAAAATTATAGAAGAAAGCAACATCAATTTTGTTTTTTTTTAAAGTTTTCAATATAAAAAATGGAATCTGTGACATCTATAAATCTGCTGAATATTATGGTGATACCTAACCACTGTGCTACGCAAGAGCATTGTTTCATTTTAACGTATCCATAAGATTTTCTTATGAAAAATCTTGAACATTTGTATAGATTCCGTTTACACAATGCATATTCAAAAGTTGTGTGGGAGAACAAAACACACAAGGCATAAGGGAAAATAAATAAATAATCACCACCCGAATTTGGTTTTTCTTATATAGAGTGTGGCCGTCTCTATCAAACCAAACACAAATACCCAATCGTATACGATGGCAGGATTTGGTGAATGTCCCAAAACCTTCTGAGTATAAAAAGCGAAATTTTTAAATCCCCAAGTATACTCTTAGGCTCAGCGCATTTATATGAAAATCTCATAATAAAAAAAAAAATCAAAATATATCGCTATGTGTTTCTCATTATGGTCAATAACAATATCGGCAGCAACATTCGCATTTGCGATGTCAAAAAGAATTTGTCACTTGGCCCTCTTTCCCAAGTTTCAGCATTGACATTATAGTACTTTCATTTGTCGAAGAATTTTTAAATTTTTTGTTTCTACTTTTCTGTGTTTCGATTGTCTTCCGTTGCGACAGTTAGAAAAAAATTAGATGTTAAAAAAAATGTTATTGGTTTATTTATTGGAGTGTTGTAAATAGAGTTATTTAACGCTAAAGACGTGTTGTTTCTTGTGTGGAATTTTATTCATTTGTATCGGTACATTTGTTGTTTTAATCATCATAGAATTGATTTTATTCATTAGATGTAAATGTAGTGTAGTTTAATTTTTCCCTTTCACATTGTGTGTCTACGTAAGGGAATTACGGAACGAACCAAACGCGTAGCATGTTTTAAGGGTTATGTACAGAATATATATTTAAATTAGTAACATACGTGTTTTACTTGTTCGTAGGCACTTAATTAAATTGATTAGCATCGAAAAAGCATTAAGTAGAATTTTGCCAGGTGTTTTCGAAGTATACTGTTTAAAAAATACATAATTGCTAGGGCCTATGCTATGTACATTAACATAAACATGAAGCAAGTTTGGATGACATAAAATATACATATAAACATAAGCTCTAAAGGGTCCATCTTCAGAAGTAGAACCGCGAGCAAATGAGTTCAATGAGAAATGCACGTATTTTTATTGATGTTATTGACTGAAATAATTGATTATCATTGCTGATACTGTGGGAGAACACACTAGGTATATGACAATTTCATTCAGTGTTTGTATAAATACAAATTGATGTTCATCCGATAGTATCAATGCAGGAACAGTACTGGATTATTTAATATCGAAAATGTGACGGAGTTCGAAGCTGGTGGGGGTACTTTGGTTAATTGTCTACCAGTCTAACAAAATATAATATAATGGTATATAGTCTAATGAAAAATATTTAGTATAAGAAAAAATGCGTTGATTATGATTTGGAACTGGTCGTCAAAACCCTAGTGATATCTGTCTGCCTAGTTCTGCTGTTTAATTTTAAATGTGTTAACATCTATATGCGCGGGTAGGGCAATCTATCAAATCGAACACACGCAAACAACACACTGCATTAGCATCACATGCGTGATTGTTGTACAACAATAGTCTCTACCTGAAAATAAGTATGATGGAATTGGTGTAGCGGCAGCGACCAATCAAGCCGATCATCGTCGCCAAACAGTACTGAATAGTATATAGTAGAATATAAACATTAAGACTCGATTATGCTCTTTTACTCAGACTCTCTATATGAGAGCGGAAAAAGAGTGCAATAAGTTCTCTATACTATTCATGGTAGAAATATAATGATAGATGCAGTGCAACAATAAATACAACAAGCCAAAAACAACAGGCATTTTTTTTTTGCTCAGTGCCTGTATTGTGTCAACTCAGTGGATTGAAAAATAATGCAAATCTATACAAAATTGGAAAAAGTGACACTTACAAAATTCGTGTGTTTTATTTGATATTTTGAAAGTGTTTAAGTATGAAAATTAAAACCTTTCTATGTGATTATTACTGAGAAAACCGTTCAAAAATATCAACTGTAGGCGAACGGTGGTTGTGTGCAAACAAACGTAAACAAACTGTGACAGAAGAGAAAAACGCACTCCAAAAAAGAGTTCAAATCAGCGGGGCTAGTTCTTCTTCTATTTGTTTGCACCATGATACTATTCAATACTTTTTGTCGTCGCGCTCTTCATGAAAACACAAAAACAATTATTTCAGTGAGCTAAATATTGCTTTATTTATTTTAACAATATTACATAAAATGTTACAGCAGATGTAAGAAAAAATAAAATGCAATAGCAGTATTTTCCAATGTAACATTTACTAATGTGTTCATAGAAATCGAACAGGTAAAGTGTAACAAAAGGGTGTTAACACATCGCTCGTGAGTTCGACTATTCACTGATTTTTTACTTAAAAAAATATTCGTAATCAAGATAGCTATTATGTAGAGCCTGCATGAAGATTTTCGGTTTGTTATTTTACTGCTGTACCGGCACCTTGCGAACGAAGAAATGTAAACAACAAATAGAATAACAAAGAGAAGCACAGCACACCTGTACGGTCAGATCATCGTACTCGCTGCGATTGACATACACTGGTTCTCGGTATTCGGTAATAGAGAAGAGAGCTTTGTTCGTATTCTGTAAGCGAGAATGGGATAAAATACTACGAGACAGAGCAAACTACACCGAAGTCGTAGAATATACCGTAAGTTTGTTTGCTTTATTTTCTTTGCAATGCTCAGTGTGTTTAGTGATTGTAAATGATGAAATAATATAAAAATTTACCCATATTTTTTCAATCACTGTTAATAAGTTAAATCGTTTGGTTATGGAAAACTACATTTGTTAAATTAAACAGTAAATAACAACTTTTAAACAAATATAAAACTGAACAACATAATTTCAGAACCATACAAAATAATACAAATGTACAAAAATATTTAATTTTAATTATTTTACTTATGTCTATCTTAACACACCAATTTCTAAATATTACGTTTCCCCATATTCCCCTTGATAATAACCGAATATTACTCGTATATTCGATTCATGTACACAAGTTACCGGCAACTTTTACTTCGGTTTACCCGGCGCTTACGAATACGAATACGTCAGTGTACTTTCGTTGTTATCGTCTCGTACCTATTCATACTGCAAAGCGTCGGTACGGGGGTGTACCTCTCTTCGCACACACAACTGAAGAGAAGTAGTGTGTGTATATTACATACGAATGTTTTCGTTTATGCGAAAATGTGTGCAGTTGCAGGGCTCTACTATTATGGTGTGAACTTCCTAGCAAAATATTTGGTTGCAAAGAACATATCTATATTCCTCGTTTCGATGGTACCATATCCGACAACAAAATGTGACATAATGGAGGTCCCGAGTTTGAATCCGGAAAACAAATGAAAAAATTTAGTTTACGTTTTTTTTAATTTCTATTATTGTTTTTGTATAGTTTACTAATGCTTTGGTTTGTGTCTAGACTAACTAGATGTCTCCTAGATGTTCGAAAATTTTACGTTAAATAGGAAGTTCTCTAGGTGGAGGTTGTAACCAATATTTAGCATACATTTTAGTTTTGAACCCAATACAAAGTAAATTTAGAAAAGTCAAAGTGAACGAAGTTAAAATAAATAAATAATTAAAAAACAATTAAGTTACAGTGTTTTATTTATAAATGTACTAAAAACAAAAAATAATTTTTCTCTTAGCATAAATAAGTATATTCTTCTTTATGATGGGGTTGTTCAATGGTCCGCCTACTTAGCACTTCAACAACAATGGTCTAGATACTTTCAATAAAGAGCGTAACTAAAATGAATTAGTTAATTAATTTTCTAGGGAAATAAAACGCTTGCATTTAAATTAAAAATGGTGACAAAATTAAATGTCAAATTAAGTGTCAAAATTAAATGTCAAATTAAGTGTCAAAATTAAATGTCAAATTAAGTGTCAAAATTAGATGTCAAACTAAGTGTCAAATTAAGTGTCAAAATTAAATGTCAAAGTTTAATGTCAAAATTAAATGTCAAATTAAGTGTCAAATTTAAATGTCATCATTTTGAATTTAAACGCAAGCGTTTTCTTTGAGAGATCCCTAGAAAATTAATTAACTAATTCATTTTAATTACGCTCTTTATTGAAAGTATCTAGACCATTATTGTTGAAGTGCTAAGTAGGCGGACCATTGTACAACCCCATCATGAAGAAGAATATATTTATTGAGGCTAACAGAAAAATTATTTTCTAGTTTTTAGTGCATTTATAAATAAAACACTGTAACTTAATTTTTTTTAAATTATTTTTTTATTTTTTTTTTTTTAGTTAATAAATTTTGAATGTTTTAATTTTTTTTTCATATTCATGTATTGTCATCCAATTCTGACAAGTGTGCAAAATTTTAGTTCGATTGGTCAACTGCAACTGTGTTAAAAATGAGTTATTAGATTTGAACAATACAGACTGACAGACAACAAAGCAAGTTAAATAAAACACTGTAAAAATATAATTTTCTTAAATAAGTGCGTTTTCTGAAAAAATTTAAATTTTCTCAAAAAATGCCTATTCATATTCTTAAACGAAGTACCTTTTCTTAAAAAAATACCTTTTCTTACAGAGGTACCTTTGCTTAACAAAAGTAAATTTTCTTTAAAATATATAATTTTTTTAAATAAGTACCTTTTCTGAAAAAGGTAAATGTACTTACAAAAAAATTGTTTTCTTAAAAAACTTCATTTTCTTTAAAGAGTACCTTTTTTGTAAAACCAAATAACTTTGTTGGGATAAGTACCTCCTCTTAAAAATTCACCTATTCTGGCAAAATGGACGAATTCTAAAAAACATGCCCATATCTTAAAAAAACCTTTTCTTCAAAAAATATCTTCTCTTAATAAATACCTTTTCTTACAAGAATTAACTTTCTTATAAGTAACTTTTCTTAGAAATCAAATAATATCTTTTCTTTTCTTTTGTTGAGATAATAAGCCTTTCTGAAAATAAGTACTTTAAAATAAATGGCCTATTCCTAGAAACAGTACCACTGCTTTAAAAAGTACATGTACTTCTTTGTAAACAAAAATTCATTCTCTTATGGAGTTTCCTTCCAGATAGTTCTTCTTCTTAAAAATAGTAGGTACCTTTTCTTATAAAAAACATTAGGTTTTTATAACAGAAGTACCTCTCTTTAAAAAGGACCTTTCCAGGAAAATGTAATACATATTCTTAACAAAAGAACCTAAAAATACACTTTCTTTTTAAAAAAAATACATCCTGTAAAAAAATTTCTTAAAAAAATTTATCATTTTATAAATAGTATCTTTTCTTAAAGGTCCATTTAAATTATTGTATTTTTCAATGGGCGCCTTAGGCGTTTTGGAACTGGCTAGTACATAATATATAGCGAAAGGAACTTCGTTCCAACCGGATGTCCCCTGACAAATCATGTGATTTTTGTTTTCGTTTCTTTTTAAGTGAAAATTTTTCTGATTATTGAAAAAAAACACAAAATATTATTGCACATACTGGAGAAAGCGTGTTCCTTCAGCGCCATCTACATCTACATTTTCTACATTTAAGCAAAGAAGATTTTTGAAATAAAATTTGTTCAGTATTCGATATGATATTACATTTTTATTTTCTCGTCCACCAAACTTTCCCCAGCAAGACTCGAACCTAGACATATTTATTTTTATCCGCGCGTCCATACATTAAGCTATCGAAGACATTGCCTATACTTGCACAATAACCATTTTTCAAACAATCAACATATCTGCCGTTGGTAATTTTTTGTGATAGAAATCCGTTCGTGTTCCGCGGTACCATACCATATTTTCTGGTTCCTGGGTTGTTGGTTTTAATTTGACTAAGAATTGTCTTTTTTAAAAAACGGCAGCCTTTTACAACCACTCTCGTACAACAACAATTTTACGTTTATTTATAGATGGACAGATTGAATATTTACACAAAATTATTATTCATGTATTCTTTTATAGAAGCAATGTATTTAATTGGCAAAATGTTAGCCTTTAACAACATGGTATTAATACTTGATAAAGCATTGCCTAGTTTAAGGCATATATTATGTCAATTATGGTTATATTAGTTTTTGAATGATTATGAATTCAAGTGTATGCAAATATATATAAAAATATTTATAAAAATTCTTGGGTGTGAATTTATAATTATTTTTATAATCTGATTTATTTATTATTCATATTTGAGTAGACGGAAAAAAACCAATAGTTTAATGTTTGCTACATGTTATGCATTTGATTGTATATCATTAAAATCGACAAAGCATTTGCTGTGATATCCTTTAATTTGGACTACGAAATGGGTCACTTGCTGCATTTGATTTATACAACAACTTTTATACAAGTATAAATTTTGAATCTGTTTCCGAATTGGTGATCCGGAATTGGTGTTAATTGGTAAACAAATATTATTTGGTCGTCATTTCCAAATTTCCCACACAGTCCGTATACTTTTGGAAATTATTATACATATTTCAACCTGTTTGACATTATATTATCAAGTTAGGACGAGCAACTACAACCACGCTACACACAATAATTTTTCCTCAATCTCTGATGTACGACAAGTGATTACTGATAAAGTTTTCTATGAAATTGATTTTTGACCTTAGAGTAATTTTGTTGTTAATAATTGTTGCTTTGCATCATAACATATATCTTCGTATACTCGTAAGCCAGCAGGTAGGCATGCTGCGCAATCTTTCTTCATTCATCTCCTATCTGCTTCCCTAAGATATTCCCAAATGCGTACTGTGTCAGAAAAAATATGTTGCAGTCTTAATCCTAAGAAAACCGGGCTATGATGGAGAATATGTTCCATAGTTTCGATTCCCTCCTAGCATGCCCTACAATAATTTGCCTGGGCTCGCCCAACTTTTTGTAGATGTGCATGCTGAGTTTAATGTAGTTTATCTTTCGTTTAACTTTCAATTATAAAAATGTTGCATGGTTTAGGGGATGCTTTGCACATCAAACTTACAGCTGGCTTTTATGGTTGTATAGCAGTAATATGAGTATATGTGAAATATTGCAATGATTTTGTAATGCAATTTAAAACTGAAGACAAAAAAACTTAATCCTAAATCAAATATTAAAATAGGTTTGAGGCTAGAGGCAAAAACTATGCAAAAAATTGTAACTTTAATATAGATACACAAATTCCTTATATGAATTATTTTTTTTACAAATTACTAACGAAAGTTATCCACAGGTATATTAAAGACTTCAACTACAGTGGGACCTCGATAATCTCAACTAATTTTAATGCATAACAGTTGCGAAACTGAGCTGCAATAACAAAGCACCAGATAAATAAGTGATTCATTGGAAATATACATTATGGCCACAAAATAGATAATACAGATATTCAAGGGAAACAGATAAAAATTTACTTAAAAATGGGTTTCCAATAGGAACGGGTAGGTGTTAAAATTGAATAAAATAGGATGCGCTTGCGAGATATAAACAATTTTTTGGTTGATCCGAGAAGTCCAATTTTGATGACTCTGGCGTATAGATCAGGTTGAATTGAACGACGGCTCAGATTGCGTTGACTTCGAGGATATCGGTCGCTGTGGTTTATTGACATAGACATGCTTCTTAAGGGAAACACAGAATAAACGGCTAATGAAGTCAAATCGCACGATATCCCTGGCCAGATCATGCCGCATTAGCGGAGATAACCACGCCCTCATATCCCTCGTGCAGAATTGTCGTTGTGGCATCAGATGTCAGTTATTACCATCATGTTAGAAACAATTTTGGACTACAGAAATTAAGAATTCCTTCCTGGACTTCGTGTTGAATGGTACCGCGCAAATGCAGAAGTTTTTCTTGTCGACGTAGTTGTTCATCCGAAAATGGGCCTCGTCGTGAAATTGGCGCAACTCGAGCGCTCGCTGGGACAAGAGATCATAAAAATATTCTATTTCTGGATGCTGCGTCTGGGCATGCTGATTTGTCTTTGTTGATTGCAATATAAAAGACAAGAAAATTAGCAAAAGAACTGTCCTGTTGCAAACCTTTCTAAAATTATTCTGTGGAAAATAATATAAGAAAATATGCGTTGTTTTCGATTTGCAACTACATAGTTGTCAAAACCCTAGTAATATTTGTAGCCTAGTTCTGCTGATTAATTTTTGTTGTGTTATATGATGTGATATCTATAGGCACGGTAGGGCAGTCTACCAAAGTGAACACATGCAAACAACACACAGCGTTAGCATCACACATGTGGTTGTTGTACAACAGTAGTCTCTGCCTGAAAATAAGTATGATGGTATTGATGAACAAACAACCAGGTCGTCGTAGCCAAAGAGTATTGAATAGTATAGAGAACTCGTCGAACGAATTGTATGGCTCAAAAGCACTGGCGACATCTGGCGAATGATTCAAAACGTTTTACTCCATACATTATTTTGATTTGACTGATGACTTTTGAAACATTTATGCTTTTTGTATTGTTTTATGTAATAACGTTGTCGAATTGGTGCACTTAAATTGAAATATTCTATAATTTATGCTCTTATACTCAGACTCTCTACATGAGAGCGGAAAAATAGTGCAATAAGTTCTCTATACTTTTCAACACTTTTTGTCGTCGCTCTGTCTTTTATAGAACAAATATAATTATTTCAGTCAGCTAAGTATTGCTTTATTTATTTTAGCAATATTGCATCTAATCTTAAAGCAGATGTAAGTAAAAAGAAAGAGCAATAGCCAAAGATCCTTTAGTATAAAAGCTCTTCTTTTTTTATTTTCCTATTTCAAATTTACTAAAGGTACCGTGTAACAAAAAAGTGTTAACACATCGCACATGAGTTCGAACACTCATTGATTTTTTGAATTACGCCAGGCTCTTTCACCGCAGAGTTAAAGTTTGCATCATTTGAATCTAGCCCTGAATGTTTTTGTCAAGGGCATTAATCAGAAACCTGTTTTTGTTGTCGATAACTGAATATTTTCCCTTTAAGTAGATAATTTGTCACTAGAGCTTTCCATGTCATAGTTTTTTTGAGGTTCACCATAACAAAACAAACGAACCTTAAGGCTTCCGGACGAAATTTGCAATACACAAGACTGATACGAGCGCTTGTTAAGACTGCACGGCATAAATGTTGTTGAATGCTGGATACAGTTTTCGATAAAAGCTGGTTGCGATCATCGAGCTAGCACTGTAAAAGAAAACATTATTTTTTAATAATTAATATTTCTTCCAAGTATGTTAACAAAAATTTGTCGTATAATATTTAACAACATCTGCAATAATATTAATGTTAATTTTTGAGATTATTGTTTGATGGTGGTCAATTTGAAATTCCGACGCCTTGAAGTATGCAAAATATTGCCAAAACGTATAAAACTATGCCTTACAAAATAAGCTTTGTTACACATTGCGTCTTAAATTAATTACAATTGGTATTTATAGAAACATTTAAGGAGATACAGTTTACTACGCTGAAATTTTTGCATAATTTAGGGTATGTAAAGATATTTTCAAATGAATGCCAGGTGTTATGATATATTATTTCGACTGACTTCCATATGAATTTATTTATGAATTTCTAATTACGACGCAGGTAGCAGGAATATTTTCTGGTTGCTGGCTGTTGGTGTTATCTTGTATATACACCATTGGATAAAATTAAGTGTAAAGAGTGACTCAAAATCTTCAGGGGATAAAGTTTAATAATCATTTAAAACTTTAGTTTCATATTTATAAGAAACATGAAAAAATTTATTTTGGGTGTAAAATTAAAGTATATATATGCTAACCCCAGTGGTGGAAATATTGCCTTAATTTAAATCTAGAAAAATTGATTTATTCATTTTCAATGAAGATTTCGTACGCTAGTGTGTTATTGTAACAATTGTCTGTTAGTGTACAATTACAGTACACCATTAATGAGAGTGATTTATTATTTAAATGCTGACTATAGAATTTGCCTTTATGATATTCTAATTAGATTGTGAATTTAAGGCATTTTCACTCACCATACATTTGTATATAAAACATGTATACATTTTGGTTTAGGTATTTTACATAGGGAACACTACTACGAATTCATTTCGTTCGTTTAGATTTAAATCTTGCGCATAGTCTTCATTAACCCCATAACGACTATCGCAGAATGTTTCCCCTATGGGTTTTGCGATTTATAATTGTGCAAATGGTAGATAGGGCAAATATACACTTGGCTAATGTTTAAAAAAATGGGTTGGACCAAAAATGCCGTTGTAACCGGTAATTCGATAGCTGTTGCGACTTCTAACCTAACATTCGGTCAAAAAGTAAAGGCAATTCAAGAGGATACGAGAGGGTTCATTCCTTATCGTTCAAAAAATGTAAAGCCGAGTTCAACTTGCCCATATCGACCGAACACTTGTTCGGTCAGGGTATTTGCCTTTATACTGAAATTAACCAAAACATAAAAGAGACACACCGTTTTTGTGGCATAGCTACTATTAGGACATACATCTCAAAAATAACCAGACAAATTAAACTTCTTCTGCCCATAATGTATGGTCCTCAATTAAATTAATTAAGTTTGTAACCTAAAATTCTAGCATGCTTTTAGGTGTTCTCCTTAGCTTACTTTGTAATATTTTGAATGTATGTGGTTGTAACTGAAAACAATTTCATGAGAATTTCAAATGTCATCCTGGACATTCTCCACTTATATAAATGAGTAGACAAATATGTGAAATTGTCTACTGACACAATGTGAAAAAGTATTATTTACGACATTGCACACGCCGTTGCATTGTTGTGTTGCAAAAATAGTCCGAGGTATACTTTTGGGCTTTATAAATCATATTCACATAGGCTATGAAGTATGCTGGCGGGCGAATTTGTTTACTGTTAGAGAACATGAGGTGGTAACTAACTGGAAGTAGCTTATTCCAGAAAGATTTTTAAACTCCAATTGGAGATATAAAAAATGCAAATGAAAATTCAGATACGCATTTTACATCGAGGGAATTGTAAGGTGTTTGGCATTATTTATTTTAATTGCAAATGTTTGCCAGACAGTTTTATTTTATTGAATATATCAATGGAATCAACAGACTAATAGAGTAGAAGTATTGTCAAACATATTCGTTTTGTAATTATATTTGCTATTCTCTAAACTCTACATTTCAATTGAATTTGCCTGAACTTGTAATTCATATCTGTCACTTGTACGAAATTCAACTAAGTCATTGACCCGGCATCTATAAATTTACCGCAATTTTAGGATTTTGGTTTACATATCCAATTAGATGTTAATCAAATACTGTACTTTGATGTAATATCTGGCTCTGTTTCTGATGGCAGTACAAGAGCACAGTGCCGAAGACCACATGCTGTCTTAGAATTTTCAAAATATGCATGTAAAACGAAATGCCAATGTCCTCAATCGAAGGCGGTGGCCTGGTTTTTAAAGGTGGTTTGCGAAACTTTAGACACCATAAATTCAAGTGTGTGTGATTTTAGTAAAGAAAAGTTCATTTTAGTGTTGGATATAATTAGGGGCATCTGCCACATAAACAAAATATCTATGTGGTTTAAAAGTTTTAAACATGGCATATTTTTGGGCAGTTTAAAATATGTATTCACACAAAAGAAAATAATCCATCTGAGTGCTAAATAAAATTAATACTAAGCACATGATGGGCTTTGTAAAATTCTCACAAAGAATTATGAAGGTTTTTAGGAAAAATTTAAAATATATCAAATACCATTCTTTACAGAAGGACAAAGCTATATAGGTTAATCGAAAAATATGTTAACGCATTCAAGTTACCAAACTCTAGTTGATTTAGTATTGCTCTTGAATATTCGTCCAGTCATCCATCAATCATGATTAATTTTTTGACTAAAAAGGCAACCCAACACGTGCCGAAATTTCCAAAAACACACATTTCTGAAGGATTTTGGTAAAACAAAAACCAAAGAAACACCTTGTCCTACAATAAATTATACTCATACATCGAACAAATACACGTATGTAATACACAAACATTTACAAAAACCATTAGGCCGGACATAATGATTTTGGGTCAAAAACATCATCAAATGAAAGGTAAAGAACGTTTTTCCTAACTGTCTGTAATGATAAGATATTACTAACACTAAAAGAAAGGTCAGCTTGCATCATTTTAATATAGTTTAGCTTTAAATCCCAATTGAATTTGAGTCTTAATATGTTTCATCTTAGTAAATTTGAAGCATAATCTTAGGGTTTTTTGAGATGTGTGACTAAAGAAAACGCTGATGCATACTTATGGGCGGCTCTAGAGTTTTATAAAAGAAGCAAGTATAGAATGGAAATCGATTAACTTGCAAAACCCTAAAAAAAAGGCACTAATATAGTAGAAAGAATATATACACCAGAGTGTATAGTATAGTTTACATAGAAACCATTATCTTCATCTATTGAGGTTTTCAAAGATTTATTACAGGGAAATGGATGGCTTTTCAATTTTTAGTGATGTGAGTATTCAGCCGAAATAACAGTTTTAGCAATATGACAAATAAAAAAATCACATGAGGTGTTCGCTATATATTATATAGCTATATATTATGTATACAGTTATATTAATTCTATATATTACGTACTAGTTAGTTCCATTACGCTTAAGGCGCATGTTGAAAAATACAAAAATTTAAGTGGATCTTTAAGAAGAGATACTTTTTGAAAAATGATAAACTTTTGGAACGAAGTAAAACTAGAACGCTTACAGCTCAATGATTGTGAGAAGCTCTCCATAATCCCTTGATGGAATGTAAGGGGACATAATTTTTTATATTTTTTTTATTATCAACTATATTGGGAAATTTCTCGTTTAATAGGAAGTTTCCTAGGTGGAGCCTTGTAACCAATATTTGGTAAAGTATATATAGTAGTTTTGAACCTAGTACAAAGAAAAACTTGGAAAACCCAAAGTGAAGGAAGTTTAAAAAAATAAAATTTCCTTATATAAGTGTCTTTTCTTAAAAAATAATATTTTTTTCAAAAAAATACCTATTGATATTCTTAAACAAGTATATTTTCTTAAAACAAAAATACATTGTCTTAAAGAGTACCTTTGCGTACAAAAAGTTAATTTTCTTACAAAAAGCAAATTACCGTTTCTTAACAAAAGTATTTGTTTGTATTAAATAAGTACCCTTTCATAAAAAATTAAAGTTTCTTACAACAAATTTCCATTTCTTAAAAAACTAAATTTTCTTTAAAGAGTACCTCTTTGTACACAAAAAAGAAATAGTCTTGAGATAAGTACCTACTCTTCAAAATGCACCTATTCTTAAAGAAAGGACCAATTATAAAAAGAATACCATTTCTTAAAAAAAAACTTTTTCTTCACTAATACAGTCTCTCAAAAAAATACTTTTTCTTAAAAAAATTCCTGTTCATAAAAGTACCTTTTCTTAAAAATAAAATAATACCGTTTCTTTTCCTTTCTTGAGAGAAGTAGCCTTTACTTACGCCAGAGACTAAGGAATAGGACAGTTTCTTAAAAAAATAACCTTTTCCTAAAAAGGGTACCTCTACTTTAAGAAGTACCTGTTTTATAAAAAATACTTCTTTGTAAAAAAAATTCATACCCTCATGGCTTTTTCTTACAAAAGTACTTCTTCTCAAAAACAGTAAATTTTCTTAAAAAAAAAACATTAAAAACTCATGTACTTTATAAGAAGAGGTAATTTTTAATAAAAATGCATGTATTAATTTAAAATAAGAATAATAAATAAAAATAAATGGTTTCCCATTACATCCCATGAAGGGACCTGGTAGAACTTCTCACAATCACTGAGCTGTGCGCTTAAGAATAAACATATATCTATAATAAATCGTGATATTTTGTATACAATCATTTTGTTATTGTTGATTCAAGTGGAGACGTGACACCCAAAATGAAGAAAAATCCCTCAAAAGCAGTACGGTTAGTCAGGTTAATCATAACTAACCTGAACGACTAGTTGTGACAAAAAATCGTGAAAATTGTGAAAATTTTTGGTGAAATTTGTTGGTTTTAAATAAAAAAATAAAAGAAGACCAAATATATAAAATAAAATATTTTATTTTGTTATATTCAATTTAATATCTTTGATTCAAATCGGTATGAGTGACCAAAACGGGGGGCAATCCCGCAAGAATAATAAAATAAATACATAAATAAATGGTTTCCCATTACATCCCATGAAGGGACAGTGGAGACCTTCTCACAATCACTGAGCTGTGCGCTTTCCAGTTTTCATTCACTGATTGGGACCTACAGTTTTACACCGATTCCGAATGGTATGTTGAGAAGCTTTTTCATGGACAAATACTCGATAGTGTCGCCGTCACTATGCGGGGTGACCGCCGCCGAAAGAAATTTTAAGGTAGTCTGAGCAGGGATCGAACGCAGGATCTCATGTACAAGAGGCGCGCACACTACCATTGCACCACTGACGGCCAAAAAGCGGGAAAATCCTGCCATAAGCGGGACGATTGGATTGGTTTTGCGACAAATTTTAGAGCATTCCCCACAATTTTATCATTTCAAGTCAAACCGTAACGTAGCCGGTTTTTATCTCGAAAATGCTGTCATTTTCAATCATTCTAACAACATATTTGGCTTAACGGAACCCAATTTCTGTTGAATTCGAGTGGCTAGATTTCGTCCAAGATCTAGGAGAAGAGTAACAGTATTTAATTTTACCAAAAAAAGTTCAAGTTTTTTATTGGCAAACTGCCATATATTTACAATGTTTCATAATTTTTTTTGCTCAGAGTCCACCATTAGTTCAATCATGTGACCACTCCAAACGAGTGCTTGACGATATTCTATATCAAAAAAAAATATTTTTTATTCAAACCCGTACAGAAATTTCAGTCGGGTGAACCGACTTAAACATACTCTCACCCTAAGTTATTCTTTGAGTCCGAGTACTAAGAAGAAATCATCTATATTCGCACTTACGTTGAACGAATGGGCGTGGCAAATATGCCAATATTCAATAGCAGATTGGCATTGCGATAAATATATAATTATGATCCTAAGTGATTTTGGGATTTGTCGTAGCTACCAGCCAATTGTCTGTTCAATATTTATATGGGACGCACAAAAATGGGCTATTACGTAGTAGCTTTTGACAAAATATTGATCAGTACTAAATTTTATTAACATTGGTTGTGGTTTGCGGACGATATCGACTCGGCCAACTGTGAAAGCTGCTAAACTTTTGTGTGGCAGGTACGGACATAGGCGTGGCAGAGTAGTTAAAATGTAAGTACACAGTAGGATTTAGTAAAACATTTCCTCTAACCGAATTTCATTGTAGTTAATCCGTACAACTTCTGTGTGTGAGGGACTCGAATAGTTGTAGCAAAACCACTTATTTTCCGTAGAAGAGTGGCATTTGACTAAATAGTGTCTAGTATCAAATTTCATAAAGATTGGTTCGTTTTTGCGGGAATAATCTTGAACAACAACCAGCCGACCGAACATCTTTTGTCTGGGAGGTACCAAAATGGTGATTATCGGTGATTATCGGTAATCGGTGATTGGCGTTTGATGATATGAAGCATAATACCCAATTTCATTAGATCATTAAGATTTTCTTCTCGCACATATTCTTCAGTTAAGCGGAACTTTAGAGATTATTAACCAACGTTTGAGTTCTACCAGAAAACGTTTTGGAGGAAACAGGATTTTGTACTAAATGTGTCGATTTATATGGGAGATATCAGAAGGGCCATGATCAAAACGCCTATTTTTAATCGCAAACTAAGTTCGGGCAAATAATAATCACTGCCGAAACTTCATAGTGATCGGTATAGATTTACGCTAATTATAGTATTGACCAGCCAGCCAGCCAGACAGACGGGCATGTCTCAATGGTCTTAAAAAGTCCGAAAACGAATTCCGTCCAAATATACTAAGGGTCTAATATATCTTTTTCTATGCCTAATATTTTTCCGTATTACAAGATATATACCCCCATCCCTATGGGCGAGAGTATAAAAATCAAGGAGATCTCAAACCCCGGAACGACAAAACTTTGTATGCCACATTTTCCGAATATACATACATGTAGTAGAATTCGCGAAATGCTGGCCCATCCCAGTGTGCACAGAAATGGATGCGTATCCATAATAAAAACGAGAAATGAGAGTTCTCGAATCCGTTTCGACACCGTTACGAGTCAGTGTAAGCGTAGAGAAGCGAGTCCATAAAATTTCAAGTTAGGTGATTCTTCTCGAACCCGTTACGAGTCCGTAAAAGAATAAAAATCGAATCACTGAAGTTGTAATTTGGCGGATGCGTTTCGAAGCCGTTACGAGTCCATAAAAATATTAAAAGTCTGAGTTGATAAAACACAAAGACTTGAAATAAATAATAAATAAATGTTATATTAAAAAAAATATATATATTTAAAATAAATAAATAAATAAAAAAAATAAAAAGGTAGCAAATACAGTTCATTACCTATTCTAATTTTAAATATCTGTTAAATATGAGAACGAATCCGAAAAACTTTTAAAAGTGGAATATATTTTATTTATAAATTGCATGAGATGCCAGCGGACACCCGATTGGAACGAAGTTCCTTTCGCTATATATTATGTACAAGTTAGTTCTAACACACCTATGGCGCCCGTTGAAAAATACGATCAGATACTTTTTGTAGAATGCTAAATATATACTTGTAGATACTGTAACGTGGTTTTGTCTAGGGCTGAGGTAAGCTCGGCCATGTCCAGAGTCTTTCGTTAGGATCCACCAAACCTTTCGAAATAAGAACAGAATAGTTTCGAATTCAGATTCTTTATTGATATTTAATTTACAAAGTAATTTGATCTACAGGAATAACATCAACTGCTTCACTCGGTGGGAACACTCCTCTTAGCTTGAAATCACTCGTCTTGATTGACAACAGTCTTCCGGGGGCACTTATCTTGCCTTAACACTCTTCTGGGAATACTAGCATAGGCTTAACATTCTTCTGGGGGCGGTTATCTTGGCTTAGCACTCTTCTGGGGCAGGCTGGTTGATTCGGGATGATCGGGCATTTAGTGCGTCGCACCTACGACTTTTCGGATTCGCTGCGTAGATCGGTATCGGATATGCGGGATGCTGGCTCGGTATGTGCTTTACATGTCCGGTTAGAACAGTTCGGTATCGGTTATCGTCGGGTGAGATACATAGGAACAGTGAGCCGAAACTCCTGTGTAGGAACAGTGAGCCGAAACTCCTGTGTAGGAACAGTGAGCCGGAGCCCCTGTGTAGGACCAGTGAGCCGAAGCTCCTGTGTAGGACCAGTGAGCCGAAGCTCCTGTGTAGGAACAGTGAGCCGAAACTCCTCTGTAGGAACAGTGAGCCGAAACTCCTGTGTAGGAACAGTAAGCCGAAACTCCTGTGTAGCAAATGTATTTTCACCGTCTTTACTAAAGAACGGACCCCAAAATGTGCTCCTGTCCTTTGCAGAACTAGAGCAACAGGCAAAATGATATAATCTTGTCTGGTTGTTCGCTCGGAGGCGACCCCTTGAGTCTAGACAACCTCAACACTAAGTACCATTGCTGTAGTGACGCAAATGAGAATTGCAGCCAACCACTCATTCTCGTGTGGATATTAAAACTAGTTCGCTGCTAATATGTACACAACGTCGACAGAGCTTGTGTGTTGTCAGTGAGTGTGATTGTTCGCTGTGGTTGGTGCGACTGATGGATGTTGTGTATGCTTAGGTGACGGGTAGACCAGGGCTGTATGTGGGTGGGAATGGCGGTGAGTGTTTGGTATTATGTACGGACGGATCATGACGTCACGTTACTATACTCTTTGTAGAAGATACTTTTTGCAGAATGCTAAACTTTTTGGTTGTTGTTATATTTTTAAAAAGATAAACCTGTATTTTTAGGTAATTTTTGTAAGAATATGTAATATATTTTCCAGAAAAGGTCCTTTTTTAAAGAGAGATAAATATTTCCTTAAAAGCCAATGTTTTTTTTTAAAATGTACTATTTTTAAGAAGAAGTACTTTCTGTAAGAAAAACCTTAAGACTATGAATTTTTTTTTACAAAGAAATACTTTTTTTTAATAATAGGTACTTTTTAAAGAAATGGTACTCTTTTTAGGAAAAGGTTATTTTTTAAGTAAATGTACTTATTTTAAGAAAGGCTACTTATCTCAAGAAAAGAAAAGAAAAGTACTTTTCAGAAAAGGAATTTTTGTAAGAAAAAGTATTTGTTTAAAGAAGGATTTTTTTAAAGAAAAGCTTTTTTAAAGAAATGGCATTTTTTTAAGAATTGCTCCTTTTTTTCAAGAATAGGTAACATTTTTAAGAGTAGGTACTTATCCCAACAAAAGTTGTTTTGTTTCACAAAAAAACTATTCTTTAAAGAAAATGTAGTTTTTTTGAGAAAAGGCAATTTGTTGTAAGAAAATTTACTTTTTTAAGAAAATGTACTTATTTTTAAACTTTTTCACTTCGGTTTTTCTAAATTTAGTTATTATTAATACATACTATACGAGTGGTTCAATCACGACTTGACAAATTTGACCAGGGTATTCCTTTGCTCATTTCATGACAATGCTCAGTTCCAAAACGTCAAAACACATTGCAGTGATGCGGTTTAAATGCTGTTTCGACACAAAGCAAGTGTGATGTTTACTTTGTAATAAAAGCACTTTGCATATTTTTTACCTTTAGAAACAGTTTTTTGCAATCAGTTGCTTTGAAAATGGTGCTGTCGATAGCAAAAAATATTATTTTGGAAAAATTGATGGGATTACTGGAAGAAACACCTCAAAATAATTTTAAAATTTTACAAAACTATATTTAAAGTCAAAGAAGAAAACACACTATTGCCTTATATACAATAACAAACATAAAAGTGCGGCGACGTGTGCCAAAATGGAGAGAATTTCCTAAAACTATTGATGAAATACCTGATGACATTTTTCACTAAAAAAGTTTCTTTAAATTATAATAGCTCTGTTCGATTACTCGAAAATTTTTACAAATTTGTTCAAATTTTTACTGAATCGTGTTCGTTTACTCCAAAAGTTCAGTAAATGAGAGCCAAACTTTTGACAGTTCGATGTTAGATCTTGCACATTTTGGTTGGAGAAATTTTAGCCAACAAAAATTTGCAAGATAGAACAGCTGTTTGAAATCAGCTGTTTTATGTAAACAAATAAAAGTGAAAATAAATCAACAACGGCAGAAATAATTCCAAATAAGTTTTTAATATTTTATTGAATATGTCACTGAAATTTAGTAAGAAAATGGAAGCAATAATGTGCAGCGGCATTCTGAAAATTCTGTGGAACCGACAACGTCATAATTGGACAACTGAGGCAGTAGATATGTAATGTAACCACAAGCCAAAATGTATGTAGCAAACGATAAAACTACATCAGCTGTATTCTTGCGTACTGTTTGTGCAAATTTTCATAAAGAGAGCAAAATCGTTCTTTGTCTCTCGAAAGTAGATTATTGCAAATTTTAACTGGGAAAATAAACGAACAAAGCTAATATAATACCACCAACAAAAATATTTCCTTACCTTTCATCCGCCATTGTTGTAAAGGGTCCGCCATCTAACGTATTTTTTTCAACTAGTGCTTATTTCGTGAATGGTAACACTTAACTCATGTCTGATTTGACAGATAATTAGTATTATCCTTCCGCTGAACGAATATGGTTGTGTATACGCTTGAACAATGCTGGGATATATTGCGATATTACTTTGAAAATCGTGGTAATGTTGCAGATGCCGATTTTGTCAAAAAATCATCTTTTCAGATGAAGCTCATTTTGATCTTGGCGGGTATGTAAACAAGCAAAATTGTCGCATTTGGGGCACAGAAAACCCGCACGCATAAATTGAAAAGCCGATGCACCCAAAACGGGTCACTGTTTTGTGCGGATTTTGGTCCAGAGGCATAATGGGGCCATTTTTCTTCGAAAATGAGCAAGGAGTGGCCGTTACAGTCAATGGCGATCGTTACCGGGCCATGTTGAACGAATTTTTGTTCACAAAAATTGAAGAGGAGGATATTGGCAGCATTTGGTTTCAACAGGACGTTTGGTTTCATTTCATTTGGTTTCACATAGCCGAAGCTACACTCGATGTTTTCCGCCTTGTTTTTGAAGATCACATTATCAGCCGCAGAGCTGATGTCGTTTGGCCACCTCGAAGCTGCGATTTGACACCGTTGGACTATTATTTGTGGGGTGCCCTCAAAGATAAGTGGTACGCTGACAAGCCAGAGACAATTGACGCTTTAAAGGGCAATATCCGTGAAGCCATTGGTGAAATACAGCTGCACACAATCGATAATGTGCTTAAAAATTGGACCGATCGTGTAGGCTACTGCATGGCCAGCCCAGGCAGCCATTTGAATGAAGTTATTTTCCATTGTTAACCGGAAGGATTGTACTTTCAAATAAAAAAAGAAATTTGAGAAAATAGTCAGTAGTTTTTTTTGATAGCATTTTCAAAAAAAAAAAGTTATTTGGCGGACCCGTTATTTGCACTCTCATTTTTATAAATGTTAAATGTCAAGAAAGCATCAACAAAATTAGTGATGCACAGTTTGCGTTTTGTATACGCACGGATTACATTTATTATACATTTAGGGATGTATAACATTGTCAACATTTACATGGTTGCGTTTAGGAATGTATGACTTTGTTCAGTTGCATTGCAAATGACGGTTTGGAATTCACCCAATATGTCCATCTACGACCATCCCCGAAAATGCAAGCGGCGAAATGGCAGCGGTTTGAAAATCTTCGGACTGGTGGTCGGAGGATGCTAGGGTAAAATTTGTAAGTTCTGAACCAGTGGTCCGATTTTTTTATTGTTGGGGTTGTTGTCCTTTAATTCATTTTTTCCAAGAATGTCCGTGAAAAAAGAATGTGCTAGGACATATTTTGACTTGTTTTTTAAACCGTTGGACGCATCATAAAATCCCCTTTCCCATGATACTAATATTGTATTCATCGTCTTTAAAGTACACAATTTTAAAGTACACAATTCTTGTCCTTTTTATCC
The DNA here is from genome assembly GCA_963931995.1 of Phaonia tiefii. Lineage (NCBI taxonomy): Eukaryota > Metazoa > Arthropoda > Insecta > Diptera > Muscidae > Phaonia > Phaonia tiefii. Next base: position 321,526,684 of record OZ008368.1, on the reverse strand, counting down.
AGCTACCGCGATTTTAATATGTCTATTATTTTGTTTTATATTTATTTTTGTTATTATTGTTATTTTTCTGATTTCATAATATTTGAAGTTTTTTATTATGTGTTAATTTTTAATTATAATTGGACTCTGTAAGATACATTCCTTTTAATTTGATAAATTGTTTTCTTATTAATACTACAGAGTTCTTTAATATGGTCGATTACTGACATACACATATTTTCTTTTCTCTTTTTAATTTATTTTTTTTAATAAAATCATGCAAAATTCTTAATGGATTTAAGTTTAAGTTCAGTTTAATTGGTTAATATATTTTTTTGTTTTACTTTTATTATTATTAATGTAATTTGAGTCAGATATGCCTGTACTATAATTGTAAGACATTACGGTGCGTTTACACGAGACAGTTTGAGACAAGATAGTTGAGAATATGTATTATTTGTCACAAAGAGAAAAAATGTTTGTGTGACGTACTCGTCCAGCCAGTTATAAAGACAGTATAGTTTTAAGCAACCGCCGACAGCGTCGTTTCGTTAAATTTCGTGCTCTGATTTTTTGTTTCTTCCTCTTTTGCCATTGTGTTTTGTGTCATTTCTCCAAATTACAATGGAACTGATGTACTCTGCAAAATTAGACATGTATTCATGTTATTATGTTTGTATTGTCAAACAATATTTCAATAAAAATTACCACAATTTTCAAATACAAATATATTTCCCAATTTGTAAAGTCGTTTGCTATGTTTTGCTTTTTTCACAAATTACTACGAAACGTCACCGATATGGTCGATGGCTGAACTAGTAGAGGTTGACACAGTAGGATTTGTTGTAATTGTGTGAACCAACAACAGACATTTAGGTTTTGTTTCATGACTCACTCTAAGCGCCAAATTCATCACAGATCCATATGAACAAACACAGTAAACAAAAAAGTACAACAACAAAATACCATTGAATTTAACATATGGAGTCATAAGAAAGCAAAAATCAGTTGCTCTAATGCTCCTAGTACAGCCATGATCTGGCCGCTTATGTCAAATCTCTTGCCGAAGTTACTGTCGTTGAAAATAAGAGACAGTGGCGACGCAAGTGAGAGACGTGTAAGTGTGGTAGTAAAAATGTGTGAATGCTGTGCAGGCTAACAGAAATAAATAAATAAATAAATTCTAGACACGAAATATTTTGGGAATCAGCATAAAACAAACCAAGATTAATTTTGAGGGGTGGACATAAAACACCTTCTCCCCCCCCCCCCCCCCCCCCCCCCCCACAATACGGTTTGAGTCGGTCTACTAACTATACATACACCCACAATTAAAGCATTGACATCGAAGTAGTCTCATAGCCAAAAAAACTTCCTGTTACACAACAATTTTTTAAAAACCACATGAATGAACTTCATCAATATGAAATCTCTTTTGATAGGTCACAATGGATAATAAAAAAATTGTTGAAACATCTCCAACAACCCAAATAACCCCATCAACTTTTGTAAATCATTCATCCTGACATGTGAGGTTTCAAGAAGAATTTTGTTATCTCAATTAATAAGTAATGACGTATCAGTTGAAGTGTAATGGTGACGGAAGAATGGGCCACGTCAACATGTTCACCCTAAAAAGGAGCAAGTAATAAAAGAGAAGAGGGAAACAATGCTATCAATTGTAACACATCTCCCGGGCTATCTGCTTTCGATATTGGAAAATTTTAGTACCAAGTCAAATGTCTGTAAAAAGGGGTAGGGAACGACAAATATAAAACACAGAGATAACCTACAAAACAGAAACACTGATGGCCCTACAAATATTTAGTGAAACATTCTCTGGTTTTTGGTTTTTCTTTTTTTTTCTTTTTCTTTTTTCATTTTCTGTTTATTTGTGTGTTGTATATGTTGATGCTATACTGAGGTCAAAATTCACATATTACAAAAGTGTGAGGAGATTTAGAGAGAGAGAGAGAGAGACAGCAAAGACTCATATATATTCCAGACATTTATCAACAATTGATTGAATGGCTTGCATATTGACACCAACTCACTCACTCATCTAAACACACACACATGCACGTATCAATCTAGATTCTAGAACCAATAACAACCCCAAAGCAGAAAACCAAACAAATTCTCTTATGGTTGACTGATTTATATCTCACTAAAGCCACAAACACGCATATAAAGGGGCAAATAACGCAAACACATGAACAGAAACATACACATCCCCACAAGCCCATTCACATAATATAAGTACATACATCCATACACATACACGTAAACACATGCACACACAAACATACCCACCCACACACACCCTCCCAACCAACCCTGGCACCATTCAAAGGCAAAATAGAAAAAAGATTCAAACCTCTCCAAATTCTATTCTGTAAATACCGCCGATCTACAAAAAAACTTACACACTTTCAAACCGATGTGGCTGTTTGTCCGTTGACGTTACACCCCGCTATTGGGCAAGTGTATGTAATTTTGCTTTTAAAGGATTTAATGCTAATAGTTTGTCACAGCTGTTCTTTTAACCCATCAATTTCATTGTCATCCCTTTATCCTTGTTGCTTGTAATTATTGAACATCACATATACATTGCGTTCAACCGCAAAGAGCTCGATCACGCGTGTTGCTAGGATGTGGGCAATTTTCATGGTCGGGACACGTTTATTTATTTTGACACTTGAACACGCATAGGTGTCTGCATGTAAGTATGATTGTACTCGTATATACAAATGTAGACATATACAAAAGCATAGATAAAACATCTGTACAGACAAAAAAAACAGACACAAATAAACAACACTTATACCAACAGTGGGACGTGTGTGTATTTAATAAGCTGATATTTCTATGTTAACCATTCAAAAAGTTACGATTTTGAACTCAAACTTTTCATAACCCTTGTATTTATAATATATATAATTAGTATGCGGAGCAGAATGTACCACCGGTTGGCCCAAATTGTACAATTACTGGAAAATAACTCTCACTCTACCCTTCTTCCAAAAGCTCAATGAAAGCATCAATTTTAACTGCTGTAGATACCTAAAATAGTTAGTTACACTTACCCAGAGTTTGGGCATTAACCCTGACATGTTCCCGTACGATTTTCTACACTAAGGATCAACGTGTTTACGATACGATTTTAGGGTGTCTGCGGCAAATCTGTGCTAAGAACGAATTTCATGACGCCAACAGCTAACCTTGAGAGAATCTCCTCCACTCATATCACAGACAGCCACAACTGGTGAGGATTCATACCAGGGGATTAATTACGTAACAAACGATATCGAATTGATTATCGTTTTGTGTCTAGTGAAATTTTATGAATGCACGTATTTAAATGTTCTATGAGCCAGCATTATCTACATAACGATATCGTTTGGAGCATTATCGTCATTCGTAATTAGGCCCCAGGTCATATAAACTAAGTGTAGTTCATCACTGACGAGGTTGTTCTAGAACTTGCACAAATGCTACCACGCCATTTTTGTGGCTTTCAGACTGAAGTCATGGCAAACGGAGAAGTTACAATCCGGCGATACTTCATTCCGGCCAATACATACAGAGAATTAGATATCAACATCTACACAGAGAATCAAGATGCTATAAAATCTCTGCAATTTGTATTTTTGACATCAAATATAGCCAGTAATTGCTGACTTATATAGGTGCCGGGTCACAGGAACATTTCAGGGAACGATAGTGCGCGTATGGTGGCAAGATTATGGACTACCCTACTATGGTGCATATGACTATACCTTTTTCTACCTGCCAGTTTATATCTCAATCCGTAACTTTCCGACAAATAAATGATAGATCATCTCGAGGCACAAGGCGTGTATGACCAAGATCGATAACCTAAATCGTTTGAAAAACTTGCTATTCACTCCCTGATGTGATATACTCTACGCTAGTAGCTGTGCCCGCTGTGCACTCTTTGATAAGTCGAGACTCAGATTGTAAGTTTATGATTACTGTGGAAGCTGCTGGGATGAAGAAGACGATGGTCTAAAGGTACAAAGTGCAGGACCACAAGGAAAGTTATGAATCGTGCGAAAAATATGATATCCATTCGCAGACAGGATATCTCTACGTTAGAAGGTGATACCACTGAGAACTCTTTAATAAGTGGTTATGATTCTCGATACCTCCAGCTGGACTTATTTGTAGCGGAGCAAATAAACAAACAGACTTGGATTCTCAGCTCATGGTTACTACTACAGAAGCTTCTGGGATGAAGACGAGGACGACAGTATCGAACGTCTCTTATGGGTGTGAGTAGAAGACAATATTAATGGACCTTCTTATATGGGATCTCTCGTACAATCTGGGAGTTTGCCAAGGGGCCTTAGAATAATATTGCTTGCAAACAGATTAATTGCAAATAGTTTCTAAATACTGATTTTTATGTTTGTAAATAAAACCTTATTTGAAAAGTCAACTTTTTTACGTTCCTAAATCAATAACTTAACTGGAATATCTACAAAAGATACTTTAAAGATCACCATTTATATAAGACTCACTAAGCCGCATTAACAATGCCAGCAACAATTTTGTAAATCATCCTTTCTCGTTCCCACTCAGAGCAATTCATGGAATCACCTCTCGTTTTTTGTACAAAAAGTTTGTTTAACTTTGTCGTAGAACTAGATCTACTTCTACTCCAGCTACAATTTTGTTCGAATACAAATAATACTATTGAGCAGTAGATGGCTCTGTACTTCGAGCTTCATTTTCAAACTTAAAAACATCAACGAAAATTTAAATCATTTGAGTTAACCCGGAATCACAATGCAAGCAACATTTTCAGCAGGCGTTCGCAATGTAAGCAACAGTTTACTTCGAATCGAGATGTTTGTTCTAACAGATGATACCAGTATTACGGCCAATATATCAAGGCAACAATAAAATATATTTTGTTTTCGTTTCAAAGTTAACACAAATGTATGTCAAGAATAAAAATAAGCCAGAAATTACAAAAACCAAATTCATTTGAATTTGTATCTTCATGTAATGAACAGAAGGAAAAGTAAATCATTAAATTTATTCTTATATCACAACCTCTATTAGTTGCATCATGATGCAAATGTCACATCCTGGTGTGTATTTTGAATATAAAAAAATGTTAATGTTTTTAAACATATTAGCTATGAAAAGATTCTACAGATAAAATTACGTTTTATAATGCATCGTTTAACACAAATAGTTTCAATTTTCATTGTTGTTTTTAAGTTTGAAAATGAAATTCAAAGTACAGCGCCATCTACCGCTTAATAGTATATTATTTATTCGAACAAATATGTTACTGGAGTAGAAACACACCAACTTCAGCGACAAGTTTGAGTTAAATTTTTGTAATAAAAACGAAAAGGCATTATGTGAAATTCTGTGTGTGAGAACGAAATGGCATGAGAAACGAAACTGTCGCTTGCATTGATGCATTATAAAACGAAATTTTTACTGTAGAATCTTTTAATACCAAATATGTTTAAATGCATTAACATTTTTTATTATTCAAAACACAAACCTGGTTGTGACATTCGAACAATGATACAGCTAATATAGGTTTGCATTTGGTTTTTGTAATTTCTGGCTTACTTTTATTCTTGACATATATTTGTGTTAACCTGGATCCGAACACAAAATAGATTTTATTGTTGCCTTAATATATTGGCCGTAATACTGGTATCACCTGTTAGAAAAAACATTTCGATTCGAAGTAAACTGTTGCTTACAAATGCGAACGCCTATTAAAAATGACGCTTGCATTGTGATTCCTACTTTAAGTTTACATATTGATCAACAAAAAAGGAATATGTCGCAAGAATTACAAAACTTATATTATTGACCTTTAACAGCTCACATGATTCTCCCCATATATAAAATTGTTGTTATTGTAGTTATCTATAGTGGCACTGTTATCATTTTGGAAGGATACAAAACCAGAACTTCCTACGATAAGAATTAAAGGTGCTTAACCCAAACCTAATGTATTCCTCACTTTTTGTTAAGGAATACAAAGCAGTGGAAACTGTCGTCCTATTTTTAGATTTTCCTGTTAAAATACCTCTAGCAAAATAAAGTGATCCTATTAAACTTACCCTGTTTTACCGGTAAAGTTGCGCATGAATTTGCTTATACATATGTACATTTTACACATGTATGCCTATGCATATTTTACATAGTGTTTGGGATTGTTATCCTTGATATCTGCCAACGGCATGAAAAATATTATAATAACAGTTTGGTAATGTATATAAGTTTGAGTTAGGAATATGTCTGTTAGCCTCATTTTAAAACCCACACAAGTGTCAACTGTCATCTGATGCTTATTTGGTTATTTGTCATATGACACTAAAGCACCCAGCTGCTTCAAAGTACTAATACCATGTAATATCGCTCTTAGTAAAAACACAATTTGACAATATATAATAAAGGATCCCAAGGATTTTTTTAACTGAAACTGTTGTCGCATAATGTTTTACAAATTAAAATACAATAAATTTAAAATCTATGCAAACAGTCATCTGTAGAAGTAATAATCCTCATCTAAGTTTATGTAGAACTATAGAAAACATAATGCCATATATAAGCCCTCATCAGAACACAATTTAAATTTTGAATGAGGGTCAGGCTTCAGAGTGTCTGTGTGTGTGTCTCTACACGAATGTGAAGTAAATATTAATGACGAACAATTAGTCAAGTATGGTGGAGGATACCCAGTTTCGCAATTTTACGGGTTTACTGGGACAATTTATGCGACACATGGTTGCCTATTTATGAGGGGAACGAACGACAATCAACTGTATCCATATAGAATTACAAATTTCATATCCCAGTAAATTTGAATAAACGAGGGCTCACGTCACGTTTGCATAGTTTTATTATCAAAATCTTACCAAGAGTTTGTGATGGAGGGCATTTCTCATATAAAATATTCGCTTTTATTTGTTAAGGACTTTAGTAAGTGGATTACATTATTGGGGTGAGTTCTTAATTGAACAAAATCGTGCATATATTTTTAAAATAGATCAAGTAGTTATTGCTAGCGTTTGCTTCAATTTTTGAATTAATATTCTATGTTGGTGAAACACACGGAGGGCAAATATGTTGTTATGACAATGGCTGAAAATTAAATCTGTGACAAGAATGAAAAATGGCTTAAGAGCTCTTAGGACAGAATTCGGTAAAAGGTATCACCATGATGGCCGTGATCAAAATAAACACCAGCCAAATATTGGTTAAATTCGTCCAATATTTCCGGAAGTAATAGACTTGGGAGTAGCCAGGGGGTGGCAAAACGGGCAATTGCCTCTACCAAGACCTCGAAACTAATCACTTTTAATTAAATTTATGAACCGATTTTCGTTTGTCCCATGTATTTTTTGACTACTATACAGATAGCAAAGACAAACCAATTTCAACGGAGTTTGGTAAAGGAACAATCTTATTGAACCGTCTTGTATGTCTCAGTAGGAATGCAGTTTTTCAATTTAAAATAAAAACACGTATTTTTCGAGATAGTTGTGGTTTTTGTATTGTATTTTAAAGAATGCATGTTCCGATTAAGTATGGAATATAACATCCATCAACTGGCCACCCACGGGTCTGATAACACGCCATAACTCTTTTCATCAAATATTTCATGACTTTTTCATAGAGATGTGGCTGTACCTCACCGATGACGCAATGGATTTCGGATTTGAACACAGGAATTATTTCCGTTTTATTTGCATAAACCCGAGATTTCACAAAACCCCAAAGAAACAGATAGTACGGCGGTAAATCGCATGATCTTGGTGCCCAACTGACATCAGAATTTCTTGAGATAATTTGTTTCGGGACGCGTTGCTGCAATAAATAGATTGTTTCATGCGTGGTGTAACAGGTGGCGCCGTCTTGCTAAAACCGCATATCGTCCGTCTAATTTAGGCCAAAATAACTCTGTTATCAAGTTCCTGTAACGACTGTCGTTCACAATCACTGCAATTTCGTCCTCATCTTCAAAAAAGGAAGGCCCAATCAAGCCGCCTGACCAAAATCCGCATCAGACAGTTGCGCGATGTGGGTGCATTTGTTTCTCATGGATAGCATGAGGATTTTCTGAGCCCCAAGTTTGGAAAGTTTCTGTATTCACGAAGCCATTCAGATTAAAATGGGCTTCATCGGAGAGATACGTTTTTTTTTAAAAAGTAGCATTAACATTTTTATTCTGTTGTTCGACCTTTTCTTTATCAATAAATAATCAATATTCTTCGAGCTTGAGGTCAGATTGTATTGTATCTCTTTTCCTCGATATTTCCCTACTCTATTGTAACTTCCGTATTTGGACACATTGTCGGTCAGGAGAGGGGAAAATTTATCAATTAATTGGTATCAGAAACCAACGTCTTCAGGAAGAATAATCAACTTCCACTCGAAACATCAAAAACGTGTGATTATAAATACGGCGAACAATTTAATAGCAAGCGTTTTGACTATAAGTGATTTAGAACTCCACAAGGTCAATAAGGAAAGGATAAGAAGCATTCTCAAGGACAACAACTTCCCGAACACCATCTTACCAACAGACTGATAAGGCAATTTGAGGTTAAAGGACAACCGAACAGGGTTACTACAGATGAGACGAAAATTTACAAGTCAATAACGTATATACCTGGAATAACAGATAGTTTGGCGAAGTCAAAAATATTTGACGACAAGAATTATAGGATAGCACACAAAACATATAACACAATAGGCAGAATATTTAGTAAAACAAAGGATAGTTTGGACAAATTTGATATGTGTAAAATAGTATATAAAATACCATGTAAAGGAAATGACAACGAGGTTTGTAACAAAGTATATGTAGGGGCTACAAAAAATAAACTAAAAACACGAATTGCAGGACACAAATCAGATCAGAAATATAGGCACATTTCTACACAGTAAACAGCATTAACATCCTATTGTGCTAGTTTGAATCATTACCCAGACTTTCAGGAGACAGAGGTTTTAAATAAAGAAAACAATTATAAACGTCCCCCCCCCATGACTTATGTGTATAAAATCTGGCAACCTTAAAAATATTGTTAGTCGATTACTTTATTTATTTTCAACTATTAATTATTTGTTAACGAAACGTTGTAAACGTCAAGTAGCGTCATAAATCTTCGCCATTTTTCTATAAACTATATAAAAAGCTAGTTGGCTTATACGCGGTGTCATTGGAGATATACATATATACAATTAAAGGAAAAATTTCTAGTGGTTTCCAAACCAAAAGTAGGTTAAATTTAAAATAATTATCCTTAAAAATTGTTATTGTATTTCTTACAAATAGGAATTTTAATAAACACACACTTGTTGGATTAAACCAAGTCTTTTTTGAAGCTGATGTGTTTTATTCAAAATCCAGTGGAAGCCATTAGCTCCGGCCTACCTGCCTTCTCAACAGTCGTTATATGTTAGAAATGCTACAAATTATTACTACACCAACATTGAAAAGAATTAACTATAAAACAGATACAGATAATGTAGCCCAAATTTACAGACATTTAATTAGTAAAAAGTAGCACCATTTAAGCACAAATTGTTTATCAATCTAATATTTTTCTTTGGGTTAATTTATATTATTATACTTCAGAAAATTTTGAAAAAAGGCGGGAAAATTTGTTTGAATATTTTTAAATTGACATAATATTTTCACAATTGTTATTTTGTTTTAATTGTTAAATATTGTTTATATCTCCTGATGCTGCTACACAAAGGAGTAGCGAAATATCGAGGAAAATAAATGCAATACAATCTGACCTCAAGCTCGAAGAATATTGATTATTTATTAATTAGCATTAACTTTGCTCCATTACCCATTGAATGAATTTCCGGCGCTTTCCATGGTCTGCTGGGTTGAGCGTTTGATTAAACTGAATTTTTTACGCATGAAGGTGGAGGTCTTTTGTTAAAATTCACTACGAAGGGTTTCGAGAAATCTCTAGTTGGTGGGAACGATGCCGAATTGATGTTTTCGGGTTTTCAGCGACAGTCTTGTTTACAGCTGCAATGTTTTTAACAAACCGGCCGGTACGTTGACGCACACGAGTATTACTGTCCATAACCGACCTACGGTCTTGAAATTTTTTGAACACTCTTCAAATGGTTGACACATACACTTGGTGCACTTTCTCAACTGAAATTTCTTCGAAGTTTGCGAGCGGTCTCAGCATAACTTTCCAAATTTTTTAACAAGTTTTCACAAATATAGAACAAATGTTCTTTCGTAAAACGTTCCATGCTTAACAGTCGGAATAAACGTATGTGACAGCTTCCAAATTTCAGAGTTTTCACTTGCACAAATAAAATTTACACAAAATGTAAAAAGTGCACTAGGACACCCTTTGCAAATCTGCTTCCCTTCCAAAGTTTGATACAATCGGCTCTAGAGGTTATATATTTTAAGCGCTTTCAACGAAATTTGGTTCAAATTTATATTTTCTGAGGCAAGCGATGATAGATTTTGAAAGTGGGACACGTCGGTTCATGGTTTGATATAGGTGTCATAAACAAAATGTATTTGTTAGGCCATTATGATCCTTTATCAGAAAGGACCATACCGGTTATATAGCGGCTATACAAATTTTTCCAACCACGCTAGACACACATTAAACGGTTTCAACTAAATTTTTTGTATAAGCTTTTCTAATGTCAAGACCGATTATTTAGAATATATGCGGTATCACGTCATAAAGACCGATTTCAAAGGAATTAGACGCATACGATGCGGTTGAAAATTACTGCTTCAAAAAAATTTAATATATCACTTCTTGATTCATTTAATATATCTATCTTTCATTATAAAAGGTTACGGACACAAGGTGCTGTTGGGTATTATACAGTCAGTTTTAGTTGATTTGAAGTAACCGCCGGTCCATCTTTGTCATTTAAAATTGGTGTCGTTCATTTGACTTGCATAGCCGACAGAAAGATTTTAAGGAGCGACCAATTTGGGTGTTAAAAATTTTTTTTTGGCTGTAACTTAAAGACATTTTTCGCATGACAAGAAACTTTCTTTATTTGTTTTATTTATTCACTTTGTTATTCTTGTTTTTCAAATGAAATAAAGAAAAAATTTTGTTTACTAATTCAAATCATTTTTAATTACTAATTGTGTTTATCATCCTGAAGACGCTACCCAAAGGGCAGTGAAATATCGGAGAATAAAATTCATAAGAAAACGACCAAACCCTCGAATAATTTAATTCTGAAAAATTCAATATAGCATTTAACATTATCAGAAACCTCCTGTGGGGAAACTATTTAAGTCGACACAAATTATTTTTCCAAAACAAACGTTCTTATCTTTTTCAAATACCATACAACTTATGTAGACATAGGTGAATCACGGTAATCAAAACAAAATGGAAAATAACATTTCCGCCCTTATAAAATGCTACTTCGATAAATTTGTGCGTAGGCAGATACAACTTACGAGACCATAATATCTACAAAATACCACTTTTAATATTGGAAACCTCGTTTATTTTTTACTTTCACTATATCTCCTAAACTAAACAATAGTTAAATTAGATGATAAAATAGCACATTCTAAACTAGTGGTGTCCCAATTAAATGCATTAGTATTCTGATCTCTCTTCATAATTTTTTCAAAAATAATTAAAAACTTCAGAAATTCTCTACTAAAATGTATGAAAACCTCCCATATGTAATTTTTCCTTATTGGCACTAACACATTGACGAAAAGTAAACACACGCATGGAAAAAAATTTAGTGCTCGTGTATAATTGTATATATTTTGTTCGCTACTTATTCTCATTATGGCCGTTGGTGGTGCGATGATAGTGTACGCGGTTCTTGTGCATGAGAACTTGGGTTCGATCCCTACTCTGACCGCCTTAAAATTTGTTTCGACGGCGGTCACCTCGCTTAGTGACGGCGACAGTATCGAGTATTTAGCCCTGAAAGAGCTTCACAAAATACAGTTCGGAACCGGTGTAAAACTGTAGGTTCCTATCAGTGAGTGTAAAACTAGAACGCGCACATCTCACTGGTTGTGAGAAGCTCTCCCTAATCCCTACATAGGATGCAACGGGAAACCATTTACTTATTTTCCTATTCTCACTGACCACAAAAGTATATACTTTTCCCGTAAATCAAAAGCTTTCATCTCAAAAGTCTTTTTGTTCATTATAAACGAACTTTCATTTATCCAAGAATTCGTTTCGAAACATCGCTTATTATGAACGAAAAAGTACACACGCACGTACTTGAGTTTAGAGTTACCAGGGATCATTTGTTCTCGTAACCGATTTTATTTATTTACCCCAAAGAAAATTATTTTTGATTTCTAATTTTTGGTTGCCCCAATAACTGTTCACAAAAGAAGCTAATTTATCCGAAATTTTGTTTCGGTAAAACTCCATTGATGTACAAATTAATTTCGATGCGGACTTGACGGCAAACCGATTTCGGAGTATAGTAGAACCCATTAGAAAGATAGCAAATCAACTCAAAAGCTCATTATGGAGAAGCTGGAAGGGTTGTCGCGCCCAGCAGAGAGAAATGCCCATCTATTCCACATACATAATGTCATTGACGGAAAGCTACCAAACAGGTGGCTGCCGGGAAATACATACCTATATATATAACCGATTGCAGAACTTAAAAATGGAAATGGAAGCTAGACATCTTGGGATATATAAAAAGTCATGACAATAGTGGTTTCTTAACTAAAGAACTTTTTGGAGCAATTTATAAAAAAAAGTCCAAAAATGTATAATTTTTTTTGGTTCACTTGAATAAGGCACTTTATTATTTTTTCTATTAAGTTTAAAATCAGCGATAATTTTTTGTAGGGAGCGTTTATTTATTACAATTTATTACATCTTAGTCGCTTTACGAGTAAAAATGGCGAAACAAAAAATTTTAAATCTATCTGAAACAACTAAAATCGATGTTTACCGTTCTGAAGGATATTCTAACCGCGCAATAGCTAAAAAGATTGGATAGGGCCCAACAGTGATCGGCAATTACATCAAGGACTCCGAGGGGGTAAGGAACAAATTTTAAAGGAAGGGTAAAAATAAAATAAATGGTTTCCCATTACATCCCATGAAGGGACTGGGGAGAACTTCTCACAATCACTGAGCTGTGCGCTTTCCAGTTTTCACTCACTGATTGGGACCTACAGTTTTACACCGATTCCGAACGGTAATTTGAGAAGCTTTTTCATGGCTAGATACTCGATAGTGTCGCCGTCACTATGCGATGTGACCGCCGCCGAAAGAAAATTTGAAGGTGGTCAGAGCCGGGTTCGAACCCAGGATCTCATGTACAAGAGCCGCGCACACTAACCATTGCACCACCGGTTTTTTTTTTTTAAAGGAAGGGTGTCGTTGTCTTTATCTACGAATGAGAAAAGAAAAACCATCAGAATTGCTTCTAATTCTGCCTTATCCTTGTCAAAAATTAGCTGTGAGTATCTTAAATACCTGAAATTACAAAAAGGGCGGCCACTTAATGCTCCTCGTAAGGAAACGCGGCTTCAATTCGCAAGAGACTACATGGTAGCCAAAAGGTCATGTAAATGACTGGAGAACCGTTGTATTTACGGATGAGAGGAAGTTTAATTTGGATGGGCCTGATGGCTACATTATCAGGCTACATTAGCATGATCTGCGCAAAGAAAAGCGTTTTTGAAACGACATCACAGCCGTGAGGGCGGCTTTATGGTGTGGGGTGCCATTACGTATTTTGGCACCATCGATCATGAATTTCAAAAATGCAAAAAAGACTGGTGCAAGCTATAAAACTTCATTGGAATCGGCTTTTCCGAAGTTCAGTGAATTATTTGGTCCCACATCTTGGATATTGCAACAGGATAATGCCCCTGTACACAACGCCAGAGTAGTAAAGGAAATGTTAATATTTTTGACTGGCCACCCTATTCGCCAGATCTAAACATTATCGAAAACGTCTGGGGTTGGTTATCTCGTAAGGTCTATGAAGGCGGTAGACAATTTAATGATAAGCAGTCACTAATTCAGGCCATTAAGGATGCTTGGGATAAACTTTCGTATTATATATTATCATATATTATCTTCATCTCTGAATGAAAACCGGTATATTTAAAGTTATTAAAAACAAATGGTGTTGTACCCATTACGAATAGTTCTTAAATAAAGTAAAATAAATTAAAAAAAAAACAAGAAAATCTCTTTTGCATTAAAATTAGTTAAAGTGCCTTTATTCAAGTGAATGAAGTGACTTTTTTTATAAACTGCTCAAAACAAAAATTTGTTAGTTAAGAAACCACTATTGTCATGATTGTTTTTATATCTCAAGATATCTAGCTTCCATTTCCATTTTAAAATTCTACAATCGGTTACAAATTGCAAAAGATACAGGCTGCTGAATATGGAATTTTTAGTGTCTTCAAATAAGTGAACCGGAGTGTATGTATTTAACTATAAGAATTTATTGTGTTTTACACGGGTATGGCGTTACTTCCACTTTGGTAATATTGCATATGGTGATATTTAACTTCTTTTGTAGAATTCAAACCATATGGCCTTATTTCTCAATGTGATGGTAACTAAGGCCATATGGCCTTACTGAGCAAAAATTGGGTATATCGAATGAGGTAATGTAAAGCAAATCGTGGAAGCTCTTTCAACGATGTTGTGTTACATTCACAAATGTCAATGAGGGGCCTTACACACTACATTAAAAAATTGGCTACATGGCTCACCCTGTACTTCGACTCTTCCTGCTCAACCTTCCTTAACCTAATATAATCGAGCATTTATATTCAGCTACGGTTAAGGTTTGTAAGATCGCAAAATCCGTTGCTGATTTAGAAACACAAAAAAAAATTAAATTTGAACCCAAACCACCTATCCCACTGTGCCTCCTAGCTTCTGAAATATCAAAACTTTCACATGCTTTCCCCTAACCCTTAGGTTGTAAAATATATTTCACGCTTTCAGTTGTCAAGTCCCTCACTAACACCATTGCAATTCCGTGACGACGTCTGTGTGCTCTAGTACTTTAATATATTTCATATTAAATTTTCAGGTTTAGAAAACGTGTAATGACTTCCCAACTTTGCGTGAAATCCAATTTATACCATATCCCTTTTTTCACCACCAACACTGGTATGAACTTAAGAACAACTTTCACGATTCGATTCTCTGCTTTTGTACTCATACAGCCGATGGTCATTTATATTAATATTCCTAACAATTATTCTGTAGTTATCTACTCATAATTAGTATTGAATTAAAATTATTTTGTAATTAATTCCAGTTAAAATTGTCGTTAATTATATTAATATTTTACATAACTCCTACAGCTGGATGTGTCTTGTATTTCTATACTACGGGTTTCTCACTGATGAATATTTTAGTGGGTGAATAATATCATATTCATGAGAAAGGTATACAATATAATAAAGTATCTACATGCGGTTGAGTACCTGTAGCCAGGGGTGATAAACTTTGAAGTTTAATCCAGCAACTCATTACTTGTGGAATTCTAGTGGAAGTGTTATTACACAAACTGTTATATTGAAATACAATTTAAGTATTGGATTTGAATAAGTGTACATTTTAACTAGAGTATTACAAAAACAGGGAAATCCGAGAAACCGGATTTACGGTAGTTTCGAAAAACTCAATTTTTGAATAACCGGTTCGACCGGACTTATTGAAGCAAATAGCCGGTTTCATTTTAATTTCGGTTTAATTTAAAATACTAAAATCGTTACTAATAAAATATATTTAAACACAAATATGAGAAATTGGGCGAATTTCTAAAATTTATGAGAAGAAAACGGATAAATCTCAAATAACTATAAACATTTATATACTTTTTCATTTAGAAATAATCAATTAGCTTTTTTATATTTTATGTAAAAATATTTCAAGCATTTATTTCATAGTAATTATAGTGAAATTCAATAAGTGATGATTTATTTATCCGACATTTCGTATTGTATTCAAAAATTAAATTGTTTGAGCGTTTGGTCGTATTTTTAACTAGTTTTATTTTTCGATATTTCGCTACCCTTTGGGTAGTATAGTCAGGAAGATAAACACAATTATTAATTAGAAACAAGAATAACGAAAATTAATAATTAATAACGAAAATTATTTTCGTTTTTAATTAATAATTGTGTTTATCTTCCGGACGATGCTACCCAAAGGGCAGCGAAATGGCGAAGAATGAAATTAATTATAAATACTACCAAACGCTCGAACAATTTAATTTTTGAGTAAAATTAAATTTTAATTTTCTGAAGAAAAAAATGTAAACCTATAAATCGTTATACATTTTTTGAGCAAATTGATGGCATAATTTAAATTTTCTGTGACAAAAATTCAGTCAAATACAATTTTTTTAGTAATTTTAAAGCCCAGTACTAACATCATACGATGACGGTCCCAATACTAGTACATCTGACGTATAGATGTTACCAGCAGTTTGAAAAAAAAATATTTTGGTGAAAAGAATGTACATTAGGGTGGCCCTTAGCTATAAGTAAATTTTCGAATGCTAGATTTTTACTGCTCCCAATCTCTGATCCTGTTTCAATAAACAAAAAAATGGGCTGTACAAAATTTCAGCTTAATCGGTTAACTTTAAGGCGACCCTCAAGTGGATTAAAGTTGGAACATAGTTTCACTATGATTAATTCCTATCAAAATACGGTATAATCTTCCCTATATCGCCCGCTTTAATTTTTTTCTGAGAAAAATTTATGTGGACACATTCAGGCTATCGCAGAAATTGTTTAAAACATTCTGAATCAAATTTCTCAAAAAATTAATTTAAAAAATTCCAGATATAAATTGAAAAACTAAAAAAAATTGGTTTTATTTAATAACGTATATTACTTCTATAAGAGTAGCGCAATTTTATTTACAACAATAATAAATACAAAATTAAAGAACAATGAAGGTTATTTTTTTCTAAGAGAGGATTTGGTAGCAGTTGGGTAATTTTTACGATCTCTGGCAACGATTTGTAAAACAAATTGTTTTTTGCTTCATCTTTTGTTAGAACGTTATTGTAATCCTGAATGAGTTTGACACCTCTTTCTGCAACGTCATTCACAACAACTGTGGAAGGGTCTTTGTCGAGGAAATCGGTGCTGAGAGAAAACCTCGAGAAGAAATTTTTCGAACTAGGAGTTACAAACGACGAAAACTCAATTTTTGTAAATGAAGAAAAATCCTTTTGGTGCAGAAGGTACCTCTTAAATTGATTTTTATCTTCTTCCTCTTCTTCGCTTTTATCTGCTTCCAGCATAATTTGAGCCATACTTGCCTTAACCACTGTTGGAACATTGTCATCAAATAAGGAAAGAACCACAGTTTCTGGAACTAAATACCAGAGATGTTTGGAAAATTTTTTCGCAGTAACCTTACTAATTACTGGATCAATATCCTGATAATTTATCAGTTGTTGCATGAAGAGGAAATCATGATAAGGTGCTTTAATTGCTTCTGAGGACAGAAACCAGGCTCGAACGTACACTCGAGCAAGAAAAATACATATTCTTCTTAAAGAGTTCTTCTCCCTATGAGATAACTGAAATTGATCTCGAAACAGATATATCTTAAATGCATAAATTGTTTTTGCCATCCACTTAGCATGACTTACAGCTCCTGGTATACGAAACGATACTCCCCAGTTCGGAATGCCTCCAAGAAAGATCATCGTTAACTCCAACAGTTCTCGGTAATCATCTCGCTGTTGCTTTTGTGTAGAAAGGCGATGTTCAATAAATTGAAGAATGGTAGAGCGTACATCATCAGGCACTTCATTGCTATCAGTTATGTAAACATTCTAGTTGATTTTCGCCCAGTTGTCTCTAAACCTTTTGAAAAGCGCCATGTCTGGTTCTCAAAACTAGCTCAAAAATGTGGTGACGGCAGGGGAGGTACAACAGGTCACGACTGAACAATTTTTCTAGATTTGTGCAGGCACCATTTACTCGACCTGTGTTGCTTGCTGTCGTATCACAGCAAAGTGCCTGAATTTTGACGTTTATACCCCACTTTTCCACTGCTTGGAAAACAGCCATCGCTTGGTCTTCTCCTGAAGATGTTGGGATTTCAGGGACTCCCAATAATTGCTCTTTGCCTTGAAAAGTTACTATTATTGCCAGTCTATCAACCTTTTCTACACCTGTGAGTGTTGGAAGCAATTTTCCATCCCAGTGTAACACTAATTCTTGGCAGTCGTTTAGGTTAAATTTGCGCTGAATTTCTCTGTATCTCGTTTCCCTAAATTGTTTTCGAAGACGTTGAAAAGAAGTGCGATTTATTACTAAGTTTTCAGTATCATGCCCGAAAGCTTCTGCAGCAGCCATTAATATATAAACCCCATTTCTATCAGAGATTTTGCACCTATCAAAAACTTCAGAGAGACGGAGAGTGATAAACTGCAATGTACCTCGAGTTGCTGGAACTGATGCTGCTGCTGAGGGTGCTGCTAGTGGTATTATTTGCTGAACGATGTTAGAAGAATTTTCACTGTCGTTATCATCGTCACTACTTTGGCTGCTTGATGTTGAATCATCGGTATTAGGAACAGCTGGCAGATGAGTCTCAAACTGTTGCTGCATTTCTTCATAAGTCCGTTTTTTCCCTGCAGTTTCCATTGCAGTGCGTTTCAGTGCTCTTTCTTCTTTGTGTTTATGTTTTTGATCTACACCAATCATCGAGCCCGGTCGTCCTTTTTGGCGCTGAAGCATTAAGAATTTCTTATCTTCATCATGTTTTATCAGTTCCAAAGCATCTGAATGAGCTATATCAAATAGATTGTCCATCTTTTCCACGAAAAGGTCGCTTCTTTCTTTTTCCTTGCCTGCAGTTCTACTCAAATTTTTCTGAAAACCTTCCCATTCATCATAGAGTTTGAGTAACTTTTCAATGCAGTGGTCATTTCTTTTAGTAGGAATTTTTGCTTTTTGCCAAAAAATTGAAACTTCTTGAATCACCAACTTGTTTTTTGCTTCATCTTCAACTCTTACATTGTAGAAAAAATCGCTTAAAGCTTGTTGGTTCGAAGGTAGTTTGACTCCGACGATTTGATTAGAAATGTAGCCAACAAGAGATACATTAAAATCTTTTCTTAACGTGTATAACGAACTACATGAAGAAGTTGACGCCATTTTAAGAGTGTACGAAGAAGACGTCACCGGTTTGGCTAATGGGCTTTTCCAATTACCTGCGTTTTTTAAAATTTGAGAAATTTTTTTTGATATAAATAAATTGATTTTATTTTTATTTACTTGGACTGTTCTTTTATTTACAATATTTTTAATTCCTCTGTGGCGCACTGCAATGATCAACGATGAAATCAAAAGTTGTTTGCTCTATTGCTGACGATGAACTGATTTGTGCAGTGGCTAACTGAAGAACCCATTTGTGCTGCCTTGCTATTTCTTTTGTAACAACAATGTCAGGTCTTTAAACTGTCGTGGTCGCGACGAATTTGCAATTTTTTATGCATAGCTTTTTCTATGGTCTTGTTGACTAACGGTAACTTTTTCAAATGATGGTTGGATTTTTGTTCTGCCGGCGTGGGTGTGTGTGTGAGTGTATGATGTGTGATGTTGTTTTGGTGATGCTGCGTACTGAAGAGGGGTGATCGCGTGAAAATTTAAAAAGTTCATTGTCGATGAGGGACGCCTTGCAATTACCCAATTGAGTTAACATTTTGCACATATCGTTTTTTTGTTGATTGGAACAAGATAGGTGGTTGGGAGCTAAACTTTTACAGAGTTGAAAAATAAGGGCCGCCCTAATATACATATGATTTAAGTTTGAAGGCACCACGTTGGGCCCCAGGAAATAACACCCCAATTGGCCCAAATTTAGGGTTTGTTTTCCTTATGAAGGTGGGCCCCAAATTTCAAAATGAAATAGCCTCCCAAGCAATGACGAAGTATCGATTTGATCGCGCGATGTTTTTTGGAAAAATTGTTTTTCACTTGTTTCTAAAACGGCAAAATATAGTTTATTACAATTTTTGTTGATCGTGTGTGAAGCGCCGCAGGCAAATAATTTTTCCCAAAAAAATATGGAATTTTTTTTTTTTTTTTGGAAAAAATTCTTTCATTTCGTTCTAAACAGTAAAATATAGTTTATTACAATTTTTGTTGATCGTGTGTTGAGACCTACAGACCTAATAAAATGCAAGACGACGTTCATAATGTTGAAGAAGAAGTGAATGCTTTTAGTTATGATCCGACTTGCGTAGTATGCGACTTGCAAACATTTCGCGATATGATGCGAATGTCATTTACAAATCCCAGCTAATGTCATACAGAAAAACTTATCTTATAAATTTCCTTATTGTTGTGCAGGAGTACAAGATACAATGTAGGTCTACACCTAATAAAAATGTATCATTTGCATTTTTAGAAGTGGGTTTTTATCAGTAGTGTACTGTTTAGTAATATTTGGGGCCTAATTTCATTTTTTATTATGGGGTGTTTTTCATTAAGTTTTATAGTACTTAATTAATTACACCCCTATTTAGTTATGAAATAACACCCCCAAACATGAAGACGGACCCCAAATAAAATGAAAATGTCCCCGAAAAAATAATTGGGGTCCACTTTCATTGGGGCCCACATCCATTATTAAGAAGCACCTCAAGTGTAATCGAAAATGGACCCCAAATATACGAAATAACACCCCAAAATTGCGTGTTGTTGTAACCTGTGTATTGGTTTGGGGCCCATTTTCATTTTGCAATTGGGGTGTTATTTCCTGGGGCCAGTCTTCATGCCGCCACCACGTTGTTTAGTATTTGTAGTTGAGACAGCAAAAGTAAACGATCTCAGTAAATTTGTAATTCAAAATTTCTAAATAAAAGTACTCAGTCTATGCAATATTAAAGGCGAGCTAGATTCTACTCTGCAGAAGTCTGCTCCTTCGTTTGCTACTGTAAAATAGTAGGTAGCTGAGCTTAAACGAGGCCGTACGAGCTGCCAAGACGAACTTCGTAGTGGTAGACCAATAGAGATGTTCACGCCAGATACTGTTAAGAAAACCCACGTGGGCTAGCTGAAATGACAGGCATTTCAAAGTGTTATACATTGTATATTTTCTGAAGATTTGAGGAGAAGATAGGTGTGCGCAAGATGGGTGCCGCGCTTGCTTTCAATATACCAAAAACAGAGACGTGATAATATTTCAGTACAGTGTTTGGCGATATTTCATCGCAATAATGCCGAATTGTTGCGTCGATTTATAACCACAAATGGGCCATATATATCCCCCGCTTCATACCAGAGACAAGGAAAAAGTCAAAGCAGTGGATTGAAATGGTATAATCGAATTGAAAAATTCGGAGACTGCTCCATCTGCAGGGAAGGTCATGGCGTCTGTTTTTGGGCAGCGCATGGGATATTTCCATCGATTATCTTCAAAAAGGAAAAACCATCAACGATATGATAATTTATTGCAGCGTTTAAGTGATGAAAATGTGAGTAAAATACCGTATTTGGAGATAAAAAAAGTGTTGTTTCATCAAGACAATGCTTCAATTCACACATCCACTATTGCGATGGCTAAAGTTAATGAAACCGGATTTCGGTTACGGTTTTTAAATACTCCAGTTTTGACATGATTAATAACAAAACCTATATTGTGTAATTTTTCTGACTAAGAGAGAGTATATTTTAAAACTTTGCATAGAAGTTAAATCTTAAAACTCAAGTATAAGGGCAATTAATTATTTAGCTATTTAAAATCTCATAATGTTACGCACACAGAGCACATAGTTCCCCGAATAATCTATATTCATAATAAATGCTATAAAGCGAGTAGGTTGACAGGGAAAATCTCACAATCAGCTTAATTTTTTAGTCAATCTTATTGCATTTACAACTTTTTTAAATATTTCTAAGTTTTGCTAAAAACAGATTGTAGGGTAAAGGAAAACCTGCTTAAACGGAATCGTTGTAAAATTGTTGATCGCAGTGAGCGAGTTTAAAAGTAGAAATCACATAACTCACTGACAGTCTGAAGGTCTCCAAAATTCGTTAATGGCAGACTATTCTTCTTTTAAGTTCTAAGTGTTTTAATAGGTCCGAAAATGTGTTTTGGTTCAGTAGTGGCGTCAAAAAGTTTATCAATATTCAAACTGCAAAAATTATTTCTTCATAAGGAAACTGCGAAAAATGTATTGCCCTATAGTGCACAACGGCGAGTATCTGCGATGCATAAACCATGAGCTGTATGAGCTTTATCCTGACATTGACATAGTTAAGTGGATCAAAATAACGCGATTGCACTGGCTAGGCCATTCCAGTAGAATGGATGAAGACGAACCAGCACCAAGGGTTTTCGAAACCGAACTGGAAGGAAGACGAAAAATAGGAAGACCGAGATTGCGATGGAGGGATCATGTTGACGAATCCCTGTGTACACTTGGTATTGCCTACTGGAGAAATAAAGCAAAAGCTCGAGCTGGCTGGCGAGATATGTTATCTTCGTTTTGCAAGGTCCCTGACCCACCGGGGTTGTCCGAGACAGGATAAGTAAGGGAACTAGCAACTCAACTTTAATAATAAACTCTGAATATGCCAAATTATTCACCAGCCGTTAGGGGCATTAGGGAGGGTTAATTCTTTTCGGGAAAAGTGTGTAGGCGGGGAATATATAATCTGCGGCCAATTCTAAGCAAATTTCCAGAATTTTAACGTAATATTTTAATAGTGTTTAGTGGCACGTCCTTATGTCCATGGACATTATGTTGCACCTAAAAAAAAGGCCGATTTTTTAGAATCAGTCCTTTTTCTACACACTTTTATTTACATCATATAACTTTGCGCATACCCCAACCAAACATACTTCCTTGCAATCAAATAATTAGTTTGAAATTGCATATGATTTGTCGAACCTTCTTCTTGCTAACCCTGCTGTTAGATTAACCCCTTTTGGTCCAAATATTGGCTGGTTTCCTTTAAATTCCATATTTATGCAGCTCACTGCGTCTTTTTTATAAATCATAGGTATGACACAATTTCTAACTCAAAACAGGACTGAGTCAAATAAGAAATTAAAAATATCAGGTTAAGGGACAATTTGGTCCATAGAATATTTTGTTTGATTTCCTTTACAATTTTTTTTAAAAAAGCAAAATAATAATAAGTTGGAATTGCTGATTCAAAATAGATACAAAGAATAAATTGTTATTTGGTATGAAAATTACAGTATGGACCAAATGGTCTCTTAAGCTAACATTGGTTAATAAAAAGGAATCTCAGGTTAAGAGACCATTTGGTCCACACTATATGTTCTTTGATTTTCTGAACATTTATTTTAAAAACAAAAGATGATAAGAATAATAATATTTAGGGAGTATTGAACCAAAATGGATACCAATAATACGATGGAAATGATATTTGGTATGATAATTGCAGTATGTACCAAATGGTCCCTTAACCTAACATTCCTATTTCTATCCTAACACAACAGCAGGCTTAATCGTTTGTTATAAAATCTAAAACTCGTGCATTTTTTGTCGTCTTACCTTTGACAAAAATATAAAATAAAAATTTTGAAACACTCATCAGTGTACTGTTGCTCTGTTTATAATCTTTATAAATTTTTATATTGGATGTCCATCAGTTAAGCTAAGAAGTTGTTAGTTCCTACGGAATCCCGACAAGAATTCATATTTAAAGTTGGCCCTCTCCATTTTTTACGCACTTTACACTCTCTTCACAATTTGATTCTGCTGTCTTCAAATACACTCTGTGTTACCAAAAATCTGAATTGAGTGAAAGAAAGCGTAAACTTTGATACGATGAATCTTATGGCATTTACCTTTTTCTCTACCACGTCGACATTTTGAGGTATTTGTCCAGAATATTTGCTGGGAAGTGAAAAACGCGATGAATCTTATGGCATTTACCTTTTTCTCAACCACGTCGACATTTTGAGGTATTTGTCCACAACATTTGCTGGGAAGTGAAAAACGCTAAGAGTTTTGAGACAAAATTAGAGGCAGAACGATTCCGAGTTAATGTTTGTCTTGTAAGTAAGGAATTTAGAGGATCCTTAGAAGATTAGTAACTTTAAGTAACTTCTCAGCCCCGTGCCCCAAATAATAAGAGAACAATAAATTGTAACCTTCAAAATTAATGGAAATTGTATAAATTTTAGAGTAGTATGTTTGAGAAAAATGTCCCTCGTCAACAAGTACAATATGCCCTCAAACAACATTTGTATGAGCAATTTGCGGATTATCAGTTACAACACATTTTGTAATCAGTTACTCTATTTGCTCTATTTCAATCATATCATATTATTAAACTGAAAAAATTTCACAGAGTGTTATCACTTGATGACTAAAAAACAAATGAATTGTTTAGTACGATTTCATTATAAAATTGTTGATTCAGAAATAACTAAGGACGTGTACGTTATAACATGCCAAGAGTATTTTCTCCACTTTTTATACAAACGCAATCAACTGATTGTTCTGAAAATATTTATAACTCAAAAACAGTTTTAACGTATTTAACATTTTTGGTATCGTTAGAAAGTTCATCAAATATTCTTGGAAAACCTTTGAATAACATACAGCACTGAAGTAAAATGTATAACACTTATAGCTGATCAAATTTTATTTATATGAAAAAAAATCAGTGAGTGTTCGAACTCACGGACGATGTGTTAAAAAATTTTTGTTACATGGTACCTATTAGATTTCTATAAACACATTAGTAAATGTTACATTGGATGTGTTCACTTTGATAGATTGCCCTACTGTGCCTATATATGTTAACACATCAAAAAAAATATTTTACAATTAATTAAACACAAGACATCCCTTGCACATCCAGAAATGTTTTGGTATCTATGTTATTCGATGATCGGAAATCAATGCGACGTTTAGCACTTAAAAAAAAATTTCAGCACTTTCGTGACCAGCCACAAAATCCAACTAGTATGCAAAAAAATTTATAATTAACTTTGATTGCTTCCATTATATCGACTTAGACTTATTTGGAAGCTGACACTGTAGCAATTTCTGACCCAAAAATTCTATGCCATATTCAAAGGACAGAAAGATTTATTCAACTGTTAACAACTATATCAAGTAGTGCCCTGCATGAACATCGTTTTCACACATTCGAACACATTCATTTGTTTTTCATTCTCATTCTCTTCTCATTCTAGCGATAAGGGCATTATACACACAACCACTCCTCTTAGCAAGTAGCATCGGGAATGAGACAGAATGAAACTGAGACGAGAGAGTTTGGGAATAAACGGGTAGGCAGTGGATAGAGTAAAAGGTCTTTAGAGACGAGCACAACTACTCGAATAATGAGATGTTCTCTGAGACAATTTGAAAAAAAAAAAACAAATGCGATAAGGTTGTTTTTTTTAGCACTATTTAAAGCTTTTATTTCTTTGGAATTAAGATAATTAAGGTGACAATAAAGTGAATTTAAGTTGACTGTTGGGCGAAACGAAGTTCGCCGGGTCTGGCAGACGTTTGACTTGTGGACTAAAATATTTTTAATTTTTAATAATATTAATAATTTGTTTTATTTTCATTTACTTACATCGTCAATGTTCATTTTTTAATATTTAACTTTTATTCTTTTTTAATATGCACTTCTAAAATAAAATACACCTTCACTCAACGTCTTCGCTCAATGTTGTTGATCTATTGATTGAGAAGAAAACAAAGGAAAAAACAAACGAGACAATAAATTCCCGTTTGTGTCTCGATTCCTTCTTATGATCTCAAATGCTGTTTACATTCCCGAACATTTTTTAAACACAGCAGGCTGTTATCGTAACAGAATTGAGACGAAGAGAGTAGTTAACAGAGGACAGACTCAGACAACATTCATTCAAAGCGCACATGAGAACTTCTCATCTCGTCTCAATGTTAACATATTTCGGCCCGTTTGTACCGAACAGCGAGTAAATGAATGTATTCTAATCAGAGACTGTTCATGCAGGGCACTAATATCAAGGCGAGTTACTGCAAAAAATAGTGAAGCCGTTAGTTGACAAGCGAAATCCGGAGGAAAATTCCACGACTTGAAAGCAAACAAGATTTAAAAGCAAGATGTAGATAATTTACTGTATTTCTAATTTCTCCAAATATATATCTTGAAATGAATAGAACATTTTGTTTTTTATTTTTTAAAAGTCACGTCCTCTTCAGTGACTTTTAGAACGATCGTTTTTAATCTTTATCCAAATGCGTAGATATCTTGAAAAATCATTAAAATGTAACAATGTGTTTTTTTAGTTATAACAAGCTATTAATTGCGTTTGTCTAAAACTTGTAGAAACTGCTATTCAAATATTTACCTTAAAATTCGATAGCTCTAAATTGAGTTTGGACCTGTGGTTTCTTCAGCAAATTTTGTTACTATTGTCCGTAGATTATTTTCCTACCCACACAAATCGACACGCTGTAATGGGCATACAACGTACAGGTATGGGCAGCTGCTAGTAAATGCAATAGTGACATCTCAGAAAGAAACCAGTAGAAAAGTGTTAGATTAATAACCAATCCCCATGGTTTGTCTACATAATAAGCTCCTGAGATCTCAACATGATATCTGTTAAGAACTAAATTCGAAATAATAGTGGGCATTACCTCTGAAATTGTACAATCGTCCCTATTCTTTAACTGTTTCCTTCCTAGATGTATTCAATGAAAGGAGAAGACTGAAACGAAGACGAATCCTCAACCTATCGTATACAAACTAATATGTACTCTATTTTAATGTAAATATTTGGCAAAAAGATCTTGTATTCATTCCTTTACTGTAACTCAGTTTAATGGAACGAATTGACTCCTGTTACCTATTTTACACATTTCTCTTGTAAGCAACTGTCATTGCAATACTTTTTAAGTTGTTTCAAATGATGGAATACAATCTTTGACACTGTGGCAGGACACGCGTGTCCTTAAAATGATACAAAAAATTGGTTTGTAGACTAATAAAGACAATTATTTTAAATAACACGTCTTTCTCCTGATACACAGAAATTCTCATAATGGTACATTTCTTATGGGTAAAATGGGTGTCTAAAAACAGTGATGCCATATTGAAATTACATTGCTCTAACAAATTGAGCAGTTATTTGGCCATTGTTTATGAAACAAAACTATAATTTGAACTCTTGGAAGACCATGTACCATTTATAGATGATTTTAAGCGACATCAAATCATTGACCAATAACTTCAAATTTAAAACCCCATATATCCGAAACGGCATAATACTTGTGTGAGGCCACGAGAAGTGTGATATTGTAGTTCAGGGATTTTGACCTTGGGTCCATATATCGAAAGGTAATGCCAATATATAAAACTCCACAAAAAGAAAATAAAATTAAATTCCTGAAGTTGTTCTCGTTGCAATTTTAAAATTCAAAATTTCAGAAATTTTGTGTTTTCCTGAATTATTCAAAATTGTATATCTCGAAAATGACTTGAGATATTTGAATCTTTTTTAGCAACAAACTGCATTTATCAAAATACTATCAGTACATATGCACTTATTTGCTCAGTGCGTCAAAGTCAAATGCGTAACTAAAGAAGAACAATAAAGAAAAACAGTTGTAAATATTGCATTTTCTCTTTTTAGGCATAAAGGTTGTCCCGCAAAAAAATGCCGTATCTCAGAAACTACTTGAAAATACTAATTTATTTTCCTCGTTCTGAAAGATAAGAACATTTTCTAAATTGTCATGAATGGTGGAATACATTTCTTGCTCCGGCTCTTTTTTAAAATGCGATTGTTCCCCTTAAACTACATTTACATTATTTCCAGATTTTTTTTTTGTTTTTTTCCTTAATTTGCCTTCAAAACTTGATTTTTTTCAAATATCTCATGTCGTTTTCGAAATACAAAATTTTGAGTAATTCAGATAAATAAAAATTGTTTACTTCTATCTTTTGAGGAATTTTACTTCTATCTTTTGTGTAGTTTTCTATATTGACATAATCTTTCGATATATAGACCAAAGGTCAAATTCCTTTAGCCACTATGTCACACTTCTCGTTGCCTGACCCACTTCTAAAAAATATCTTAAGCGCTTACAAATCAAACTGTTTTCGATCGAATCATATATTTTTGTGTAAGCAATTCCAAACATCGAGGACGAGCATTGAAGGATAAGTTCACGGCACTGTGCGTCATTACTCGGATTTTCATTTCCAGTAAACGTTTTTTCACGTGAGAGTCAGTATATATGGTTTATTATAAAATTCGTTCGGTTTTCAAAAATTGTTTTATATCACAAATGTGAGTATATTTTTGATTCAACAAATACCCATTTATCGCTAACCGAAATTTATTTCACAAGAGGTGTCAGGGGACACTCGGTTGGAACGAAGTTCCTTTCGTTATATATTATGTACTAGTTAGTTCCAACACGCCTGAGGCGCTTGTTGAAAAATACTGTTTAAATGGATCTTTAAGAAAATATACTTTTTGTAAAATGATAAACGTTTTTAAGAAATTTTTTATTTACTGAATGTATTTAAAAAAAAAAAATATACGGACCTTTTGTAAGAATATGTATTATATTTTCCCGAAACGTTCCTTTCTTTAATGAAAGCTACTTCTTTTACTAAGAGCTAAACCTACAATTTTTAACAAGAAGTGCTTTCTGTAAGAAAAAGGTCAAGTGTATGATTTTTTTTTTTCAAAGAAGTACTTTTCTTAAGAACAGGTACTTTTTAAAGAAGTGATACTGTTTTTAGGAAAAGGTTATTTTTTTTAGAAAATTTACTTATTTCAGAAAGACTGTTTATCTCAAGAAAAGAAAAGAAAGGTATTATTTTATTTTTAAGAAAATGTACTTTTAAGAAAATGATTTTTTTAAGAAAATGTATTTTTTTAAGAGAAGGTATATTTTTTGTGAAGAAAAGCTTTTTTTACGAAAGAACATGTACAATTTTAAGAGTAGGTACTTATAATATGAAAAGTTTATTTTTTGTTTATAAAAAAGGTACTCTTTAAAGTAAAGGTAGTTTTTTAAGAAAAGGAAATATGTTGTAAGATAATGTACTTTTTTAAGAAAAGGTACTTATTTAAAAAAATTACTTTTTTTAAGAAAAGGTACTTTTTGTAAGAAAATTTACTTTTTTATGCAAAGGTGCTTCTGTAAGATGAGGTATTTTTTTAAGAAAAGGTAGATTGTTTAAGAATATCAATAGGTATTGTTTTTGAGAAAATTCCCTTTTTTTTAAGAAAACGCACTAATTTAAGAAAATGTTTTTTTTTAAACTTCATTTACTTTAGCTTTTCTAAATTTACTTTTTATTGGGTTCAAAACTACCATATGTAATAAACAGGCTCTACCTTCAAAATTTCTCATTAAACAAGAAATATCCCCCCATATGTTAGTCTAGGCACAAACCAAAAGTACGAGTGTAAGTGTAAACGTGCTGCCAAATGTAATTCCATGCTCAGGGCTGTACTTCAAGGATTTGCCAGTCTTGAACTTTGGCTTTTCTAAGTTTACTTTTTATGGGTTCTTAATTAAAATATGTAATAAACAGGCTCCATCTAGAAAACTTCCCTTTAAACTAAACCGAACCAAACGTACCCAATATAGTTGATAATAATGGGTTGTAATAAAGTAGTTAAAAAAAATTGTTTACAATTTTCCCATTTAGCCCCCATCCCGCAACGTGCGATAAGGAACTTCGTTCCAAAAAGACACATATATGCATAAATAAAACCATGAATTTAAAACAATCAAGCGCTATTATTTTTTGGGTGGGGATAGGGCGCCAATAAACATATGGTTTTAGCCTAATCTGAGATTTCACTGGGGTAACTACATTTTCTTTTCGAATGTGCAAAACTATGCAAAGTAATGAAAATGGTTTCCTTACATTTATAAGATATGACTAAGGATTAAAAGGAACGAATATTGTTTTAGAGGATTTCGCCCGATTCACTCATAAATATTAAACATGTAATTTTTAAGCTGATTCATAGACCAATGATTGTATAGCAAATTGCGTGAATAAGAAGTAAAGGCATGTCTAATGAACTTTTAACTTTTGAAAATTGTTGAACTTCACATTAGCTACTACAAAACTAGTGAACATATGTAAAAGCTACTAGAATTTTTTATCATATAATAGAAGTTGTACACGCTGAAGAATTGGTCGTTTGTTGCTGTTTTGATGCAAATATAACGTGTTTGTAGCTTGTCGCAAATATAGTATAAATAAATAAATGGTTTCCCATTACATCACATGAAGGGACAGGGGAGAACTTCTCACAATCACTGAGCTGTGCGCTTTCCAGTTTTCACTCACTGAGTGGGAGCTACAGTTTTACACCGATTCCGAACGGTATTTTGAGAAGGTCACTATTCGAGGTGACCGCCGCCGAAAGAAATTTTAAGGTGGTCAGAGCAGGGTTCGAACCCAGGATCTCATGTACAAGAGCCGCGCACACTAACCATTGCACCACCGACGGCCACAATATATAGTATACTTATGTGCAAACACATTGTGTAATAAACACAATATAACATATGTGGGACACAGTTATTAGTAGGTTATAATATATGTAATTCTAACCCTAATATGACTTTGATTGTTGAAAACGCCTGAAAACATAAACGTGACAAACAATAGAGAAACATAAAGTAGTGCATGCTTCATGCAATATGTTACTGGGGCCGATATTTTGCTGCGTGTGTAAATGACTACTTTATTTATGCTTAGTATCTCAGTTGAAAATTCTCCATTAAAATTAACATCAAATATCCGATGCTTGCTATTTAAATGTCATTTAATATGAAAATTTGCTGTCAGCTGTTAAATGACGATTGTGAAACTCGCCCTTATCCTATCAAACTTTAACTTATCACCATTTTGCCTACGAAATAAGACAGGAATGTGATGTTCAATTATTAAATTTAGAAAGTAAAATTCTTGGCAGCCAAATTGTTTACACTTTGGTGTGCCTCAAATTCTATAAGCAACAAACACAAAACCGCAATCAGATGCTGTCTGGATGAGTGACACTTTAGTATTGTGGGTTTTATCATAAAATTTGTTCTTTATGTCTTCAAAATGTGAAGAATGGCAGAAATTTGTTTTAGTTTACATTAACAA
Organism: Phaonia tiefii; assembly: GCA_963931995.1. Lineage (NCBI taxonomy): Eukaryota > Metazoa > Arthropoda > Insecta > Diptera > Muscidae > Phaonia > Phaonia tiefii. The sequence continues at coordinate 321,495,531 of OZ008368.1, read as the reverse complement.
ATTATTTTTTTATTTTTTTTGCTTATTTACAAATTATAGGTGTAATTGAAATTAAAAGTATAAGAAAGAGAGCCATAACATCGATGGTTCTAAGCTCTAAATAAGTAATGAATCGGAAGATTAAAAAGGAAAATGGGCTTTTTCAAAAATTATCGACATTTTGATATTTTTTTTTTCCAAATTTTTTTGTTGGATGACACGAATGACGCTTTGATCAAGTGAAGGGTAATATTTTAGCATACCAAAACAGTTCGCGTTAATCATTTATTGCAAACGGCGCGAAAGTATATATATATATAAGAATTATTTTTGAGGTTAGGATTTTTTTTTATCTGTAAAATTTAAAATCATGAAAATTTTGTAATGCCTATTCGGTTTTATTATCAAGCTTAAAAAAACCTTTCATTTGGTGTCCATCGCGGCGGAATCTATATATAACTGCAGATGTCACAAAGCAAAATGTGTTTGAAGAAAAATGCCGCTGTACCCGCTAAATATGGACCGAAGTGAACCATATTTACAACTGATCTTTAGTTTACCGCCGCACTTCATTTCCAATACTTTACATTGATTTTAAACCACGGATTAATTAAAAAAAAACCCGAAACAAAATCATGAAATTTCGCAAAATTTTTATTTTCTTTATAAAATTTGCCATTTACTAAGAAGTTTAGATCACGCAATACATAAACCAGTTTTAAATAATATTGCAAATGTCAGGCGCGAAAAACTGCCATTTTTGACAAATTTACGCCAATTCTATAAAAGTTTGAGGTCATCGTTCTCAGCAACTAGCAGCCAGACATCGACGTGATATGGCGCAAATTTTAGCAAATTACACCATCTATTAAATACTGTTGACGAAATGCAATTTTCTTGAACGGCGCAAAAACGCCATAGGAAAAAACTGCGAAAATTGAAAAATCGGAAAATTTTGGTTTCAAAAATGAACCGCTGTACAAATTTTTTTCCAAATAGTAGTATGGGCATAACTTTTATAGTGTAAATATCTACTAAGTCTAGTGACTTTATTTTATATCAGTGGGCATCGGAAGTTTAAAAGTAAAAGTAGAAAAAGTGATGAAATATGAAAAAACTCTTGTAAATTTCAAGCCTTTTTTTGAGTTTTTCCATATTTGAGTGCCCATAACTTTTAGAGATAAAGAACTGATGGTCTGAAACTCAGTTTCAACAAATGTTGAAAATTATTGAAATTGCCCAAATATATTTGGCAGCTATTAAATTTTGGTATCAACAAAAATCCAAATAAAATTGATGTGGCCGTAATAAGGTCGATCCTTCTCAGACCTGGAATTATGTTATGTTTCCTATGAAACTGGACGAAATTTTTATTCTGCTGTAGTGCTGAATAGAAAAGTCTACGAAAATAAATGGTCGACGCTGCTCGTGACAATCGCCACCTTGTGAATATCCCTTCTTTTAAATTTTAAGCAAGCTGCTTCATTTAGTTTGTTTTTGATATCCATTGAAACAGTGTTGGAATTTTTTTAATTTGCGTTGGATTTCAACTTGTACAAATGTTTCTAATGCAAATTTAAAAAAACTAATAAAATCTAGCATTTTTAGAATCGGATGTAATGAAATATGGGAATGCTTTAAATTATTTTGAAATTTTTAAAATGCTGGCAATTCTGTTTTTAAAGTATTTTATATGTAGAGAGTTGTGGCTGGGATTGCTCTATAGACAATTGGACGTTATGTCTCCAAAGCGATATTACATTGATATCACATTTTTATCGCCGTAAGAAATATAAACCAAGTAGTATGTATCTTCCTCTTATCATTCTTTATTAATAACTAAAGTTTATTGTTTGCCACATGAAAAACTGCAAATATTTTAACTAAATGGGAACTACAATTCTAGAACAAATATAAAAATGTCATCTCTTCAGAATGGCCTACAGAAAGTAAGTAAGATTAATCAATGTAATTTGTTCATTATTCCATATCTCTACTATTCTATATCTCGAAAAAGGTCCAGAAGAGGAAATCCTTAAGCTTTGCGACAGGTTATTCCTCCGGAAAACTTTATTAGACACCGGAAGTGTTTCAAATAGCGAAAAATAAATTTAAATTTACACTAGGGATGAAAAAATCTATATCACAGCCTAGGACCCACCACGGAGAATAAAGTCCTTAGACCAGAAACTACAAAGCCTGTTTAGATCTACACAATGAGACAAATCGAAAAAACTCACAGCAAGACACAACGAAAGAACAGTTTCTCCCGACGAGGGAACTTCTACAATACAAAACTGGCCATATCGCCACAATATTGCTCTGTTTTCTGGGTGGTGTTGCCTCGTAATTTATGTACTTATGTTTATGAACAACTATCCCAAATCTCATCATGAGGTGTAATGGGAAGTGTTTTTTTCATATTGTACTCACAAACTGGTTCATATCTTTTAAAACAGTGTTATGATAAAGATAAATTCAATAATTTGTTTTGAATTGCTTCAAAGCATTTACTCCATTACTCTAAATCCTAAAAGCATTTACTGCGTTACTCTAAATAAATGTGACAAATATCACATTTCAAAAATCATTAAAGACTGTTAACTTAAAAAGAGGCCTTCAATATTATATTACTGATTATAAAGTTTTTAGGTACCAGTCCCAAGGTAGAACAAATAACATTGTTATATAAAAAAATTACATGAGGTGTCAGAGGACACCGGGTTAGAACGAAGTTCCTTTCGCTATATATTATTTACTAGTTAGTTCCAACACGCCTAAGGCGCCTGTTAAAAAATACTGTAATTTAAATGGATCTTTAAGAAAAGATTAAGAAATTTTTATTTTTGTATTTATTTAACAAAACAAAATTCTTAAGTCCCTTTTGTAAGAATATGTATTATATTTTCCCAAAAAGGTCCTTTCTTTAATGATAGGTACTTCTTTTATTAAAAGGCCTAAGAGAATGAATTTTCTTTACAAAGAAATACTTTTTTTAAGAGCAAGTACTTTTTAAAAAGCGGTACTCTTTCTTGGAAAAGTTATTTTTTTAAGAAATTTTACTTATTTTCAGGAAGGCTACTTATCCCAAGAAAAGAAAAGAAAAGGTATTATGTTTAAGAAAGGGTACTTTTAGGAAAATTAATTTATGGAAGAAAGGGTATTTTTTGAAAGAGAAGGTATTTTTTTTTTGAAGAAAAGCTTTTTTTTTACGAAAGAACAAGTACAATTTTAAGAGTAGGTGCTTATCACAAGGAAAGTTATTTTGTTTTACAAAAAAGGTACTCTTGAAAGAAAATTTAGCTTTTTAAGAAAAGGCAATTTGTTGTATTTTATTGTACTTTTTTAAGAAAGGGTACTTATTTAAAAAATTACTTTTTTTAACAAAAGGTACTTTTTGTTAGAAAATTTAGTTTTTTAAGCAAAGGTACTTCATTTAAATAAGGTATTTTGTTAAGTAAAGGTACTCTGTTTAAGAATATGAACACGTATTTGTTTTGAGAAATTTACTTTTTTAACCCTGCTGTTAGATTAGGACCATTTGGTCCAAATTTTTTCTGTTTTCCCTTGTAACTTTGGAACGGTGATATATACTGACTAAATTTTTCTGCTAATGGGGTCTTTTAATAAAACAATGTTATGTGCGAAAATTAAATTTTCTAACTTTATTCAGGACTGAGAAAAATACTAAATGACGAATCTTAGATTAGAGGACCATTTGGTCAATAGTACATTTTTTCATTACCAAGCGAATGTAAATTCATGTCAAATATTTAGAAGATGTTTTTGATATGTTAGCGGATGTTTTTGATATGTCAAATACTTGCTTTAGAAATTTTTGAACCAAAATAGTTACAAAGAATAAGATAAAATTATTATTTTGGATGAAAATTGCAGTATGGACCAAATGGTCCCTCAATCTAAGATTCGTAAGTTTTTTCTAATCTAACAGCAGGGTTAAGAAAACGCACGTATATAAGAAAATGTTATTTTGTTAAACTTCTGTCACCTTGACTTTTTTAAATTTACATTTTATTCGGTTCAAACTACAATATGTAATAAACAGGCTCCACCTAGAAGATCTCCCATTAAACCAGAAATATCGTCCCATATGTTAGTCTAGACATAAACCACACCGAAATTACGAATGTAAGAGTAAGTGTGCTGCCAAATATAATTCCATGCTCACTGTTTTATTTCATAAATTTGCCAGTCTTGCACTTTGGCTTTTCTAAATTTACTTTTTATTGGGTTCCAAACTACAATATATAATAAACAGGCTCCACCTAGAAAACTTCCCTTTAAACCAAACCAAACCAAAAGTACCCAATATAGTTGATAATAATGGGTTGTAATAAAGTAATTAAAAAAAAGGTGTTTAAAATTTTTTCATTTAGACCCCATCCCGCAACGTGCGATAAGGAACTTCGTTCCAAAAATGGTTACACTTAGATAATAAATTCAGTTATATTTCCCTCAGTATTCTAAATATAAGGTATCTAAATTTTAAAACGGGTGAGTATGAGGCCGCGACAGTAATGTCTAACACAAAAGTTGATGGTATTTATTTTTCGTCTTTAACATCATACTTCATGAATAAGGTTTTTACTTGATTTATTTTTACTTGAATTTTCAATGATTTTTTTTGTATTTATACAATTTTTTATTTGAATCATTCACATATTAACAAATCTGTTCTTTCAGTTTGCTTCAAAGTAGGATATAGGATCCGCCGGTGGTACAATGTTTAGTGTGTTCAACTCTTGTACATGGGAACGTGAGTTTGATCCTTGCTTTTATAACCTTACATTTCTTTCTCCGACTTTTACCTCGCTCAATAACCGTGACACTATGAGGTAATAAATCTTGAAAAGGCTTCTCCAAAAAGCATTGGGAACTGGTACAAAGTAGTAGGTTCCACTTAGTGTGTGTAAATTTAGAAAACCTACTGTTCACTGATTGTGTGAAGCTCTCTCCTGTTCCATCATGGGATGTAATAAGATAGTATTTATTTACCTATTTAGTTAGGAGGAAGCCCGTACTTTTTCACAGAAAAAATATATGTTCTTAGCAATATTAAAATTTTTTAAACTAACAGTGGTATTCTCTACCGAGTGGCAAGCGCATTTGTCGTGATAGTAAATATGTTAGCGGCAACAACTTCAATTTGTTGCTCTGGGTCTCAAATAAGTTTATTTTTCAATTACAGTTGCAACGTTCCATAGCATAGCACATGCGAATATAAATTGTTTATAAATAAATATAAAAAACTTAGAAAAAAAAATTGTAATGTCTCTCAAACTGACCATCCAAATGGAAATAACAAATTTCTACTAGTTTCCAAGGGTTTTAGAAAAGTTGATCCAAATCACAACCTAACAATTTTTGAAGGTTTTTAGAAAAACAAATTGAGATGCGAATGTCTTGGAAAATTGGTTAATTGTTTGATTGGACGCTCCATTCATAACTATTTTTTAATTTGTAGTAAGTAGGGATTGGATTTCCATGCACTTATTTCAAAACAATTTGCGCCTTAACCATAAGAGGTATAATGGTTTTTTGTGGGTAAACGGTATAACCAGGGCTGTGCAAACGCACATGGGATTCGTATGGAAATGCATAGGTAGGTATCCTAAAAGTGTGTATAAATGCATTTTTTGCTTGGAGAACTACAAAACGAACAATAAAACGAATTTTTATACATCTTAGGAAGTGATTTACGCTATTTTATTAACAATATGTAAAAAAATAAATTTTATGATTTGTATGGTTTAGATTTAAAATTTTGCTTATACAGGGTGTCCCCTAAACTTTTGTCTAAACTTAAACACGTGATAGCTGAGAACAAAAGCTACAATGTTTGTTCTTACGCCTATTGCCGAGGTGGCTTCGTTTTCGAGATATTCGTGTTTAAAATAATTGCATTTTTGAATGCATTTTCAATAAATGCATAATCTACTTTTTAAATGAAAAAGAAATATCATTGAAAATTGCTTCAAAATTGAACATGCCCAATTTTGTTTAAATACCGTTAATAGGATCAGAAATAATGGATTTTTAATTTATGATTTGTATGGGAGGTACCACGCCCCTTTGTCCAATCCCGCCCATATTTTGGTAGTTCATTTTTGTCGTCACCATTAGTTTAATTTAAAGATATTGTTTTATCAATAACTAGTACTCACTGCAACTATCAAATTAAAAAAAATAAATGGCTTCCCATTACATCCCATGAAGAAATTGGGGAGAGCTTCTCATAGCCTGTGAGCTGTGCTCTTTTAGTTTTATTGTCTCTGATTGGGACCTACAGTTTCACACCGGTTCCGAGCCGTATTTTGAATAGCTTTTTAATCGCCAAATACTCGAATACTCGACAGTATGGGAGTTGGCTGCAGCCGAAAGAAGTTTAATGTGGTTCTCAGCAGGGATCGATCCCAAGATCTCATGTACAAGAGGCGCGCACAACAGCGTTTGCACCACCGACGGAAAATTAGTCCGTTGAAAATTCAGCAACACATTTTCAGCAACATTGAATTGTCGGGTTACGGACGAGGCTCAAAAATTAAAAAAAATAACCCGAAATTAGAGATAAATAAAGAGCACGAAAAATAACTGTACTGTCGGTCGGATATATGAGGATTAAAGGGTCCAAAAAAGGGTCCATTTACGCGTAGCTAAAAACAGGCAAGTGTGGTTATAGGAAAACTTGAGAATCGGAACCCCCAAAAACTTAGCGTGGTTACTCAGCTGAAAGTAAATGAATAAATCTGCCTCAATGATACAAATTCTGCAGATGCTACAGAAAATTAAAAAACTTTATCTTTAAAAATCGGGCGAAACATTTGCATCCGGATATGTACTTCAAATCTTTATTACAGAAAAGGTTTATTCCGAAACAGCGAAGCCGGTTTTGGACCCTTCCCAGGAGAGAAAATCCCTAAAAGGTACCCGGAAAAAGATTTGTTACAGAAACAAAACTATTCCCAATTCTTGGGACCCTCCGCGGAGGAGAAAATTCCCAAAACACGGTGTGGCCAATCTTTGTTATATCTGTAAAATATGCTAAATCGAAGTCTATAAAAAAAGTAAAAAACATTCCTACTTTTAAGTTTTCGTGCCAAATTAGTTGAACTTTTATAATTATAGAGTTGCTTCAAATATTTTTCATAAAATAAATGACCCGACTATCAAAACAATTGGTAATAATTGTGTAAAAAGTTTCATTTACACAAACCAGATTCTGTTAAGTAAAACTATCAACGTTACTTCGGAAATATGTCGAATGTCTTCTACGCTCAAGACAAACAGTTTGTTATATTCAACAATACTCTTTGCTACTTATCAGGAGGCAATTTGTCTGATATTACAATAAATTTTCTGGCGTAACAACAAACTGTTTGTACAGATGGCACAATGCTTGTGAAAACTGATGGGAAAATGCTGATATAAGAAATATGTTTTCAGTCCCCATTTCGGCAATCTCTTCTACTACCAGTTAGTAACACCCTTTGCTTCTGCAAACAGCGATTAGCACAATTCTTGGAAAATCCTACTTATTGCGGCAAAGCTATCTTTCCAAGTTAAACATATTGGACCCTAGCTACAAAAGAGTCATAATTCAAAATTTTCTGATTACCAGTTTTTGTTTTAAAACAAGAACCAAGGAGCATTTCTATCTGCTGTAAAAATAGATCGTCATTTTATCTCCATTTCGGCAAAAAAAAATAATCCTATATGAATATTTTTAATATGTCTAACACGTGCATACAATTTTCTTCAGTAATATAATTTGCCAATCTTCAGCAAAAGCAATTCAACAAAGCCTCTAAAAATCATAGCTTTCGGAGAAGCGGGGTATGTGTTCAATCTTTGAACAAGCAAAACGTTGAGTAATAAAATATCATCGATCGCGCATTCAATGATAGTAAAATGTTGAATTTAAATTTAATTGCATTTAAATATATGCAAAAATTATATAATGTTAAAAACTTCAAAATTAAAATGTTCGAGCATTTGCTGGTATATTTTTCAAATGCAAGAAAATTTCTTCAATTGTTTAATTTTTGGTTAATGTGTGAGAAATTCATACTACAAGCTTACTAGTCATGAACATTTTCTAACTGAAAACTGGTTGGTTTTTGTTGGAAATAATAGACAATTCAGTTTCAACACACACTCACTGGCATGACTAGTTTCGAACTCCGTGACAAGTTCGTCATCAGATGCGAAACTACTGTGACTGAATTGATACCATCGGTTGATCATCAATCGTATGTATTCTGCAATTTACATTTGCGAATTAGTATCGATCGAAGATCCCTAAGTATCAATATACACTGAAAGGTTAATGTATGCGAAATTCATACTACAACCTTAGAACTCAGGAATATTTTTCTAATTGAAAAATGGTTGGTTTTTGTTGGAAATAATAGACAATTCAGTTCAACACACACTCACTGGCGTGACTAGTTTCGAACTCCATGACAAGTTCATCATCAGATGCCTAACTACTTTGCCTGAATTGATACCATCGGTTGATCATCAATTGTATGTATACAAACTCAATTCTGCAATTTACGTGTGCGAATTAGTATCGATCGAAGATCCCTAAGTATCCAACATACACTGAAATTTTTGAATTTTTGTTATTGTTGTTTTTGTTGAAAAAAAGTTTGTTTATTAATTCATTTCGTTTTTAGTTAATAATTGTATTTATCTTCCTGGCGATTCTACCCAAAGGGCAGCGAAATATTGATGAATAAAATTAAAAAGAAAAACAACCAAACGCTCGAATTTTGAATATAATACAAAATGTCGGATAAATCATCACTATTCTAGTGTTAAAAATTTTTTATCAGATTTCAGACACAAAAGTGGGATGCTGTTTCTTGCGGATACAGTTCCACTACTTTTCTACCACTTTCTGTTTGATCAAGTACTATCACACATCCGATTTTTTACAGAAAGCTTTGAATATTAAAGATGATTGTAAAGACTACGTGTACGTTGGCGAGTGCTAGCTCAGGATTCACATTAGGAACAGCCGGAATAACACTTAATATTAGGAGCGGATAAAAAAAAACTTTTTTTAACCTTAAGCCAAAGTTGCAAAAAAAATAAATAAATAAATACATGTTTTCGTCAGCCAATAAAGCTGATTAAACAATTTTGTCACATGTGAGCTACTCAAATGCAAATTGCTCTAACCCCACATTTAAAAAATTTTGTGTTTTTAGAACACCTTAATCTTGTCACATTCAAATACACTTGTTTATAATCCTAAAAATTATGGAGTAATCATGTAGTCTTTTGTCTCCCGCACTAACTTTATATGAGTATATGCAGATCTCCCATATTTCCTTTCCAGTTTTCTTCAATTTTTAATTTGTAGATATAGAACAATTCGCCTTTGAGTAGCTCATGTCATGTCCCAGAATTTCTGTAATACATCTGTCATATTCTTGCTTGAGAGTGGGTAAGATAGATTTGATTTGGGTAAGATAGCACATGCTTACGTTTATTTAGTGTTATACATTGTAGAAACTTGGTTTTTAATACATTTTATCCTTGTAATATAATAATATTTGCATTCATTTGGTTTCCATTTATTTGCACTGTTATGTTACCAATTTGTTCTTCACCACATTTTTTATGACTTTATAAATTCTGCATTAAAACTTTTTAATCCTCAATATTGAAGCCAGTTTTTGGCATTTGTTCTCAATATCCAGTGCTCGGTGCCAAGAATTTTGATAGCCTATTTGATGTGCTAATACTTGTGTTGGCATGGATTGCTGGGAATTCCAATATCTCTTTGACACACTATTACATTTTGTTTCATTGACTTTACACTTATAATCCTCTTAGTAGAGTTTCCCCAGCAGAATTCTTGAAAATATTTGCCTTTGACGACACAGTGTTTTTTAATATTTTTTCTACTTCCTTTTAGATTTGAATTTGCACTTCCTTTTAAATTACACAATTAATGTATTTTCTTCTTCTTTATTTTATATTTATTGCAAGATGTGTCCCCATTTTGGGTTCATTATTCGCACTGACATTTATTTTCTTTAACATTCACTACATTTTCATTTTTGGAACACTTTCATCTCGCCTTCCTCGAGGGAGTAGGACAAGCAGAGGCATAACTGTTAAGCGCACTTAAATATGCAACAAATCTTTTTTTATTCACTCATTCGATGTTGGTGCCTTTTGGTGCATTCGAACGGAATTTTGTTTTATATGCTGCTTTGTGAGTGTCATATTCTTTTACATTATTACACTTACTGCACAAACACACACAGAGTTGAAGCCAAAGGGAAAGGCAAATAGCGCACAGGATGTGACTTTAAGTGTTCACTTACACACTAATACAGACACAAAAGAGAGCCAAGAATGCGAACGAAACACGCACTCGCTATGCCGACACACAGTCAGACAACGAGCGAACAATGACATTAAATTGTGTTCCCGATATTCGACCACAACGCAACATTCTCAACAATGAATTTACAACTATTTTTTTTATTTTTTTACTTTTTACATTTCCTTTAAACTTACAATTTTTATGGAATACTCTTTTCTCTCCTTCACTCTCTTAGTTATTCCTTTAATAGATTTTTGTTTTATTTTTTATTTATGGCAAAAAAAAAAATTAAAAGCACACATTTTTCTATTGGAAATTTATGAGTCCTTATCCTTATCCTTAGACTGATGGCACAATGCGTTTTCTCTAGCCACTTTTGCTTCCGAACCGTGTCCTTTCAGAGTTTCGTTTAGAACCGGGTACCGCTTTGTCAGAAGGTTCGCATTGAACTGATTTTGTTTAGCGGCATTTTGTTGTCGTTCGCCTCGTGTTTGTTGTCGATTTTATATAGGGGCATTGGTGCTTCGGGTTTTCTGTAAAGAATGACAGACATCGCGCAGGATTTTGGGCGCAGTGTAACAACTCCGTGGCTATGTTAGCTAACATTTGGCCAAAATGTTATGTTCACGAACTATGAATAAGAAAATTGTAACAGGATATTAAAGCAAAGTAGTTTTTCCCAAAACTCATGCAAGGATGTATGCGATGTGGCACCGTCTTGATGAAAATACACGCCATCCACATTAGGGAGTACTGAAAACATTTTATTGCAGGGAGGGGGTGTCAAAAGATGAGTATTGAAGAGCTGATTACGGGAACGTGAACCTGGTTATTATATATAGAGGTACTTATACGCGCCTACCGGCCGTTAAAGATTTAAGTAACGGCTTTTTTGATGTGTTAACATCTATAGGCACGGGTAGGGCAATCTATCAAAGTGAACAAATGCAAACAACAAACAGCGTTAGCATCATACACGTGGTTGTTGTACAACAATGGTCTCTGCCTGAAAATAAGTGTGATAGTATTGATGTAGCGGCAGCGAACAAACGAGCAGGTCGTCGTCGCCAAAGAGTATTGAATAGTATAGATAACTCATGGAACGAATTGTATAACTTTAAAACATTGGCGACATCTGGTGAATGATTCAAAGTGTATTTCCCTCTTTTTTCATAACTTGCATTTTGAAGCATTTATGCTTTTTGCATTGGTTTATGTAATAACATTGTCGAAATGGTGCATTTATATTGAAATATTCTATAAAGAGAATAAGACTCGTTTGTGCACTTTTACTCTGACTCTCTACATGAGAGCGGAAAAAGAGTGCGTTAAGTTGTCTATACTATTCAATACTTTTTGAAGTAGCTCTGTTTATGACAAAACAAAAACAACTATTTCAGTGAGCTAAATATTGCTTTATTCATTTTAAAAATATTACATCTATTGATGAAGTAGATGTAAGAAAAAAGAAGTGCAATAGCAAACGAGCCTTCAGCACAAAAACTATTTTTTTTTTATTTTCGAATGTAACATTGACTAATGTGTTCATAGAAATCGAACAGGTACCGTGTAACAAAATGGTGTCAACATATCGCCCATGAATTGGAACACTCGTTGATTTTTTTATTTATTTGGTCAAAATGAGGCTTAGATGACATACCATGACGATTATAAGCAGCTATATATATTTTTAAAATTTTGATAGAATATATTTTTTAACGGCAGCGTTTTGAAATGTTAAACATTTGAACTTTTTCTTCCCAAGTGTTTAATTAAAGTTTCAATTTATTTAATTTTGTAGTTTGCATGCATATTATAAAGGGTTTCAATGAAAGAGCTGTTCGACCCACAAGGTGCAAGCTTAATACAGGATGGCATTCGAAGCAATATGGGCGATATGCGAATTGAAAAACCTACTTTAAATTTGATTTTATTGGTACTTTGACTTTTAAAATAACTTTATCTGTATATCATAAATTAGTTTCGATTTAAAGAACACAACAATATTCCTTACTGTTTAATTGAATTACGTCCAAAGTCTGCCATATAAAAACTGTATCAAATCTGCCGTTAGCCCAGTGACTTTCGACGAGAGCTTGGTGGAACTGAAACACATATCTTCATATGTTAAACACAAAGTAAATGTTTTCCCATGCCATCCCATGAATGGATTGTTGAGAGTTTCGCACAATCAATGAGCTGTTTCTAGTTCTCCCTAACGAAATCTCAGATAACTGAAGTTCGTTTGGGGACTGTAGTTGGGAGAAACGAACTTCTGTTAATCCATACATGTCATTTCGTTTGGGAGAAAGGAAAAGTATTTTCAGCAATCGAGTTACGAAAAATTAGAGCTGAAAAAACGTTTGCGAGAAACGAAAAACGGTTCCACCAACTGTCGTTTCGGTTACAGCAATCGAGTACTAGTTAGTCCAAGGTAGAAAAACGTTTGCGAGAACTGAAAAACGTTTGCAGTAAAGGAGTTATGAAAAATTGGAGCTGAAAATACGTTTGTGAGAAAAGAATTAACGGTTACACCAACTGTGCTTTCGGTTAAAATATTTTTGTTATTATGCTCATTATGACACGTCACTAAAGCTCCATATTGGCCAAAAATAATTTTTGATGACGTATCCATCCTGAAATTTACATCTAACAGTGACACGTTGTTGATGTTAAATTAATCCTATAATTTCTGGATCCCCAAGGCATAAAATTATGACGTTTAACAAAGCGATCAAGATGATAAAAAGCTTGATCACTAAAGATGTTGTTTTTTAATAAAACTCTTCATTATTTTTAAATTATCCCTCTATTTGAATTCAAATTTTTATGACCGATTTTTGTTAGTTTTTGGTTAATATATGCGACATAGCTTAGAAGTCATAAACATTTTTCTAATTGAAAAATGGTTGGTTTTTTGTTGGAAATAATAGACAATTCAGTTTAACACACACTCACTGGCGTGACTAGTTTCGAACTCCGTGACAAGTTTATCATCAGATGCCTAACTACTGTGCCTGAATTGATACCATCAGTTGATCATCAATCGTATATATACAAACTCAATTCTGCAATTCACATGTGCGAATTAGTATCAATCGAAGATCCCTAAGCATCAACAGCACTGAAAGGCCTATAATTCCAACAGTTCCATAATTTCAATAACAACAATATTCCTCCCCAATGTAAACACGCCGTTCGATAGTTTACAGTAATAGTTTTGAAAACACTGAACTGCCTGCTGTCATTATGGTTTTTTCTCTCCAACAAAAATATCATTTTTGAATGGTTTAGGTAACCAAATATAGTACTACATGTAGCCAAACAGACTGTTTTTGCTATTCAATGTTACACATTAGAACACAATGATTAGTTGGTTATACTAAAGGTTTTTGTTTATAGACATATAGAACTTTCCGAGATTTATGTTAAGTTTGGTGTGATATTTCAACATGAATAGACTAACGCGTGAACAACGATTCCAAATTGTGCAAATTTATTTTAAAAATCATGGTTCCATTCTACGGTCTACACGCTGAAAAATAACGGTCTCTCTAACAGATTCTCCCAAACACATTCTGAAGAAACCACATATAGGTTTGGAACACACTTCAAACATTAATATATTGGCAAGTCCCAAACTCACTTGTATTTAAATGTAAACAGGATCATATTTACTGGCGTACGTGGAAACATATGCGTATTTCATTGTTGTCTCACACGTTTTTGTTGTCGGAAGGTTTCAGCTATACGTTGGTTATCACTATGCGTTGGTAATACTTGGTACACAAAGAATATATTTATTTAAAAATCTATTTCATGCAAGCCAAGCGTTTATTTCGCAAATGGTCCGCAGTTCAGATCTTTTCAGTAAAGGGTCGGACACCCATAGGGCTTCACGTTGTTGCCCTCTTCAGTTTCTTTCCTCAAAATCGTTTCTCACTTTGGTATCACACATTCCACTTTTGGTTAAATGAATTCGGAATTTTGATTTTCTCTCTGAGGGATATGTTCATATGTTCTAGAAAGCTGTCTCCTGAGATCTTGGGTGTATTTTTGTAGTTGATTGTTTCCTTGAATTTTGAACGGTTTGCTACCTATGCAACTGGTGAGGGGAATAAGGTAAAAAAAATCGAAGTTTTTAAAGCTTTTTGCGATTTTGACCTTTAAGATGACGTTTTTTGGTTATGTATGTTGACAATTTGTAGTCTTTGTGACAAGAGCTACAACTTTCCCTCACAGAGTAAATCAAAATTCCGAACGATTTGCAAGATATGATCCTGACAAAATTATCACTTTTTGCAAGAATGACAACGAGGACCCAAATCTTTGGGTGCCCATAAAAAAAGTCCATGACTTTGGGGTAAACTGGGAGACACGGGTATTTTCCTTTTTGGTCTTTTGTCACGTAGTGGTGTCCGTATATGGTTATATTGCCATGACTTAAAAAATTACACACAGTGTAATAAATGGGATGTGCTCCTTTTTATTTGAGCCCTTTGACGACCACAGGCACAGATTTTCCCCTAGGGTTTTTGACACCTCTTATTATTCAGGTAGGTCATAAAGCAAATATATCCACGGGTGATTTAGGGAAGAGTATAGGACAACAATAGTGAAGCCACCAAATTGCGTCAAAAAAATGGTCATTCTTCAAAGGGATGCAACGCATTGAAATAATTGGCGTACCTGAGGGAAGCATGAGTTGCACTTTGAGTATATGGGTGATTGTTCGGAAATTGTTATTTTTCAGATAGCAATTTTTCCAAACCTCGATATGTCTGCAGTACCATTTTTTTCACGTTTCTGAATGTTATCATGGTCCAAAAGTATGATCTGAAGATAACTATACTACAACACCAAAGCAATCGAAGTTATGGGGCATTGATGGTATTCCGATGCCACGGTAGTGACTGCCTGAATGAAACTTAATTGTAATGACCGCTATTATATATCAATTGAATAAAACGCACTATTTTAATGTTTCAACTAATTTATTTAGTTAACTTCGCCAATAGACTAATACCTTTCACGACCTACACACGACTGACGATTGCCATGTCAAGTACTTCACTCTCGTTTTGCCAGGTCTTCGCAAAAGCCTACTGTGTTGCCAGGTCTTCGGAAATGCCTACTGTGTTGTCAGGTCTTTGCAACAGCCTACTCCACATTAATCATTCAGTGTCAAGAAACCATTATTTATCAATTTTAGTCAGTATTGGAAACTATATGACACGGTTGTGACAGCCACGGTTGTGACTTTCAGTGTTTAACCTAACCGTGCTCCTGACCGGTTTGGAATTCGACAAGTTCCAAAGACAATGAAGTTCAGGCAATGAAATATTACTTTCGTAACCGGGAATCAAGCCTAAATATCGTACGTGAATCATAAGAGAACGGTTGTGACGTGACGTATTATTTTGTGACTTAGCTTTTCAATTTTTCGAACTGAATTCCCCTTCGTATACATGTGCGTGTGTTGACTTCTGCCGGTGTAAATACTGCCACTACCCCCTCCACTCCAAAATGCCAGCAAGTGGGTCATATTGAAACCCCGGAGATGGCGCCACCACAGTCGAATTCAAATTGTACAAAATTCTGACAAAACTGTTGGACAGACTTCGTGGACCGTTCAATAACCATGGCGTGCATATTCCTCCATTTTTTTGCGTAGAATTTTAAATCTAAATGTCCCTTAGAACATATATGCAGGTAACTTCTTTCAAGCCACGTCCTTGACGGATATTACTGCTGAAGTCCTGAATTCGATTCGGAGGACAGGCCATGGTTGTGACATTTTGAACAGTTTTTTCTCCCTAAAACCGACTTACACGGTTCAGAATGGAATGTGTTTCATGGAAATAATAGAGTACCATCGTAGCTTCGGGAACATGTCGCAATTTAATCACCATTCGACCATTTTAGGGTGGGAAAATTGAAAGGACGAGAAAATGACAATTTCGGAACAATCACCCATATACCTTAAAAAATAAATAAATGGATTCCCATTACATCGCATAAAGGAATCGGGGAGAGCACCTCACAACCAATGAGCTGTGCGCTTTCTAGTTTTATACTCACTGATTGGGAGCTACAGTTTTACACCGGATCCGAACGGTATATTTGAGAAGAATTTTCATGGCTAAATACTCGATAGTGTCGCCACCACTATGCGAGGTGACCGCCGTCGAAAGAACCCCGGATCTCATGTACAAGAGGCGCGCACACTACTCACTGCACCACCGACGGCCACCTTTAAAAAATTATGGTCGAATCTCAACGTGCTTACATGGACCGAACAACTGTTCGCAAGTATGTTGAAATGAACCAAACAAAAATATTTGGGTCCCAGTTTTTTCGGCATAGCTATTATCAAAACACTTCGGCCCAATATCATGTATGGTCGTCAAATGGCCAAGCTACACTGAATAGAATCTATGATCTTGCAGTAACACCGAACGGTTCTAAATCCCAAAACACTTCCAACTTTTTTCAGCGCCTTACTCTTTAACTATACTTTCAACAGATTGTTACAAAAAACGAACTCCCTTGACTTCGTAAAGGTCCATGCAAAAATATTTTGACTAAAGTGTAAAGCAAAAACCTTGATTCTCAAAACAGTAAACCTGCAAAATGCAAAGATTGTTGACGATGGTCAATGTCCAATACATTATCCAGTATATGGAAAACAGTTATTTAAGATTTTTAAATATATCCGGCATTTTAAAACAGCTTCCGGAAATGTCCGAATACAACTTGCACATACACTCACGAGTTTAGATAGATTCTCTCTTACTGCTAACAACAGATTTTGCAGACTAAGAGCAACATTTAAAGTAAAATCTACCATTCGAATTCGAAACTATAAATGTTAGGCGAATGCTAACCTAACATTGATTGCTCGCTATGATATTTAACATATTGACTGCACAGTTGTATTAAAATTTACGTGTAATGTAAAACAATTTTACGCAGAGAAATTCTGTTAAGCAGAAAACAAATCCAAACAGTGACCTGCTATTAGCAGCAGCCATAGAAAAAAACATTTCATTAGCCCAACATTTTATTAAGTTTTACCTATTTTTGCACAACAATTCGCGTTTTCTGCTTTGCTCCTCTTAACGAACAACATAATATGCCTAACAATTCTGGTTTATAGCTCAGCTCTGTCTATTAGAAAGTACAACTTTTAAACTTTTCGCAAAAAACAGAAAAACAACATAAAACAGCAATAAACAATAAACCATCGTAAAGAAAATCAGTCCTGATTATCGTCAATATTTGAAATAATTTTTTGAAAGTAGGCGGCAGTTGTTTTAAATTTTATGCGAGTTGTGAAAGTATTTGGCAACACATGTTGTAGCTTTCAAAATAAAATTGAAAATTTATATACAACAAGTTTTTAAGAGAAATTTCCTGTTAAGAAAATTACAATTTAATTTTGTTAAATATTTACAATGCCTAAGGCAAAGTTAGACGTTGAAATTATTCTGTATGGATGTACAATGTTTACCATGTTAAGTTGGGTCGGTAACCTTTTAGCTTTTCTTCCTTTCATGACATTAAATAGACCAAAACGCTTACAGGCAATAACAAGACAACCCGCATAGTACCTTTCTTTGATGTACAACATATTAAATACAAAATACAAAATATTAAGTCATCATGGTATATGTAGTCTCGGAAGTCTACAGGTAATGCACAGTGATAAGATGTTAATACTGTTCCTTATAAGATTGGAAATAAGAATATTTTAAATAAATTTGCCTGATTTGAATCAGAATCTAAATTAAGTTCATTGTTAGTGAGTCAACAGCGATCTTCTTTCAGTACTCAGGCTAGTCTCCCTTTCGCATTTCATAGATTTTGTTAAATAAGTAAAAGTTTAAGTCATAAGTTGGTGTCATATAAGCAAGCCGTATATACTTATATAAAAATTAAATAATTGTATAACTTATACACAACACTCACCTTACCTTGGCGCAAACCCAATCAGTTTTTTTTCATTAGCTATATCTTTTGTTTCAAGTATAAGCTCATTTAGTTTTAGGAACGAAGTTCATCAGCGTACGTTGCGGGATGGGGGCTAACTGAAAAAAAAAACTCCTTTTAATACTATTATGCAACAGACCTGTATTATCAACTATATTGGGTACTTTTTTTGTGTCTAGATTAACATATGTTGGGAAATTTTGTTTAATGGGAAGTTTACCAGGTGGAGCCTGTAGCCAATATTTAATATGTCTTGTAGTATTAAAACCAATAAAATTTAATTTAGGAAGGCCGAAGTGAAAGAAGTTTAAAAAATAAAATTTTCCTAAATAAGTGACTTTTTTTAAAAAAAGTAAATTTTGTCAAAAAAAAAATTAAAAATACCTATTCCTATCCCTAAACAAAGTAGTAACAAAGTAAAAATACCTTTTCTTAAAGATGTAGCTTTGCTTACAAAAATTTAATTTTTGTACAAAAAGTACCTTTTCTTAAAAAATTTAACTTTTTTCCTAAAAAAAATACATTTTCTCACAACAAATTGCATTTTGTTGGAAAACTGTATTTTGTTTAAAGACTACCTTTTTGTGAAACAAAACAACTTTTCTTGAGATCAGTACCTACTCTTAAAAATTCACCTATTCTTGGAAAACGACCAATTCTAACAAAATTCCCATTTCTTATAAAAAATCATTTTCCTCAAAAAAATATTTTCTCTTAAAAAAATACATTTTCTTACAACGATACGTTTTCTTGAAATAACTTTTTTAAAAAAGAAAATAATACCTTTTCTTTGCTTTTCAGGAGATAAGTAGCATTTGCGCAAAAAAGCCCGAAAATTGTGTTGTAATGGTCTGAAATTGATAACAAGGCGTTTATATTAGACACCATTAATTTGTACTAGACGAAAAATTATTTAACATCGGACTAGTACGATTAACTAAGGATTAAACAGCAGTAAATAAGGTCAAACTTATTGAAGGGCGTTTAATGGAATTCAGTTTGTCACTTGCTGAAGACCCTTCTGGGTTTACAACTGACGGAGCGCGGTTAACGATAAAAATTGAACACTTATACCTCCAAAGCAACAATTGTGCATCCACCTTCCTATATTGGACTTTTTAGTTATAAAATACACCTACTGTTGAATGTAAAAAATTGTCCCTTTTTTGTTTGCAAATAGTACGTGTTTGTAGCTTGATGCAAATATAAAGTAATATACTTGCATCCAAGCATAATATTACATATTAGAGACACAATGAGTAATATTTATAATATGTGGTTTTGTGACCCAAATATACATTTGTTTGTTGAAAACCGCTGAAATCGTGACAGACAACAAAGAAACAAAAAATCAGCAAATCTTCAATTCATGAAAACAATGCTTGCAAACATGTACATGGTTCCTGTAATATGTTGTTGGGGTCGTTTTTTTTTACGTAGGCAATTATGGAATTATCTTGTTTAGGAGATGACGGAAAATTATAACCTTTCAAAAATTGTTTAGCAGGAGTAAGAAATGGCATTACAGAAAAATCCCACATTAGACCAATTACGGAAAAGGTCCGAGAAATATGTCCAACGGAAAAGAGCATATGCTATTTTTTGATTGAAAATCCCGATCTAAAACAATATCTGATAAATAATTTAGCTTGTTGCTTGTTGACAACACTTTAAGTGCTCTCATTTTTTGGCGGGCTTTCCTGACAAATTAATTACTTTAGTTTTAAATTTCATATTCGCATAGCTATATATATTACACATATGTATATTACAAACACAGTGCAACACGAAAAAAAATAACCATATACGGACACCACTACGTGATAAAAGACTAAAAAAAAAGACCCGTGTCTCCCAATTTTTCCCAAATTCATGCACTTTTTTTTATGGGCCGCCAAAGATTTGGGGCCTCGGTATCATTTTCGTAAAAATGTGATCATTTGCTCAGGCTCATATCTTGCAAACCGTTCAGAATTTCGATTAACTCTCTGAGGCAAAGTTGTAGCCCTTGTCATTGCGAACATATAAATCACCTTCCAGATCAAAATCGCAAAAAACTTAAAAAAATTCGATTTTTTTTACCTTTTTCCCCGTGTTCAGGTCCATAGGTAGCAAACCGTTCAAAATTCAAGGAAACAATCAACTACAAAAATGTACCTAAGATCTCAATAAACAAATTTCTAGAACATATAAACTTCCTGGGAATTATTCTTAACATCGTTTTTTAATTTCATTTGTTTTTTATTTACTTCAACATTGAGATACTATGCTATCTATTACAAAAATTTTAAAAAAAGTATTCGTATTATGTTTATAATGTTGATGGCCCTGGACTTGCAAATCGCGCTCTCTTAAGTTGTGGATCCAAATGGTCGTCCGAATCGTCCGAATCTGACTCTGATTCAGCAATTATGGTGTCCACAGGTACGCTGCTTCCAGACTGCCCTCCATCATCAGCTCTTTCTTCTTCAAATACTTCATTAACATCATACAGGGTGATCTTGTGACTCTACCAACATACCTCTGCAAGCAATGCGTCGAGGTTTTTGCCTTTGTACCGTTTTTCCATGGGCATTGTGGTTTGGTGAAACCGTTCTCCTTGCTCATCGGATTCGGTAGGGAGTTGTTTGATAAAATCGTCAAAATAAAAATGAAGAAAATGCAGCTTTAATGTCATCGATGCGCCGATTATCTCAAAATAATGCAGCATTTCTTTCACCCATTCTCTTGCTTCCGGTTCCGCGTCTCGATCCCCTCACAAGACTCTGGTGCATACACGCTGAAGGTAAATCCATGCCATTGAATGATTTTCATCAAGCGATGAATCAAAGTTGCTCTTGAATAGCTTTCTAATGTCAGGGCCATTAAGTACGCCTGTTAAAGGAAAACAAAAAATAAAGACAGCGAAGAAAACATTAACATAGTGTAAATAGTACAATTAGGTGAACAAAAATTCGTTTTAAGTTTACTACAATACCTTTTTAATTTTGTCACCTACGCTTTGCGAAAACGCTTTTCAAATAGTCGAATGCGTTTGGACAATTTACAACGGCCACTTCGATGAATTTTTTAACAATTCCCAATTTTATGTGGAGCGGTGGCAGCAAGATGTCTTGAGTATTGTCAATTAAAGGCGCATTCTTCAGTCTATGTTGTTGTATTTGTTCATCCACACTTCCTCTTGGCCTCCACGAGTTACATTGGAATTGATTCAGAGGTGAGCGTGAATCCCAATTACAAAGAAAACAAAAGAATTTTGGGAAGCCGCCCTTATCGATGATCCCTTGCAAAATGTTGATGACCTTCAAATCACAGCAAATCTTCCATTTATTTTCGTAATATTTGATTTTTTCCATTATATCTTTCAATGTTTCATAGCTTTCTTTCATGTTGATACCCATTGCTAGCGGAATGGAAGGTTTTCGGTTCGACACATGCAACAACACTGCTTTCAAGCTTGAAACAGAACCACCAATAAATAATCTCCACTCACTAGCGATGTAGTTCATTCCCATTTTTACCACCAAAGCTTTTATATCGTTGCAGTAAGCGAACGAATTGTCATCATTTAGAGTGTAGAGCATCTGAAATTCAGCTTGTCGTTTGCGGTACGCCGTAGAGTTGAGCATGTGTGAGTTTTCTTTGCTTTAAAAAAGCTGTCAAAAATATTGCAAGTCGCTGCGATAATCCCAATATGGCCACAATGAAATCCATTTCCATTTGTGTTATTAGTTGTGGTCCATCTCTTCCCTGTTGGGGCTCATAATCGGTATCAAATGGATCTTCATAAGTAACACCACTTGCTGTACTCATTGCTGTAAATTCTGTAGTACGATCTGGAGTTGGCGGCCTTGGTGATACAAAATTTTCAGGTGCAAGCACTGGTAGTGTGGCTGTTGCAGTTGCGTTATAAATTTTGTTCTTCTCAGAAATGCTGCGTCCCTTGCACTGCCTGTGCTGCTGCTATCGGAACATGATCGCGTGATACCTAAGCGCTACCTAAATGGTGTTAACCCTTGGATAAACACATGGTTCTCGCCAGACGTATTTCATTTTTGAGCGTTAATTAAACATACAAGACATTAAACATGACAAGAGCTACAATGTGAATTCAATGCAGATGTTTGCTTCCAGGTAGTTTTTTGATAGAAATTTTTTGATTTTATATGTTCACAATTTTATCTTTATGACAATGTGTTTACAGGTATTTTTATATTTTGGCTTGTTTTTATGTGAATTCAATGCAGATGTTTGCTTCCAGGTAGTTGTTTGATAGTTTGGACACGGGAACTCACCCACCAGCTTGAGAATTTTTATTAGAATGCACTTACTATCATTAAAGGTACAGTGCACTCACACACTCGGCCTCCTGACTGACAATTATTTACAATCAACATTTTTGTTGAAAGTACTTTTGTTAGAAAAACCTCACTATCTCCGGTCTTAGAAGGGCTAATGCGGTGTATTATACCTTAAAAAAAAGCTTGAAGTGTTGTCTTTTACGGAGTCTAGGAATAAATAAGTTTACTAGGGTTGTTTTTTGAGAAAACCAGATTTTTATTAAAAAAGTGAGATTAAAAAAATTTTTTTTTTTTAATTTGCCCCAATTATTCAATAAAGACGAGAGTGTCTTACAAGCATTCAAAGAGTGTGTAATATTTAGTTCAAAAGAAAGTATTATACAGTTTCCTTGAATTTTGAACGGTTTGCTACCTATGGACCTGAACAGGAGAAAAAGGTAAAAAAATTGAAATTAAAAAATTTTCGGCAAATTTTTCACTTTTGCGTGCTACCTAAACAGTGTTAAGAATCATCTCTAGGAAGTTTATATGTTGTAGAAATTTGTTTATTGAGATACTAGGTAAATTTTTGTAGTTGATTGTTTCCTTGAATTTTGAACGGTTTGCTACCTATGGACCTGAACACGGGAAAAAAGGTAAAAAAAATCGAATTTTTTTAAGTTTTTTGCGATTTTGATCTGGAAGGTGAAGTTTTTTTGATTTTATATGTTCGCAATTTATGACAAGAGCTACAACTTTGCCTCACAGAGTAAATCGAAATTCTGAACGGTTTGCAAGATATGAGCCTGAGAAAATGATCACATTTTTACGAAAATGATACCGAGGCCCCAAATCTTTGGCGGCCCATAAAAAAAAAGTGCATGACTTTGGGAAAAATTGGGAAACACGGGTCTTTTTTTTTTAGTCTTTTATCACGTAGTGGTGTCCGTATATGGTTATTTTGCCATGACTTAAAAAATTACACACAGTGAAATAAATTGACCTTATGTTAATGTTTTGTAGTTTTGTTTGTTTTATTGAATACTTATTTGATTTTTTTATATGTTAACGTCTATAGGGGCATGTAGGGACTAAACTCACAAAGCGATCACATCCAAACCCAGTTTGTCCGACTACGATCACAAATTGTTTGGCTCTAAGATCCTCCGAAACGGGTTTGTATGAAATTTTGCGTGCACATCGGGTAGGTCTCAGAATCAACCAACATGTATTTTTCATGCCCCTAAATGATAAGCGTGGCCCACCCCTACATAGAACTCAGATTTATCCGACTGCGAAACACAGATTGCTAGACTACGAAAAAAAAAATACACACACTTGTATTGTGTGGGTGCGGAGCTCTCTCAGATCACAGAGTAAAATGACGTGGTTATACGTATATAAAAACGAGATAGCAAGAGAGCAACGAAAATTGTGTGAACTTGTGTAGCGTATGTACGAGCATAACAATATATGTATGTACAACTGTCTGTTGCTTTGCATTCCCTGTTTTTCGTGGGAATAAAACAATATGTATTAAGCAAGAAAATAATGATACATGTACTGGCACTGGTCTTTTAATAATTTTAGTATTAATATTATTTAAATGTAACATCATCGTATGATTGAACGCTGTTTTTTATTTTTCAATGTAACATTTAATAATGTGTTACGCTACGCAAGGTCACAATTTTCGATGCTCTCTTTCTATCTCATTTTTATATACGTATAACCACGTCATTATTCTCTTTGCATCTATACGCGCGCCTCTAGGGCAGTAAACTATAAATTTAATACATACGCAAGTGTTAGGTTTGTAAGAGTAAATCATCGTTTGTTTGTTCGTTGCTTGGCAGTCGGTATTGAAAGTGATTATTGGGCGATTTTCATAAAATTTTCCCACGCAATTTTCTCCGGAAATTCATAGCCGATTTTATTAATTTTTGGATTAAAAAGCTAGTGCGGGTTTCGACGAAGAGTTTAGGCCAAAAATTAAGACGATCCGATATCGGCGAGCCGAGATTTAAGTGTTTTAATTTGGAGTATTAATTTGGAGTAATATTAAAAAAGTATTTTATGTTGATCTTCGGTTATATCGTACGAATATAACAATGTATGTATGTATGTATGTACAAGTGTCTGTTGCTTTGCATTCTTTGACTTTTGTGGGAATAAAACAAAAAGTATTGAGCAAGAAAATAATGACACATGTGCTTGCACTGGGTCTTTAAATAATTTTAAGTATTAATATTATTTAAATGAAACGTCATCATATGATTAAACGCTGTTTTTTATTTTCCAATGTAACATTTACGAATGTGTTCATAGAAATCGAACAGGTACCGTGTAGCAACAAGGTGTTATCACATCGCCCGTGAGTTCGAACACTCATTGGATTTTTTGATTTCTTTTTTTCACAGTGTGCAATTATTTCTGCGAATACCAACATTCTCAAGTCCGCATTTTCTCATGTGATATTTAGAATTTGAGCCTTGATCGTATGACGAATATTTGTACTTAATACGGCACAGTGTCCAGTGGAAATAAGGGATGTCTCAGATAGATAGAACTTTTTAAAGTTAGAGTCATTTTTGTTTTGTGCAAGTGGCAACTGTAAAATTTGGCAGCTGTCACATATATTTATTCCGATCATTAAAAGGGGAGCGCTTTACGAAATAATAACGCGTTATAATTGTAAATACGTATTAGTTTTGCTGAGACCTCTCGCAGGCTTCGAAATTTGTAGAAGCTGGGTCGGTCACCTCGCATAGTGACGGCAACACTATCGAGTATTTAGCCATGAAAAAACTTCTCCAAATACCGTTCGGAACCGGTGTAAAACTGTACGTCCCAATTAGTGAGTGAAAAACTGGAAAGCGCACAGCTCAGTGATTGTGAGAAGCTCTCCCCTGTCCCTTCATGGGATGTAATGGGAAACCATTTTTTTTTTGGGTCGGTTATGGATAGTAAGAGTTCTGCGCAGCAACGTACCCATCGGTCTCTTGAAAACATTGCGGCTGTAAAAGAGAGTGTCGCCGAAATCCCGAAAACATCAATACGGCATCGTTCTCAACAACTTCAAATTTCACGAAGCACTACGCAGCGAATTTTAACAAAACACTTCCATCCTCATGTGTATAAAATTCAGCCAACTGAGTAACTTTATATTATTTAGATTATTTCTAATCTAATCAATTAGTAATCGTCTAAAATGGCTAACTAATCATAATTAATCAATTTTTCAGCACAATTAAAATTTCGAATCCAATTGCTAATCATTAGGATTTCTAATCATTATTCCCAAGCTATGGATAGGACCTTACTTTTTGAAGGTGAGGCTGAAATTGCTGTTACTGCGAGCAGCATTCGTTACGGGAGCATGATTAGGGAGTTATTGTGGTCTCAACTGGATGGCATGGATCTGGACGACATGAGGTTTCAGCAAGACGGCGCCACCTCTCATACCGCGGATGGAATAATCGCTTTATTGCAGCAACGATTTCCAGATCAAATTATCTCAAGAAATTCTGATGACAACTGGCCACCAAGATTATGCGAATTAACGCCAGGTGACTTGTTTCTTTGGGAACTTGTGAAATTTCGGCTTTGTGAAAATAAACGAGAAACAATTCCTGAGCTCAAGTCCGAGACCCAACGCGTCATCGGCGAGATACAGCCACATCTCTGTGAAAAAGTCATAAAAAATTTCATGAAAAAAGTAATGGCCTGTCATGAGAGCCGTGAGGGAAATTTGACGGATATTTCATTCCAGACTTAATCGGAACTTGTCTTCTTTACAATCCAATAAAAAAGTCACAACTGCCGGGAAATATATGTGTTTTTATTTCAAAATTGAAAAGTGCGTTCTTTCTGAGAAACCCTTTAGTTTACGTGTCTGTCTACTGAAATCATTCGCAGGGAATACACAATTCGTCAGATTAATGTTCATGTTTATATGGTGTATTGCAAATAAAGTTGTATTCGTACCGACGTACAAGAAAAATGTCAAAATCCTTTTAATATTTCGCTCTGATTGACTGAACAATTAAAGATTAGTATTACTCACATATTATTCTTTGCGAAATTAAGGGTGGTAACCTATTTTTTTTTTATCAAACCAAGACTCGCCCTACAAATGCAGTGCATTGTGTTGGTGAAGGAAAATTTACATAGTGGAGGGTGGAAAGAGGGAGTAATGTCTGTTGACATTTGCCTTGAAACTTTGTATGTGACAATTGGTGGGAAATACACTGGCTGGAAGTTTATTTCACATACAGACTGTACGGCTGAAGAACGAATTTTCTATGTAGTATGTAGTGCGGTGGTGCAATGGTTAGTGTGCGCAGCTCTTGTACATGAGAACGTGGGTTCGAGCCCTGCTCAGAACACCTTAAATTTCTTTCGACGACGGTCACCTCGCTTAGTGATGGCGACATTATCGAGTACTTCGCCATGAAATGCAGTGAGTGTACAACTGGAAAGCGCACAGTTCACTGATTGTGAGAAGTTTCTCCCCTGTCCCTTCATGGGATGTAATGGGAAACCATTTATCCATATTTATAAACTTTGTACATAAAAATAAATTACTAATTTACAGCAGTAAAATTAGCGAATGTGTTGGTTTTTGACCCTTGGGATGCAATGCAGCCTATTCTTCACCAGTGATCATAAAGTCATGATAAATGTACTCGCAAACAATAATAAAAAAAATAACTTAACACCAAATACTTCCAGTTGATTAACTTCACTTTGTGAGATGTAAACATAATCCGTTAAGGGACTCTAAATTATTTTCGTGCACCTTGACTTAATTTCCCAATTCACTCAATCGTAATAAAATATTGTAAACAATCGCCATCACATGAGTTTACAACCACAATATTTCCAGGATACCTACACAAATCTTCGCAAAAAATGTAAACAGCAAAAAATCTATATTGATTTTTGTGTAGAACATTAAACGCCAAAAGGATTCAGCTTCCATGCCGTTAAAAGTCTTACACCAAGAGACAGCAAAGGATTTATGATAGACAGGTAAACAACAGATTTCACTGAAGGATCCTTACATAATACATAATGTGTACATAAAAAGGGATCCTTTAAATAACAGCTGGCAGGAGATGATTTATTCCACAATTTATGGCAAAAGTATTTTTATGGGCTTTTCAAGAGATTTAGGCAAATTTGTTGATAATCGCATGGTATGAAAACGATTTATTTCGTAATAAAACAAAAGGCTTTTTGCAATATTCTCATATTGAGAAAGGGAAGGAAGCAATCATATAATAAGCAACATATTTTCAACACTTGGAAAATTGCGGTTGTGGTAGCGCCGGAGTTCTCAGAAATAATTAAATTTTGCCCTACTGTTAAAAGTGTTAAATTTGCTATGAATTTGAATAATTTGCCATGACACGTGTGAATGCGTGGGTAGACTTAACAAAACGAAAAGGACCTGGTGCTGTAACCTGGCGTTGTAACTACGAGCAATTCGTATTCAACCCACACTGGTATAGTTAAGTCAATATTAGGAGGAATATTTATCATTGTGGACAGATACGTGAATCAAGGTTATAAAACTGTAGGTTGCGAAATTGATTTTAATCCCTGGTCTTTATTAGTTAGGTTTCAGATAATAGCCAGTCCAAAGACCTAATAAATGACCATAGGCTCAAGATCGCAGACTTCAGGTTCCAATTATTACCGCAGGATCGAGATCAGTGACTCTACTCTCAGAGTTTTTTAACCCAGCCGCCGGTAGTTTTTCGTCACCTACAGGCTGTTGAACTACACTTAGTTGTATCAACCAACAATATTTAAGATTATTCGCCCAGATTCAGGGTCTTTTGCCACAGGGTCAAAGTCATTGGCCCAAGGCTTACAGTCACCGACATCATGTCAAACTTCAAACTCTCCAGCCTAAAGGTCAGTGTCCCCAGGGTAGGGCATTTTGTCATACGGATTTGTTTATTTAAGTTTTGTTAAAAACAATACTAGATGCTTTAGTTTTTATATAAAAGTAAAAATTTGAGCAAATGTAGATAAAATAAATAAAAATAGTAAAAGTAAAGAAGTGTACACAACCGTACAAAAAGTGTACACGAAAGTACAAATGTGAACATGTTACTGGACGATTTCATATCCGATCTGCTTTCGAATGCATTTTAGGCATTTCTTTTTAATTTAATTTTGTAGTATTTCTTATGTAACATTAACTTGCAAGGAAACCAGCCTATAGTAATTCCGAGGATTGTGATTTTGCAGCTGCTGATATTCCTGAACGAGACGCATCTGGGCGCATGAAGCTAAAGGGCAAATGCTATATATGGGAGATCCCAAGTCAAATCGGACAGTTTGAAAATTTTTCTTTTTGATTTCCACCAGTTTGTGATACTTTGTGGCAACTATCAACCAACGGTTCCTGGTCAATTTTCATATTGTTGTAATTGCTCGTTCAAAGGATATTGATTTTTAAAAATATCGATTTTTTTAAAGGACTGTTTTGGACTATTGGTCATAACTTCCTCAATTATGATCCGACTTGGACATTTTTTTTTTAAATCTGTTTGTTTTTTCTGTACTTTTTAGAAGAAATAGTGTTTTTGTATACGAATTTTGAGTTTTTAAATTTTAGTTTTAATTTTGAAACTCTTTGTACCCTTCGATTTTCTCGAAATTTTTTTGTTAAAAACCACTATTAATTCTGTTTCAAAACCACTATTAATTCTGTTTCTATCAATTATAGTGGGCAAATATTTATTAATACCTTTGTTTGATTTTTGAAAATTTTCCAAAATGATTTTTCCATACTTAACTACTGTGTACTTTTCCTTCAGCTGTTTTTAATTGATGTGTATACATTCGTATCGTTTACAGAAAAAAATATCTAGATTTGAAGCTTACTAAAACTCTTCAAAAAATAAGATTTTATTTACTTATTTTGTTTAAAAATTGTAGTACAAGGTGGCGCAAAAGTAATCCTCCTATCAGAAAATGCTATAAATTTTGCGATTGGCCCCTAATGGCAGTTCTATTTTGACATTTGTGTAGTAAACACATGCGAAATACACGTTAATAAACAATGTTACTCTACACTGCTTCAGAACGCGGAATATTGCTGGCTATTTATTTGACCAATAATCGGTCGGTGACTTTGGCACAACGTGAATTTCGTCGCAGATTTCCTGGCCGTCCAACGCCTACTGGTGAAACACTGCGACGTTTAGCCGCTCGCCTCGAAGAGACTGGCACAACACGAGATGCTGCCAGGCGTGGCTGACCCCGGAGTAGCCGTCCTGCAGAGAATATTGCTGCTGTAGCCGAGGATGTCATGGAAGCGCTATCGATGTCATGGAAGCGCCGTGAGCGCTACAGAGCAATGATCAACGAGTTCTTTTTGGCGCAACTTGATGAATTGGGATTGGAAAACATGTGGTTCCAACAGGACGGTGCAACGGCACGCACTGCACGTGCCACAACCGATATGCTGAAGGATGCAT
Source organism: Phaonia tiefii (assembly GCA_963931995.1). Lineage (NCBI taxonomy): Eukaryota > Metazoa > Arthropoda > Insecta > Diptera > Muscidae > Phaonia > Phaonia tiefii. The sequence goes on along the minus strand of OZ008368.1, from coordinate 321,465,415 downwards.
TTCCCGGGCGCCTAATCTCCCGTTTTGGCGATTTGCACTGGCCAGCAAGATCGCCTGATTTGACCGCTCCAGACTTCTTTTTGTGGGGCTTTTTGAAGTCGCGGGTTTATGTCAACAAGCCTCAGACTCTTGCAGTTCTTAAAGACAATATCCGTCAAGAATGTGAGGACCTATCGGCGGAAGTTTTGGCCAAAGTGATGGAAAATGCCATAAAAAGGGATCAAATGACAATCAACTATGGCGGCGGACATTTACATGACATAATATTCTCGACTTGATGTAAAAAAATTAAAAGACCAAAAATAATCCACAAGAAGAATCAAAGTTTTTAATTTTTTTTTTAAATTACAGCCAAAAAACATCGCAAGTTTACTTTTTCGCCACCTTGTATATACATTATTATTGTTTGAACGAGGATATTGTTTAGTAATTATGGTGCCGCTGTCCGCTGAAATAATTGAATGTATTTTTTGTGTGCCAGGGATTGATTTAGCAGTTCCATATTGTAAGTCCAATTTTTCTTTTGCATCAAAATAATGGTGTTCTGGCGAAAATATTACCGTAATATTGTGTAAGCAACTCGGTTTAGATGCCCACTCACACAGTTCTTGTGCTGTTGTTATTTGTTCATGGCTTTGACGTTGAAGACTTACCCTTGATGCAATTCTTTTTACTGTTCCTCCAATGCCATCACATGGTCCCTTACCATGAACTGTTGCAAAATAGTTCCATTCAGCAGCAATCCTAAAATCTTCTTTGTGAAAGTAAATATTCACGAAATTTTTAAAATTTTTGAACGGCTGCCGAGCACCATCGGAAAAGCAAAAATTTTTTGCTGCATTCGATATTTCCTTTTTTATGAAGTTGCTAATAATCCTCAAATACAAATGTACAGCAATCGCATAATGATTATTGCCATCAGAAATTATTACTAAACTTTGATGAGTAAGTTTATTATAGTTCTTGTAATACATCACTACTGGGAAAATTGTTGCTTGATTGTTGTTCCAGTGAAAGCCCGGTGCTGCGTTCACAGATCACCACAATTTCGTCACCACAATTTCGTTCTTTAAATAACTTCAAAAAAGTAGATTGTTCCTTGGCGATAAAGTCATGTCTTAAAAGATTGACAACATGAGGGCAAAACTGATGAACAAATTCTGATGCGCTTTTAATGAGTGTCTCAAGACTATATCGAGGGTTCGATATCCAATATTTATAGGTAATATTTTCGACAACATTTTCCTCAAATACGGTAGCTAATAAATTTGGAAGGACACCAATTCCTGGGCACTGCGCACATTTGCCAAAATAGCAATCAGATGATGGGTAAGGACATAATATTACTTTAAAGATGCAGTAAAGGCACTGTGTGATCATGAGTTAATGCTGCTAAATCAGAACCTGTCACTAAATTGAATTATATAAGTTTACAATAAGGAAATAAAGTTTTTATGATATTTACCTAACATCATGAGTTTGATATTCTGATGAATAGGACACACACAAATTGTATGTGTACCACTGGATCCCGTAAGTACACAATGTATAGGTCTCAATGAAGCAAAAGTAAAAAATCCGAGGCAATAATCAGGATATTGTTCTTTAAATGTTTGATATAGTTCTTTCAAATTACACAAAATAAGTCTTTTTTGAATGTGTTGTCTTTGGCCATCATCATTTCGCACGGAAAGAAAATCCTTCTTGCGGGGCAAGTTGACACTAACATCATTACTTTCATAAAATTCTCGGCCTACAAAAATACAACCAATTTCATTATAGAAATCACAAATTACCTAATAACGTCACCTTTTTTCGCCTTTGGTGCTGACATAACTCCTTCGTTTTCCGTTAAATACTTTGACGCTACTGCCACGTGTTTTGTATCACCTATGATGTCATAAATCTGATTAATGCTCCAATTAGCGGGTAATGGTGTCAAAATTTGTATCTTCTGTTCTCGAGTAGTGCTTTTGTCGTTAAATTTTTGTTTGAGATTGTTAAGAATGCCTTCACAATTCAACGAAATCTCATATTTATTATTATTATCTTGTAATCCTAAAAGCGTTGCAAATGTGGAGCAAATATCATAATATCTTCCTTTCAAATATGATTGTTTATATGTAGAATATGCATCTATTGGAGATATATTCAACAGCGACAGGTCTTGATATACAACGGGCAATTGAGTACCAACACTTAGTTGCGATGATATAGATACTGAATTCACTTCTAACTTCATTTTCCACGTCATCACCATTTAAATCAAACGAAGTTTCATTTGCATTACTTGACGAAGACTCAAGTGGCTTTAACAATAACATTCGTTTCCTACACCATGTACACAGATAATCTGAATGACTTAAATCCCATGACTGCTGTAATTGCACAGAAACTGGTCGCAAACCCTTCCTTACGCGATGTGTTTCTAATTTCAAAGAATTACAACATTGGTTATGTCGATGTTTAAACTCCATAATGAATGAATTAAAAGTCCAAAACTTTTAATGTTTTATTTACAAGAAAGCTTTATGCAATTTTATTTTTATTTTAGAAAAATTTTTATTACTGACTTGACGACGAAAATTTAACTTATCTTTTGTGTTTCAATGATAGCAAAAGCACAAAGCAAGAGAAAAAAAACAGAAGAAATTGAAAAAATAGGCATTGAACAATGACGCAAGTGGTATGTAACAACAAATATCCACAACGACGATGGTGATAATCTCACAAGATATGATGATGAATATCAGAAGACGATGTTGATTGTGTCAAAGAGCAGTGATTGCCACTGCATAGCCACGCGTGTAAGTCAATAATCGTATTTTTCACACAGCAACGGTCGGCAATTCACATGCATACAACAACTTTGTTCGTTTCAAAAGCTCAGTCTATGCTCATGCTTTTGTGAAAGCAACACCACGCACGCTTGTTTGGAATTGTTTACTTTTTTTGTCTTTGTTTTTGTTTTTTGATATGTTAACATCTATAGCGGCGTATAGGGACTAAATCTATCAAAGTCAACACATGCAAACAACACACGCACAGGTTTTCTGCTGCTGCTAAAACCAGATTTTATGCTGCTGCTAAAACCAGATGTTATGCTGCTGCTAGAACCAGATTTTCTGCGACTGCGAAAGAGAATAATGACGTGTTAAACAAAAATGAGCGAGCAAGAGAGCAATGCAAGAGTGGTGTGGCAGGGGTGGGGCAAACGAAATTGTGTCTATAGCGTATGTAGTAACATAATAATGTATGTATGAACATGTGTCTTAGGGTGGAGCAATTTTCTGAATTTTGAAATCTGATAATGCCTGGTATCGGAATGAATGTCTTTTAGGGTAAGTATGAACCAAAAAAAATCTCACTCTTATCGGACTTCATCTTCAGGTTCCTAGGTGGGGGGGAAATTTCTTATTATTATTCATTTTAGTAACTTTGAATTTAAATTCTCTAACATATTTTTCTTATAGTTTTTTAATCGCTAGTGTTATGATGTATCTTATTTGTTTCTGTAAACATCACTGGATGGGGCCATTGGGCCTTTCCAATAGCCGGGACAACTTTTTTTGTTGTTTTCCGTTACTACTTACTTGTAAGGAAAAGTAGCTGCTCAAAAGAAATAGAATTCTACACGAGTTTTATATTAAATAGATATATACAAAATTATGTAGTTTTATTGTATTTCCTTTCATGTAAGTTCAAATGTTGTATGTGGTGCATTGACTCGCGCAAATGAGTCCGATAATGCGACTGATGAATGCGATGGTGAAAGAGGAAGTGTCTAGAATGATGCTACCAACCAACCGATTGACTGCTTGCTGCCTTGCCCTCAATTTTACAATTACAATTTACACTTACAATTTTGTCACTTTTGCTGTTTGCCAATGGTTTTGTCTGTGCCGGCCGGTCATTTGGAGGAGATAAGAGGGCAGACACATTTCAGCGGAAATAAAAACAGTAAACTAAATAGTGGTGTGGGGGAGATTTTCTTTTGTTCGTTTGCTAATAAAATCAGTTTAGTTCTGAACTGGGCTCGATCGAGTGTGTTACGCTGCGAGAGTTTTCTGTTTAGTTAAGAAAAGTGAAGAATTTAAATTTTTATTATGCCGAAAACGCGGGTGAACTTCTAGTGAACTTTATCCTAACGTGCTTCCCACCTACTCGAACGTTATGAGATGCTTTTTGTGGCAGAGAGAGTGTTTGAAATCTGAAAGTGACAAAGACCCAATTGTTTTGGATATTTCAAAGAAACTTTTAATTGATATTAAAAAGATATGTCAAAAAGCTTCTCTTCCTACAATATCTGATCAACAAATAATACAAAAAATAAAAGACAATAATGAAAAATGGAAGTTCCTCAAGAAAAACCAAAAATCAGCCTATAATAAGAAGTGCCTAGAAAAAATTGAGGTTTTTAAGAAGAACAGTTCAAAACTTTTTGACATATCACCCTGCAAATGTGATGATTTTTCCAAATGCCTCTGTAAAGTTAAGGTGCCACTTTGTGAAAGAAACTTTTTATTAGATCAAAGAACAACAAGAAAAATTATGATAGGAGGTACAGATGTAAAAATTACGAAGCAAAATTTGAAATCAATAAAAAGGAAAGTATTAGAAGAACAAAGATCACAGAAGAAAAAATCTAAGAACGAGAGTATACATGATAGTATTTTGTCCGATCCGGAGTCCATAAGAAGCACTGAAAGTAAATGTAGAAACATTGATGAGGGCATGACTGAAAATCAAGGTATGATTACACCACAAGGATCGGATCATCCGTCATCATCAAAAGGCTTAAAGGTACCATACAACACGGGATTAAAACTTACGAACCTTGCAGAAGCATGTGATAGGGTCGGCGTATCTGACAGATCAGCATCCCTTATTGCAAACGCTGTTTTGAAAGATTTGGGATTGATATCCAAAGAGGACACTACTAAAATTATAGACAGATCTAAAATTAGAAGGGAACGCAAGAAATGTAGGACGGGTCTTATTAAAAGAGGGACAGATGACGAGCTTCCTTCAAGTATTGGAATTTACTTTGATGGGAGAAAAGACAGAACATTAGTCTTTGAAAAAACAGAGTCAAGTCAACGTACCAAATTGGTAACTGAAGAGCAAATCGTCATATTGGCTGAACCAGGCTCCAAATACATGGGACACGTATCTCCAGAAAACGGTAGCGCGAAGTCCATTAAAGACAGCATCATAAACTTCATAAAAGACTCATTGGATGAAGATTTAAGTACGATAGAGGTTGTGGCCGTCGGTGGTGCAATGGTTAGTGTGCGCGGCTCTTGTACATGAGATCCTGGGTTCGAACCCGGCACTGACCACCTTCAAATTTTCTTTCGGCGGCGGCCACCCCGCATAGTGACGGCGACACTATCGAGTATCTAGCCATGAAAAAGCTTCTCAAATTACCGTTCGGAATCGGTGTAAAACTGTAGGTCCCAATCAGTGAGTGAAAACTGGAAAGCGCACAGCTCAGTGATTGTGAGAAGTACTCCCCAGTCCCTTCATGGGATGTAATGGGAAACCATTTATTTATTTTTTTTTAGAGGTTGTCGGTTGTGATGGGACCGTTGTCAATACTGGTTTGAAAAATGGTGTTATTAGACAAATAGAACTCTCACTTGGGAAGCCAGTTCAATGGTTCATATGTTTGTTACACGCTAACGAACTACCGCTCCGCCATTTAATGCAGCAATTAGATGGGAAAACAAATGATCCTCGTGGCTTTACAGGTACTATCGGAAAACTTCTTGATCGGTGTGAACAAATGGCAGTTGTTGACTTTGAGAAAATAGATGCTGAATTCCCTCTTGTGAATATAGATAAACTTAGCACGGATCAAAAATACCTTTATGAACTGTGCTTAGCAATCAAAAGAGGGCTGATTCTGACGCATCTTGCCGAAAGGCAACCTGGAAAGATATCTCATTCCAGGTGGCTAACAACGGCCAATAGAATACTCCGTTTGTATATTTCTATTAAAGATCCGCCAAGTCAATTAAAAATTTTGGCGGAGTATGTTGTTACGGTGTATGCGACTACTTGGTTTCTAATTAAGTGCCAATGGTCCTGCAAATACGGAGCAAAACATCTATTTCATATGACAAAATCGTCTCGGTACTTACCAAGTGAAATAAAAAAGATAGTGGACCCAGTTATTCAACGAAACAGCTATTTTGGTCACCCTGAGAATGTACTGCTCGCCATGTTGGCTGATGATCGAAAACACATCCGTGAGTTATCTTTACGTCGCATATTAAAGTGCCGATCACAGAATAGAGACGCGAATTTAAAGTACTACCTATCAATTTTGATGCCCAAGAGTATGTTGACTTGGTAGACTGGCAGTCAGTTGAAATAACAAAGCCTCCTATAATGAAAAACGTAAGTGGTGATGAACTTTCAGAAATGATTTTAGACGTTCCTGATGAGATTGAAGTACTAAAATTTCCATGCCATACGCAAGCGGTTGAACGGCATATAAAGTTGGTTACTGAAGCTTCTTCATTAGTTTGTGGCACGACATCACGTGATGGATTGATAAGAGCTAGAATATCATCAAGACAAAAATTCCCAAAAGTTTAAACCAAAAAACATTTCTGTGAGTAACTTCGGTTAGTTTTGTTTACTTTTGAATTTTTTAAATTGGGAGGGTGGGATTGGGTGGAACCCCATTTGCAGCCACCTCCCCGTGGTGGGTTCTGGGTTGGTTTTCTGCGAAGAAAACCAAGCGGAGAGCTGCAACTAGTAATATGAACACAATTATTTTGTTATTTATACATTTTAATTTTGGGTACATTTTCGAGGTCATCTAGGAACCTGAAGACGTCACATTTAGGAGTTCAAATTTTGTCATTTCATTAACCATATAAAAAGACACCAATCGAGCACACAGGTCAAAAGGAAAATTAAAATTAATTTTTTTTTGTATAAAATCGCTCCACCCTAATGTGTCTGTTGGTGTTGTTGAACGGAGATATAAAGCATAGCCACGCAAAATTTCAATTGCAAGCGCAGTCGACGTTATGGTGACACACTAATACGTCAGTTACTTCGTACAAAGTATGTGTGATGTTGTGTGTTTGGCTGTTTCGTTGCTGTTGATATGGCAAACATGTGGTTATGTGACACACATATACGTCAGCTACTTCGGACAAAGTATGTGTGATGTTGTGCGTTTGTTGTTGTTGCTATGGCCAAACAAAGCGAGTCATTTGATGTTCAGCATTGCCCGGTGTATACAAAAACAAGTACAAACTGTGTTAAGTTCAATTTTATCTGTGTTGAAAACTTAACATTTATAAATTATAAAAATAAAGAAATAAAATTTAATTCAATAAACTATTATTTTTTATTTTCCAATGTAACATTTGCTAATGTGTTCATAGAAATCGAACAGGTACCGTGTAGCACAAAGGTGTTAACACATCATCCGTGAGTTCGAACACTCATTGATTTTTTTTTTCGTAATCAACACAAAAGCACACAGAGCAACAATGTTAAAAAAAAAATTTTTTTTATTATAACACAGAATTGAATTTTTTTCGAAAGTTTAAAAAGAAATTTGTAATACCGGCCCGGCCCGGGTACCCGGTGTTGCACGGGATCCAATGATTTCATTAAAAAAAAAATTGTAAAAAAATAATTAAAAAAAATTGTTGCCTGTAAAGTCGGTTTTACGGGCGAAGATTTTACGTGACAACGTCTTTTTCTCGGTAGAATATTTATTGATATGAATATAATTAAATTGCACAATAGGAGTGCAATGAACTCACTTGCCCAATGAGTGTTAGAACTCACGGGCGATGTTTTAACATTTATTGAAACTTATGGTTTAGGAAAATAGAAGTAATTTCAACACCATCTAGGTACCTGTGCGATTTCTATGAACACATTATCAAATGTGACATTATAAACAATAAACATATCCTTTATTATAAAATATAAACATTTCTTTTATTATAAAAAATAAACATTTCTTTTATTAAAAACAAAAGAAAATAATTTACTAACCAAAAAGTATTTCAATTCATCATATTCGCATATCGTTTTTAAAGCCGACCGCAGCTCTCTGTTTCGTTTTGGCTACCTAATTCATATGAAAATTTCTACACACAAACATACACTACACATATCATAAAGCCAAAAAACAGAAAACAAAAAAAAACAAAAAATAATACCTTATCCAATGCAGACTGATCTAAATCAATATTCATACACACGCACATATATACGCACATACATACTTGCTCAGTCGTCATATATATGATGTGCCAAAAAACAAAAACACTCACACCACCGACCAACAGCCACTAGAAGCCAGCAAAGCAAATCGTTTCTGGCACACAAGTAAACACATTGCGTTTACTTGTGTTCGGTGACTCATCGTAACGTTACCGGGCGTTACACTTTTTCATAAGTGACTCCCAGCCGCAACCTAATTTAAGACGTTGTCACGTCAAAAAAAAAATAAAAATATTGAAAACCAAAACAAATAATTGATAAAAAAATTTATTTAAAAAAAAAATTATATGGGACGTACCACGCCCCTTTGTCCAATCTTGACCTAACTTGTCCTTCCTGGTCGACAGTAATATACTGTGAAAATTTCATAAAGATCGGGTGAGTAGTTTAGACGCCTATACGGTACAAAAATATATACATTCAATTTTATATACATAGATTGTTACACAGTGTACAATTCGGCAATGACCGCAGATTCTGTTTGCGACCGCACACAAGCACATAATATCTTTGTGTGCGTGCGGCCGGGGCTTGGTTATCACTGTCATAGAGGAATATTTAAGAGTTTCCATTACTCTCTTCGTTGCCTCTTCATGACGAGGAGGTAGTAGGCTTTATTTGCTACTATATTTTACCAATTTTACATTTTCGTTGTACACAAAACGGACAGAAATCAAGAGGAGTGCGTATTTGCTTTCAGTGCAAACTACATAAAACATAATTTAGCTGTCATTTGTATCAATAAACACTATTTTTCATGTATTCTTTGCTCTCATGTCTTCTTTGCTCTCTCATTCTCCATCATCGGCCTAGTACCTTTTCGATCAGCTGTGCCATAGAAAACAATGAATTAATGCTTTGGTGAGTTGTATTGTCTGTCCGCTGAACATGGCTCTGTGATAATTATGACTGTGTGATGGAGCGTAGGGTGACTAATAACGACCAATGCAATATCGACGTATGTAACAAAACTAAATCAATGTGCAAGGGCGACAAAATTATATAAAATTTTGTTGTTAACCCCTTCTGGTCTGACGGTTGAACACTTAGAATAAACGAAGTTTCCGCCTACAAAACATAACTAGTACACAGTGGTCAGTATGAAATATCATTTTTGAAAATTTTCAAAAATCAAAAAAAATATTAACAATTATTTGCCCAATATCAATTTGGGCTTAAAAGAAACAGAATGGATAGAGGTTTATAACAAAACGAATTCGAGAAAATCGAAGGGTAGATACAGTTTCAAAATTAAAATTAAAATTTAAAAAATTAAAAATTCGAATACAAAACCACTTTGAATATTTCTTTAATATTTTTTCTAAAAAGTACAGAAAAACAAACAGATTAAAAGAAAATGTTTAAGTCGGACCATTATTGTGGAAGTTATGACCAATAGTCCAAAACAGTCCTTTAAAAAAAAAGATTTTTTTAAAAATCAATATCCTTTGAACGGGCAATTACAACAACATGAAAATTGACCAGGAACCGTTGCTTGATAGTTACCACAAAATATCACAAAATGCCAGAAATCAAAAAGAAAAATTTTCAAACTGTCCGATTTGGCTTGGAATGCCCTATATGTTATATGGAAAACAAAACCGGAACACACGTCCAATTCGCGTTAGGTGTAAAAACCCAATTTACGCCAAGCATTGTGTTACTCAAATGAAGTTATGTTACCTTAGCCCATCTATATTATATTACATTATACGTTAACAAAAAAACTAAATAAAATTGAATTTGAAAACTAAAATTCATCTTTCTTTCATAGAATAATAAGAATGTAATCTAACTCTAGTAGGGTCATCCGGGTGGGTATTGGCAAACCACGTAGAAAAAATAATAGAGTTAAGAAATCACAATCAAAACTTGACATAATATGAATGATATTATACCAATACTATTCCAAATAACTAGAAAATATATCTAGTGAGTCCAAATCTTGAGCACATTCGATCAAAAACATCGAACGTATTAAGAAAATAGAACCTGAAAGGTCGCCCGGGTGGGTATTGGTAAGGCGAAGGTTAACGTACCGCTCGGAACCGTTGTAAAACTGCAGGTCCCAAGGTTTATAAGGAAACTAAAGTGTGGGCCATGTATTATTCGGAAGTTAATTTCGCATTAAAAAATGCGAATACGTAAAGAAACTTCCCAACCTTCCCAATTTGTCAGTACATTGTCGATAATTTGACCCTCTATTTCGTGGTTTAAGGCCTCAATGGACACGGGTTCGTTTTCGTAATACTTATCTTTCACGGAGATCCAGTCTAACGGCCCCTAGTCTAACGGGTTCATATCACAGCTTTGCGAATACAGTGCGCAAAAATTTGATTGAGACGGGCTTAGTGTCACATAGCGGCGTCCTGTTGAAACCATACTTCGTTCATGTCATCCTCTACAACTTTTTAGAACAAAAGCCCGATCAGCATGGCAGAGTACCGCTCGACATTGTCGGTAACAGCGGCTCCGTGCTCAATTTCGAACAAAAATGGGTCTATGATGCCGCCAGTCACTCGGTGTGGACGCATGGACTCGTCGATGCGTGGATTTAATGAGCCCCAAAAGCAGCAATTTTATTTGTTAACGTGGCCCCGAGGAGGAAACGAGCTTCATTGGAAAATATGATTCTGCGAAAAAAATTCTCATCTTCAGCCTTGCGAAGCCATACTCACACCGTTTCCCATTACATCCCATGAAAGGATTGGGGAGAGCTTCTCACAACCAGTCAGCTGTGCGCTTTCTGATCTTTCAATGACTAATTGGGGCCTACAGTTTTACACCGGTTCCGAACAGTACTTTAAGAAGCTTTTTCATGGCTAAGTACTCGATAGTGTCGCCATCACTAAACGAGGTGGCCGTCGTCGAAGGAACTATAAGTGGTCAGAGCTGGCATCAAACCCACGTTCTCATGCACAAGGGCCGAGCACACGGTCCCTCGTACCAGCCCATTCAGCGAAGCGAAAATGCATCCGATGACCACGAGGCGTCGGGCTATTGGACTATTTCGACTTTATAAGCCTTCGTACAGAGGTATTTATGCAAAATTCTGCACAGCGAAGTGCGAGAAATGTTCAATTGAGTGTACTTCAGCTACAGCGGCAATTTTTCCAACTGGACAAGCACGTAGATGAGTTCTTTTGTTCGATAAGGATCTGAGATAACAAACTAGCTTCACAAACTGATCCACAACCGGCGTGGATGGAACACTATTTCTATCGAATATATTTCTTAGATTTCTTACAGTAATAGTTGCAGTCAAAGAATTTTGTATGAAAGTTTTTAGAATTTCCCAATTTTTTCAAGCGAAAAGCGATCCATTTCGTAAATTTCATACTTTTACCTAATAATGCGTCCCTACATAAATGTCAAATTGGTTATCTGCTTCAACGTAACGGGAGGTTCAAATTCTAAATGTTACATGGCCTACCCTTTATTGGTGTGTTAACATCTATAGGCGCGGGTAGGGCAATCTATAAAAGTGAACACATACCAAAAACACACAGCGTGGTTGTTGTACAATAATAGTCTATGCCTAAAAATAAGTATGATGGTATTGATGTAGCGGCAGGGAACAAATGAGCGGGACGTCGTCGTCAAAGAGTATTGAATAGTATAGAGCATTCATGGAACGAATTGTATGACTGAAAAGTACTGGCGATATCTGGCGAATAATTCAAAACGTATTACCCTCTTTTTGTCATAACTTGGTCCATTCATAATCTTCATGTGAAACATTGATGCATTTTGAAACACTTATGCTTTTTGTATTTTTTTTGGAATAACATTGCGGAGATGGTGCATTTATATTGAAATATTCTATAAAGGGAATAAGACACGTTTATGCTTTTTTACTCAGACTTTCGACGTGAGAGCGGAAAAAGAGTGCAATAAGTTCTCTATACTATTCAATACTTTTTGTCGGCGCTCTGTTTATCACAAAACAAAAACTATTATTTCAGTAAGCTAAATATTGCTTTATTTATTTTAACAATATTACATCTAATGTTAAAGCAGATGTAAGAAAAAAGAAAATGCAATAATAAAAGAGCCTTCAGCACAAAAAATTCTTTTTTATTTTCCAATGTAACATTTACTAAGGTGTTCATAGCAATCGAATAGGTACCGTGTAACAAAAAGGTGTTAACACATCGCCCGTGAGTTCGAACGCTCATTGATTTTTTGATTATTTTATTCAACCGATATGTTATAATATTAGACTTCCCCAATTTGGCAACATCACCGTTCTTGTTAGATTGTGAATTCTGTTTATTGTTTTATGTATTTCCTCTAACACACTACATGTGCTGTCATTATTTCGGAGTTGGCAGATATGATTTATATTGTCTTGGACAACTTATTTCAGAAAACTATATAACTATATATGGTCAATAACCATACCGAGATATGAAAAATGATTCAGGTTTGCAATTGTGCGTTGTTATATTACTGTGTAAAACCCGAAACTTCGGTGGATTGACTTGAAGTATCCAGTTCCTCGAAAATATAACTTTCAAAAAACCCACTTACGGTTAACCGGTCTGTATTCGTTTAACCGTTTTCCGTTTTGAATACACTATATTTGATGTTGTCTTTCCTATGGAGTGATTTTAGTGATTTTACGAAGTAGCGTCTGATCAATATCTGAGCTTGTTAAAACTCATACGCCTTTGCAGGATGACCTTGACGAACATCAGATACGGTGTGAAAGCTAGTAAGGATTATACCGAACCTATTGAAACCAAGCGAGGACCCAGGCAAGGCGACGGCGTATCGTGCGATCTCTTTAACATCTTAATGGAGAGCATTAAGAGAAAGTTGCAGTCAACATGAATAAAACCATCAGCAGCAAAAGTCACATGCTGCTCGCTTATGCTGATGATATCGCTATAATTGGGCGCACATTTAGAGAAGATACTGCGGTGTTATCGAGAATTGTGAAGGAATAAGCAAAAGTGGGTGTGAAAGGAAATGAGGACAATACAAAATTAATGGTTTCGTCGAGCAGGGCCTCCACTCGATTAAGCTAAAGTGTGAACGTTGATAGCCGTTATCATTTCGAGGCAGTGGGCTAAGAAGCAATTTAGATATAAAGCCCTCTCTCGAGTGACGAAAATCAAGCTACACCAGACTCTCATACAACCTGTCTTGCAGACGAAACATCTGGAGTCGTCGAGAGAAAAATTATCCGGAAGATTTATGGCCCTATAGTGCACAACGGCGAGTTTCAGCGATGCATGATCCATGAGCTGTATGAGCTTTATGTCGATACTGACATAGTTAAGCGGATCAAAATAACGCGATTGCGCTGGCTTGGCCATGTCAGTAGAATGGACGAAGACGAACTAGCACGAAGGGTTTTCGCAGCCGAACTCGAAGGATGACGAAAAACAGGAGGATCAAGACTCCGCTGGAGGGATCAGATCAACAAATCCATGCGTAGACGTGGTATTCCCAACTGGGAAAATATATAGCAAAAAATCGAACTGGTTGGAGAAATATGTTATCTTAATTTTGTAAGGTTCGAGATCGAATAAGTAAGTAAGTAAGATTGTAGTGAATTTTTGTGTCAGCTTTGCAATAACTATAAAAAAAAAAGTTTCCCAAATTTCACCGTAAGCCACCATGAGAAAAACAACTGCTCTGTCAACATTTTTAAAATATATTTTCTATATTATGCTTATCCCGACACCTTGTTTGAGGACCATGTCGGCCCAATAAAAATATATGCATCTTCTTGTCCAAAACAACATTAACCGAACCGACTAACCCTAAATACCATCGTTTCAAAATAGTTTGACGGTTCCGTAATTGGCCCGTTTTTGGGTACACCCAAAAATATATTCCACAGGGACTTTTAATTTTTAACATATCGAAAATTAAAATATACAAGAGAATGTTGAAAATGACTTCAACAAGTGCTTGGTCAAAACTTACTATCGATCAAAATGTAATTGCCGAAAAGACCCTTAGCAGCATCCGGCAATGGAAATCGAACAATAGTATTCTACGAAAACGTAAATATTTGATTTGAATTTTTATATTTATGCACATCATCCTGAAAATAAACCCACCTAGTGTGTCAAAACAAGTTTTTGAGTGAAACGCAATTAAAGTTCCCCCTCTTTGTTGCATTTTCAAGGTTTATTGTTTCATATAATTGCATTTTTACATGACTTCCCGATGATTTTGAGACATGCGAGCGGTTTCATACGAAAATTTAAGGTTTTTTACATAAAAATCCGGACACGTGAATTCAGGAAATTTGACGTACTATGTGGGTTTCAAAGCAGTATTTTTGATTTTAAAATGAAAACTAGAGAACCAGAAAGATATTATTATTAGAATGACTATTAATGTTATTAGCTTATAGTTTCCATATTACCACACTGTGCCTAGGTGGCCAAAATTGAATTTCCTTTAATCTAATTTAAAGACCTGCGTCATTTAGTATGGTCCAACAAATCTCCAGGTATTTAAACACTATTTTATTTTCTGTTTGGTTTGACAAATTTTATATTATGCTTTTCTTTCGCTTTTTTGAACGTATTCTCAGCTGCATGACGAGCGGATGAATTTAGTATTTCCTATATTAGTGCAGCCCATTAAATGGCTTAGGTTAACATTTCTCATACCGGCTATGTTTCGTTCATCCATTACCAGCTTCATTATTGTATAATTCAATTTATTATTTAGTCTTATAATTCCATTCTGCTTTTGTTCTTTATTATTCCATTTTGTGTTGTGATTTGTGTAATCTCCGTGCCATCCATGTCGTTGTTTCATTTCGTCATTACTTTTTTTCCTTCAGGCTGACACAAATTACTAATTATAGTTGATTAAGGCCATAGCTCAATCTGTGATAGTGAAGGACGTGATTTTTCTTCTCCACCTTGCTTTTTTTGAATATAAAATTCCATTTGCAGTTAACGACACGGCGAAATTACCCACGAAAACACAAGAATGTCATAAGAAAAGCATTTTCACTATGCCTTACTTTAGTTTGCTTAGAGAGAGGGAGATGGGAACCTGAAAAGAATTCTGGAATAATGGAAATACGAGAAATCGCTCTGCCGTGAAAATATATAATAGCAAAAACGTCTGTCATCAAAGGAGATAGTAGTGAAAAGACTAGACTTATTTATACCCGATACTGCCAAAATATCAAATATCAAATTAAATTCATTTTGATAAGAAAGAAACTGAATCCTTATTGAAAAAATTATATTACCAATTATCTATGGCACAGATAAACAGAGAGTCCTTAGCATATGCACAAAATAGACGAAGAAATGGAGTAAATCGAATGTGGTGGTAGAAATTTTGAAAATATTTTATATTTAAAATGGACAAAAAATTGTGTTTTTGGAAAATCATCTGATTTTCTTCAAACAGTGGGATTAGAAGTTAAGTACTGGAATCCTGTTAAGCATTGCGATATTAAAAACTTTAATTTTATTAAAATTTGAATTTTATTTAAAGTTTAAATTACAATGTAAATAGGTGCAAATGACACACCAAAACGCCGAGACACGTCAACCTAATTTTGGATCGTAGAATTCAGTCGTGTACCCCGTTTTGAAAAGCTAGCTCGAAATCACGAGATATTTCGATTTTAAATTTGTAGTAGATTTAAGGCGATTTTTTATTTTATTTGAATGAACAAACTGTAAAAACTTGTTTAAAATCAATTTCTTTATTAATTATTTGTCAAAATTTATATCTAGAAATAATGGACGTACTGCATAGGACGCAGTATCATATTGGTATGTCGATGGATGTACTGGGACAGGCAATTCATCACTGTGTGGAACTGGTATGTGAGCACTTGGCACAACTTTGTATATAAAACCGGATCGTTCTATAAGAATAAATTATTGTGTATTCCATATATAACCTATCTAAGTGAACTTAATGTTTCGACAGAGACCATTTACATCGTTCTTGCACGCGTAGCAATTTTCTGTATCATGTTCCCCTGGATCGGTCCATATCATTGGAAGTCCGAATGGGATCGAATATTGTTGTAATTTCCACCATTTTTTTAATGCACTAAAACATGTGATGCACGTAAATTCAGGTGCATGATCAACACTTCACATTTCTTCATCGGGGGTAACCAAAAAATACTGAATGTAAGCTTTGAGGGCATCTTCAACCAAATGTCGTCGATGATTTTTCGGTCTAAATTTTACACACACAAAACAAAACATATTTAATTTTTAGCAATGTGATCTGCATTTTTCGTCAACCATTTTTCTACTTTTTCAAAATCGTCAATAAAATGCTTATATTTTTGATGTGTTAAAATCTATAGCGAAGGGTAGGGACTAATCTGTCAAAGTCAACACTTTGTTATATATATTGTAGCATCTGTTTGTAATAGGGATGGCAATCCCAAAATTCCGAATCCGAAAATTATTATAATGATTATAGCCCCAAATTGTAAGAGGTAAACTAATTCTGCTTCCAAATAGATGTCTATTATTTCAACGGTTACATTTTGTCGAAAAAAAAATATACAAATAGATTTAACAACAGCTTTTGCAGGTTTTTCCCTCAAATAAAATCAAAAATCACCTTAAATCTACTACAAATTTAAAATCGAAATATCTGGTTATTATGAGCTAACTTTTTAAAACGGAGTATACCACTGGATTCTATGACCCAAAAATTAGTTGGGGTGTCTCGGTGTTTTTGTGTGTCATTTCAAAACTTCAAATTTTATTTACAATGTTATTACCGACCTTGAAAAGGACAACCTACTCCTTCACTACTCCGTCTTCATTTTCACCCATTTAAATCCGGAATCACAATGCAAGCAACATTTTCAGTAGGCGTTCGCAATATAAGGAACAGTTAACTTCGAATCGAGATTTTTGTTCGAACAGGTGATGCCAGTATTACGGCCAATATATCAAGGCAACAATTAAATATATTTTATTTTCGTGTCAAAGTTAACACAACTGTATGTCAGGAAATTTACAAAGACCAGATACATTTGAATTTGATTCTTCATATAATGGACAGCAGGAAAAGCAAATCATTTAAGGTGTTCTTATAACACAGCCTCTATTGGTTGCGTCATGATTCAAATGTCACAAATGTCACATCCAGGTTTGTATTTTGAATATTACAAAATGTTAATGTATTTCAACATATTTGCTTTTCAAAGATTCTATACAACAAATTTAAAACAAATGGGTTAAATTTTCATTGATGTTTTTAAGTTTGAATATTAAAGTCGAAGTACAGCACCATCTACCGCTAAATAGTATATTATTGATTCGAACAAATATGTTGCTGGAGTAGAAATAGACCAACTTCGGCGACAAATTTGAGTTAAACACGATAAGACATTATGTGAAATTCTGTGTGTGAGAACGAGGTGGCATGAGAAAAGAAACTGTCGCTTGCATTCTGAATGAGGGTTTAATCACATCACATGGCCTTCTATTCAAATCTGCCTTCACACACGGTGGGAACATCACTTGTCTCAATGTTTGACTGATGGGAACACAATGCCACCTTTGCTTCTGTTGCTGCTTTGTTAGATAAAAAACAGTATTAAAGAAACCGGCGAAGTCCAGACGAGCACGGACGCAATAAAGAGTCGTTTATCATGATCGTTTATGCGATTATGCAGTCATCCAAAAATGAAAGGATGCAAGTGATGATACCGCGTCACCTTTATATGCCGGTCTCTCACTCACACTGTCTTCCACACCATACGTATTATGATATTCATGTCAGTATATGAACTGCAATAATAAAATGAAACACGATAATGAAGAAGGCCGTCTGATAGCATAAATGTATTCGCTGCTAAAAGGCAAACTAAGAGTGAATATATGTAGGGTGACGTTATATCTCTACCATATCAATACATTTCAACATATGTGAGCAGTTGTGTACAAGCGGCCTTATCTTCAACGGTTAATTTGTCGCGTCTGAATATTGCTGGTTGGCTACCTTTTTCTTTTTTATTCAAATGTCACTTCAGTTTTGTTTCTCCATGTATGTCCTTCACTCAGGGATTTACGTTTATCATGATTTACGAGTAAACTGCGCATAAATCATTGTTACGAATTTCTTTTTTTCCGGTTTTCTGTTTGGAGTAAAGGTTTTGGCGATTTTATTGGGAGTAATGGAATTTACTTTGGTCATTCACAACGTTTTTGTATTTCTCTTGGTGGTTAGTAAATCAAAAAGCTTGTGGAAAAGACAAAGGCGTAAATTAAGGCCTGAAATAATCAATATTAGTAGTAACTGATACATATTTTGAAGTGTGAATTTGAAAAGTGATAGGATATAAATTATGACTAAACCATTTTGGAATCGATGCTTTGTTTGTGATCCTTGATGACAGGGGTCTTTCCTTGATTGTTATTCATAACAAGAGTATCCGCAAATAATTCCCTTGTACAATTGTCCAAAGGGCTCAATGCTTTACAACTGACTGCAGAGCCCGTGGTGAACAATATATTTAAATATTAAAACTAACAAAATTGAAAATACACACGCTAAAAAAACACGGCCTCTTTAATATACTCTTCCAAACATATATTGCAGGAACCATGTAAATGTTTGGAACACACTTCAAGAATTATATATTTTCAAGTCCCAAACTCAGGTGTATTTAAATGAACACATTAGCATGCTTACTGACAAATATGTATATTTTTACGTGGAAACATAAGTGCTTCATCCCAAATATCCATATACCTACGTGGAAGCATTCGCGTGTTTCCCATAAACCTCCATATACTTACGTGGAAACATATCCATATTTTCTCCCAAACATAATAATATTTAGAAACCATTTATTCTATTCTATTAATTATTTTGAATTAATTAATTTTATTAATATATTTCCACATTTACTTATATAATTAATTAATACAAAAAATTAAAAGATTGAAATGATTTTTACATTTACTTGCATTGAATGCATTATTTATTTTGCTTCGAATCTGCTGCTCTGTTGTTTCTCCTTTCTTTTTTGTATCTCACGTTTTTGTCTTCAGAAGGTTTCAGCTATGCGTTGGTTATCACTATGCGTTGGTAAAAAAACTGTATACTAGTTCATGCATGACAACCGTGCATTAATTATTTGTGCTTATTTTTATAATATTTGACAAATGGTTCGGCATTCCGATTTTTTCAGTAGAGGCTCGTGCAGAAATAGAGATTCACGTTGTTGCCCTTTCCAGTTTCTTTCATCAAAATCATTTCTCACTTTGATAGCACACATTAATATGTGCGAAATACATATACACAAAAACCAAAGCAACATCACAAACCATTTAACCGTCCGAGCGTTTGCTTATTCTTCATTCAGTGATCAATTGCTTTTGATATCCTGTCCGATGAAATATTGACCACTGAATACATGAAAGTAAAACGCAATACATCATGCACATTCAGAAATATTTATGAATATTACAAAAATACAGAGAATATTTTATAAGAATATAATAATATCTTGATCTCGAGAAAGCATAAACAGTGCAACAAACACGGCTTTTTTTGCACCATAAACACAGATGTTATAACATATGAATCATTGTGTCTCAAACATGAGTTTGGGCATGAGATTAGTATATTTTCGACAAGCTCGAAACACATGTTATATTTGCATCCAAACAACAAACACTGACAGATTTTTCAGCGTACATAAAACCTATGGATATTAGGTCACGTGCTCCTTGGTAGTGCAATTTGTAGATGCCTGTCTGAATATACCTAAAGTGACAAAGCAATTGGATGAACAACCTGAATGGAGTGCTAACACTGGCGTATCTTAGGTTGTCTGATAACAACCATCAATAAAGCTTATCTCGCTATAACGACATCTATTGTTGTCTTTAGAAGGCGGGTGAACCAACACTGCTAGTCAGGAACGGATAAAAATACACACAATAAATCTAGGACCGACTATTTCACCTAGAGCTACATCCTTAGCACCCTCTAAATTGCAATGGCGGGTGCAATGGAAATCCTGGAAGTAGGTAAAATGCAAAACCACAGCACACAGTTCCATTACAGTAAACAAAATAAAAAAAGTGAAACAGAGAAAATACAACCCCCAATTTGCTGACGACCGATTTACAGATATGCACTTGGAATGTAAGAACCTGTAAAGACCCGCCGCCAGTCCACAACTGGCAGTCATCATTGAAAATAAAGACGATAGGAGATGTAATGTCTTCAACACTACTATCAGTAAACTCAGTTGACCCGATAGCATTTCCGGCAACGGAATGGGTCTGATGGAATTCACCGAAGTAAAAAACAGGTTGTCAGTTGTCCACAGTTCTAACAAAAATACACGCACAAGGCTACTTTTGTATCTACCGATCACAACTCAAAGAACCAGATTGATCACTTGGTAATTGATTAATGACACTTTTCCAATGAACTTAATATACGTGTAATTCTAGGTGTTCATAATTGAACCTGGTTGAAGCTACAATCTATACGAAACTAAACTCAGAGAATGCTGGATGTTGGAAAACTGTAATAACCATAGTTATCTACTAGACATCTGAACAAAATGTCTTGAATGGCCATTCAAGGCATTTTCTGTTTTTAGGACAAGTACCCTAGCGAAGTTTTGACAACCAAATACTTCAGTGTTCTGAAAAAAAATTATTCGTGGTTGTGCGTGAAGCTGTGCACAAACACATGCAAACACACACAAATCCTTTGTCGAGATTAGTCTGGAGTACTTGGTTGTCGCAACTGCGCTACAGGACATGTCTTGAAGCAAAAAAAAAAAAAAAGAAATGTCGTCAATGGTCATTCAAGAAGTCTTCTGCAGATATCTTGTATTTACAGCCTACTACAGAATTGGAAATATGTCCGAGTCATGCATTGGGCCCCTATACATTTAAAAATCGCACCCGTGTAGTAGGAGTGCATTTTTTGATATTGGACCGATTTTAACGAACGATCCCATCGCCGCCACTCACACCCGCCCCAACCGACCGAGGGGGCCTCATCCCTATGACGTAGGGATAGCGTACACACCACATACCGATCCGTAGCGGGGAGTAACTGAGAGGAAAACGTGCAAAGGCTACATAAAACTTCACAGCCGATTAAAGCAATACCAGTTAAAAAAGGAATAAAATCCGCAGATTACCACTATATACTTATTGAAAAATGATAAATCTTAAAACATAAAACCATAAATTATCAACACAACATTAATACTCGTACATAAAATACTACACACTAGCTATTTAGATGATTTATAATAAAAGACTTTATCGTGTCCGGTGATAAAGAAAAGTCAATAAACTGATAAACATCATTAATATCTGTGCACATTCCCCGAACCGGTTCATTCAAAGCATAATTATAGCGCCGAAAACTAATATGCAGGGGTTTATAGTTCCTAGAAGTTCTCGAAGGAACATTTATCGAAATACGACCAAGAAGATACTCAGAGCGTATATCGCCCCTGAGAATCTTATATATTGTAATCGAATTAAGCATAGTCCGTCTACTAGGCAGAGTAGGTAATTTAATCAAAGACAATCTACTGACATATGGAGGAAGATGGACGTTAGGATCCCATCTGAGGTTCCTAAGACAAAAAATAAGGAATTGTTTCTGTACCGATTCTACCATATTCACATAAAAGTCATATTGTGGATCCCATACCATTGATCCATATTCTAATATGGGCCTAACAAGGGATGTAAAAAGATTTTTCGTGATATATGGATCAGAAAATTCCTTCGCCCAGCGCTTAATGAACGAAAGTACGCCATAAGCCTTATTAACAGTAGCAATAATGTGACTATTGAAAGACAATTTCCTATTAAGTAAGAAACCTAAATCCAAGAAAGAATTGACCAATTCTAATGTAAAACCACCTATAGAATACCGGGAGGTAATCATACGTGATCTGTAAAACGCCATATGCTTACATTTACCCAAGTTTAACTCCATAAGGATATGATTGCACCAACTCCCAAACCGATCCACATCATTTTGAAGTAGAATATAGTCTGAAGTATTTCTATATGACATAAATATTTTCACATCGTCCGCGTACATAAGCACATTAGACTCAGCTATCGAATTAGGCAAATCGTTGATAAACAAGAGAAATAAAATAGGACCCAGGTGACTTCCCTGAGGAACGCCGGAAGACACTTGGATAGGTCTAGATAAAGAATCCCCAAAAATTACCATCTGTTCGCGACCAGTAAGGTAAGATGAAATCCATTCAATAATATTACTATTAAACCCGATAGCGCTTAATTTACTCAGTAGGAGGTGATGGTTAACCTTATCGAAAGCTTTACTAAAATCCGTGTAAATAACATCGGTTTGCATTCCTGAAATAAAACCATCAATTACGTGAGAAGAAAATTGAAGTAAGTTTGTAACTGTAGACAGACCTTTGCGAAAACCATGTTGTCTACAGTCAATAATAAAGGAAACTTTGTAAGATATAATGTCAGTGACCAGTTTCTCAAGAAGTTTTGGAATCGCACTCAGTTTCGCAATACCTCTATAATTTGACACATTTGTAATGCTACCAGACTTATGAAGAGGGACAATATACGAACTTTTCCAGACCGCTGGAAAGTAGCTAAATTTCAAAGATGCATTGAATAGTATAGTCAATGGTGTAGCTAATGTCGTAGAACAGTATTTTAGCACAGAATTAGGGATCCCGTCAGGTCCATAAGTGTTCGTGGGCTTCAGTGATGAAAGGTTCTCCTGGACCCACGTTTCACTCATAGAAGTGATCCCGAACGGATCTAATGACCGAATATCATAAGGATAGTCACAGGTAGTCGATACTGAATTAACCGAGTAAACAGATGAGAAAAAGTCAGCAAAACAACTGGCAATAGATTCAGAGTCTATGTATTCGACATCATTCATCACAATTCGAGAAGGTCTTGATACGGACTTACGCTTGGTGTTAACAAAGTTGAAAAAACTATTAGGATTGTTCCTAAAATTCTTACCAACCTTAAAGTAAGATTGATAACACTTCCGAGATTCTGCCTCGTAACGACATCTGGCAATAGTGTACTTACTATAATCAAAAGATCTACCTGATACCCTAAGCTTTTTATGTAATCTACTCCTGGCATTTTTTAACTGCTTTAAATATTTAGAAGACCAAGGAGGTGAGGAATTCTCAATTCTGGAGATACCCTCGGCACAGATTTACGTATACATCGCCTTATTACATCATAAAAATTAATTAAGCTCCCATAAAAGCTCTGGCGATCCTCGCAATCTAATATTGATCTCCAATCGACAGATTCAAAAAGACTATTCAGTAAGACAAAATTAGCACGTGAGAAACAAAAAGTTCTCCTGGTAGATTTTGAATAGATTGAATTTTCAGTCTGGAGATAGAAACGAATACAAATTGATAGAATAGATAGATAGAAACTTAGACGATTAACGCGGGAAACTTCAAAATTATCAGAATTATTAACTATTACAAGATCAAGTGTCCTATTCATAGCATCATTAACAATATCGTTAATCTGAACAAGATTCAGAGAAGAAATGAGTCTAACAAAATCAGAAGTCCAGTCGCAAGGAGTTAACGGAGTGAGATGTTTAGTATCAGGTAAGGGTAACCATGATACCAAAGGTAAATTGAAATCACCCAATATCAGTAAGCTGTCACTGTCACCAAGCTTCCCACACACCAAGTGCATCTCATAAATTCCAAACTCTGACGAAGGTGGAATATACGAACAAGTTATATAAAGTTTGGCAGCGCCCAACCTTACAGGGAGTGCTTAGAACTCTATATCACTAATGTTCGTTATCACAACGTCATAAGACAATGACCTGAGCACAGCGATTAATACACCACCGCCAGATTTAACCGCGCGATCTCTTCGGACTATTGAAAATCTGTCACATAAAACTTCTGAATCGAGTACATTGGGTTTAAGCCATGTTTCGGAAAAAACTATTATATCATAATCGAAACCAAAACTGTCCACATAGAGTCTAGAGAGTTTAGTATTTAAGCCACGAACATTGTGATACAAAATGTTGGCAAATCCATTTAGTTTTTTGAAGCCATTTTATTCGATTTTGGGAGAGAAACAGGGTTCGAACGCCTACCATTATTGCGTTGTATAAATTCTTTCACCAAGGCCCCTGAAGGCCAGAAGTTAGAGTTAACCAATTGTCCAAACAAGCCATCGGGAACCAAAAGCTTAAAGGAGGCCAGTTTTTCGGAATGCGCGGAGTTAAGCTTATAACTCGCTATAGAATCCGTATTATTCAATTTAGATGATAAATAAAAATTAATATCATCCACAGTGGTTTTCGGTGAGAATCTTGAAATAAAAATTACCCGCCTAGCCGGAACTACAGTCAGCTCTCTAGCCCGTAACCTGCAAGAACAAGGGTCAGAGTCAACGACTGAACCACTTGACAAGGTGCCCAATCTATCAGCACCAAATGGTGTGGAAGAAACGGTGACTTTAGCAAACGTCAAGCCAGAGTCAACAATCGAACTATTCGACAAGTTGTCCCTCGAATTATTGTCCCCGGTTTGCACCCGCTCGGACTGTAATTCACCAGGACCAGATGGAGCGGAAGGTTCCGAAATATCAGCACCAGTAGCCACAGAAGAGGCTACGACCGACCGGATAACAGAGTTATCAGTAGCGGAAATAGGCGAATTATTGTCTCCGGTTTGCACCCGCTTGGACTGTAATTCACCAGCACCAGATGGAGCGGAAGGTTTCAAAATATCAGCACCAGTTGACACAGAAGAGGCTACGACCAACCGGATAACAGAGTTATCAATAACAGCCATAGGCGAAATAACCTCAATTAAACAAGGTGATGAGTTCACATTTATCAGCGGAATTAATTTCCTCTATGATTTCTTGCGTTTGGGAGAAGATTGAGATGGAGAATTTATGCATTTCTCCAAATCAGGATATTCCTCAAACATTTGCGTACATTTAGAGAAACGACACGAGAGCACAGACAGATCCCTTTCCATTCCAGAAAACTCCAACTGCATGCTCTTAAAAAAACGATAAAAACTATTTTCAATATTTCTACACTTAGAACAGCACCAACGAATACCCTTATCCCCATTCAGACAATCAGCAACTCTGGCTACTATTCCAGCACATTTAATATGACATAGATTGTCACATAACCAACACGACAACATACGCTCATTATCAGATTTAAAAGAACAATTTTTATTTAAACACGCCATTTCAAATAAAACCAAGAAACAAACAAAAAAACAAAATCCAAAATAAATCGCTAAAAATAACAAAATAATAGCAACAATAGACAACACTGCTAAAATCTGCAGAAATCGCTAAAATAACTAAATAATCGCTATAATAGACAACACTGCTAAACACTTACAATAAAAAGCGGAATGTTTATCAACACTGGAATTGTGAATACAAACAAAAATAGTACAAAAGAGGCTAGAAAAACTAACAATAACAACAATCGAACAAAAAAACTGACAATAACAACAATAAAAGGATGCAAACCAAATATTGTTGTTGTATTATGGTACCAAAGCTTAAATGACAAACAAACAGAAGATGTAATTTATAAAACAACTGAAGCACAAACAATACTGACATACACAAAACCAACGTTAGATACTTAGCTTCAGTTTTAACACTTTTTTACACACTAAACACAATAATACACGATATAATAAATTACTAATAAGGCAAAAATCACGGAGCACAAAATTAAGTACGAGTTGACTCTACAGAGTTGCCAGAGAATGAAATTTTGTGTGCATATCGAGTAGCTCTCCGAATCGCCCAACATCTAATTTACATACCCCTATATGATACTCCTAAATGTGTTCCCCTATATAGGACACAGATTTGGCCGACTGCGAAACACAGATTGTTAGACTGCGAAAAAAACACACTGATGTAGCGGCAGCGAATAGTTGTCTTGTGCTGGTGCGGAGCACTCTCAGAGCAAAGAGAATAATGACGTAGTTAGACGTACATAAAAATGAGATAGCAAGAGAGCAACGCAAATTGTGTGAACTTGTGTAGCGTATGTAAAATAAAAAAATAAATGGTTTCCCATTACATCCCATGAAGGGACTGGGGAGAACTTCTCACAATCACTGAGCTGTGCGCTTTCCAGTTTTCACTCACTGATTGGGACCTACAGTTTTACACCGATTCCGAACGGTATTTTGAGAAGCTTGTTCATGGCTAGATACACGATAGTGTCGCCGTCACTATGCGAGGTGACCGCCGCCGAGAGAATATTTGAAGGTGGTCAGAGCCGGGTTCGAACCCAGGATCTCATGTACAAGAGCCGCGCACACAAACCATTGCACCACCGACGGCCACAAGTGTAGCGTATGTACGAATATAAAAATGTATGTATTTACATGTGTTTGTTGCTTTGCATTGTCTTCGTTTTGTGTGGGATTAAAACAAAAAGTTTTAAGAAAGAAAATATTGACGCATGTGCTTGACCTGGTCTTTAAATAATTTTAAGTTTTAATATTATTTAAATATAACGTCATCATGTGATTGAACGCTGTATTTATTTTCCAATGTAACATTTAGATATTAATGTGTTAATCGAACTGGTACCGTGTAACAAAAAGGTGTTAATACATCGCCCGTGAGTTCGAATGTTCATTGGATTTTTTTCAAAATATCGCCAAAATATTAAAATCGCTGAAATAATATATGGGTATATCTCGGAACCGGTGCGCCCAATCGCAAAAATAATACATTTTTAATTTCCATAGGAGGCTTTCACCTATAGATGTGTTCAGTACGGCATCACTTTTATTTTTAAAATATCCCTAAAACTAAAATTTTATAATTTTCGCTAAATTTCCGAGTTATTGGCATAGGAGCGTTTTAGCGATTTTTTATCCGAAAAAATTTAGTTTTAGCAATTTTTAAAAAAAAAAATTGATGCCGTATGAGATTCATCCATTTGTTACAGCCTCCTAAAGAGGTAAAAAAATTGTTATTTTGGGATTGGGCGCACGGTTTCCGAGTTAAAGCAATTTTTTTATTGTACCGATTTTCTTATTATGGCGATTTTTTGAAAAAAATTATTTTATGCGAATTGGAACACTTTTTGAGAAACCCTTAGAATACCCGTTAAAATTTGTAATTTTTGCAATGGAACGCCCCGTTTTCGAGATATACATATTTCTTTCATATTTTGGATCAAAAATGGCCACGAAATACGAACCCTGGTTATAAATAATAATATTTTTTTTTATATTTAAATATAAAACACTATTTTAATAAAAAAAATATTATTTTGCTTTTTTTCTATAAAATTCATAATGGGTTAAAGCATCACCAAATGGTTGTGGCAGCCATCAAATTCAAGTAATTAGTTGAGCAGACCAATATATTATTTGGTACAACCGAATTAGTTTTTAAATTTTTCGTTCATCCAAATAATAGAGTTTTCGCCACTACAGGATAATTTAATTGCTAGAACTAAAACTTGACTGGCAGATCACATTTATTTCTCGTTGCTGTGGCTTCAATTAATTATATCAGTTCTTGCAACTGGGTTACAAATCAATTGATATGCACAACATTTGGTGATACGGAACACAATTATTGGTAATCACAACTGAATAATGTGATAGTCCAAGAACCGTCAAATTTTGGTCGGCTGTAAATATAGTAGTGACAACGGTTCTCTTCTCTGTGTGTACGTTCGTTTGTATTAAAAGAACCGTGTCTTCCAGTTCTCCCCAAAGTCATTCACTTTTTCTTTATGACGAGAGCTACAATTTGCCCTCAGAGAGTGAATCAAAATTCCAAACGGTTTGCAAGATATGAGCCTGACAAAATGATAATTTTTTTGCAAAAATTACAACGAGGCCCCAAATCTTTGGGGGCCCATAAAAAAAGTGCATGACTTTGGGCAGAACTGGGAGACATGGTTCTTTTTTTTTTGGTCTTTTATCACGTAGTGGTATCCGTATATGTGGTATCCGTAACGTTTAGATTCGTCTCTCAGTATTTTCTAACTCCACATACTAAACCAATTGTCATGGGGAGTTTTGGTTGCCGTATACAATATTTAAAATTAGCCTATGTCGACGTAGGGTGTGGCGGTGGTGGGGCTTATATATCGCATATATAAAAATGACAATTGACCATATTCTTTTGCCAACATTAGTAAGCAGACTTATTAAACATGATACTTATTATTTTCTATTACTGTGCTATTAAATTCATCTTAACAACAATTGAAAGTACTCATATGTCTGGTGCACATCAAACTATTGTCCTTTAATATCTTACCAACCCAACACTATTAAAAAGGAAACTATTAAAACAAAAATTATAAAAGAATTATAACTCGAACAAAATATGATTTTCAAGCATCATTTATAAAACCTCCAAGGAGCAAAAAGTTGAAGAACGACAACGTAATAACACCAGGGTAACCGTGGAAACTATATGAACCATCAACGGATGATGATGACGGGTGGAGAAGGAAAAACAATTGAAATATGTTTCTGCAATTATGGCCAATTTTCTTCCAACCAAGGAGGGCAGCCACATAAACAAGCGTTGACTCACTCAGTCCAAGGAAAGAAAAGAAAATTAATTTTTCGGCAAAAATGGCAATTTTCTTGGAATGAAATGATTCAACTGTAAATGCCACAAGGCATTGGGGAGAGACGACGATGAAGATGATAAGAACGGCAACGATCAGGACGACTTTAAGGACAAGGATAACAGTAATAACATACAGTTCAACTACAACAAATAATAATTTATTTCGCTTAAATTAACAAACCATAAAATGTTGGCGTAACGAAAAAGCTTAAAGTTTGAACATGAAAAACTTGTTCAC
Source organism: Phaonia tiefii (assembly GCA_963931995.1). NCBI lineage: Eukaryota > Metazoa > Arthropoda > Insecta > Diptera > Muscidae > Phaonia > Phaonia tiefii. Next base: position 321,436,270 of record OZ008368.1, on the reverse strand, counting down.
TTTATTACAGACAAACAAATGCCAACACATATAGGAGGGGGAATACGGTGAAAAAATGATTACATTCTTCTTGACATTTTCGTTTGGATGCATTAGTATGGCCATCAGAAACAGTGGGACAACTTGGAATTTCGAAAAGCAAGAATATATTTAGCAAATTTTCTAGTATTTAGCCTTATGACAACTTTTCCACAAACTTCAAAACAACCATAAAGTTCTGTTCTTGTTCCAATCGGAAAATATCCCAGCATGGAATTTAATGAGAAGCTAAGTTTTTTTTTAAGTTTTAAAATAGAAATTCTAATCCATATTTTCCTTTCTGTCTTAGCTAGATCAGTCGGTGAACTTCGACTCAACAAAACAAAATTACAAAAATTTCAAAAAACGATTAAATTAGTTATGATAAATTGTTGTCTGTTAATATAGTTTCATGCACACTAAATAGATTTTCTTAGTGCTAAGGCATGAAGAGGATTTTTAAAATATATATTTTTGTTTCTAGTGAATGCTGACGTATTAATATACAATTTTTTTTTTTGGAAATTTTTAAGCGAACAATGATTGTGATTGAATTCTCAAGAAATATTTAGTACCAAAATGTGAAATCGCAAAATACCAACAAAGACCTTTAAAATTAGCATTTTAAAGTCTAGATCAAGCATAGTTTGCGCGATTTTTTCGAAATTCTCATATCGTGGTAGTTCGCATTTTTCTAAAATACAAAAATGAAGTAAATTGAAAATTTAATTAAAAAAAAGTCAATGAGTGTTGGAACTCACGGGCGATATAATAACAGCTTTTTGTTACACGGTTCCTGTTCGATTTCTATGAACACATTTGTAAATGTTACATTGGAAAATAAAAAAACAATAGTTTTTGTTCTGAAGGCTCTTTTGTTATTGCACTTTATTTTTTCTTACATCTGCTTTAACATTAGATGTAATATTGTTAAAATAAAAAAACAATATTTAACTCACTGAAATAATTGTTTGGTTGTATCATAAACAGCACCGTGATGACCTGCTTGTTTGAATGCTGGCATACAACTGAATGAAAAGCAATATTTAGCTCACTGAAATAATTATTTTTGTTTTGTCATAAACGGGTCGACGACAAAAAGTATTGGATAGTATAAAGAACTTATTGAACTCTTTTCGCTCTCATGTAGAGAGTCTGAGTAAAATAGCATTAACGAGTCTTATTCTCTTTACAGAATATTTCAATATAACTGCACCATTTCCACAATGTTATTACATTAAATAATACAAAAAGCATAAATGTTTCAAATGGTATCAATCTTTCGTATCAAAATTATGAATGTACCAAGCTATTACAAAAAGAGAGTAATTCATTCTGAATCATTCGCAAGATGTCGTCAGTGCTTTTGAGTCATAAAATTCGCTCCATGAGTTCTCTATACAATTCAGTACTCTCTGACGACGATGACTTTCTTGTTTGTTCGCTGCCGCTACTTATTTGCAGGCAGAGACTATTGTTGTACAACAATCACGTATTTCATGCTAACGCTGTGTGTTGTTTGTATGTGTTCACTTTGATAGATTGCCCTAGCCGTGCCTATACATGTTAACACATCAAAAAGTACGATTGATAAATCGTCGACTTATTAAAACTTATAAAACTCTGTCGTAAAGGCCAATCGTTTGAAACGGAGATACCAATATTCAGAACAATTACCAACTAGCGATTTGTAGGGGTATACAAACAAATTACAGTAAACCTCACAGTAATGGTTAGATATATATTAAAAATCGGACTACAGATTCGTAAAGAGAACGTAGAAAAACTTTTAGACACAATATCAACTCGAAAAAAACATTAATGATGTATACGACAAAACAATAATTAACCGACGAAATGTATAAAATGCTGCCGTGAAAAAAAACATATTGTATCAAAATTATAAAATTATATTTTTCAGTGTACGCTCGTCATGACAAGACCAAACAACTAAAATAATATTCGATACCCTGTAGGAGACTATTATAGTACCCTCGCATAAATAATGTTTGTTCAGTACGCGTCTTTTGCGACACCCCTCTCAAAAACAAATGCTTCAGTACGCCCTAAAATACGTATCAACACTAATACGCCCAAAACATGCTAACTATCCACACATATACCCAATAGCGCACTGTGCAAGACGAACAGCAATGATTTCATTGCGATACCAATAATAAAGGACATAAACAACCAGAAAATTAAACCCTTATCTACGAAGACATCAAAAAGAACGTATGTACATATTCAAACATCTATACGCGACCGAATACACAGAGAAACAAATTGCGGGTTAATCTCTGCAAATCATGCACCACTATGACGATTCGTTATTGTATCCACAATGAAGACGATTGCCTAAGTTTTTTTTCCCTGAGGTACCTGTTTGGCCGTCGGTGGTGCAATGGGTAGTGTGCGCGCCTCTTGTACATGAGATCCTGGGTTCGATCCCTGCTCTGACCACCTTAAAAAAAAATTCTTTCGGCGGCGGTCACCTCGCATAGTGACGGCGACACTATCGAGTATTTAGCCATGAAAAAGCTTCTCAAAATACCGTTCGGAATCGGTGTAAAAACTGTAGGTCCCAATCAGTGAGTGAAAACTTAGAAAGCGCACAGCTCACTGGTTGTGAGAAGCTCTCCCCAATCTCTTCATGGGATGTAATGGGAAACGGTTTTTTTTTTTTACCTGTTTCGAAATATCGCTCCTGTCATTTTAAAATTTCCAGGTGATCCAATATTTGGGAAACGGTTGCAAGTTTAATAATACTGTTTTTGGCTGAAATGTAGCTTATGAATCTTAGAAAAATCATGCTACTATTACAAAGCGAAAAAATGTTTTTTTCGCAGACTTTTTTTTTGGCAAAACAGTGATTAAAAAAATATTTTTCGAAATTATTTCTAAATTTTTGCTCTACAAGCAGGAAGTTGTATTAATTTTTTAGGATGCAATTTTACCTCGGATGCGTAGATTACTTTTTCATTACCCTACTTACATGCAAATCTCATTAAAGTTGAACAGACGAAGCGGCACAATTTCATAATTGTTTTAGAAAATTTAAGTTAAGAAAAGTTAAGTTTAAATTACATTTTAAGATGATATCGGTCCAGTGAACGCCACCTTTCCCGATTACCAACTTCGAGCGATAAGTTCCATTAGTCTTGCTGGACATTCTCTTTGGCAGCCCCCAGAGTTTCTGGTTCGTTCCCAAAGATCCAGTACTTCAAAAAATTCCCAAAGAGAGAATACTGGACCGACAAAGTCGGGAGATCTTTGCCGGCCACTGTAAATTATCAAAATGAGACCCAAGCCGCATGTCTTATGTTGCGCGAGTTATGCCTGCAGTTGCATCGTTCTGTTGGAACAACATATCCTCCAGCCCCAATTCATAACTCTGCGGCAATGCTAACTCGTTGAATATGGTTCTGTATCACTCACCAGTCACATTAGCGGTATTATCCACGGTGTCCTCGAAAAATAATACTCGATGACACCTGCGGCGTAAACTGAGCACCATTCAGTAATTTTAAGTGGATGTAATTGATCTTCGTGGAAGATATATGGATTATCAGTGGAACATAACTCAAATTTTGTTTGTTTACGTATCAGTTCAGATACAAATAACCCCGTCGCTTATGATAAATTTCGACCGAAAATCGTCCAACGCGTTGTTGAGTTTCAGAACATTTGGCTCATATAAAATTTAGATCGAAAATATTCCTGCTATTCACATTCACGGAGACGTAATCATAGGCTGGGTATAATTGGGGGTAGCCGGTCAATAAAAAAAATAAATAAATGGTTTCCCATTACATCCCATGAAGGGACCGGGGACAACTTCTCCCAACCACTGAGCTGTGCGCTTTCCAGTTTTCACTCACTGATTGGGACCTACAGTTTAACACCGATTCCGATTCCGAGTGTCGCCATCACTATGCGAGGTGACCGCCGCCGAAAGCAATTTGAAGGTGGTCAGAGCAGGGTTCGAACCACCGACGGCCACATCAATAGCTAATAGAATACCTGCACGTTGAAAGGCAACATCTTTCAGGCTTTCAAAAAAATATGCTGCAGAGACAAACGTGTAATGATTAATTGCCTACAACGTCAACGTTGAAGGGTCATTCGCGACATCTTCAACCACAACGGCGATATTCTGGCATACCAGCGGATCTCCTGTCACGTATTGTTCCAGTCTCTTTGAGGGGAGTCGCTAAACACCTCAATGTTTGACCAGTTGGCGTAGGAACGCCAGAAAGTTTGCGTCAAAATTCACGGTGCCCCAATATCACTAACGAATTATTCCACAAATAATATGGTCACGAGTATTCCGTGTTCTTGGTTATAATATGGCTTGAAAACGTATATATATTCTATATCTATTTACTTTCCAAATATTATACAAAATTTTAGTTGCCGCCATTTGCTAAAGATATTTCAAGGATGATTTTTTATTTATTCTGCCTTTTTATTGCTACTTTTTATTTTACTCTTCAAGCTCAAGACCTCTATACCTATATAAAAAGAGATATAGTTTTATCGGTTGTTTGGAATGCTGCTTTTGAAAAATTCATCAAACTAAATTCAATTGAGAATTTCCCACTATGAAATTGTTCGAAAAATATTACAAGCAAAACACATAAGAAAACGTTTGCAAACAACTTCATTCCACCTCCAGAGAACCAGGAATTATGAGGATGCATTTGCAAACATCTTATTTTTTAAACACGTTTATACGTTTCGAGCCATACTGTATCATGAAAAATTTTTTCTTCTTATCCTTATTTGCAAATTTGACCACAAATTTAGTTTAATAGCAGTTACTAAAGACTTTGGCAAAATATGTAGACGTACATTTTCTCATTAGTTGCCTTTAGACATTTCTCATCACTCTCTATATACCAGGCGCATGTGAATCCTAACCCTGTTCTGACCACCTTACATTTCCTTCGACGACGGCCACCTCGATTAGAGATGGCGACACTATCGAGTACTTAGCTATGAAAAAGCTTGAACAAATAAGAAAACGCAGAGCTCATTGGTTGGGAGAAGCTCTTCCGAATCCCATCATGGAATATAATGGGAAACGGTGTTTTTCCTGGTATACGAGGCTATAAAAATATTTTACTGTGTGGAAGTTTTCACCAAACCACAATCAATCTTTTAGCGCCTTTTCCCAAACAATTTTTTTCATGGAATGTTCAAAATGTACTATGACTGACTATAGCCCCACCATGTTCTCATCAATATTTACCGCATTTATAGTCAAATCGAGATACACGTATACTAATGTTGTAAGGAGAAAGCGTTTGTGAGTTTGTTAGTTTTTATGTAGAGGGTAATCTTCTAAAATGTTCATCCGATTTTAAAAATTCTTTCACCAGTAGAATGCTACGTTATCACCGAGTAATATAGGCTACCTTTGTTTTCCCCTTCTAAATTGTAGGACGAAGTCTGTCGCGTTTGCTAGTAAGTAATATAGGCTGCTTTTAAATCATCTAAAAATGGGCAGCAATAAACAGGCAAACGACAATATATTTGGTTTTGCATCTGGCTGCAGCCTCACCACGTAAAAAGTATTTTTAAATTCCTCACCAGGGAATAGTGTCGATTTGGGACGGAATTTAAAAACTCCTTATGATTATTACTTTTCCTAGAAAATGGTTTAAGGACGTAAACGTTAAGGACGTAAAACGCGGGCTGGGAAATAGAAAAGGGTATAGAAAATCTTTGCAACAAAAAAGTTACTAGTCGATACGTTTTTAAGGGACATTATCACAATATCTGGTTACAGCTAACAGTTATAATTATTAAATTCCACGTAAACTAATAGCTAAAACTTCTAGTTAGCTTTTTTTCGCGAAGACCAACACTCTGGGGGATGTCTCCTATAAATGCAGTGCATTACATTGCTCTCTTGAAAAGGGGAGAGGAGTAGGGGGAAAGAGAGAGAAGTACTTGTTAATGTTTGACTTAAACTTGCTGATGTTGTAAGAAGTGGGGAATACACTTGCCGGAAGCTTATGCCACATACGGTCTGTTCGGCTGAAGAACGAATTGTTTCTGTAATGTGCAGTTCGATCCAACGGCCAGGAAACAGAAAAGGAATGAGTTTCATTAGAAAACCGCGTCGTACGGTTAAATACCCTAAATTCTGGAATGAGGTCATGTAACTCGGTGGAACACTTTCAATGAAAATACCTATCAAATAGCTAGATACAACAGTTAACATTTCGTCGATGCTCCAAGTTGGCAATAGTGCTGGATATAGTGCTATCGCCGTCCTGCTTCAACGCTCTCTTTTGCACGCGGTCTAGAAGCTCCAAGGTGGACGTTGGAGCCCCAGCTCAAATATGAGAGTTGAATTTAATTTTTAGTTGAATATACGTGGTGTAGATATTGAGGAGATCGGGTGTGGTGAAAAACCTTGTACACCACTTTAAAAAGCCCAGGCACTTGAATGCATCTCTCAACACTTTGAAAATGTGCTTATTCCAACGATTGACACATTATATCTTCATACCCAGAACATCAAGAGCTTCCCATTCACAAACATCTAAACCACCCATTGAAATTATTGGCAGGGTCGGAGCACCAGTGTGCTTGTGCGATATTCTACATCACTGTGTCTTGCGTGCATTAAATTCGACTCAGTTTCCCCTGCCTCACTCACTAATCAGATGCAAGTCCTGATTAAGCGTGTCATTCTTTATTCGTCTTTTTCCTTGCCCTACGGAAAGATTGGGTCGACGATCGAACGAATATGAGTTAGATAAACTACTAGCATCAGCGAAGGAGTAGATGGGATTGGTAGTCCGATCGAGAAGGTCGTTGATGAAAATATGAAAAAGAGAGGGAGAAAGCATAGAGCCTTGAAGTACTCCCGCATTAACTGTATTCTCATCGGAAGAGATTACAACTCGTGTGGAACGGTCTCTGAGAAAACTTGAAATAAATCGAAAGAATTTTCTACCTAAACCAAAAGCATTAACCTTTGATATGAGTGCCTGGTGCCAAACTCTATCAAATGCTTTAGAAATATCTAAGGCCACTATTTTGCTCTAACCCAGTTTATGCACTGTTCAGGTCGCCAGTTGAACGGTTTCTGGGAAACCCATACTGACAACCACTGAGTAGACTGTTAACGTTAAGGTAACTCACCAAATGGTAATTTACAATGGTCTCTATCAACTTTGAGAACGTAGAACACATCGCAATTGGCCGACAGTTATCGGGATTAGTAGCCTTTCCTTTTATTGGGGTTTGGCTGGACATTTGCAAACTTTCAGCGAGTAGGGAAAATACCTGTACGGTATGACAGGCTGAAAAGGTTGCGCAGTAGACGAGCAAGTGTCGAAGAACACTTGCTCAAAACTAGTGACGGAATTCCATCCGGACCCGGAGACTTTTCTGCGTTGAGCTCCTCTAGGACCTTTTTAGCTCCTCGTGTACGAAAAATTTCTCAGGCATGGAGCTACATATAATTGCGATGACGGGTAGTAGTTGAGAGCTAATCGGCAGGGAATAGTTTCTGCAAATATTTCAGCAAAAACGTTAAATAAATAATAACTGGAGATGATGATAAAGGTGGTAAATTCAATATAAATAATTTTTTTAATGAAAATCTCTCAGTTTACGGATTGTAATACAAATTTCCTTTAATTCTAAATGAAATACAATTTTAAATTTTCTGGGATTATATAAATTTAAGATATATATTAATCATTTCCCATTCTTTTATTTAAAATTCGTGTCTTTTTAGCACAATATATTGGCTGTCAAAATCAAAAAACAAATGCCTAAAAATAAATTAGAGACTTATTTTTACGTTTGACATTTGTAGATAAGAAATTGTCAGTATTACGCTTATCTGACAGGCGAATACTTTTCCCTTCAACTCACAATTAGATAAAGTGTCAGAGAAACAAAATCCTTATTTGCAAATTTGACCACTGTCTACTTTTATTCTCTATTAGTCAAGCATTGTCCCAAGATACTTTTGCTGATAACCTTGGGCACTAGTGTTGATGGCGTTGTGAATGTGGCTTGTGGACTGTTTGTTGTTTTGGCTTCAGCTACGTCCTTGATTTGTGTGTAATGGCCGAGTCCAGCAGATTGATTTATAGCCTGAACTTATATTGGAATTGCAGTGTTTTGTTTAACTTGTACACGTACTGGGGAGACTTCATTGAATATTTTATGAGAATTACCTATAAAGAATAGTAATAATTGAAGTCATGAGATATTTAAATTGTTCATTATTTGTTATTTATTTATTTGTTTATTTATATCTTTAAAATGTTGCAATATTTCGTTGAATTACAAATTGTTGTTAAAAGTTTTAAAGGAACAGAAGGTTGTTGTTTATCATATTTACGATCTCATTATACATATCTCATTATATCCATCGCCTTCCGGTGCACTTGTTTGCTTTCTAACCAAACAAAAAATCTCTTGCCACAGCGAATTTCACTTCAACTCAAATCTTCCAAAATGCGACTCATATTTTTTGTGTGTAAACCAACATACTCGTAAAATAAATTTTTTTAACAAGTTGTCTCCACATTGGTTGTGTCTTAAAAAATATTTTTGTCAAACGTATTTGCCTTGCTTAATAATGTTAACTCCTTTGGGGATCCCGCCAGCCGCCACCTCTACACAACAGTGAATGACGAAACTCTGGAGTAGCAGCAGATAATGATGTCAGCAGGTAAGGTTGGTGAAGACACACTGCGCCGCACACAATGTAAATGGCTTGCATGACTTTAAGGAGACAATAAGATGTATTATGCATAAATTAGCATCAAAAACATTGTCGACACAGAAAGTATTTATATTATTTTCATTAAAGTCATTAAGGAAAACGTTCAAAGTAAAACAGCAACACGCTATGAAACAAGCATACAAGTATATACGCAGGTAAAAGTGTCGTATGTCGTATGTTTGACACACATACCTTACTTAAACCTCAACCTGGAAATCTCCAAGGAAATTATCGTCTTTTGCACATAACACATACCTATATATATATATACATATATATATATATATATTTACATGAAAATAAATTCCGGAATGTTTACAGGACGCACATGATAACAACGAGGACACGAGTAGAAAAAATATACACATTAGCACGAATATGAACACACACGCCGCTACTAGGATTTGTAAAAATATACAAAAGACATTAACATATACATACACATACACGCTGCGTATATGTAACTCCTTTGGATTATTATATATTTATCTAAATAGAGAATAATATGGATGAACAGGACGGAATAATAAGGATGATGCTTAAAAGTCTGGTAATTTTTGTTAAGAATCTTAGTAAGGGTACAATTTCTCCTAACATGAACCAGAAATTTCAAGCCCTAAAGCAATTTTCCCTTCATCTGCCTTGGGACATTTCCCCGCCCCCACTTTTTTTACCTTGTGGTAACTTTGCGCCTACAACAACTTCTTGATAGCGTTGAAATCTATTAAACACGTTTAAAACTCTGTAAATTTTTGTTGTTTGGATACGAAAATAATTCGTTTTTGGAACTTGTCACAAATATAGTACACTTGTGTACAAACACATTGTGTTTGCTTTAAAATATTGCTTGTTGGATACACAATGATTAGTATGTTATAACCTAAGTATATGTGTTTGTAACCCAACTATAGCTTTGTTTGTGAAGCAAACGCAGCCATGTTTGTTTCACTGTATATGCTCTTTCAAGAGCAATAAAATTAAAGAACGACACAGACAGATTATAGCCATTTGTATTACTCTTTCGTCCATTGATTCAGAAATGCTCCTGAATGCGTGCATAAATAGCAGGCGAGGCGGGCGTGTTGTGTTGCGTTTTAACTAAATGCATTTAGTCATTAATCAGTCATCGGACAGATCATACCAAATGCGTTTGGTCAAGTATTTATACCGTGAACAAAATTTATATTGGTAGAACATATTTTGATCAGCGAACAAATAATAAATAAAAGCTCGGGCTGTTACAATTGTATAGTAAGTCTACTGTGAAAAGTGCTTCTGCCTTTGGGGACGTTGAAACCTGCTAAAAGCAAAAGCGCGAGAGATAAAAAAATCAATGAGTGTTCGAACTTACGGATGATGTGTTAACACCTTTTTGCTACACGGTACCTGTTCGATTTCTATGAACACATTAGTAAATGTTGCATTGGAAAATAAAAAATAATAGTTTTTTTTGTATACTCCGGGCAATGCTGAATATCAAGTGACTAGCTTTGTTTGGCCATAGCAACAACAACGAAACAACCAAACACACAACATCACACATACTTTGTCCGAAGTAGCTGACGTATACGGGTGTCACATAACCGCATGTTTGCCATATCAACAGCAACGAAACAGCCAAACACACAACATCACACATACTTTGTACGAAGTAGCTGACGTATTAGTGTGTCACCATAACGTCGACTGCGCAAGGCCAGGCTTGCAAATGAAATTTTGCGTGGCTATGCTTTATATCTCCGTTCAGCAACAGACACATGTACATACATACACTATTATGTTAATACATACGCTATAGACACAATTTCGTTTGCCTCACCCCTGCCACACCACTCTTTCATTGCTCTCTTGCTCGCTCATTTTTGTTTAACACGTCATTATTCTCTTTCGCAGTCGCAGAAAATCTGGTTTTAGCAGCAGCATAAAATCTGGTTATAGCAGCAGCATAAAATCCGACTTTGATAGATTTAGTCCCTATACGCCGCTATAGATGTTAACACATCAAAAGAAAGGAAAGAAAAGAGCAGCAGAGTAACATTTTAGGAAATCCAAACAAATAATGCATTCAGTGCCAGTAATTGTTCAAATCTTGGTGCCGATTGTTTTCTAAATGCAGAACAAAACTCCTGAAAACTAACTTCAGATAAACATTTAGTGGTAAAGCCCAGCCATAATACGTAGAACACTAAAAATATAAACATATCGTTTAGTTTCAAAACCTTCACCACAAGTGCGTATAAGTTCTAATAGAATAAAGCCATTCATTCACACAATTATTTACAAGGTGAACAAGACGGGCACTGGCCTAGAACGCTAAGGCGTTGATGAGAAGAGTCACAAACTTCGAAACTATTGTCCGCCTACTTGAGTTGAAATCCTGGTGACGAGGCTTCACATTTAAATAAAATATTCATCATGCCAACAACGTTTGTCGTCATTCCCGCTATGAAACTGTGTTCATTAGCTGCAAATTGTTCGTTAGTGTAGTTAAAGAATGGTTATCGCTGCAATGAATGTGCTTCATTATTGCAACGAATTTGTTTCGTTGCTGCAATGAATTTGTTTCATTGCTGCAGTGAATAGGTATCGTTCTCCCAAGAAATTTTCTTCATTGCTGCTATGAATTTGTTTCATTAGTGCAACGAATTTGAGTCATTGTTGTAATGAATATGTTTTATTACCACAATGATTTTGTTTCATTGCTGTAATGAATGTTTTGAAGTGTGTTTGAAATTATTTATTGACAATTTTACATAAATATACTGTTAGTATTACATTTCGGGTGTTGTGATAAAAATTTTTTGAATTTGTGTTTTCGAAAATCTATTTGCTAAATAGATTATATTCATTCCATATTGGAACACTCGTCTGGGGAAGATTGTGAAAGTCGAGGGGTTAGGACTCAAGTCCTGCAACTAAAAACAGACGGGGAATTTATTGTTAAGATTTCTATTTGAGACATGCGCATATCTATGCCTGTACTTACCATGAACATGGCTCTATTCCTCTATGCTCTACTCCTTTAATATAGAACCACATCATTCTTTTGTTCAATCATGGAACTGTTGTTGTGTTGTAACGCCAAATCTCCCCATCATTAAGCCAGTGATCGCTCCTTAAGCATTTTCCTCAACTGGTCTTTTATTTATTTTAACCAAATTTGTTAAAGTTTCGATTGGATTCATTTGACTCTACGTTGAATTGTTATTTTTTATGTTCGTCGTACTTGAAACCCATTTAGGGAGTTCACATGGCGTACTATTGTGTTGTATTTATCGTATATGCTAAAATAATACAACAGTTGTAAATATGTTGTTGGTATTCTTCATGTAAATATATTTTACGACTATACAACCTGAGCATGCCTGTTTTCCAGTGTACTATGTTGTATGTTCATTGGCAACTGTTTTTTGTTTACTATTTAACCAGATATATTGTTGTGTTTTGAAGAAATTTTGCATTTTTCTACAACATTAACTCAAGAATTAATTTTATTTGGTAAAATAATAAAAAAAAGGAAAATGGAAGGAGAAGAAACTACTTCGGTAAGTTTTTGTGCACAAACTCTTCGCACAAAACCGTAAAAATTTTATCTTTTTCGCTTCTTGTTGGCATTTTTTAATTGCTTGACGTTTATTTGACGTTTTTATGACTTATGATTAAGCACATACAACATGCTGCTCACATGCATAAGTCATATGTACTAATTTGTTAAATATAACTTTACGACTTATGACTTTAGGAGACCATGTGAATTCCCTAATTGTTTCTTTAACTTCTTCCTTTTCATTGACTTCGACTGCCCGCACAAATGTATATATATCTTTCGTTATTTTCTGAATCAAAATACCAATGCAATGAAACAGGCGCGACCGAATTATGATTAAAACACTAAAATACGAACACTTTGTTGCGACTTGTACCGTCACGCGCATACACACACACAAATGTTCACTTTCACATTTCGGGGTAGTTTTTCTGTTATCGATGCGTCACTTTCTTTGTTGTCGTGTTGCTCCTTGCATTCTGTTTATTTATGTATTTGATTTACAGATTCGCAAGGTAAACAACCGATCACAACAAATACATAAATTCACACAATATAGTTTTCACATTAAAAGATTATTACTAAGTATAACTAATTAGACTGTTTTAACAAATTTGTTTAAACTGTTCCGGCGGAAAAATATGTCTACCACTTTCGATTGTTGCAATGGAACTGATTTAAGATGTGTACGGGACCCACCACTCACGCTCTCCATTTTCTCTTGCTGGCCTCTTTTTATGCTCGCTCATTTTTTCGACTGCTTCTCTCTCTACCATCATACAATCATCACAATTACGAAATTGTGTCGTCAACTAAAAATGTTGGCAAACCTCCAAAATAAATAGATATTAAATATAAACTATAAAAAGTAAGAGATAAACCAAATATCAGTAGTTTAAAACTCATGCCTTTATTTGTTTTAATTTTCAAGCCATTTTTCTACAAAATCCAAATTAAATAAAATTGTTGCAGGAACAACAAGTAAGTTATTGCAGAAACGAAATGAGAAATTGTCAAAGAAGTCAAGCGTGAAATTTTTCGTTGCAGCGACTACCAAATTGTCGGATATACGACACTTTGCACCACAACAACGTAAAAAAAATTAACAAAAATGTTTCATCCATGCGACGAAGCGTTTTTCTTTCAGTGTGTAGCTCACAAGAAATATAAAAATATTCTTCCAAGTAAAAATAGCATGTGGAAATAACGGGTTTTTCAATAAGAGCGCTACAAAAGTTTTTTTAAATAAAACGAAACCGGTTTCAGATACCAATGAAATTCTTTATTCCGGTGAAAGTACGTTCGATGCCATAATGTATGGCACTCGATTTCTTTTGCACGGCCACCACGGGCACGCTTGCAGAAGTCCAGACGCTGAACCCAATTTTCGAACTGCTGAACTGCAATTTCACGTTCGATATTCGTACGAAGTTCATCATTCGTCGCTGGCTTGTTGGCATAGACCATAGACTTGACGTAGCCCCACAGGAAATTATCCAACGGCGTCAAATCGCACGACCGAGACTGCCAATAGACTTTGCCATTTCGTGTGATAACACGTTCACCAAACTTGGTTTCCAATAAATTGATTTCGACTCGCTGTTGGCTCGTATATCTTTCCATGATGAAATGCCAAACCTTACTGAAGAGATATGTCAAAAGAGCGGGAAAAAATATGGCGTCGTTTGCTGTCCCTATCGATTTACTTTTGTAGCGTCTCTGTTGAAAAACCCGTTATCTTTTTAGTAGTTGGTTAAAATTGAAGATTTACTGATTTTGTAAATTGAAATGATATATATTTGCTTCTAATTATTATTTATGTGTGGAAGGAAACACGCATATGCTTCCACGCAATTAACCAATTTTTGGGAGGAAACATGGACATGCCTCCAAGAAAGTGTATGGAGTTTTAGTGGGAAACGCACGAATGTTCCACGGAAGTATATAAAAGGTTGAGCTGAAGCACGCATATGTTATCACGTAATAGCACACATGCCTGCACCTAAACATTCTTATACAAAAAAAAAACCTTTTCCCACTACATCCCATGAAGGGATTGGAAAGAGCTTCTCACAACCAGCGTTTTCTTATTGTTCACTCACTGATTGGGACCTACAATTATTACACCGATTCCGAAAGGTATTTTGAGAAGCTTTTTCATGGCTAAATACTCGAAAGTGTCGGCGTCACTATCCGAGGTGACCGCCGCCGAAAGAATTTTTTTTGAATGTGGTCAGAGCAGGGATCGAACGCAGGATCTCATGTACAAGAGGCGCGCACACTACCCATTGCACCACCGACGGCCACATTTATATTTTCTTCTTATATTTTCATTTAAGTATAGCTGAGATTCGGACTGACAAATATTTGAACAACTTGAGTGTGTTCCAAACATAGTTGTTAAAGTGGCCGCCATTTCATCGTGTATACATTGTGCCGGCCGTTTTGGTCATAATATAATTTTAAATTTAACTTTTAGCAGATAATTTCGGGTATCACTTACCGCCGGGCTGTAAAAAATTCCATTGCAACTGACATCAGCATTACCATGAGCATAGTATGTTTTACATTTTCTGATAAAAGCTATGGGTTACAAACATGGGAATTGATAATATACATATTGGTACAACTGGTATATTGGACAAATATTGACATCTATTATCTTTAAGTTAGGTTATAACCTTGTCATCATCATATAGCATGGTACATTTTGATCATATTTTGATAAAAGTACAATTGGGTGGAACTCCCTAGAGATTGTTGCCCACAGTTGGATCTGTCACAAATGCCATTGCACCTAACTACAGTCTCACCATGTGCAAGGAAAAATGTTTTTTAACTCATTTCATTACTAACTAATCCTTTGTCGCCTTTTCTCCAACAGGTGCAGATAGATACCATGTACCAGTCAAATTCAAATTAAATTTCAAATTAATATTTTCCCATTTTAGTCCCTGATGGCACAGCATATTTTTCTTTAAGCCAATTAATAGTGGTGCAATGGTTAGTGTGCGCGGCTCTTGTACATGAGATCCTGGGTTTGAACCCTGCTCTGACCACCTTCAAAAAAAAAATTCCTTTCGGCGGCGGTCACCTCGTATAATGACGGCGACACTATCGAGTATATAGCCATGAAAAAGCTTCTCAAAATACCGTTCGGAATCGGTGTAAAACTGTAGGTCCCAATCAGTGAGTGAAAACTGGAAAGCGCACAGTTCAGTGATTGTGAGAAGTTCTCCCCGGTCCCTTCATGGGATGTAATGGGAAACCATTTATTTATTTATTAATTAATAGAATTGCCGATTCAGTTAAAATTTTACCAAATACAAATTCAAGTGGTGGTTGAATACTATAATATGTTGTTGTGAATTTGTATATCTGACTGGTCAAATCTGACCAGTGTGAGTAGCAGAGAGCAGTGAGTAGCAGTGTGATGAGCACTTTCATCTAAATACGCTGTCGGCCCTTACGTTTCAGTCTTACTTAAATATATAGAATTACTTTATCTCACCAGCAGTACCCTAGACAAGAATCTCTTTCAACTCTGTGTGGTATGCGAAATTTGTCACAGAGTCAGGCCTGTGTTCTGGTAGAATTGCAGTGATATTTCCCCGATATTCTGACGTCAAAAAACTATACTTTTCTGCAGCCCCTAGATCTTGTGATCATATTGCAAGTGATTTTATCTTGTGGGATTATCAAAACCAGGAAGTTTGCAAAAAATAACCGACAAACTTGGACCATTATCTACTTTATCTACAATTTACACGCACGTTCAGGAATATTTATGAATCACTGACTGTGAGAGTAATGCAAAAATACAGATATACACTTAAAAGATAGACTCTCTCGTTGCTCCCATTTTATTCTGTTACTATCGAGAGAGCATAAGCAGTGCAGCATACAAAGCTATATTTGTATCACAAACAGATATAGTTGGGTCCCAAAAACATATATTATAACATATTAATCATTGTGTCTCAAACATTTAATATTAATACCAAACACAATGTGTTTGGACACAAATACAATATATATGCGACAGGCTCTAAACACGTTTTATATTTGCATTCAAGCAACAACAAAATACAGATTTTTCTGCGTGCAGTTTTCCTGTTGAGAAGTTCAAAAAGTTGAAAAAAATATTAAATTTTAAATTGAAATTCTAAGCAGTACTGATTATAGTCATGAAATGAAATAATGCATCTAAGCTAGTAGCGGGTGGAAAACTGTAGGCACTGATCCACATTTCTACAAACGGAAGGCCTACAACTAACATATATAGCAAGGCTCTGCCCACGCATGTTAAGAGAAATGTTTCGGCCTATTCTTACAAACGAAATGCGACCACTAACTTACGACTATTTTCCATAACAACAACAGTTTGTATAACAGAAATATAGATCCTAATCAAAAACCTGAAAAGCTTCCATGAAACATATATTTCCCCATAATTACATACCAGCCACCTTTACATGCCACCCTTTGTCCATGACAAAAACGTATGGAATTTTTCCAGGTGAATCAGGACTTTGTACAATAAACCATATTAAGTCGACGTAGCAAAAGCAACCACATCTACTTTAATCTTAACCTCAGGTCCTCTTTATCAAATAGTTCATATGATAGTTATATTCCCAGAATATAACAACAAACCTGTCTTTCGTTGTGTTTCACCGTCTGCTACTTTGCCTCTTTCTCCCTAGTTCTCTGTATTTTGTATTCCCCAACTAATATCCTTGGATCCATGGCAATACACAATTCTTTTTCTGGGGCAAAAAAAAAACATGAGACAAAATGTATAAATAAAATTTCTTAAGTCTGTAGTCACAAAATGGTACTCTCACGCACTGACGCAGATGCTGGTGAATTTTTTGCAACAGACGAAAATTCACATGTAAAAGTGGCACATCATCATGTGGTATTTAAAAGGACTTCCATTAAAAAGTGGCGTATATCGTATTAAGGACGTGTGCAACAGCTTTAATGGATGGAATGATTTTCTTACGTTTTACGTGCGTAGTACGTGTAATTACTTGTATGACGAGAAATACAAAGGAAAAGTAATTTGTTTAGACTTCCCTAGCAATGTGGAATTTGGTGGGTGTTCTTGAATTGGAAGAGTATGCCCATTACCTGGTTAGTACTTAAAGGAACCATGTTTTTAAAACAACCAATTATATATTTGTCCCCTATGAGTTGTTTATTATATTTGTTTATCAACATTTATTGCAATTAGCAATCCAGAGGTTTGGGTTTTCCTCCAATACTGTGAGAACTAATGCAAATATTTTAGAATAAGTTTCAAGTAATATCGATGCTCTTCATTAATTATGCATCGACGAGGATTGATCGACGACGTGTGGATATTCCCAGCCCGAAAATCCAACAATTTTGATTGTTAACGTAGCCCCCGAAGTGAGCATGACCTTCATCGGAAAAGATTATTTTTCTGTAAAAGTGCTTATCTTCAGCCAAGCGATTTTCAGCCCATTCAGCGTAGCGGCAACGCACAGCATGGTCATGAGGATTTAGTTCTTAGACTAATTGGTCTTTTCAAGCCTGCATTACGAGATGTCGACCCCAAATTCTGAACAAAAAATTTCGAGAAAATTTCAAGTGCTTCAATTGATCTTTATATGTAGCTGTTCGAGCAGCCTTTTTGCTACAGCGGGTATAGTTTCAATTGAACGCACTGGACACGCACGCACAAAGTTCTTTTGTCCAGTAAGCACACGGATTGATAAACTAGCTTGGATTGATGAACTTAAACTGATCCACAAACTGCGCTGATAGCCACTCTATTTCTAACGAATTTATTTCATACGGAATTTGGAAGAAAGGGTTTAATATTTTTCAATTTGCAATTTAATTTGTCTGATTTTCATTTCTTAAACTTGTAACCTTTGACATATAATCTGTCGCTTAATAAGTGTCACATGGGCCATCTGCTTTGAAATTTGGGAGTTGAAATTCGAAATTTAACATGGTTCACCCTTTAGCAGGGTTCCTTGAAAAGATTTTTAGGTTTCTTTATTATTTTGCAAATATTTACATGTCTCGAAAATTAAATCAATTTTTTTTAAAAATTTTAAGAAATCAGCTTATTAGATATAGATTTGGTTGTCAAAAAATAAAACATCAATTTTTTTAAAACTTTTCTTTTACTTTCTTCTAGCATTTATGAAGAATATAATTATTTTCAAATTTGGATTGTTTTCTATCTACTAACAGTTGCTTTCTAGACAATAGCTCAATATATCTAGTACTATCAAATCCATGTAAAGGGTGTCTCAATAAGATTGCTCTTTTTAATTTAGTGTATGTTTTTAGGCACGTTTTGAGCTCTATAAGAAAGCTCTATAATTGAGCTCTATAAGAAAGAATAATGAGTTATAATTGTGAAAACTTATTACAAAAATAAAACGATTAATTTTATAATCTTCTTCTATATACTCGTTTCTATATAAAATTACTAAACAAAAAATTATTAAAACAAAAGAAATAAAAATTAAACAAGGATTTTTAGTCGAGAAAGTGCCCCTAATGTGTCAACCATTCGAAGAGTGGTCACAAAATTTGATGATACTGGGTCGGTTGTGGGCAGTGCCGGTCTGTCCCTCGAAAACTTTGCTGTTGTAAATGAGAGTGTCGCCGAAACTCCAAAAACACCAATTCGCCATCATTCTCAACAACTTCAAATTTCACGAAGCGGAATTTGACAAAAGACTGCCACCTTCATGTGTACAAAATTCAGCTTACTCCTGGGCTCAGACCAGTAGACAATGGAAAGCGAAGGCAATTCGTCCAATGGCTAATGGGGCAAAGTGAAGTCATTGCCAGTTTTCAAAAAAAAAAATCATCGTCGCCGCACATCATCTTCAAGCGCATGTCCATTTGAATGCCTTCGTGAATACACAAAATTGTCGAATTTGAGGCTCAGAAAAACCTCATGCAATCCATGAGAAACAAATGCGCTCACAAGAAGCGACTGTGTGGTGCGGATGTTGGTCAGGTGGCGTGATTGGGCCTTATCTTTTTAAAGATGAGGCCGAAATTGCAGTGACTGTGAACACCATTTCCTACAAACAGAGTTATTGTGGCCTCACCCCGACCACATTGAACTGGACGAGATGCGGCTTCAGCAAGACGGCGCACAGAGGGATTTTGCCGGCAAAAATACCCTTTTTCGAGTGTCAAATATCAAAAATGTAATGATGCAGTTTTGTAGAGAATTGTTTAATTAAGAGAAATAAATCATTAGTTTTTTTCAACAAATTTTGTTTTTGTACAAAAAAAAGGCGGCAAAGTCAACAAAATGAAACTCTGCAATAACCTGCCTCAGATTTTCATGCATTTCAATGGGCTGGAAACATAACTTCTTTTTGTCGTATCGATTTGGAATATGTATATTTGAAAAGTATGGTATTTCTCCATAAAGTTTTAATAAAAAATAATTGAATAACAATAACAGGTTAAAATATATTCATGCTTTTATGGTGACACTCAAGAAACTAAGTGTTTTTAGTTTTTCTTGGACTAAAAAAAGTTGGTCGTTATCGATCGTTGTGGTCTGGTTGCTAAAATGTGAAAGGTGGGAGTGCATTCGTTTGATTTCATAAATAAAATTCCAATAATATTTTATACTGTTGAACAAAGTTATAAATTTTAGAAAAAAAGTGTCACGAAATTTCATTACCAATGTGGATGAAAACACCATATAAAATGGTATATACTTGTAGGCAGATGTGTTTTAATGCTGTCGATAATAGAAACGTTAGTTACAGTTTTTTTACAGCGGTTGTGTCTATATATCATATCCCTAAAAGTATGCACTGAGAAATGCTGAAAAATTAATAAATTTTGATAATTTTATAGTACAAATTTGACTTTTATTTCGAATGATTGGTTAATTTAAAAAAAGGTAAACTATGGCCCCCTAATTTTTTTGCAAATATTCAAATATTCAGCTAACATATTAGGCTTTAGGTATTTCTATAGATGTAAGTGCTGATTTACATCTATCATAAACTACAAAGAATTATATCTATGTTTTCGAAAATTTTGAAAAATGAAAATTTGTATATGGGCGTTGGGCGTGGCTCTTAAATTTTTAATTTTAATGAGGACTCAAATGCAAGCATTGGCAGTAATTTTTATTGACGTAGATATGAAAATGAGGAAAATACAACGATTTTATATTTCACGTTATATGGGAGGTAGGCGTGGTTGTGGGCGAATTTGAACAAAAACTTGTTTTTTTTTTCTAATTTAGCAATATGAGAGATGTTTGCGAAATTTCAAAGCCCTAGCTCGATACCTTCTAATTTTTGCCGCGTCTTGTATGAAGAAATCCCACTGTGCGGCGCCACCTGCCACACCACGCAATAAACAATCAATTCATTGCAGCAACGAATTTCTGAACAAAATAATCTCTAGAAATCCAGATGTCAACCTGCCACCAAGATCGTGCAATTTAACGTCGTTCAATTTTTTTGTTTGGTGTTCGGTGAGATAGAGCCACACCTCTGTGAAAAAATCATGGAAAATTGCACGAAAAGAGTAATGGCCTATCATCAGGGCCGTGGGGCCATTTGACGGATATTTTATTCCATACTCAATCGGAAAATGTCTTCTTTACAGTCCAATAAAAAAATCACAACTGTCTCAGAAAATACCTGTTTTATTTTAAAATTAAGAAGTGGATTCATACTGCGCCACCCTACATATAAATATATAAAGGGGTTTCCTGTTTGAGTGATATGATTTCTAAGTGACGTTTCAGCCATTTGTAGTATGTCATTCTATTCAGTAACCCAGTGGTAAAATTTGTAATGAGGTTTAAAAATCATCGATGATCAAATGATGACAATATAGAAAAATGTTAAGTGATCCAAAGCTTAACAAATGGTAATGTGAATAGCTACTACAATCTTTGCTTACGATGTAAGGATGAAAGAATGAGGTGGGATGACAATCGTAATCTGGAAACGAAATACAGACGTACCCGGTTACGAACCCGCTTACTCTGTAATGGGGAACGAATGTGGTGTGTTCGTAGTATTAGGCGTAATAAAAGAACCGTTACATTTTTCTTTTTTGCCAAGTCGTTTATTTCGAAAAGTCAGTATTGTTGTGAAATGCCATGCGAGTGGACGCATATGAGGAGCAAAAAACTATATGAATTCAATTTGATTTGAACGTCCATGATTTATTTTTATATCATATTTTAGAACGGCATAAAATGTAATATATCATTTGCCTTCGCTTACAGAAAAAGCGGAAAACAAATGAGTACTCATTATAACATCATTACTTTTAAATGCAGATACTGGATTAGACCTCATTTTTAACCTCACATATTAATATAGTAAGAGGTAGAATATAATCGCCACCTATTCCTATTGCATTAATCAGGTATGTCAATGACACCCCATTAGCGTTTCAATTACACCGTAAGCAAACGCGAAGTAGTTACTTGATCAGCCTACGAAATCCCTGGGTAAATGTAAAGTGGAAAGTTGATCGAGAATATAAATGCATTCGGTCTACAAAATCATCGGGAATTCATCGCTGAAGTAATGATGATCTTTACCACTGGGAATGTTTACTATTTCATCACGGAGAGAGCAATGTTTACAAATTATTAAATTTTTTTATCAAAATAATCGTTTTTCAATTGCAGTTTTTCGTGCGCTGTTGCTATTTTATGGTCGTAATAGTCGTCCACCTGTGCTCGCTATTCGTCGAGTTGTTGCAATTTTGCAGCGTATATTTTCTTCACATAATGTTCAAGTGCCAATGAGACAAAGAACCGCTCGAAGTAATGAAAATATTGCTGCTGCTCAGGCAAGTGTTGCTGAAGACAGCAATTCTTCGAATTGCCGCTTGTTACGCCGTTACTGTTAATGGAGAGTGGTAAAGATTGATGGTAACCAACTTCTTATGACCGATATACATAGGAAGAAATTGATCTTGACAACATCTGGTTTAAACAAAACGGGGCTACGTGCCACGCAGCATGTGCAACAACCGAATTATTTGCGAAAAAGTTTAGAGATTCGATTATTTCAAGAAATTGTGACTTTGAATGGCCTCCAAAAAGTTGTGATTTAACACCTTTAGACAATTTCTTGTAGAGCTATTTGAAGTCATTGGTCTTTAGCAACAAACCCGGCTCTTTTCAAGCGGTATAAGTAATATTTAACATGCTATTCATGACATACCACTTGATTTAGTGGAGAAACTGCTCGAAAATTGGGTTCGTCGAATTCGTTCCTGCAAAAGAAGACGTGGAGGCCATTTGAAAAACTTTTTACTCAAAACTTAATTGTATCAATTGTACTTCACATTAAATAAAAAAATACATGAGGTGACAGGGAACACCCGGAGGGAACGAAGTTCCTTTCGCTATATATTATCTATTAGTTAGTTCCAACACGCCTAAGGCGCCTATTGAAAAATACTGTAATTTAAATGGACCTTTAAAAAAAGATACTTCTTGTAAAATGATTAACTTTTTTAAGAAATTTTTTATTTATTGAATGTATTTTTTTTATATATTTTTAGGTCCCTTTTGTAAGAATATGTATTATATTTCCCCGAAAAGGTCCTTTCTTTAATGAGAGGTACTTCTTTTATTAAAAGCTAAAGTTTTAAGAAAATAAGTGCTTCTGAAAGAAAAAGCCTCAGAGTATGCATTTTTTTTACTAAGAAGTACTTTTTTTTAAAGAAGTGGCACTCTTTTTAGGACGAGGTTTTTTTTTAAAGAAATTTACTTATTTTCTCAAGAAAAGAAAAGAGAAGTTATTATTTTATTTTTAAGAAAAGGTACTTTTAAGAAAAGTAATTTTAGTAAAAAAGGTATTTTTTTTAAGAGAAGGTATATTTTTTTTTGTAGAAATGCTTTTTTTTACGAAATAACATGTATAATTTTAAGAGTAGGTACTTATCTCAAGAAAAGTTATTTTGTTTTACAAAAAAGGTAGTCTTTAAAGAAAAGGTAGTTTTTTACGAAAAGTCTGTATGTTTTAACCCAGATATGCCGACCGTACTACATGTTGTACACCTGTTATGTTCAGGTTTCTGCGTTTAATGCGCTTCAAATTTTCTAATCTACTTGTTGTTGTGCTACAGAATATATCGGTCAACAAAGCATTCGTTGATAAGTTTTGTCTAGGGTGATTGCTTATGTGTATTTTTTTCGATTAGAGATTTCAGTTTTGTGAAATTAGCAAAAGTTTGAAGATGTCACGTAATCGGTGAGAAAAAGTTGTACATGCATATTTTATTGTTGTTGCGTTTCTATGGTTTTTTAATTATAATAGTTGTAAAAACTGATACGTAGAAAAAGTATATTTGAAAAAGAAAATTATGTGTGATTTCAGTTGATGTATATGCTGACGCACTACATGTAGTACGTTCGGCATTAGTGTGCAAAAATGGTGAAAACAAAAACTAATTTTTTTCCAGATTTTTAACATAAAACGAGATAATAAATGCCTTGGAGGAAAGTGATGATGATTTTTTGCAAAACTCGTACGACATCTCAATTGTGCTTACTCATGGTGCGAATAACTACGTCACAGATGAAGATTCTGGAGAAGAATATGAACTGAATTTTGAAAACTTACCACCCCTATTATTAAATACTGAGGCTGAGCTTTTTCGAAATTCTTATTCTAC
The DNA here is from genome assembly GCA_963931995.1 of Phaonia tiefii. Lineage (NCBI taxonomy): Eukaryota > Metazoa > Arthropoda > Insecta > Diptera > Muscidae > Phaonia > Phaonia tiefii. The sequence goes on along the minus strand of OZ008368.1, from coordinate 321,412,256 downwards.
TGATTCGGACAGTGAAGACGACATCCCACTTGCGTTATTGCAACAGGCCAAGAAAAGTAAATGTATTACGTCATCAGTAAAATGGGAAATTCACAATCTGGAAGACACTGAGCCTATTGTTACAGCATGGGAACAGGAAATTTTACCTACACCTCTTGAATTGTTCGAAAATTTTTTGATGGTGACTTGCTGCAAGTTATTACTCAATACAATACAATGAATATGCGTCCAAACAAAATGCAACTGCAAATATAACTCCGGACGAAATCAGGTGCTTTATTGGAATTTTGCTACTGAGTGGCTACAATACTCTTTCGAGACGCCGTATGTATTCGCAAAATGATATGGAGTTCATAATAAGAAAACTGCACTGTATTGATAACAACAGTCTGGATAAAACAGACAAGTTCCCAAAATTTAGGTCACTTTCACATATATTGAACAAGAGTTTCCAAAGTAATGCTCCGAAAACCATACAGCATTCAGTGGACGAGCAGATGGTTCCATACTACGGTAGCCACCAAATAATTTGTTTATTCATTTGTTTTATCTTTACTTATGTACACAAAATTTGATGAATAATAATCGAGTTGTATTAAATCACACGAAAATACTGTATTTTGCTTCCAAATGTGCCGCGCGTACTACATATAGTACGAACTCAAAATCCAAGTTAGAAAATATTTTTTCTTATTCTTTCTTCAGTTTTGTAATATAATCTGTCAGAATAAAGCCATTTTGGAAAACTACGAAGATTGTTGCACTAGTACGCCCATCGGCATATCTGGGTTAAGATAATCAACTTTTTTAAGAAAACGTACTTATTTATTGCTTTTTTCTTTAAGATAAGGTATTTGTTTAAGAAAATGTACATTGTTTAAAAATATCATAGGTATTTTTTTTGAGAAAATTTACCTTTTTGAAGAAAACGTACTAACTTAAGAAAGTGTTATTTTTTAAACTTCTTTCACTTTGGCGTTTCTTCATTTACTTGCTATGCGGTTCAAATCTACAATATGTAGTAGACAGGCTCCACCTAGAAAATTTCCTATTAAACAAAAAATATCCCCCATATGTTAGTCTAGAGACAAACCAAACCAAAAATACGAGTGTAAGAATAAGGGTGCGGCCAAATGTAATTCCATGTTCTGGGTTGTATTTCATGGATTTGCCAGTCTTGCACTTTGGATTTTCTAAATTTACTTTTTATTGGGTTCAAAACTACAATAAGTAATACACAGGCTCCACATAAAAAATTTCCCTTTAAACCAAACCAAACTAAAAGTACCCAATAGAGTTGATAATAATGGGTAGTAATAAAGTAGTTAAAAAGAATTTAATTAAAATTATTTCATTTAGCCCCCATCCCGCAACGTGCGATAAGAACTTCGTTCCGTTAAAGAAACATTTTTGTTAAAGAAATCGTATCACACAAATTGGAAAACCTTTTCGCTCAAAAATTGGATCATATTTCTCCTTATTTTTGAAAAATTTTCTTAATTTCCTTAATTTTTGGTGTTTTTTGTCGTGCACTGGATATCGACTGCATCTATGCTTCCCGCAACAATATCTTCGTTCTTATCTTACATGAAGGTAATCCATAATATCGTTATTCGTTCTGCTTATAATATTTTTGTTACGATTTCTGCATTTTATATTTTAAGGGCTACTTTTGTGTTCGTATTCTCCGTAATGACCTTATTTTCGTTAAATTTGGAAGTTAATGTATGAGAGATTTATTCCTCGAGTATACAAGGTGTGATGCATTTTCCTAAGAAAAAAATTATTTTTTCTCTTTATTCCAAATAGATAATTTAGGAATGTCACTCACAGGTATGACTAGTTTAGAACTCCGCGACAAAATTTTTTCAGAATAAATCTTTCTCTGCGTTGCAGATGACTTCAACAAATTCAAACCGGCCTACCGCAATTCTATTTTAGCTTATATTTTATTATTTCTTTTTTTGAACTGTCTTTTATGCTGGATTTACTAATATTATTTCTTCGGTGTATAGTTTACAAGAAATTCATACAACCATTTCCATAAAATACCAAACAAATGACATATTTAATAAAGCGTTCTGAATGTAGCTTCAACATGTGGGACTTTTTATTAAAAAATAAAATTTCCATCGAAAATATTTTGAGACAATAAGATGTATAATAATGAAGAACAACCACAGGTGAAAAGTTTTACACATACTTGGCTGTTTGTAAACAATGCAAATTCTTGGAATTCTGTGTGAAACACGTTGTTTAATGATGAATTTACATACAAGATAATAAAGTCTTGGTGTCACATTGTTTTCCAAAATATAAAAATCGTAAAAACCCAAGAAATAACCTTAATGAAAAGTTAGAATGACACATATGCAAATACCACTGGGGGGACTGAAATCAAAATTGGTAAATTCAATTCTTGATATATTATATTCGTATTTTCTTTACATTTATTTTCTTAGATTTTAACCCAACCGACACACAAGGACATAAGGATATCCCGCTGCAGCGGAGTAGATGGTGGCTGCCGGCAGAGAGTGTTTTATGACATTGAATTTACATGAATTTGTGAAACGTGACGATTTTTCTAGGGTAAAACATTTACCAGCGCCCCTTAATCCCTAGATGAATCTTTGTTGAGTTTTGATGAAATACAAAACAACAAAAACGAGGGAGAGAAAACCTTCAAGAGTGAATAATGATGAGGATAATAAAATGAAAGGCAGCATATGCAGGTTCAAGGTATGCAAAGAAGTTCATACACTTGCCGTGTTTCGAAACGAAAGCCTTCATACATATTTAGTGTTGGGAAACGTTTAATAAAAATTCAATTTATCATTTCAAGAGTATTGCATAATAATTCATATTCTCCGCCACTTCATAACATTTAAAGGTTAGGTCACACATAGCCATTAATGTCAAAGGAGTAAAATGGAAACAATGTATTCAATACTCCTTTAAGTATTGAAATGGGATGTGGCCGACGGTGGTTCATGAGAACGTGGGTTCGATCCCTGCTCTGACCACCCAAAATTTCTTTCGACGGCGGCCACCTCGCTTAGTGAAAGCTTCTTAAAATACTGCTCGGAACCGGTGTAAAATTGTAGGTCCCAATCAGTGAGTGTAGAACTAGAAAGCGCATAGCTCACTGGTGTTTGAGAGGCTCTCCCTAATTCCTTCATGGGATGTAACGGGAAACCATTTATTATTTTTTTTATTGAAATGGAATATTAAATAAATATTAATGCAGTATGAAAAGAGACAATATAAAATTTGCCTTAGTACATAAATATTTGATTCGTTTATTAGCAAAAGTATTATTATACTGCTCCAAGTTATAAATAGTAAATCACTCACAGAAGTAGTTTTTGTATAAGGAATGATCCGAAAATTGCAATAAATAACACTCATACGTCCTCTTTTATCACAATATGATGAAAAAATCGAAACTGAGGGTATTAGTCATTTGTTGACGCCTCAAGCAAACCCCCCCCACCCAAATCCTAATTTGATTTACGACTGATTTACTTCTGATTCATCTCACCCTCCCCTCAAAGCACAACAAATACCCCTTTAGCTGTCTTTGGGCAAAATGCGATTTGCACTTCATTATGAGTGATAAATAAGCCGCTTAGTTATATGAAAATTTGAAATAATGTAAAACGCCCACTACCAATCGTGCCGCTGATGAGTAAAAATAATAAATTGCATTTATAACTTAAGGCCATAAGAGAAAAAAGTCGACAGCGAAAGATATAAACGGTGGCATTAACATTAATAAGGCTGAAGACATTGATATTCATCCCAAACATCCGTACAACCAAACAACAAATCGAACTGAAGTGGGCTATTATCTCAACTCGCCAGCAACAATTTAGTAGCTCGTGCTAAATTTATTTCAACCGAGGGTTGTGGATGAAGTCTTTGTAAAGTGATGTGGGTAGGACTTGCAACAAGGCTCTGAAACTTGTTCTATATAAGTGAACATTTTTAAGTATTAGCAAGAATAACAGATAAATAATTCTCTCAACTCTATCAATATTTCACCAACACGAGTAAAAGAAAGAAAAATGACCCAATAATTTTTTGAAAAATCGCACAATTTTTAAAATTGGGTCAAAATATGAAAAATAGCCCAAAATTACACATGAAATTTACCCCAAAAATAAATGTAAAATGACCCAAAAGAAATATGAAAAATCGCCCAAAAATATTGGGCAATTTTTCATGAAAAAAATGGCCCAAATTTATTGGGCAAATTTTCATATGAAAAATAGTTCAAAATCATAGTGAGAATGAAATAAGAAATACATGTAGGAGTCCAGAGGGGCAACGAAAAATCGCCCAAAGAAAAATCGCCCAAAAAAATCCCATACAAAAGTGGGCGAAATTTCATATGAAATATCGCCCAGAAAGAGTGGGTCTTATTTCATAAATTGTGGGCAATATTTCATTTTCATCCTTTGGGCGATTTGTCGTACGAAAAATCGCCCAAAATACGTTTGTGAAAAATTGCCCATTTGGATGTTTTTTCATAAAATTAAATATGAAAAAAGACCCATTGTGGCCCATATTTCATAATTATAAATACGAAAAATGGCCCAAAAATAATCCGGCACAATTCCGAAATTTGTGGGCGATTTTTCGTTTTCTTATTTTATGTAAAACTGATATTGCTATTGAAGCGAGACAACTCGAAAACGTTACTTACCTAAACGCTCTTAGCAACCACCTACAGTTTGTGTTGTTTACGTTTAGCTGATTCTGTTACTGTGATCATTTCATTACAAAGCAAGATCATTCTGTACAGTAAGACGACACTGAAAGCATCATATTAAGTGCACGTAGTATTTACAATGGAAAATATGGAATATGAATTTTTTTGCCACACAAAAGTAAGCGGACCGCACCGCTTACTTAAACACAAAATAAAATTCTTTTCGAATAGAATAGCATGATTTCTTAAAAGAGACTTCACTGTAGCGGCGCTCGCTAAAACAAAACATGAAAAATTATTTCGGAAAAATCGCGCTTCAAAATTGCTCGATTTTTTGACTGCAGCGCTTACTTAAACACAAAATAAAATTCTTTTCAAAAAGAATAGCATGATTTCTTAAAAGTGACTTCACTGTAGCGGCGCTCGTTAAGACAAAACATGAAAAATAATTTCGAAAAAATCGCGCGATTTTGGAGAAATAATTTTTCGCCGGCGGCGCTTGCACCAATAAATTATGAAGCAATTATTTCTCCAAAATTGCTTGATTTTTTGACTGCAGCGCTTACTTAAACCCAATACAAAATTCTTTTCAAAAAGAATAGCATGATTTCTTAAAAGAGACTTCACTGTAGCGGCGCTCGCTAAAACAAAACAGAAAAATTATTTCGGAAAAATCGCGCGATTTTGGAGAAATAATTTTTCGCCTGCGGCGCTTGCACCAATACATTCTGAAGCAATTATTTCTCCAAAATTGCTTGATTTTTTGACTGCAGCGCTTGCTTAAACACAATACAAAATTCTTTTCAAAAAGAATAGCATGATTTCTTAAAAGAGACTTCACTGTAGCGGCGCTCGCTAAAACAAAACATGAAAAATTATTTCGGAAAAATCGCGCGATTTTGGAGAAATAATTTTTCGCCTGCGGCGCTTGCACCAATACATTATGAAGCAATTATTTCTCCAAAATTGCCCTATTTTCGGACCGCACCGCTTACTTAAACATAAAATAAAATTCTATTCAAAAAGAATAGCATGATTTCTTAAAAGAGACTTCACTGTAGCGGCGCTCGCTAAGACAAAACATGAAAAATTATTTCGAAAAAATCGCGCGATTTTGGAGAAATAATTTTTCGCCTACGGCGCTTGCACCAATACATTATGAAGCAATTATTTCTCAAAAATCACGCGATTTTTCGACTACAGCGCTTATTTATACACAATACAAAATGGCTATAAATGGCTGAGATTTAATCTTTTTCAAATATTAAACTTTTGTACTCCTACATGTATTTCTTATTTCATTCTCACTATGATTTTGAGCTATTTTTCATATGAACATTTTGCAGAAAATGGTATTAGATGACCAATTTTTCAATAAAAAATGGCCCAAATTATTTGGGCTATTTTTCATATGAAAATTTGCCCAAATAATTTGGGCCATTTTTTTTAAGAAAAATTGCCCAATATTTTTGGGCGATTTTTCATTTTTCTTTTGGGTCATTTTGCATATATTTTTGGTCTAAATTTCATATGTAATTTTGGGCAATTTTTCATATTTTGACCCAATTTTAAAAATTGGGCGATTTTTCATAAAATTATTGGGACATTTTTCTTTTGGGCGATATTTCATGCCGCCGAGTCCAGAACTTCAATATTTGAGAAAGATTAAATCTCAGCCACTTATAGCCAATTTATATTGCGGTTAAATAAGCGCCGAAGTCAAAAAATGGCAAAAAAAATTGTTTCATAGTAGATATATTGAAGCAAACACTGCAGGCGAAAAATTTATTTCTCCAAAATCGCGCGATGTTTTTGAAATAATTTTTCATGTTTTGTTTTATCGAGCGCCGCTGGAGTAGTCACTTCTAAAAAATCATGCTATTCTTCTATAAAAGAATTTTATATTGTGTTTAAGTAAGCGCTGCAGTCAAAAAATTGCTCAATTTTGAAGAAATAATTGCGCCATAATGTATTGGTGCAAGCGCGCAGGCGATTTAATTATTCCGGATAATTTTTGGGATATTTTTCGTATCTGCAATTATGATATATGGCCCACAATGGGTCTGTTTTCATATTTACTTTTATGAAAAAACATCCAAATGGGCAATTTTTCATAAACGTATTTCGGACGATTTTTCATATGAAAATTCGCCCAAAGGATGAAAATGAAATATTGCCCACAATTTATGCTGATTTCACTTTTTCTGGGCGACATATCAATTGAAATTTCGCCCCCATTTGTGTGGGTTTTTTTTTGGGCAATTTTCCATAAATTTTTTGGGCGATTTTTCGTTGCTCCAATGACGGGTCATTAGCAATTGTCTTGGTCTCATCAGGAAGGTAGCCCATACTCGACATTTGGATGCGTCCGTTCTCGTTATGGAGTGCACTTTAAATTTTTTACAAACCTCTCCATTAGGTGTGTCTATGTAAAGAATTCGAAACTGGGGCAGTACAGTTAAGTAGCCGCCTTGCAATAAGGAATCAGATTCCCATTATACTTCATAAAGCTATAGAGAAGGTCTCCTCACAATCAGTGAGCTGACGGCATTCTAATTTATAAAGTCACGAACCAGGATCAACAATTTTACACCTAACCCTAACGGATATGCCTTCAAAGCTTCTACGTGGCTACTAACTCTATAGTACCGCAATCAGAAGGAAGGAAATTAAAAGGGCCAGAACGGAAACTGAATCTATGATTTCATACACAAGACTCGCAAAAGCTACCCATTGAGCAACCAATTCACTGTATGTTGTTGCAATCGTATCGATGTCTTTGCCCCAGGGTGTATTCGCCAGTGGTTTGAAGATTTTGTTCTTGGAATGGAATTTATTCTGATATAAGTAGAGTACTTGGAGAAGGCTGTTGAATAATCGGATATAAAAATGTTTAGAGATATTACGTTCATTCTTCCCCACAAAGTGAGAAATATATAGAAAAAAAAAACCGTTTCCCATTACGTCCCATGAAGGGATTGGGGAGAGCTTCTCACAACCAGTGAGCTGTGGGGTTTCTAATTTTTCACTCACTGATTGGGACCTACAATTTTACACCGGTTTCGAACGGTATTTTGAGAAGTTTTTCATGGCTAAATTCTCGATAGTGTCGACGTCACTATGCGAGGTGACCGCCGCCGAAAGAAATTTTTAAGGTGGTCAGAGCAGGGATCGAACCCAGGGTGTCATGTACAAGAGGCGCGCACACTACCCATTGCACCACCTACGGCCATACGTATATAGATGACATCTTAGATTAAGTTTCTGCAGATTCTTCTGTAATGATGGACACCATTTTCATTATATTGCGTGATCTATGCATCTATGTCGTTAATAATTACGCTTGCCGGGATGCCAATACGATGATCCTACAATGAGTGTGACTCCTTGTCAAAACCAGAATGTCTAGCCTGGTATATCAAGTAGTATTCGTAGGACGCCATATGGACTCAACAGATGCTTATTTGGCATTAGCATAATTACCAAACCATAGTTTGGTAATACTGGACATTAAAAGGTTCAAGATGCCCTAAACCAGGGCTGAGTGCACAATTGTGATAAACCCCTTTCTCAAGTCTAACGTTGCGACTTTTGTTCGTGCAGCAGAGATGCACGCATCACAGTTGTCATGAAACCCTGCCCATGTTTGGTGGCATGCTAAAATATTTGAAAAAGCTTACATTGGGAAATAGAAGTCAGGTACATAAGCAGGTTTCTCTGTTTTGAGAAGGAATATAATTCGTGCAATATTCAAAAAATTTCGAATTACCATCAGGATTTAGCAATTATCTGTTCTGAGTCAGGCCCTCTATGGGTATTGTTTCGCACGATTTTCGCCCTATTTCTGTTTTGTACACCTTTTCTGCCACTTGGTGGCACCGAATCGATATTAGTGCCCCGAATCACACGTACATTCATTACTTTAGGCAAATACCCACAATCAATTCCCAAGTGATTTATTTGGTTCTGCTTTACAGACCAATGTAGTCATACCTCGTGGACGTATACGGTCAGTTTAAAATGTGCAGACTATCATCACATTAAATAGTACTTTCGTGGATGTCTTTATATTGAAATCTTGTACCACCAAAAGCTATATTTTTTGCAATGGCGAAATCTCATTCCGTTGCCGAAAGTGCAGCCATACATATTAAATTTACCGGTGTGTAACATAAAGACGTTTTCCATGCCGACTCTACCACCAAAAGTACCTAGAGCGATCTTAATGTCATGTCATGTCAGCAGCGGTTGTAAGTCTCTTGTATGTACACAAATTAACGAACTGTTGCAGTAGTTCGCTTTCATAAGGATGGTGGTTATACGCTCCGTAGCCCTTTGCGAACTAGAATTCACATCCAAAGTTAGGGGTTTTTTACGGCAGCTGTAGTAAACATTCTGTCCATAGCATTTACCGGAGAGCATTTCCCTATAACTCTCGAGGACACCTGCCAGTTGTAATCTGGCTCTGGAACTATATAGGTTTCTCAAATTGTAGGTGCACCTCCGCAAATCCCGGACATCTTAAAGTTTACCGCCGTCGTAGCTGAATAGAGGAGTTGCATGTTGGTTTACTAACTGTTGCATTTTCATTGTCATTATGAACGACCAGGATTGGCAAGACCAGTCCACCACGCAGGAATAGAGAATGTCCCATTAGTTCTTAGTGTTTTGTTCGCCGGGAATCTGATATATCTGAGGCACATCCCATTATACTCCGAGTGAGGTGTTCAATTGGAATTACAGTAAAAATTGTAATACGAATGACCACTTTGTAGAACCTGTCCTTGGTGTCATCGTTGTTATCTTCCGAAAAAGCAGGTACAGAAACTAATGACACGTTGCAGTACTTCTCTTTTATCTCTTCTGACTGGGTTAAAACTAGAGACTGGATGTCGTAGCCTATTGCTAACAATAAATCCGCATCCAAATTCAGGCATTTTTCACGGCACGAGTAGTAGATATCACAGTTACATTTCCATTGCATTTCCTGGATAGCATTTTTTAGCCTTTGCTTGATGGTTAATGAGAACAAAGTCCTGCGCAGCAGTGATTTTTGATCCTTCTCACATTTTACCTTTACACCGCTTCTTCGTATACCACTCGGACATACTACGTTACATTAGGTGTTGCTTGCAGGCGAGCAACGACCCACTTAGACTTGATGTACTCAGGGATCAATAGGTCTAACTCCGGGAATTAAGAAGTGAAGATAATTGGGAAACAAGTGTAAGACTTCTGTAAATTCTCATACAAACCGAATCCGAGACCCTAAACTACCTCATGATTTTTCATTCATTGTGATATTTTAGTTTTAATACCACTGAATTCCAAAAAATTCTAAAATGTGGCTTGAGATCTGTTGGCATTTGGGTGGCTCACTAATTAGTTTATAGTGATACTACGAGTGGTCAAGATTAAACTGTAGCCCCACCTAAAATCCATTTAGGTTTCTCTCAAAAGCTCCAGTCTAAGCCTACCAGAGGTAATTCTTCCAGATCCTTAAACAAATAACAACCCATAGTCGACATCCTCCTGTGGGCTAGTGCTCGACAATCGCAGAGAAGATGATGATTGGGTTCTTCATCTACCTCACCGTTACTCAGCAATATATTGAAGGAGGCATGTACATGTTGGCAAGCATTGTTTTCATGATTTGAAGATCTTACGATTTTTGTTTCTATGTTGTCTGTCACCTTGTGGGTTCCAGCAGTTTTCAACAAACAAACCCACATTTGGGTCACCGAAAAGTACCTTACCTCATATTAAGCCTTGTGTCTCCTACATTTAATATTGAACAGCAAAGACAATGCGTTTGGACACAAGTATACTATATTTGCAATGAGCTACAAACACGTTACTACTGCATCCATACAACAAGAAAATCCCGATTAGTAAGCGACGAGAAGGCATTTTCCATGCTTTTTAGTCTCGCCCGCATGTCCACCAATCAGGCAATCTCCCGTCAGAATTGAAACATGAATTGATACCTTGAGCATCTCCTTTATTATCATATAGCAGCCCTCTAGCAGAATATGCTTACAAGTCGCTCACGGTCTCAACTCATGCCAGCTGGAACTCCATTGATCCATAAATCCCTTTTCGGTATTATAATGTGTTATGGCCGATCGAATAGTGCTTCCACTTTCGAGTAGTCGACACGTGCAGGAATGTTGGCGGCGGCGCCACGGAATTATGCCCCACGAAAATACACCCTAAAGTGAATCTGAAATTAGGCCCCAAAAAAATATATAGAAAACAACAACAATAAATTTTATGGTTTTTTGAGGCCTAATTAAATATTTTTACTGGGGCTTATTTTCATTTTGAAATTAGACCCCAAATTTCAGTGCGAAAATAAGCCCCATTTAATTTTTGGGGCGTATTTTCACATCTTGGGACATAATTTCCTATTTGGAATTTTCGGATCTGTGTTGAATAATTTTGGGGCCTAACTTCATACAAGTTCCTTTAGACCAAACAAAACCAAACAGAATTAAAGAAATTTATATGAACGTCAAATAATAAAGTTTGATTTTTATTGGAAACAAATGAATATCTTGGACATTATAATATTTATATTTAAACATACACTTCCATAACGTCTTGCACAAAAGCAAGACAGTAAGGACAATTATATCCTTCTTCTTTTCTCCCAATTGCATCCGCTTTTAGTTTCAAATCGCACTCGTCGCAAATGATTAAGTGCTTGCAAGGCAATAGTACTATATTTGGAGACTTTTCTTGACACACGGCACAAAGTCTGTCATTGTTACTCGCTGAATTTTGAACTTCATCAACATTTTCGTCATCACTGGCAAACGTTTCAATATCTTCATCCTGGTTGTGCTCTTGAGGTAAATTGTCACTACAAATCCCATTTGATTCGTTTACGATTCTTTCAAGAAATTTCGCAACAGTTATCTTTGCCTGATCTAGCAACAATGTAGCTTCTGCGATTACAGACTCTTTGCTGCTTCTTCTTTTTCTTTTTTTACAGATGGTCCACCCTCGCCAAGCATATTGAAGTGGCGACTTTTAAAGAATTCTTCCTTTCGTATCGCTTGTACAAATTTGAAAAAGTTTAAATTTTTTTCTATTAGTTTCCCTATTACGCCATTGTACGCCTCTACAGAGGAAGTAGTACGCGTACTTTGTTTATAAACACTAATGTTATGGTATCCAATCTGAAAAAAATAACTCTTTAGTATAACAAGTAGAATCCACACAGTTGTAAAATACATACCTTTTTTAGCCATTGTTTTTCATAATACGATAAAAATGAACCAAATGTTCGTTCCCCATCCATGAATAACAATCTTGACTTTACATCCTGAAAAGCCGCGCATATTAAGGATGGAGGGAGCAAAGGTAGTGCCATTAATTTCTTATACTCCTTCATTGCTGATTTTGTAGTTCGTATGTACTGCAATAAAATACGATTCTTTGCTACATATCGCCTTAGAACTTGGCAGTAATGAAACCTAAATGGAAAAGACCAACGATCTTTCACATTAGAAACATGTACGCGTAAACATAATAAGTTATAACAGGAATCTAACACTCATATGCAGATACATATATAAATATGGGGTAAAACTTAAAAATTCGCGCGATTTTTTTGAAACTTAATTTTTAAGTTTTACCCCATATTTATATATGTATCTGCATATGAGTGTTAGATTCCTGTTATAAATTATTATCTTTACTTTACGTCTACATATTTCTAACGTTAAAGAATGTCTACAGTTTACTTACCAGCAACAAACCAGTTTAACTTGGGGGAACTGTTTTTGGACAGCAGTTCTCATTGCTTGCTCATAATCAGTAATGAACGTATTCGGCTCCATTTGAAATATGTTGTCATTTATATAATTCAGTAAATGAGCATATGCCGCATAGGTTTTTTTATTCATTAGGATGAAAAAAACGGGGAATATCTTAAAGAGGAAAAATATTTAAAGTACATTAACAAAAGCAACATAATTCAGTGTTTTATTTTTACATACTTATTGTAATATATAAACGGAAATTATACCCCAAAACCCATGCATGAAAATAGGCCCCAACTTTGCATAGAGAACAACAAGATGATGTATTGGGGCATATTTTCCTTTTTTGGGGTGTATTTTCACACCTTCAAAAACCGATAATGCAATTAGGCCCCAATACAATTTTTGGGGTCTATTTTCGTTTTATGTTTGAGGTGTAATTTCCTGGGGTATATTTTCGTAATGCAATTAAACCCCAAAAATGGGGCCTAATTTCATATTCACTTTGGGGTGTGTTTTCGTGGGGCCTAATTTCGTGGCGCCGGCGGCGGCACCCTCCAGCAGTTCTCCGTGTCCGACACCGACCATACGCTATTGCGGCAGTTACCTTAACCTGGTAACAGATGCAAAAGCACCGGCAACAAATATAACACTACAGCCATTGAATCAGTGGGACTTGTGCGCAGTGCACAATAGGGATTTTTCAAGAAACTTCTCTGCACATCAGAAAAACAGTCTTACAGCATTACTCGTCCCCATGTGTAAACCTATTAGTCAATCTAAAGTCCTCAATTGCATCAATGACAGGCTTATTGATCTAAAGTTGTTAGCAGCTATAAAAGAGGCCTTCCGCTCTTTGGGAATAAGTACCACTATTTTATTTTTATATCATCTCCATCTTGCTCCTGTTGTGTATACACCCGATGTATAACTTTATCAGCCAGGGAATCAATGGTTCGGCCACAGCCTGTATTTCCGAAGGTGATACCATATCAGAGCCGGAAAACTTAAAAGATTTGGAGCTACCAACAGCCCATTCAAGCCTAAATTTAGAAGCAGTTTCAATGACACCTTCTGAGTTATGATGAGTATGTCCATTTGCAGCGGTCTCCTCGAGAAGCGAGTTGTTAGTGAAATGGGTGTTCTTTAGGCGACTGAACAAATCTTTGGTTGGCTAAACTTTAACTCTACTAAACTTTAAGTTTGACACTTTAAAGTTTGAAAGTTTGAAGTTTCAATCTACTGCCCAGAAGAGTCCTTCCGGTACCCAATCGTTCCACTGCCTGACGCCAGTATTTTTCTTTGCCTTGCAGAATTGGATTTATCTTCGATTCTAATAACATCTTAGCTCAACGTTGTAATTATCCCAGTCCTTCTTGTATCTCGAAGACTTTGCTTTATTAAAAAGATGTCAGCATGACTTCATTATTTCCGCAAATTCTCCTTTCCAGCGGGAAAGCTTCTTTTGCCCCCTTGACTTCGTCATTCGGATTTCCATATCGTCAGCTGAGTACTATAAAGCTCGATACGCCAGTTTCACTTTTTTTAAACTAAGATTAGAAACAGTAGTTTTAAATGTTGCTCTTTCGAACGCTGTCTTGAGAATTTCGGTATCTCACCCCATTGCTAAGATACTCAGCGTCAATGATCCTCTATAATCCACATTCACCTCTAAACTTAAATGCTGTTTTTCTGGAAACTAAGTTGATGGCATTTGGAGCTTTATATTACTCAGCTGACGATATGGCTTTCTTTTGTTTCCACCTGAGCGGTGCGATAATAGTCATCATATACGAGTATTGGTTTATCTTGGTCCTTATTCCATTTCATCATCTTTACTGAACTTTTCAGAGGCAGGTGTCTTAGAAGGCGCGTACTTAAGCTAAAATTTTTAATATAATATCCGGCTTCTGTAAACCCAACAACGTTTTTTTGTTGAACATTGCATTTTACTGGAGAGAAATTTGGAATATATGGCATTTTTGACCTTTGAGTAAAGTACACTGTGAAACAAATAAAGGAATTTGTTTCGGGCCTCAACCAAAACAAACAATTGTGAAAGTACTTGGACGTAGCATCACAAAACTCTGCTCGGTAACAACTATACGTAACAACTTTTTTTTTACAGGCCGTAGAAAATTTTGGAGGTGGGCCAGGCTCCTATTTCATATTTTACTTCAATAACTCCTAAACATCTTGAAATATTGCAATAAATAAACCTCCGACAATATTGTAGCTATTTACCCATTTCACAATTCCATCTAATATATTTTTCGAAATCCTTAAGTTGTACAACTTTGGAGAACATTATAGAATTTCTGTGTTAATAGTATAGAAATTAGGCGGCCGGAAGACGGGCCGCAGGAAATAACACCCCAATTGCAAAGTGAAAATGGACCCCAAATTTAGGGTTTGTTTTCATTATGAAGGTGGCCACCAAATTACAAAATGAAATAGCCTCCCAAGCAATGATGAAGGGCCCCAAAAAATTGTGAATCCCGACCCCAAATATTTTAGTGGGGGCGGCTTTCATTTTTTGGTTTTAAACAGTTTAAAAATAAGACCCCAATAAGCGCAAGAGGACCCCAAAATAATTATTTGTTGTATACTGGTAAAATTTGGGGCCAGATTTCATTGACACTTTGGGGTGTATTTTCTTGAAATGTAATTTTAATGAATAGAAATTGCACCCCAGGAAATTTGACCCCAATAAAAAAAAATTGGTTTTGCTTTATCCGTCGATTTGATTAATTTCAACATGAATGTACAATACACAGAAACATTAAACAAAATAAGATAGAATATAATATTTATTTCAAATATTTGTCTCCCCTTTTTTTGACGTCTTTTTTTTGTAAAAATTTTTTTCATTTCTTTCTAAAACAGCAAAATAAAGTTTATTAAAATTTTTGTTGATCGTTTGTTGAAGCACCGCAGGTAAAAAATTTTTCCCAAAAAAATCGCGCGATTTTTTTTTGCAAATTTTTTTTCATTTCTTTCTAAGACAGTAAAATAAAGTTTAGTAAAATAAAGTTTAAAAAAATTTAGTAATATTTGGGTCCTAATTTCATACGTTATTATGGGGTGGTTTTTTATTAAGTTTTATAGTAGCCATACGAAATAGCACCCCGAGAAATTACACAAGTAAAACGAAAATGTTCCCAAAACATATTTGGGGTCCACTTTCATTGGGGCCCATATTCATAATGAAAAAACACCCCAAGTGTAAGCGAAAATGGACCCCAAATGTACGAAATAACACCCCAGAATTTCGTGTTGTTGTAACCTGTGTTTTGGTTTGGGGCCCATTTTCATTTTGCAATTGGGGTGTTATTTCCTTGGGCTCGTCTTCATTCCGCCTAGAAATTATAAGCGAAAATTTTTTAAAAAAAATTAAAATTTCTGAATTAGTACAATGATTTTGGAACACAAAATTTAATTTTTGTTCATTAGTGTATTTGACAATATTGTTAAGTAAATATATTAAGCATTACAACTTTGTAGAAGATACCAATTTGTAATTTGTTTAATATTGAATACATATAGGTGAATATTAAATTAATATGGTTAAACGCGGCATATCTGCACCAATTATGGAGCTCTAAATACAATTTTTGTTTATGAGTGTATTTAGAAAAGTTATCAAGAAATTTATAAGCAATAATTCTTTTGAAGACAGCTACCGCAATTTATTTATCTTTAAGCAAGGAATGTCAAACCATTTAAAATATGGGCAATTTTTTATGACCTTTCGTGAAATAATCGATGAACAGTGTCGTTTTTCTTAGAAATACGGAGTGATTCAGGAAGTTCCGGACAAATTTCTCCAACGTATTCCTTGGCTCATTTCATGAAGAAAACTCCACTAGGACCATGTCTGAAAATGCAAGGGTGCGAAATGGCAGCGGGTTCAAAATTTTGGGATTGGTGGTCGGAGGGTAGTAGAATAGAGTTGCTAACTTCTGAGCCAGTGGTCGGATTTTTTTTGTTTTTGGGCTTGTTGAAAAGAATCAATAAAAAAAGTACAAAAAAGTCAAATCGCGGAGATACAGAGATTTCGGAAAAAAAATGGAAAGAAATTCACATAACCTCAATTTGCTCAGCCAGATAGCACGTAACTTATGTTTTTTTTCTGTTGAAAGATAGGCAGACTGCCAGCCTTTCCAGAATGACCTAAACGAAGCCCAACCACCAATCCGAAAACTTGGAACCCGCTGCCATTTCGCCCCTTTCCATTTCGGACATGGTCCTAGTGGACTTTTCTTCATAAAATGAGCCAAGGAATACGCTGGAGGAATTTATCCGGAACTTCCTGAATCACCCTGTATATTAGAGGAAATTATGAAATGGGAAAATAGCTACAATATTGACGAACGTTGTAATGCAATTTTTTAAGATGTAGAGGATTTATTGATGTAAAATCTTAGGTAGGACCCTGACCCACCTCCACAATTTTCTTCGTCCTTAAAAAAAAAAATTGTTACGTTTAGTGGCACAACCGGGCGGGGTTTTGTGATAGCACGTCCAAGTACTTTTACAATTTTCTGGTTTGGTTGAGGCCCGAAACCCACTGTTGCACAGTGTTCTTGACCTTTTTTTGGAGACTAGTTTAAAGTTTCATAAAATTGAGATTATGACATCCCTACCGCCTTCCCCCTTCCATTTTTTAGTCTTTTTAACTCTCACGATTTCTTCACAGTTTTTTTTGGAATGAAGGGGCAGATAATTAGGGCATTCATAGCTGCGATTCATTTACGGCTTTAATTGCTTCTTCACTTTGCATTAAAATTAATTAATTAATTTATTTGCATTAAATTGAAAACAAAAACACAATATTGAGAAGAATAACATTCTATGTGAAATGTTTTCAGAGCAATCTATTAAATATTAGATATTTGAGGGTTTTGATAAAATAAAAACTGAGAAAGCCACCCTCGTAGAATAGCCCATATGAGATGCAATCAAATATGTCTCTCACTTCACGTTTTACCGGGAATGCCAACTGAAATCAAATCAGGCAAATTGATGACATTGCGATAAGACAGCAAAATACACACATAAACATAAATCCGCTTAAATATTGTGAATATTCGAAGGAGCAACTCTATACAAACTTGCAAACACATTATCAAAGACACCCTCCCACACACCCAAATAATACGAGATAACATATTTCAAATGTAGTTATTTGTAATACAACACATGTATGCCTGTGTGTAATGAAAAGACGAATGCGTTGGTTGCCAATGGCATATATGAAGCTCCAAAGGTGACAGTACAACTACCGTGGAGTGGTTGTTACTTGCTTGCTTATCGTATTAGCTTAAGGTGATATGCGGTGCTTATGGCTAATGACTCATTTTTCGGCACACGAATCTGTCACCATCATCATAATGCCCTGCCCACGGGGAGGGGGTGGTGGGGGCGGGGAGGAAAAAACCCTAACAAATATTATTGTAATCTGTTGCTATTAGTATTTACTAATAATCTCTGGACATTAGCACTATGACTATTGTGTCAGCAATATCTGATGACAATACACAGCAAATGAATTGGAATGATTTTGACTTAACGATAATGCGGTAAGATCTCAAAAGGATATCGAGATGCTATTGGTAATCAGATGCTCAAGTAAGTACTAATGTCATTATCGCATATAAATTCAAGGAAAAGCAAAAACTAATTTATTTATATGGGATAAAACATAACTCATTCTTAGCGAATTATTCACGAAATGCAACATAGCAATAAATTGAAAGAGACTCCTTTAGCTACAAAATCTGTTCCGGTTTGTCAACTTATTTCTCGGTTTTGTGGAATTACTTTGGGATATTTATTTTACCGAATTCAAGCCAAGGGAAGCAATCGTAAATCGTAAATTATACTGAACCGCATTGTATTGTTACTAATTCTAGCTTTATTAAAAGTCTTTTCTAAAGTACTACAACGTGGTACAAAATCTCTGAAATTCAACCAAACTTTACTACAGTGAAGTCCTGCTGTGCAGGATATTAATAAAATTAATTAATATAAGGGTGTCTCAGCAAGGACGTATTTTTTTAATTTTAAAATTAAAACACGGATTTTTTACAATTGTTATAAGTTTTTACTGGATTGTAAAGAAGATATTTCCCGATTAACTACGAAATAAAATATGTGACTGGCGGACCTCAAGGCTCTGACCACATGCCATTAATCTTTTCATGAAATTTTCCATGACTTTTCACAGAGATGTGGCTGTATCTCACCGATGACGCGTTGGATTTCGGATTTGAGCTCAGCAAATGATTCTGGTTTATTCGCATAAAATTGAGATATCAGAAATACCCAATGAAAAAAATCGGACGGCGTTAAGTCGCCCGATCTTGGTGGCCAATTGACATCAGAATTTCTTGAGATAATTTGTTTCCTGCTCTGACCACCTTACATTTCTTTCGACGGTGGTTACCTGGCTTACTATCGAGTATTAAGCCATGAAAAAGCTTCTCGAAATACCGTTCGGAGCCGGTGTTAAACTGTAGGTCCCAATCAGTGAGCATAAAACTAGAACCCGCACAGCTCACTGGTTTGTGAGAAGCTCTCTCTAATCCATATGTGGGATGCAATGGGAAACCATTTATTTATTTTATTCAATTTGTTCTGGAAACCGTTGCTGCAATAAATCGATTGTTTTATGCGGGGTGTGCCAGATGGCGCTGTATTGCTGAAACCACATATTGCTCAGATCCATGGCGTCCAGTTGAGGCCACAAAAACTCCGTTGTCAATGCCGTTCACAGTCACAGCAACTTCGGACTCATCTTCAAAAAAGTAAGGCCCACCCACGCCGCCTGACCAAAATCTACAAAAGACAGTTGCTTGTTGTGGGTGAATTTGTTTCTTATGGATTGCGTGAGGATATTATAAGCCCAAAATTCGAAAAGTTTGTATAGCCATTCAGATGGAAATGCAGTCCATCGGAGAAGCTGACCTTTTTTTTTGAAAAATTGGCATTGACTTCACTTTGCTCAACTACCCATCAAACGAGTTATCGAATCTTTTCATGGTCTGCTGGTTTGAGCTCCTGGGTAAGCTGCATTTTGAACGCATGAACGTGGAAGTCTTTTGTTAAAATTCGCTGCGTGGTGATTCTTCAAATTTGAAGTTGTTGAGAACGACGCCGAATTGATATTTTCGGGTTTTCGGCGACACTTTCATTTACAGCAGCAATGTTTTCAAGAGACCGACCGGCACGTTGACGCACAGGAGTCTTACTGCTCATAATTGAAACAGTTTCTTCAACTGTTGTGACCACTCTGCGAATGGTTGACTCATTCGGTACACATTCCCGACTGAAAATTCTTCGAAGATTGCGAGCGGTGTCCCAAGACCAAGTATCATATCCCCACAGTGTCATTGGAAACCTCATTAATATATAAAAAATAAGTGTTTATCAAGTAGGAAACAAATAAGTGAAACAATGTTCCTTGTCTTCGAAAATAAATCTTAACAATCCCTGCTTGGAAACGAAGGAATCAAATATAAAATGTTATCCATATATCGTCCCAGTGAATTTCATGCAAAAGTATAGGCTACCACAATTTTGTGTGACAACCACTGGTTCGGTGGAAAGTTTGCGATCTATTCATTATCTTAATAGATATATTAATGAATACGGTTAGAAGCCGTAACTTCTATATTACTGCATTGGATAATTGCGCGTTTGCAAGTGAATATATCGTTCAATATATTTTTTACACTTAATCTTTTCTTATGTTTTTGATGTGAAATTAGTCCAGTTGATTGAGTGGTTGTGTAATTATTATTATCGAGTCAATGTACAATTAAATCATTTGTCAAAAACATACAATAGCAATCAAATTCACGCACCAAAGGAATTTATTGGCGTTATGTACTCAGAGAATAGATGCCACACATCTGAAATACTTAAATTAAATTATTTACAAACTATTTCGGTTTTGAAATTTCAAAATTGTATGTGAAAAATGCACAGATATCTATAAAATTAAACTCAGATCTAATGCAAAAGAAAATTAGCATTCCTCAAAGGAAAATTCCATGCGTTGCAGCTACTTGTTTGTGTTTCTTACTAGTTCATGAATCCTTTTATACCAAAATATTTCACGTGCTTAATCGACCAATCATTTGGAAATGAATCAAAACCGATTGAAAGCAAATATGTGATCAAATTTCCCTTTCATGTCTTTGAAGTTAGAAAATATGCACGTATCCGTATACAAGATTTGTGGTACACATTGAATTCAGTTGATATTCCAACTTTCATCGAAATGGAGCGAAGCCATCGAAGAATTGAAAAAAATAATCACCTTCAACGACAGTTTTATTCATCAACATGTTCATTTACTTAATTTCCTTTGCTTGGCGCTGGTTGGATTCAAGCAAAATGTATTCTCTCTTTGCTCAACCCTAACATTCCGTGTGACCCAGAACAGAATAGAAAATCTGCTGTTGTTCGATTAATATTCAATCAATTTTATATTTCATTGAGTGTTTCCTGTTGTTGGCGACAGCAGCAACAACAATTTGTTGATGTCCACCCAGGCGTAAAATAAGTGTTGATTGTTTTTATAACTATGAAGTTGATTGTTTTTATAACTATGAAGTTGTCCATAGACATGGTGCCTGTTTACATTAATTTAGAAGATTTTAAGTGTAAAAGACGCTTTTAAGATTTAAGCTCCACAAAGGTTATAGGATTTATTTAGTTTTAGGGACGGCGACACCGTCGACTAATAGAATCTACCGCTTAAGTCCTCAGTTAAACGTTCGATTTTAAAAACATTATCAGTGAGTCATAAAGACACACGACAGAAGTGAAACTACATGTGTGTATTTGAAATAATTTTTGTATTCCACGTCTTTGTCCAATGGCTGTCAATTTACCTGTATGTATAGATGTATAAACATGTGGGTACATTCGTTTTAACGCCTTATTAGATAAGGTTTTATCTAAGCTGGTTCTCGCCATCTTGTTTTTGTTGTTGATATCGTAATGTAATCATTGTCATTCGTCTTGTACAGTGAATAATTTCGTATATGCGTAGGCATTTATTATGCTGGAGTGTCGTAGTGTACGCATAACCGATTTTATGCGACTGTGTTCTTGTGATTATGTAAATATGGTTAATGGACTTTTTGCCATGAGCTCTACGTACATGTTTTCAGATTTTGGTCGCTGTGTGCACTTTATGTAAACCCTTTTTCAACTTTCTGTACACTTTAGTATGGTTTTGTAGTTTATTGTACTTTTGCAGTTTGTGGACATTTTTAAACATTTGTGTACACTTTTGGATACAATTCTCGTACTCTTTTACACTCTTGTTGACGTTTCGTACTTTTGTGTACACTTGTTGTTACGCTTGTGAGTTAATACCGCTGTGGACACGTTTTTATTTCTGTCAACACTTCATCTACCTTTCTCTATACTTTTGGCCCCTCTGAGAACCATTTTTGTGGTTTGGTGTACACCTTTTGTACTTTTTTTTTATTATATACACATTGTATACTTTTGTGTATCTATTTTTACCCTTACGTACACTTTTTGTAACTTCGGGTACAGTTTCTATACCTTAGTGCACAGTTTTCATACCATTTTACACTTCTTAGACGTTTCGTACTTTTGTGTACACTTTTTGTACATTTATGTGTATATAGTTTTACTACCCTTGTGTACACATTTTTACTTTTTGCGAAGACTTCCTGTAATTATACCCTCCACTGTAAGTGATAGAGGGTATATATCAGTTTGTCATTCTGATTGTAACATATAGAAATAAGGCTTTGCGACCCCATAAAGTAAATATATTCTTGATCCTTATAACAACCGGAGTCGATATAGCCATGTCCGTCTGTCCGTCTGTTGAAATCATTCTCACGACTTCAATTGGCGATAACGCGGTTTGGTTTTTGGCCAGACTGTTCCACGTATTCTTGAGCAGTTTGGCATTGAAAATCAGCGAAATTGGTCCATTGGAAAAAATTTTATGATTGGAAACGTAAAAAAACTCATAAAGTTTTCACATTAATTTTTGTAGTTTTATACTAAACTACTCCTTTTGCAGTGTGGTGAATTTCCCTGTTGAAAATCTTTGTTGGTCTTTATGTTCATACATTTATATGAATTTTGTCACACTTCGTCTAAGGTGGCTGTGGCATGATGGGTAAAGGGTTGCGCGTTGGGGTGTGAGGGTTGTTGGTTCAAATCTCGTCCCAGCTTGTTTTTTTTTTTTTTTTTAACAGTTCTTCAAAAAATGGTTTTTTATTTTTAAAAAATGCTCTTTTATTTTACTTGTGAACAAGTAACTTATTTTTATTTTTTTTAAAAAAGTACATTTTCTTAAAAAAGGTCCTTTTTAAAATTTAATATTTTGCTGGTTAACACTAAGGTGGAGGGTATCAAAGATTCGGCACAGCCGAATTTAACACTTTTACTTGTTTTGTCTACACTTTCTGTCACTTTGACGATATTTTTTATAATTTTGTGTACAGTGTTTGTACTTCTGTACATTTGTTTAAACTGTTTGCACTTTTACGTATACTTTTCGTGCTTATGTGTATACGTAATGTACTTGTGTGAAAATTTACTGTACTTTTGTGTACACTTTCCGTATGTTTTTAGTTGGACTTTTTGTAATCCCGTGTACATTTTTTACACCTGTTAATAGTTGGGTACACTATTAGCACCGTGGTATACAACTTCATTACTTTTGTACTTTTGTTAAACAAGCTTTTATTTTGTGTACACATTTTGTACTTTCGTGTACACATTTACCCTTTTTTAACCACATTTATAGTTTTTCCTAACTTATTCAAATTATTTTTCTACCATTTTAAAGTTTTACCCTTTTCGCCCACCATTTTACCCTTTTTATCACTATTCATTACTTTTGCCATTTTGCCCCCGTTTTACCCTTTTTTACACATTCACAGTTTTTGCAGACATTCTTATCGTTTCCAAATGGTTTATCTCGCATTTTAATGATTTACGTTTTTTGCACACCCACCCTCCACTTTCTCGCTTTTATCAACATTCACATCTTTTTTGCCACAATCCTAAACTTTTCAAATAATTTTTTTCGCATCTTGAACATTTACACTTTCGCCCCCTTTTTTTTACCACAATTTGAAGATTTGGGTTCACAATCCTTCGATACAACTTTTCTCGTATTTTAGTGTCGTTCCCCGCTTGACACCTTCTTAACACCTTCCCATCCTTTGAAACAATTTTCTCCGTATCATCAAATTTTACAATTTCTTGCCTACTCATTTATTATTTGAAATTCGAATCATTCTTTTTGGATTGAATCGGGAGCGAGCAATATTTTAAATTCATTGACCAAAAAATTTGCCTTCCGAGCTAAAGATATAACTCGGGAGTTGAAAAGATTTAATTGTTCAAAAAATTAAAAATTAAACTCCCTTACCGATTTGAATTTTTCTTATTGCAAGGATTTATCCCACCAAATTTATTTAATGAACTATTTTACATTTTGTGTGTAATTAATAGTGACGGAACGCCTATCATACCAGAAAAATACACATAAAAACAACTGTCTAAAGTCCTCTTCATGTTCATTCAAGTGCATCACAGTGTATAGTTGGTATCCTTTACAAAAAAAAAACACCTAGGACCTTAGTTACTCACAAACATTGTGGGCTTTTATCTAAAAACTTTTGAAATATTTTCTTCAAATAAAAAGAACAAAATGCCAAAAACAGGAAAGTTTAAAAAGTTTTTCATCCAAAATATTTCGGAGAGAAATACTGAAGAACCACCACTACCAACTGATTCAGTGATACTTCCACTCTATGTGGAACACTTAGTGGATGCAGAAGTGGAAACATCAACATCAACTAGGAAATTGTATGCCGTTTGATTCCTGATAGCTACAAATGAGCGGAAATAAAGGTATTTTAGTTTGTAAGGTTGATTGTTTTTTTATTTTTATACTGTTGCGATGAAAATTATTAAGCAACAAGTGTTTGTGTAAAGCAACAAGTGTTTGTGTAAAGACTATATATACAGTCCTTGGAAAGGGGTAATAATATATTTTTTAATTGTGTTCTTTGCTGTGCGTGTTCCAACTGGCAAAATATATTAATAATGTTACTTCTAACAATAGTTTACAGTCCTAAGGCTGCAACTAATTTTTTTATGTACGTCATTCTTCTAAACACGAAATAAATAATTAAAAAATATTTATGGATAATTATTTTTTAGATTTTTTTAAACTTAATTTTCATAAATATTTTATAAAACTTAATTTAACATGACTGTTTGATACATGGAATAAAGGACGTTCTTGTGGTAAAGTCTATGTGAACTTACAATTGCGGGTAATATCTGAAGTGTAGATGGCAGGATTACCTTAAAATCACAGTCATATAATGAAACCTTAATTTAGTTGATGTAGAATTGTATGTACCCTTCGCGAGTACCAAATATTAGGTGGAGAGCTCCCAGTTGGTAATTCCTAAAGACATCTTGGGGAACTATTAAGTGAAACAACAGAGTCCCTGCTGGCTTGCCGATTCTCTATCACACAAAGTAGTTCATGACACCCCCTGACATATTCATACATTGGGTTATACGTTCCGCAGTTTCTCATTAGCGATGGCCAGATTATGACATGTCTCTAAAACGGCATTGAGTACCCATTTACCAATGGGTCTGCTGGTCAATGCGTCTGTAAATATGTTGTATGGTGTATCTTCAGGGTACTAATTTATTGGAATCTATGTATATTTGATCTGCTGAACGATAATTTAATATACTCTTAAATATAATATGATAAAAAGATGACGCCCCAAAAAATTTAATTTTTAAACGGTTTTCCAATTTGAGTGATATAATGATTTCTTTCAAACAAAACACACTAATTGTTACGGAAATTCAAATAATTTTTATTTAATTTGAAGGAAAACCGATACAATTAAGTTCTGCACAAAACGTCTTTCAAATGTCCTCCACGTCTTCTTTTGCAGGAACGAATTCGATGAACCCAAATTTCGAACACTTTTCCCACAAAAGTCGTATGTCGTGAATAGCACGTTCAGTATTGACCTATAAAGCTTGAACAGAGTCTGGTTAACCAATGACTGCAAGTAATCCCACAAGAAATAGCCTAGTGGTGTTAAATTACAACTTCTTAGAGGCCATTCAATGTCACAATTTCTTGAAATAATCGAATCTGCAAACTTTTCTTGCAATAACTTAAACTTTTCTTGCTGTGTGGCTATAGGAAGGAAGATCGTAGTTGGAGTTCAATTGAAGGTTTCCGAGACAAAAAATGAGAAACTATTTCTGGACCGATTCAATCATATTAACATATAAATTGTACTGAGGGTCTCAGACAATAGAACCTATGCGAGGTGACCGCCGCCGAAAGAAATTTTTTTATTTTTTTTTAAGGTGGTCAGAGCAGGGATCGAACCCAGGATCTCATGTACAAGAGGCGCGCACACTACCCATTGCACCACCGACGGCCGACGTAACGTAGGGATCCGAAAATTCCTTCGCCCAACGTTTAATAAAGTTCAGAACGCCATAAGCCTTGTTTACCATCGTAATTATGTGGGAGTTGAAATCCAATTTTCTGTCCAAGACAATACCAAGATCAACAACTGAATCCAGCGATTTAAGAACATTGTCATCTAAAATTTATTTTGCCGAAAAGAATGATGACCTAGAGAATAGCATATGCTTACATTTCGCAAAATCAAGATCCATCAAATTGGCTTCGCACCACGTCTGGAAAGTAGACAAATCCCTCTGCAGTAAAGTATATTGAGAAGAAACTTTGTAAGAAAAATAGGTCTTTACGTCATCAGCGTGCATTAACAATTTAGAGTGTATTATGTAGGCGGTTAAGTCGTTAATGAATTACAAGAATAGAACCGGGCCAAGATGACTGCCCCGAGGCACCCCAGATGACATAAAAATAGATCACCCATTAAGTAAGAACTAATCCAATTCATCATGTTACAATAAAACCACATTGCCCTGAGTTTATATAATAACAAATTGTGGTTAACTTTATCAAAGGCCTTACCAAAATCGGTAAAAATCACATCAGTTTTATCTTCATTAACCCCAGTCCTTATACCCAGCTTTTACGTTTTTTAATGCGATTTTGTAGCTGCCTATATTCACGAACATTGTAGGTGGTCACAAGAAGACAATGTCATCGGGATAACGTCAACACCCTATTCTGCCAGCATCCTAAAAAGTCAACAGTTTTTTATTGACCAATGTCAATGTAAACCAAATCAACCAATTTACATTTAATCTATTCTAACATTGCTGTCAGTGGTGCAATGGCTAGTGTGCGCGGCTCTTGTGCATGACCTTACATTTCTTTCGACGAAGGTCACCTCGCTTGGTGCTGGCGACACTATCGAGCCATGAAAAAGCTTCTCAAAGTACCGTTCGGAACCGGTTTAAAGCTGTAAGTCCCAACCAGTGAGTGTTAAACTAGAAAGCGCACAGCTACCCAGTTCCTTCAAGGGCTGTTATGGGAAAATATTTATTTTTTTAATTTCTACAGAGTGAAAACTTTACCGTGGACGAGCAGTTGTCCCCTATCGTGGTCGTACACATTTCGCGCAATACATTCCAAACCGGCAAAGTGTGCTATAAAAGTGTGGTGGTTATGGGATGCCAAGAACTCTTACCAACTGCGCGGGCAAATGTATACCGGCTAAGCGGTTACGGGGCGGGAAAGTAATCAGGGTGAATGCGTTGTAAGTATTTGGTAAGCCGTTTTCGTTAAAGCGGGCGTAATATTTAAATTTGTTTACAAACCTCAATTTATTTCAAAACTTATGATCGGAGAATTTGACAGCAGTTGGAACTGTAGAAATAAGTCGTTTCTACCCAAAGAAATGTTGGCATATTAAGGTCGCCCCATGGAATCGGCAGTTTTCGGTTTTATGCCCAACATTTCCATACCCAAAAGCATTATTTTATCATGTAGTCTATTCATAAATTTGCATTAAAACTACACCAAGTACACCTGTACTTGGGAGGTCTCGACTTTGGGTGCTCATAGCTCCTCAATGCCTTGACCTTTGACAGCAGTTGAGGTGTCAATAATCGTAGATTTTCACTATTTTCCTACCTCTGGAGGTTCAGTAAAAAATCTTAAGCGGTTTTGGATGTACATTACAAGGAGATAAATACTGGCCACAGCTGTAACCGGGTATAAAGAATAGGGTTAATAAAGCCGTCAATAATAGAAGAGGAAAACTGAAGCAAATTAGTTACTGTGGAACGGCCCTTCCGAAAGCCAAGTTGACATAGATCTAAAACAGAGGAATCGTGATGACAAATTACCTCTGTGAATAACTTCTCAAAAAGTTTAGGAGCCGCACTCAATACAAGGTTCATTTCGAAAGAAGGACGGACCGGTGCTTGCTCTAGACAAAAACCCACACGAAACTGTCAATTTAGGTGAATGTAATGGTTATTCGTGAATAATTTGTGGATTTTCTTGGCACCAGAATCGAGTGAGATGAATTCATCGGAGAAGATGATTTTCTTTAAAAAATCGTTTTCGTTTTCAAGTTGTTCCAAGACAACATCAGCAAATTTATGACGTTTATGGTAGTCCAATGGCTTCAGTTCTTGAGCGATAACAATTTTATATAGCTGCAAGCCCAAATGCTCTCTCAAAATCTGGCAGGCTGTGGTTTGAGACAATCCCAATTGTTGAAAACGTCTCGGAATCGACAATTTGAGGTCTTCAGCAACACTTGCCTGAACAGCAGCAATATTTTCATTACTACGAGCGGTTGTTTCTCTCATTGACACTTGAACTTGTGTAAGGAAAATGTACGCTATTAATTTGCAACAATTCGACGAATAGCGAGCACGGGTGGACAATTATTACGACCCTAAAATGTGAGTTGCAATTGGAGAACGATTATTTTGACAATAAAAAATTATTTTGATAAAAAACATAATACAAATGGAAATCACATCACTCAAATTCAAATATTTTTGATACAAGATAAGCAGTTTGCATATGAAAGAAGTTTCTTCTATCGACATGCAGCATTGGGCTTAATTGGAGTCATGCCATAACGCTGAAAAATAAATTGGATCGACTTCGATAGATGTCTAAAAATTTATATCACGCATGTCTTACATACATGTTTGTCACTTACTACAATGGCCCTAAGGAACTACTGCTGGTAATATCTTCAAGACATAATATTGAACTGGGCGTAATTTAAATTTCGCAATTAAACTGTATTTTCAGATCCAAAATCACACAAAATCACTGCGCGGTCATCTGAAAGTACACCGGAAAAAAGCCTCATTCATTGCCTAATAGAACCCCTCTCTACTAATCTGAAATTTCAAACTTTAAAACATCAAACCGAACAAAAAAAGCCACCGCAAAGAAAATATGAAAAACGCTTGCAGTAGTAAAATGTACCTTCAATAGAATCCAATAAGCGTAAGGAATAATGTAGCTGCTTTAAACTTTTGTAATAAACAACGTCTGATGGGAAAATTCACGATATTGGAACAAAAGAACAAGTACACAGTGCAACACGAAAAAATATAACCTTATAAGGACACCACTACGTGATAAAAGACCAAAACACAAAAGACCCGTGTCTCCCAGTTTTGCCCAAAGTCATGTACTTTTTTATATGGGCCCCTAAAGATTTGGGGCTGCGGTGTAATTTTTGTCAAAAAAGTGACCATTTTATGCTTGTCATAAAGAACAAAAATTGTGAACATATAAAATGAAAAAAACTTCTTCGTCAAGGTCAAAATAACAAAAAAACCTTACAAAATTCGATTTTTTTTAGCTTTTTCCCCCTGTTCAGGTCCACAGGTAGCAAATCGTTCAAAATTCAGGGAACAATCAACCACACAAATATACCAAAGATCTCAATAAACAACTTTTTAGAACATATGATCTTCCTAGGAATGATTCTTAACACCGTTTAGGTGGCGCTTAAGTAGCGTCTAGGTAGCCGCAAAAGTGAAAAATTTCCCGAAATTTTCTTATTTCATTTGTTTTTTCTTTACTTCAATATTGAGATACTTGCTATCTATTACAAAAATAATAAAAAAAAATATTCGTATTATGTTTATAATGTTGATGGCCCTGACGTGAAAATCGCACTCTCTTAAGTTGTGGATCCAAATCGTCGTCCGAAACGTCCGAATCTGACTCTGGTTCAGAACTTATGGTGTCCACAGGCACGTTGCTTCCAGGCTGCCCTCCATCATCAGCTTTTTCTTCTTCAAATACTTCAGTAGAGCCTAGAGAACATTTCCACCGCCATACACACGCTGGAAAAAATTGTGCCTGTAACATTATGCAGGAACCAGTAGTACGAAGACACTCGCGCATTGTCACGGTTTTCAGCGACATCCATGTACTTATGTGCAGGCATTATTTTCATGAATTGCATAATGCTTTCCCGCACTTTTGTTGCCTGTCAAGTTTTTGTTTTCAGCAGATTTCAACAAACAAAGCCATATTTATGTTACAAAAACATATATTAATGATTGTGTCTCCATCGTGTAATATTAAATAGCAAACACAATATGTTTGGACACAAGTATGGTATTATTGCGACAAGCTACAAACACGTTGTATTTGCATTTAAACAACATAGCAAAAATACAATTGAAGTCGATTTTAAAAAAAAAATCATCATCATAATTTTTTGAATTTCTGCAGCAGACAACTGATTATTTACTAAGGTGATGTTGATTGAAAAACACTCCCATTGCTCAAAATGCACTTCTTGAAGAATGACAAATTTCACTAAAGGTTTGTGTCACTTGTACACGTTGTTCTACTGAGTGTTGCGCCATGAGTAAGTTTGCAAAGTTTGTCTGAAAAAAAGAAAAAGAAATTGTATGTCGCACATAATTCCTATTCAATATCTGCATTACAATTGAGACACCCTGTATAAGTATAACTTAAATTTAGTATCGTCAGGTAAGAAAGCGGACCTAGCTTTCAAGTAAATTTAAATTATATAAATTTTTCAGATTGTCGTAGATAAAGCCTTATCTATATGCTAACAAAGGAAAAGAGATAATTAAAGTTCCCACCAGCAACCTTTAAGAGTGGAAAATAATCCTCAGGTTCTGAGAATGTTATGAGAATGTAGTGCATAGAGGATTGTGCTTCCGAGGAGATGTCCATATCTTTGCGAATATTATTTGAATGTCCAGAAAAGTCAACACAAATTTGAGTACAAATTTGAAAATCTGTTTTAAATTAGAGTTTAATTGCTCTTAGATAAATCGTGGACTCTTAAAAAAATCAGTTTGTTAAGAGAATGGGTGAGTGCCATCAAAACAGAGTGTATCTCCTCGAAGATATACGTTAAATTTCGTCGACCCTTCAAATAATGCTGCACGACGTCTGAAATCTTCAAATTTATACACACAACAGGAAGATAAGCATCACCATATCACCACTTCCACTAACTCGTCCATTGCGTCTGACAGTTTGCCCTTTGAATAAAAGCAGATACAATCTTGTGAGCATCCCAGCGGCGGAAGTTATGACTTGGAAGGCCTGAAATCATCTTCAACCTGACCTTTCTTTAAAATACGGAAGGCCTTCCCTACACATTGCCTCCTCCTTTCTTTTTAACATTGCGTGAGATTGGGAGGCAAGGCCTTCCTTGCCCATTGCCTAAAGAAGGCCTGAGAAGGCATGCAAAGAGGAACGCCTAAGAAGGGATTTATTTTAATTTATTTTTGTCTTATTCTTTGAACGAGCTAAGATCTTTTATTTGTTTTGCTTATTTATCTCCAATATTTCGTCTCCACATTGGGCGACTTCTTCTGGGAACAAATATTATGTATTTTTTTTTTTTTTTATTCAAAGGATAAGAATAAAATAATTTATTTTATCACAAAATCGTTATCCAGTTCTACATATTTATGTAGGGGTATGTATGTATCTATCTTAGAAAGTTGTACCACGTCCAACTTCAAATTGAAAATTTTAAAAATACCCTGGAAAATATTAAATAAAGAATATAATTTTAAAATTTGTTTGAAATTTGCACTTAAATTACGGTTAAAAAAATCGGAAAGGGAATTTCTCAAAATTTTAAAAATCTTCTTCTTGGCTATTTATATCTGATGAAAAAGTTCATGCATTCGGCAGGCCTTATTTTAGGAAGGTCTTGCGACTTCCGCCGCTGGGATCTTACACTTTTCTACTCGCACACTACCTTATGCACATAGTATAGATACGTGTATTATTGCAAACAAATGGGGTGATAAACGGATATAAAAAGAAAACAGACAAAACAGCGAAGCCAGTTCTCAAATAAAACACCAAGCGGAAATAAAAGGAAATGCCACAAGCCGCAATGGCTGTAACGTGTAGCAGTGATAGACATAAAAATAATGATTATGGTGGAATTTTGTGTTTGTATTTTGTATTTATAGACTCTTAAATGATTATTTTGCGGTAATCATAACAATCAGTATTCCTGCAAGAAGCGGCAGCCAGCAAAGACATTTGCAGGTGTCGTTTCCCTTCTCCCTTCTACACAATTGCCCTTTAACACTTTTGTTTCCTTGTTTCATACGATTTTTTTATTTGGCGGTTGAATGCGTATTTTGGGTCGGTGTTTTTATGAAAATTCCTTTGCATATATTACGAAAGCGATTTTGATTATTTTTATTTCATTTGTTGTTTTAACGTAAATTCCCTTTAGTTCCACTTTGCATGGTAATGAAAAAAAATACCTACGGGCAAAATCCGCAACTGTTGTAAAATTAATTTTATACATGTAGCAGAAGCTGTTTCGTTATTTCAGGAGTACTAGGAGAACATGTGTTTGCATAAATATCACAGATTGTAGATTTTGAAAGGAATTGCTTGGCAACACCTGAAGTTTGAATATTTTACCAAAAGGATATAGAATTTTGTTTGCAAATCCATTTGTTTGCTTTCATTAGTTTTAATAAAGCTGAACTAACTAGTAAGCACAAAAGGTGAAATGGGATTGGAAATTGCAACTTAACAGAATTTAATAGTGGAACAATCCATTAATTGTTAAACCGCTACTTCACATGTTTGTAATTCGTAATCTGGTTCGAGATTATAATTGCTATAAAAAATCAGTTAGAGTTTTTAATGGAAAAAATATTTAAAATTCAATAAACTTACTTTTTGGTTAATAGTTGTAAATATTGTGAAGTAATTTGTAAATCTTATAAAATCTATGTCATAATAATTAGTATTGTTCATACCATTAGATTAAAGTATTATCAATTTAGGAAATTATTCATTTATTTATTATTTATATCAAGCACAACACGACTAAGTCTTATAATTACATATGCAGGATTTTTCAATGTGCACAATTAGGTTGCAGAAAATAAAAACATGTTAAATTTAACTAATAATAATTGTAATCATTAGTGCAATGGTTAATGTGCGCGGCTCTTGTACATGAGATCCTGGGTTCTAACCCTGCTCTGACCACCTTAAAAAAAATAAAGTAATTTCTTTCGGCGGCGGTCACCTCGCATAGTCACGGCGACACTATCGAGTATATAGCCATGAAAAAGCTTCTCAAAATACCGTTCGGAATCGGTGTAAAACTGTAGGTCCCAATCAGTGAGGGAACACTTGGAAGCGCACAGCTCAGTGATTGTGAGAAGTTCTCCCCGGTCCCTTCATAGGATGTAATGGGAAACCATTTATTTATTTTATTTACGTTAGACCGACTCACTTTGTATTGTGGGAAAAAAGTTTTTTTTGTGTCGACCCCTTGAAATGTACCTTGGTTTGTTTTCGGATGATTCCCAAAATATATCGTGTCTAGCATTAAGATCCCGTGAGCTGGGATGTTTTTAAAAAACCAATATTTTTAGTTTTTCAAAGAAATTTGTACTTTAGCTAAAGATAATGTATACAATATTAGTATCATGTAAACGTAATTTTTATGGCGCGACCAACGGTAAATCACGTCCCCGAATGGAAATATTATAAAACAAACACAAATAATTAATACACGCTCTTCTTGCATGAACTAGAGTTGTATATAAGTATACTCATACTGTTTGTGTGCCAACGCATAGTGATAACTAAGGCATATTTGAAACCTTCTGAAAACAAAAATGCGAGAGACAACAAAGAAAGGAGAAACAACAGAGTAGCTGTTTCCATTTCATTAAATACGTAATGCATTCAGCAAGTAAATGTAAAAAGGGTAATTTTAAATATTTTAATTTTTTGTATTAATTATATATTTTAATTATAATAAATAAAGAAAGAAAGAATAACTCGTTTCTAAATATTATTATGTTTGGGAGAAAATATGCATATGTTTCCACGTAAGTAAATGGAGGTTTTGGGGAAACACGTGAATGCTTCCACGTAAGTGTATGGATGTTTGGGATGAAGCACGCATAATGTTTCCACGTAAAAGCATACATATTTGTCAGTAGACATACTAAAGTTTGCATTTAAATAACCTGAGTTTGAGACTTGCAAACATATAAATGTTTGAAGTGTGTTCCAAACATATACCTGGCTCCTGCAGAATATATTTGGGAGAATATGTTACAGACGCCGTTTTTTTTTCAGCGTGTACAACAATGTTGTCCAAGTCACACGAAAGGTTTGATACTTATTTTACCCTGATTGGATCGTAAAGATTTCACTGTATTGCATTTTTGGTAAACCGATTAATAGTGCGAATTTCAAAACGGTTGAAACACGTATTTACATATTTCAACTAAAGACTAAAATATGTTAATCTGACATTGGAATCAGAAAAATCTCCTTACTACACTTAGAGAACTAATTGCTTGAAAAGAGGTTGTAGCAACCATAAATTCGGCTGTTACCACCGAATTGAGGTTGCCACAACCGAGTTGAGGTTGTTACGACCGAATTTAGTCCCCACAACCGAAATTCGGCTGAAGCAACCCCGTTTCTTATTTGATTCGGTTGTGACAACTGAATCTTCAATTATATTCGTTCAGTCAACTAAATTTTCTAAAATTTCGGTTGGTACAACCGAATTTGAAATAAATACGGATGCAAGAACCGAAATTGGTACCAAATTCAGTTGGAGTAACCGAATCTGGCATTAATTCGGTTGTAGTAACCGAATTTGGCATCAATTCGGTTGTAACTATCGAATTTGGTATTAATTCGGTCGCAGTAACCGAATCTAGATTTAATTCGGTTGCAACGACCGAATTTGGCGTCAATTCTGTTGCTGTAACCGAATTTCTCATGAATTATGTGGGTACAACCGAATTCATATTCAATTCGGTTACCACGTCCTAATGCCATATATTTAACATATGACGTTTAAAATTCTATAATCAAATGTTATTTTCAAAGGAATTAAAAAATTTCAAAATTGTTTGCTGTTATTACGAAAGGTAAGTAAAATATGTTTTGTATTAAAACGTCTTATTTTGCAGAAACTATTGAAGCAGATATCAACAGTTTTCAAATTCTTCATAGTCGGTCATGTGAGATGTGCTGCAATCATCTGTACACAAAATTGTTTACGACATAAATCAATCGATACATCAGCCGAATGTCAGAATTAGTGCGGTGTCCCGTGATGGCCGGGACTTGAAAAAGGTCGGAAGAGGCATGAAAAACAAATTTATTATTATATAGATTACCCAATATGTATGACTTTATTTTCTCGCTTTTTGAATTTTTTATAAGAATACAGGAAAATAAATCATCATTTAATAATAAAAAACGTTAATAATTAATTTGTGACACTATCTAAATTCGGTTGTAACAACCTCTAATTCGGCTGTGGCAACCTCTAATTCGGCTGTGACAACCTATAATGAGGTTGTGACAACCTCTAATGAGGTTGTGTCAAACTCTAATGAGGTTGTGTCAACCTCTAATGAGGTCGGGTCAACCTCTAATGAGGTTGTGTCAACCTCTAATGAGGTTGTGTCAACTTCTAATGAGGTTATGTCAACCTCTAATGAGGTTGTGTCAACCTCTAATTCGGCTGTGACAACCTCTAATGAGGTTGTGTTAACCTCCAATGAGGTTGTGTTAACCTCTAATGAGGTAGCGCCAACCTCTACTGAGGTTATGTCAACTTCTAATTCGGCTGTGTCAACCTCTAATTCGGTTGAGACAACCTCTTAATTCGGTTACGGCTAATTCGGCTGTCTCAACCGAATTTTTCTGTACTTATAAATGCCATTTGTTTTCAGAATATCCATGAAAAAAGGATGTGTCATGACAGGCTTTGAAATTTTGGCAAAATTTTACCACCTTGGGACATGCGCTGGAAAAAAATAAAAATTAAATATTCTTTTGAATTGTACAAAGAATACAGTACAAGTTTTCTGAAAGCGTAAATTGCCCCTAAGGGCCAAAAAATCAAAAAAGCGGGCCCTTGAACTTACAGGTAAATGTCCGCACTCAAATGAAATTATATTATGTTTCCTAGCCGATGCCTGTGAATCCAGATACGCCTGTTATTCTATACTTCAATTTATCCACAAAATTTATCGAAATTTTTGATGTGTTAACATCTATAGGCACGGCGTAGGGCAATCTATCAAAGTGAGGACATACAAACAACACACACCGTTAGCATCACATATGTTGTTGTTGTACAACAATAGTCTCTGCCTGAAAATAAGTATGATGGCTTGATGTAGCGGCAGCGAACAAACAAACAGGTCGTCGTCGCCAAAGTGTATAGAATAGTATAGAGAACTCATGGACCGAATTGTATGACTCAAAACCCCTTGCGACATCTGGCGAATGATTGAAAAGGTATTATTTTCGTTTTCTCATAACTTGGTCCATTCACAATTTTGAAGTGAAACATTGAGGCCCTTTGAAATATTTATCCTTTTTGTACTGTATTATGTAATAACATTGTGGAAATGGTGCATTTATATTGAAATATTCTATAAAGAGAATAAGACTCGTTTATGGTCTTTTACTCAGAATAAGCGCAATAAGTTCTCTTTACTATTCAATACGTTTTGTCGTCGCTCTGTTTATGGCAAAATAAAAGCAATTTCTTCAGTGAGCTAAATATTGCTTTTTATTCAGTTGTATACCAGCATTTAAACAAGCAGGTCATCGTCGCTCTGTTTATGATAAAACAAAACCTATTATTTCAGTGAGCTAAATATTGTCTTATTTATTTTAACAATATTACACCTAATGTTAAAGCAGCTGTAAGAAAACAGAAAGTGTTATAGCAAAAGAGCGTCCAGCACAAAAACAATTTTTTTTTTATTTTCCAATGTAACACTTGCTGATGTTTTCACAGAAATCGAACAGATACCGTCTAGCAAAAAGGTGTTAACACATCGTCCGTGAGTTCGAACACTCATTGATTTTTTTCTTTTATAAATATGTATGCATGGCCACTCAAATCAAAGGAAGTCTTCTCACGATTTCATTGGTGGTGTTGGTTCCTCTCTACGTTGCTCGTACCATGTGGTGAACCTGTTTGAAAATTGATAAATTTATATTTCATCTAGACGCCTCAGGCGGGGGGTTTCAAATTCGCCCTGTACCGTAAGTCGAATTTGGCGCAATTTCATGTATGTGAAGAATAATGACACCAATGAAATCGTAAGACGATTTCCTTTCATCTGAGTACCAATACTTACCTGTGAGTTCAGGGGATTTTGTTTGCTTTAGGGTCAATTTCCCCCTTTCAGATAACTTGTTCCCGACTCAGGAGCTCAAGTCAAACCAAACTTCATATTCAGTTTTTCCCTCAGCGCGTGTCCTCAAAGTCATCAAATTCAGCCGGAATACACTACATATCGTTGGACTTGCCTTAGAAAATCATGTCATATGATACCAATATTACTTACGTTGTACAAAATTTTTTTGAAAAACTAAAAAAATACCTTTTGTAAAAATGGTCCAGTTCACGTGATCTTACTCCAAGACTCGAAATATTTTGGGAATTATTATTAAACAAACCAAGGTACATTTTGAGGGGTGGACAAACTTAACTTTTCTAATATACATACAACTAATGTTTTGACATGGAGTAATGATCTCGAATCAAGAAATAAAAATCAAATCAAATAAATAGAGTGATGTAAAATATTAAATTTAAAACAGAAAATGTAAACAATTAAATTTATGACAATATAAAAGAAACCAGAAAAATAAATTTATGAGGAATCAAAATAACTAAAAAGAAATTTTCTTAAATTTCTTTGCGTTGCTGGTTGACAGCTGGTTATGTGTCAGCAACGTATTCCAAAGACGTGTTGCATTAATATAGAATTTACATTCAGAAACTTGGCTACGAAATTGTGGTAAAAATATTCTTTTACCTCTGACTGATTTAGAAAATCGACTATTTTCGTGCAGGAATTTGGGGTCTTCAGTGTAAATCAGTCCATGCAAAAAAAGCAGCAGTCTTATTCCAAACAAATTTTCAAGAGAAACTCCAAATAGATTTTTCGAATACAAAGAGAAGTTGTCACGTTTCCTAAGTCCATGAACATACGAGGTTGCTATTTATATTTCGGGTCGAGCAATACAAAAACAATCCTTTATAACTGGAAATGGTTTTATTGTTCTTCAAAATATTCTCCGTGAAGATTAATACACTTTTGAATGCACTCAAAACTTTTGAGAGAAAACTTAAAACAGCATTTGATTGGTACTCTGTATTTGATTTTGAAACTAAAATACTGTTTGCGTGCTTACATTTTCATTCCCACAATGGTCTGACTGTATATTGTGCATTATAATTCGAATATCATAATGAGTACTGCATTACTGGTATTACATTCTAGTCACTACAAAATCTAAGTGATGTTTAATCTATTAAACTTTTTGTTGTCTTTTGTTGTCACAACATAAATGTTCATCGTTTAGCAACCCCTATCTCCACAGACCAATACAAAATGTGTTAACAGATTTCATTGCGCTTTTTCGAAAGGCAACACACTTGCGGACATCACCCACCAATAACCATGAAATTGAATTGCATGCCTGAATGCCTAGCAATACTCGGTCCATAGAAACATGGTCGTTACCAGCAAATAGTCACCTTGGCAAATGACCGTAAGATGTTACATGAGTACAACAGCCATTAAGTAACAATAAAGCTATAGAACCAAATGTTACTCCATGAGTACTTACATACATTTGTATAGGAAGTCCAACTGCAAATATCCTCAAGCTCAAGCAAAAAACGTAGAATTGATTCAATATTGTTGTAATTTCATAATTTGCTAACAATTTCCTTTCGAAACTAAAAGAGAAATAAATTGAATTTCTTTCTTGTTTCTTTGTTTTGTTATTAGGAAATTACATTACAGAAATATCAGAGAATGTATTTATATTTATATTATTTTTGTTACAAATCTCATTTGCAAAACATGTGCAATCATCATGGATGTCTGCAAAGATATAATTTGATTTTTGCAAATCTGTTGTGATCAATGAAATCAACTTGATTATCATATTCAAGTCCTTTCACACTTGATGTCTTTCATCTTGTGATAGGTTCAAAGAAGACATAATCAAATTAAAAGTTGCCATGCGCAATTGATCGAGACAATGTTTGGATGCTTTATGAATGTGAATTTTTAAGTTCAGTGGGTAGAGGTACATAAGTGCATAAGACAGTAGAAGTAGATGTCTGTTACTGAATGTGGTAACATGACGCGCTACACAAAATACCAAAAGTGTATGAAAGTACAAAAATGTAAGTACGAGTGTACACAAAAGTGCAGAAAATGGGCACAAATGTACAAAAAATGTGCATAAAGCAAACCTGTTTCCCATTACATGATAGTGCCACCATCGATAAGCGAAGTGACCACCATCGAAAGAAATGTAATGTAGTCAGAGCATCGAACCCATGTTCTTATGTACAAGAGCCGTGCATACTGACCATTGCACACGGACGACCACACAAAAAGTGTACATGAAAGTGCATAAAGTGCACAAAAGTGTAAATGTGTACAACTGTATAGTACATGGGTGGGTAAACTGTCCACAAAAGTATGAAAAGTGTACACAAAAGTAACCTAATTACATAAAAGTACTGAAGTATGAACAAAAGTACGAAACTGTACACAAAATAAAAAAGGGTACAAACGGTACAAAAAATGCAAACAAAAGCAGAAAATGTGTACCCAAAAGTACAAAGAGTGTACAGAAAATGTTTCAGAAAGTGTAAAAAAACTACGAAAATGTACACAATTGTACAAAAAGCATGCACCAATGCATAAAACGGTCGCAAATGTACAAAAGGTTACACAAAGATACTAAGAGTGTCCTCAAAAGTACAAAAATTGATAGGATGAAAAAGGAATTCATGGGGAAAATATACCAATACCCCATTTATACCGAAGTTTATCACGCATGGTTTAGCGATAATCATATTCTCTAATCTTTGACGTTTGCAGCGCCCCATATTGAAAAATTCAATTTAGAAGTAAGGTGGCAACTACATACGTGTTTCATTTTGGTAAGACTTCGTCATTAAAACACAATATTTTTCGATTCCCTATGAGCTATACATAGATTTTTCCGTAGACCACTAACAAAAGAAACTGATAAACTTTTTTTAAGAATTTTTTTTTATTGAATTTACAAATTGAAAAAAAAATTATATTTTTAGGTCCCTTTTGTAATATCTATTATATTTTCCTGAAAAGTCCTTTCTTTGATGAGAGGTACTTCTTTTATTAAAAACTATTGTTTTTTTAAGAAAAGCTACCATTTTTAATAAGAAGTGCTTTCTGCAAAAAAAGCCTAAGAGTATGAATTTTTTTTACAAAGAACTACCTTTTTTAAGAACACGTACTTTTAAAGAAGTGGTACTCTTTTTAAGAAAAGGTTATTTTTTTAAGAAAAATTACTTATTTTCAGAAAGGCTACTTATCTCAAGAAAAGAAAAGAAAAGGTATTATTTTATTTTTAAGAAAAGGTACTTTTAATAAAAGGAAATGAAGAAAGAAAAGGCAGTTTTTTTAAGAGAAGGTATATTTTTTTTGAAGAAAAGCCTTTTTTTTGTGACACAACAAGTATAATTTTAAGAGTAGGTACTTATCTCAAGAAAAGTTATTTTGTTTTACAAAAGAGTACTGTTTAAAGAAAAGGTAGTGTTTTAAGAAAAACCAACCAATAATAAGTTAATGTACTTTTTTAAGAAAAGGTACTAAAATTACTTTTCTTAAGAAAAGGTACCTTTTGTAGGAAAATTTACTTTTTTAAGCAAAGGTACGTACGTCTTTAAGATAAGGTAAGATAAGAAAAGGTAGATTGCTTGAAAATATCAATAGGTTTTTTTTTTTTGGAAAATTTACTTTTCTTAAGAAAACGCACCTACTTAACAAAATTTTATTTTTTGGTTAATGCATGAGAATTTCATACTACAAGCTTACAAGTCATGAACATATTTCGAATTGAAAAATTGTTGGTTTTTGTTGGAAATAATAGACAATTCAGTTTCAGCACACACTCACTGGCATGACTAGTTTCGATCTCCGTGACAAGTTCATCATTAGATGCCTAACTACTGTGCCTGAATTGATACCATCGGTTGATCATCAATCGTATATATACAAACTCAATTCTGCAATTCACATGTGCGAATTAGTATCGATCGAAGATCCCTAAGTATTAACATCACTGAAAGGCCTATAATTCCAACAACAAGAACAGACAGAATTTTTTCACCATTGTCTTCTTTTCCTCATGCACTCTCGCAGTGTTGCAGTGCCTTGAGGTGAGTTTTTAATCAAAATCACAGAGTTGTATTTTTCCGTGGTATAGCATTTTTGAAGACCGTGCTAGTGTCAGTTACATTTATTTGAATTTGAATTTTGTTGACCGATTTTGTTAGTTTTTGGTTAATGTATGAGAAATTCATACCACACGCTTTCAAGTCATGAACATTTTTCGAATTGAAAAATTGTTGGTTTTTATTGGAAATAATAGACAATTCAGGTTCAACACACACTCACTGGCATGATTAGTTTCGAATTCCGTGACAAGTTCATCATCAGATGCCTAACTACTGTGCCTGAATTGATACCATCGGTTGATCATCAATCGTATATATACAAACTCAATTCTGCAATTCACATGTGCGAATTAGTATCGATCACAGATCGATTATTTTTTTAAACTTTGGCAGTCTTGCACTTTGGCTTTTTTGAATTTACTTTTTATTGGGTTCAAAACAACAGCATGTAATACACAGGCTCCACCTAGAAAACTTCCCTTTAAACCAAACCAAACCAAAAGTACCCAATATAGTTGATAATAATGGGTTGTAATAAACTAGTTAAAAAAATTGTTTAAAGTTTTTTCATTTAGCCCCCATCCCGCAACGTGCGATAAGGAACTTCGTTCCAATAATTAAATTTGTAGGGGGTTTTTATTAAGGTTTAGTCTATTACCAAAAATATAAAATATTTTTTGAAAATTTCACAAGCCCCTTCCTTCACAAAGTTGTGCTTTAAAAAGTGTCAAAAAAATATACTATTTTTAAACTGATTATATAAAATATATAAAAAAGTAAATGTTGTTATATTGGAGTGTGTTTCCAAATGTTCAAGTAAGAACACAAGACATTTTACCCACCACACAGATGAATATACTTGACGCTAAGTGGCAGTAAATTCTGGCGTGTGTTACACCACACGTTGGTAAATATAATGACATTTGACATTTAATATTTATTTGTACCAGTAGCATCGTGTTTCTTTATAGATCAGATATTTTCTTTTTATTACAACATTTTTTATTATTTCATATTTCACTTTCTTATTTTTTGAAATTATTTAATATATTTTGGGAACAATAGTAAAATTGTGTGAAACGTGGTGGCGACACTACCTCACAAACGCAGACTTATAACACATGATCGACAATTGGAGCGAATATTAATTTGGCCATTAATATGAGAGAGCATCCGCAATTGAAACAGTTATTTGTTTGTCCCCTCCCAATAATACTGCCAGTGATTCCGATTGTGAAACAATAGACAATTACAAAATATCAGCGAATATTTTTCCGATGATAGCCCGTTAACTAAAAAGCGGGTACTGCTTTTCTTATTGTTTGTTTTGTTTTGTGTGGCCAACAAGGCAACAACCACTGCTCCGAACTACATATAAGCGAAAAAAAACATTTGAATTGTTTCAACTATTCTTCGACGATGAAACAATTGTTATGCTTGTAGAAGAAACAATTCGATATGCTGCCCAACAAAATAGTAGCAAAATCTGCGACAAATGTCTTATGCAACGTTTTATAGGAATTCTGGTAGTTACTGGCTATCACAAAATCCCTCAAACTGCTTTGTATTGGCGCACAGATCCAGCGTACGACATTCCATTGATTTCCAAAACAATTTCGCGGAACATGTTCACGAAATTGAAAGCGAATTTTCAGTACACAAATAATGACAACTTGCATATTTCTTATAAGTTCGCAAAGGTTCGGCCGTTGTTTGACATGCTCTACAAATATTACATGCAGTTTGGTGTTTTTGTGGAGCATTTATTGATCGACGAGATAATGGTTCCTTACTTCGGCCGCCATTCAGCGAAAGTACTTATACGTGGAGAACCGATTCGTTTCGGGTATAAACTGTGGGCACTCTGTTCGCACAATGGTTATATGTTCCAGTTCATACCGGTGCATCCGGTATTTAAAATACGAGTTTGGGACTCGGTGTGTCCGTCATAATAAAGGGTTTTTCAACAGAGACGCTACAAAAGTAAATCGATAGGGACAGCAACCGACGCCATATTTTTTCCCGCTCTTTTGAAATTTCTCTTCAGTAAGGTTTGCCATTTCATCATGGAAAGATATACGAGCCAACAACGAGTCGAAATTATTAAAATTTACTATCGAAATTTGGAGTCAGTGGCCTCAACGTTTAGAGCGCTACATCCAATTTATGGTCCTCATAATCGTCCTACCAGATCAACAATTGAGCGTCTAGTGGAAAAATATGAATCCACACGCACAGTACAGAATGTTCCCGTGCCAGTGAGATGAAGAAGTGCCCGTAGCGGCGAGAATATTGCTGCCGCTGAGGCTTCAGTTCAAGAAAGCCCAAATGTGTCTCTCACACGTCGTTCTCAAGCGTTGGGCATCACTGTGACGTCGCTGTGGCGAATTTTGCGAAAAGATCTTGGCCTACATCCTTACAAGATCAAATTGACGCAAGAACTGAAGCCGGTTGACCACCATAAGCGTCGTATGTTCGTGAATTGGGCTGAGCAACAACTTGAAAATGATTCGGATTTTCATCGGGTAATCATTTTCAGCGATGAGGCTCATATCTGGCTGAATGGCTTCGTCAATAAGCAAAATATGCGTTATTGGTCAGACAGCAAACCACACGTAATCCATGAGTCATCATTGCATCCCGAAAAAATTACGGTTTGGTGCGGTTTATGGGCCGGCGGCATCATTGGGCCGTACTTCTTCCGTGATGATAACGACCGGCACAATACTGTGAATGCGAATCGCTACCGTTCAATAATAACCGAATATTTTTGGCCCCAATTGGACAATATGGACTTGGAGGACATGTGGTTCCAACAGGACAGCGCCACAAGCCACACAGCGAATGCCACAATCAATTTATGGGAAACCAGGTTTGGTGAACGTGTTATCTCACGAAATAGCCCAGTCGATTGGCCGCCTCGGTCGTGCGATTTGACGTCGTTAAATTATTTCCTGTGGGGTTAAGTCAAGTCTATGGTCTATGCCAACAAGCCAGCGACGATTGATGAACTTCGTACAAATATCGAACGTGAAATTGCAGCAGTATCGGCCGATTTATGTTTGAAAACCGTCGAAAATTGGGTTCAGCGTCTGGACTTCTGCAAGCGTGCCCGTGGTGGCCATGCAAAAGAAATCGAGTTCCATACATAATGGCATCGAACGTACTCTCACAGGAATAAAGAATTTCATTGGTATCTAAAACCGGTTTTGTTCTATTTAAAAATTTTTTTGTAGCGCTCTTATTGAAAAACCCGTTAGAGCTATTAAAACAGCATTGTGAGCACCGAATGCAGCCCAGTGAGACAATTGTTTTACTTCCCATTATTTGATGTATTTGCTGAAAGAGAGAGATTTCTACCCAACCGGCACTGTTCGAGTCTATCGTGTTGCCGGCGCCCATTTGAAAACTGGGAAAAAATACTTTGAGAAAGCAC
Organism: Phaonia tiefii; assembly: GCA_963931995.1. Classification (NCBI taxonomy): domain Eukaryota; kingdom Metazoa; phylum Arthropoda; class Insecta; order Diptera; family Muscidae; genus Phaonia; species Phaonia tiefii. Next base: position 321,367,550 of record OZ008368.1, on the reverse strand, counting down.
GAAACCGACTGTGCGAAATGACATATTGATAATTCGGTGGATGGATAATTCTTAAGTTAAGGGAAATTTTGAACTTCCCTCGTAGTTAAATGAAATGCAACACTGCTTACACAAACTAGCAGCTGTTAGTAGACAACAAGAAAGAAGACCGTCATTCCAACCAAGGCAAAGCTTGTTCAATACTATGTGGACTCTGCACCATCGATTGCAATAGTGAAAAAGTTGTTTATTGACTTTCGTTGTGGTCGATTTTAGAAAAAATCCACGATATGGTACTGGCCGATCGAGGAGTAAAAGTGCGTGGGATTCTTGATGCCATAGGTACTTCATATGGCAGTGTGATTTCGAATTTAAACAATCAGTTGGGTTTAAGAAAGCTATCAGCAAGATGACAATAAACGTAATCGTGTGACTACTTCAAAGGATTGTTTGGAGTTGTTTAATAGGGCTACGAATTGGTACTTCCGGATTTAGCCCCCAGTGCCTATTTCCTATATCCAAACCAAAAGAAATGGCGCGGTGAAAAGAGATTTAGCTCCAACGATGAAATTATTGATCAAACAAATGTCTTTATGGACCTCGAAACCCCCTATTTTATTGAGGTAAAAGGAGATTATGTTGAAAAATAAATTATTTTTTTTTGCAAAAAAAAACTGTTTTTCATTGAAAAAATCACCGACTTGTTGATCCGCCCTCGTACCTTATTCAAGTTTGAGAAGTGAAACTAACTTCAAGGATTATTTGCTATCGTAGTTACGTAAATATGTACCAAAGTAACCTAAATAACTAAAAAAATTGTTCCGAACAAAAGATTTGAAAACACGTTATTTTACCAGCGTGTGGTCAAACATACGGCAATTTTCAGAAAAACTGCTTGTTTGAAAATTTTTTTTTTGTCAGAAAATGGTATTTAATTTAAATTGAGATAAAGTTGCATCAAAAACTTCCAACGCGTAAATTGCTGGCAATTAATGGGTTAATAAATAAATATTGATATGTAGAAATTGATAAAGTAAAAATACTGGTAGCGTAATTGAAATAAAAAATAATTTAGACATTTTTGTTTCTAACTTTTCAATCAATAGAAAATATATTCTAAGTGGATTTCAAAAGAAATCTGTTAAGAAATCAACGTAGTTGCATGCCTTGAATATAAAATCAGTGAGTGTTCGAACTCACGGCCGATGTGTTAACATCTTTTTGTTACACGGTTCCTGTTCGATTTATATGAACACATTAGTAAATGTTACATTGGAAAATAAAAAAAGATAGTTTTGTGCTGAAAGCTCTTTTGCTATTGCACTGCTTGAACATTAGATATAGTTTTGTTAAAATAAATAAAGCAATATTTAGCTCACTGAAATTTTTGTTTTTGTTTTATCATAAACAGAGCGACGAGAAAAAGAATTGAATAGTATCGAGAACTTATTGCACTATTTTTCCCGTCTCATGTTGATAGTCTGAGTAAAAGAGCATAAACAAGTCTTGTTCTCTTTATAGAATATTTCAATAGAAATGCACCATTTCGACAATGTTATTACACAAAACAATACAAAAATCATAAATGTTTCAAAAAGCATCTACACCCAGCGAAATAATTAAAAAGGCAATATATTTGTTCTCGGTAATCTCAATGCTCTCCATTTTTGGTGTAGAATTTTAATGCATTTATGAGTCATTAGGTATATTATGTCATAGAAGGTAATGTTTCGATCTATTTTACAATTCAAATGAAAAGTGACGTAGTTTTTTCTGTTTCTTGTGCGAAATATTTATAAAAGCAACATGGAAAAGAACCCGTATTCGAACAGTAGTAAATAGGAATTTAAACAGAAGTGAGTTTTCTTTGGTTGTTTTTTATTGTTTTAAAATTAACGTGGGTCGAGTTAAAAAAAAATATTTATTTATTTATTTATTTCTTTATTCAGTCTTTAGAATACAATTCTTTACAGACCAGAAAATATCTTATCAAATAATTCTTATATCTAGTTGTAAATTAAATCTAACATATTACTAAATTTACCAATAGGCATTGCAAAATCCAAATCATATTTCATATTGATTAAATTAAATTCCTTTAAAGCTCTTGTGATGGGTTCAAACATAGCATAATTTGTTCTATGAACTGATACATTAAAAAATTCTTTAAATCTAAGACGTCTAAAAGGAACATTGAAGCCAATTATACTAAGAAGAGATGGACAATCAATTTGACCAGCTATCAATTTATATACAAGCAGTATTAATCTCTTAGATCTACGGTTAATAAGCGTATCTAAATGTATCAACTTACATCTAGATTCATACGATGGCATAGTATCTGTAAAATTTAATGAAAATAAGGCAAATTTTATAAACTTTTTTTGAATCCTTTCAATTCTATTGCAATATTTATCCTGATATGGATTCCATACTTCAGAAGCATATTCCAATTTCGACCTCACAAATGACGTGTATAACAGTTTACGTATATATGGGTCTGTAAATGACTTACAATTTCTTCTTATATAAGCAAGAACAGAATAAGCTTTTGGGATTATATAATCAATATGCAAATCAAAATAAAGCTTTGTGTCAAAAACTACACCCAAGTCCAATATATGATCAATTTTTACCAGCAGGCTTTTGTCAATGTAATACGTGGAATTTATAATATTAAGACATCTAGCATAGGTTAAATGATTGCACTTTTTAATATTTAATGGAAGATCATTAAGGAAACACCATGAAACAACATGACACAGATCAATCTGCACCGCCACTGCATCATCAAAATTGGCAATCCTGCTATAAATTTTAATGTCATCAGCATAAAGCAGATAATTCACAAACTTAAAACATTTACAAATATCATTAACGAATATATTAAACAAAATCGGACCCAATACGCTTCCTTGTGGAATACCTGACGTCGCAACATAAACAGATGACTTACAGTTGTCTACACTTACATAACAGCATCTATTAGAAATATATGAAAGAATCCAATTCAGAAAAGAAGAATGGAAACCCCACTTACGTAGCTTCATCATTAGTATACCATGAGGCACTTTATCAAATGCCTTACAAAAATCCAAATAAATTGCATCTACTTGACGGCCTTGTTCAAAACTTTCAATACAGTAGTTAGTAAATAACAAAAGATTAGTGCTAGTAGAACGATTTCTTAAAAACCCATGTTGACGGTCTGTTATAAAAGGGTTGACAGAAGCGTATATATATTTATATACCAAATGCTCAAAAAGTTTTGACACATTAGATAATTTAGAGATTGGTCTATAATTCTCTATTTTACTCTTTTGACCAGCTTTAAAAACTGGTGTTATTGAAGACATTTTCCAAACATCCAAAAATTTACCAATTCTTAAAGAATAATTAAAAATGAATTCTAAAGGAGTACATAAAGAACTACTGCACCTTTTAAGAAAATGTGCAGAGATGCCATCTTCGTCAACTTTAGTTGATTCCTTCAAATTAATTAACGCTGAAATAACATCAAGTTCAGAAACCTGTAAAGACCCAAAGTCAACAACAGATTCCACGTTGCCTAAAAGCCTACTATCACCTCCATGAGTAGAATTAAATGATTGGAAATTTGACTTAAAAAACTCTGCGAACAAATTCGCTTGTTCAGATTTTGAATTTGCTATTTTCTCTCCAAAAACCATTACGGAAGGAAAATTACTATGCGTTTTCTTTGACGCTATGAAGCTCCAAAATGACTTAGGATTAGTGTGAATTTTGTCTTCAAATGCCATTATATATTGATTGTATAAAAATCGATTTAAAAAATCAAATTCCCTTGCATAATGCTTATACTTATTCATATGTTCCACAGAATATTGACTCTCGCTTAAGTTTTTAAATTTATTTCTTAGATTTTTTAGCTTCATCAGCCCTGTTGTATACCACGGTTTTTTGTAAACTTTCGGCTTCAATTTTCTTATATAAAATTGACATATTAATTTAATTTGTTCAGTAAATAAAAAATAACATTCCTCTAAAGACTTATTGGCAAATATTCTCATCCAATCAATTGCTAGTATTGCTTCATTGATTATTTGAAAATCGCAACTTTTATAGTCATACTTTAAATCACTCATTTCATTAGTAACACCAGAAAAATTATAAAATGCAACTCCCAATACTATGGGTAAGTGATGAACACCAGGAGGATTGATTGGATGATCACATCTACTAATAGTGAAATTAAGATTTTTGCTAACAAAAATTAGATCAAGTAATCTATGAAGCGAATTATGAAACTTATTAATTTGAATCAAATCTGAACCCATCATACTATCAACCATATTAATTTCATGGGATAAATTTACATTACTTGCATATAAATAATTTGAATCAGGAAAAATACTCCAATTAAGCTTAGGAATATTGAAGTCACCAAGCACAATGCAACCATCTACATTGTTTTCTGGAACTGTTTTTATTATATTGTCTATATGAGCATCATAGAGGCTATCAGTACTGTTAGGTGGTATGTAGGACACTATTATGAACAGAGCACCAACCAAACCATCAAGACGCACACCAATTTGATCAAAAAGGGAATCATTGCTGGCCAATTGTAACAAAGTTGCTTTGAAACATTTTTTTACTGCAATCAACACTCCACCTCCACGGGTACATCCCGTTTTAGCAAAATCGCGATCTTTGCGGAATACATTGTACAAATGCAGATTAAAAAACTCGCCATCAAAAAAATCTTGAGTGAGCCAAGTCTCAACGAAGACAATGACATCATAATCTGCCTCCGATGTTACCATATAGATATAGTCAGCTTTAGTTCGCATACCAGACATGTTTTGGTAATATATGCGAAGATTTTGAAATTTATTTCGATTATTTAAGTTTGCATCAACTTCTGCGGGCCCCTTTGAAAATTTTGAAACGGGCGAACTTTAACATGCGATGGCCATATTGACGGATTAAACAATTCATTATAAAATTCAGGCGAAATTCCAAGTTTGAAGTTTATACTCCTTAAATTCACTAAATAAGCATCTTTTTTAACTAATTTATAACATGCCATATGACTCTTAGCAATGTCAATACGTTTTTCCACATAATCAATGAGTTGGTCCTCAGTGACTGTCGGCTTAAATGAAGATAAGTGTATCCATTTCTTCTTAACCACTACATCAAGATTAGTATTATCATTAACACCAAAAACAGCAACTTTCTTTCGAGGTTTCCTTCGATTCACAACCACCCATTCAGAATTGTTCGTTGGGTTATGCGCCTCCTCACGATGAGAGCCAGAGAGGGGAGCAGCATGCGCATTATTACACCAAAGAGAATTATTGACTGCAGCCTTAGCCACAACCACACTGTTAACATCAGGTACATCAACAGAAGCATCAACAACCATATCAGAAGAGACTGCAATCACATCCACAACCTCATGCGCAGCAGCAGCAGTAGCACCAGAAGCAACACCAGAAGCAGCACCAGCACCAGCAGCAACGCCGTTATGTTTGAAATTATTAGCATTGTTTTTAATATGATGAGATGAAGAGCATAATTGAGTCGATTTGTTAGAGCAAGGCGGCAATTCGTTACTCATTTCAACCGAATTGGGCATAATCCGCGCATTTACCACACTCTTGTCACCAACAAGAAATTTTGTGAGCATATTTTTTATCTCTCTCACCTCAAGAGATAGCAATGATACTGACGCTACAACATCTTTCGAAACAGAAATGCAATCATTGCAGTTATAGAATATATTATTTGAAGATTTCACAACTGTAAGCGAATTTGTGTCTATTACGCCCGAGCAAAAGTAATGATATTTGCCATTGCACAAGCTGCACTTAATATACTTTTCTGATTGCAATGTTTTGAAACACTTCGCGCACAATGTTTTTGGAGGTGCGTCTGCCATTACGTATGTACGTCTACTCAGAACAACAGTCGCGAGAGAACTGATATCAAATATCAGTTTATATAGAATACCTGGTGGAAAGTAGATAAGTAAAGAAGAAAGTGGAAATTTTAAGATTATAATGATCGTGAAATTTTGAGGCGATTGAAAAGATCTAGCTGTGTCCTTGACAATTTTATAAAATAGGGTGTTTAATGTGGAATCACAAATCGACCTGGAAGTACACCGCTGATCAGTAAAAGCGCCAAAATGGAGATCAAAAGGGTTGCTGTTAAAGAAAACTTCGGTGATAAGGAAATTATTGCTGAATTGAGCTTGGGGGCAATGTTGGGTTTTGTTCAACAAGTAATGAAACGCAACTTGAAACTGTCATATGGGAAAAAGTATGCAAAACGTGGTCTCAAACCAAGACACGATTTAACCAGATCTAAATTCGCTGAAATATACAGATTTTTGGATGAGGAGTGATATTTTCCGATGGATAAAATTAAATTTTGATGGAGCTGATGGTTCGGAAAAATATTGGCGTTCCAGAAATTTTTCCAAAATTATGCGTCAGCGGCAAAATTTTGGGGTCGGTTCCTTACGGTTTGGGCTGGTATGAGTTATAGAGGAACCAATCCAATATGTCTCATTTTCACATAAATGGACACCGTGTATTATATTCGACTATTGAGGAGAGGAAATTTGTGTCCCAGAATTTATCATCCAGCACGACAACGCCGCAGTACATCGGTCTAAGAAAACTCCAAAGTTTCTAGAGTCCACAAATAATATCAAATCTTGACTGGTGTGCACATAGATCTTTATCCGATTGAGAACTTCTGGTCTATTTTACCAACCAGGGCGCCAGTTGAAGAATGTCATGGATCGTAGAGTAGCAATTCCAGAAAATGGGAGATAACTGATCCCGCGCATATTCCTCCGCTGATACACTCAATGCCAAGACGCTTAGTATAAGTTACCAGCGTTAATGGAGATCATACGCCTTACGAAACTTGTTAAAATATTTAAATAAACCTTTTGCCTTTATAAATATTTCGTACTAGTAATTAGTTTATGTTGGTTGATTCACCTTGAAGAAGTCATAGTCAAAGTATTTTTGGTGAAATATATTTTATTTTGAAGGCCTAATACAGTTTGTGGCCGTCGGTGCTGCAATGGTAGTGTGCGCGGCTCATGTGCATGAGGCTGTTTCAATCCCTACTCTGACCACGTTAAATACCTTTCGACGGCGGTCACCACGCTTAGTGACGGCGAAACTTTCGAGTATTTAGCCATGAAAAAGCTTCTCAAAATAACGTTCGGAACCGGTGTAAAACTGTAGGTCCCAATCAGTGAGTGTAAAACTAGAACGCGCACAGCTCGCTGGTTGTGAGAAGCTCTTCCTCATCCCCTCGTGGGATGTAACGGGAAACCATTTATTTATTTATTTAATACAATATAAAATAACAACTTGAAAATTCATCTCAACATTTGGAAAAACAAAAAATGGTGTTGCCTTTATATTTATTTCGCTGGGTGTATGTTTCACATCTAAATTAAGAATCGATCAGGTTATGACAAAAAGAGAGTAATACGTTTTGAATAATTCGCCAGGTGGCGCCAGTGCTTTTGAGTCACACAATTCATTCCATGAATTTTCTATACTATTCAAAACTCTTTGGCGACGACGACCTGCTTGTTTGTTCGCTGCCGCTACATCAATGCCATCATACTTATTTTCAGGCAGATACTATTGTTATGCAACAACCACGTATGTGATGGTAACGGTGGGTGTTGTTTGCATGTGTTCACTTTGATTGATTGCCCTACCCGTGCGTATAGATGTTAGCACATAAAAAAATAATTTGGGGTGAAGATTGGTCTGAACTTTTAATTCTTTTGAAAGTCGTCTCAGACACGTTGGGTTCCACATCAAATTATACACAGAACATGATGCCACGAAAATATTTTGGAACGATAAAGATGTACACGCAGTACCATAAATAAAGGCATTTGACAGAACTGAGAACTAAATTTTAACTTAAATTTTTTTCAAAAATCAGTTGAATGGCAAATGTAAATCGGCTTAAAAATGAGAAATGGTGTGGATTTGTAACAAAAATAGGATTTGACAAGGACTAATTTTTTTAATTAAAATTTGTTTTTTTAATATGTCGCCGCTATGTCTCATTGTACACATCAAAACTAAAACGCTACTAAATTCTTCAGGTAACTAGTTTAATTCTCCAAAACCGGCCACGCCTTTTTTCAAAAATCTGGAGGCGGTAACGGATTTTGTCCAAAAAGAACAATTTGTGGCTTCTGTTTATCGGGACTACTTACACGACTTTTTTTTTAAACCTGACCTAACCTATTTAGTTGAAGCTCTGCTTTATATTTTACGTTACCTAATATGCAGCAATTGTGAGGCTGATGACATTGGTCATACAATTCGTGCAAAGAAAATATAACAATTCCTGGATCGCACTTGTTATTATATTATCTCATGAAATTTTATCTACGATGAACATTAGAAGTTTTGTAATAGCTTAACAACCTTAAATTGTATACTAGACCAACAAAAAGTTGAGCATATGTATTTACCTAAGCCAGCAATACTTTTCGCGGTTTTACGAGAAATATCGTCAAAGCAGCCTTTTGTTTTTACTACTAACGTAGTCACCTGGTTTATCATGCTTTGTAATACCAATGCTCAAATATTTGTCACTTCATAAATTTATTAATAAAAAAGGACATGTTGGGTAATGTAATAGCAAAAAAGTTCGTTAACCAAAAGAAAGAGAATCCCAACCAACGCTAACGCGCAATAAACTACAAACACAACGACATCACATGAAAGAAGGAAAAATGGAAAAAATATTTACAAAATTGATTTATGAGCGAAATTCGCGTAAATCATTAGCAATGTAAATCTGTATACGCTAACCGACGAAGAAAAGGAAAATGACACTCAGAATAAATCACACCCGCAACGAGAAACCAAACCGCACATGAATAGACCAACACACACAAACAGCCGTGTGCCCTTAAGGAAACGGATATACTCCTACTCATATCAAGTTGCAGGGATACACGGATACTATGTAATGGCGTGGTTTTCGCGTTCACATATCAATTATATTATTACTGCTTTTGTTTTGTACTTTCATTCGTTAGTCGCATTTTTCGTTGACATTCCTTGTTGCTGTTATTTATCGTTGTCATCACTTTGATATGCATTAACTCTTCCATAAACAAAATATATTTTCCTGAACGGTCTTAAACTTGCTGGATATTTAGCGCTTTATGAATATAGAATTAGATTTGGAACAAAATTCTTACTGGATGTTTTCATAAAACGAATTTGAACGAACGAACGAATCGGTCATTAATAAAACGTTAATTATACAAAAAAATTTTGTTAAAATGTGTTATTTACTAAGGATACTCATTCTGCAGATGTTTCTTTATTAAAGAGAATTAAAGAAAGAGAAGAGAATTGCCCCAGTTGACCATGAAATCCTATTTTTTTACGTTTTAGTTTTAGACGCTTCGTTCGTTTGTTCAAATTCGCTTTCCGAAAACAGGCCGTTCATATTTTGAAACAATATTCCAAGGGTGGATGCAAAGATGAAGTGATAGAATGATACACAAATTCTAATGATTCTCTTGCTAACTTTCATATACAGTAGGGACATAAATGTTGTTACTAAATTGAATAGTATAGAATAGAATAGTAAATTGAAAATACCCATTTATTATCATCTGGTTTTTGAAAGTTAACCTCTATAGCGTTAGTCAGTTACGGGAACTTGAAATTCTGTAAACTTTCACCATGGAGTGCTCAGATAAGGGAAACCGTTTTGCAGTTATAGCACTTTTTAAGAGTGGAACGAAAACCAAAACGATAGATCCAAAACGCCCGCTCAGAATTAGGCGCATGTTCATCTACAAATGCATACAATTGTTCGAGGAGACTTCGGACACAGCAAATATCAAAGCCGTCAAAGCAAGAATTCAATGAAATGCTCTCCGGAGACAGAAATTCATGGCCCGTGAGATGAAAATCACGCAAAACTGCATGAGTCAAATTATTAAAACAGCCTTGGGAGTTGTAGCTTTCGAACGGTGAACAAGACATTTGTTGACTGCAACTGTAAAAAAAAAATAGGAAACAAAAATCCAAACGCCTTTTGGTGAAGTACGCTGATAACTTGCATTAAAATCTTGATTACGGACGAAAATATTTTTACTCTACAGGGAATATTAAACAATCAAAATGATAAGGTTTATTCACGATAATCTAAAGATCATCGCATGGGTCGAAAAGAGTCATCATCCAGCTGCAGTCATGGTTTGGTGGAGTGTCTCTTATGATGGGGTAACCGACTTGCATTTCTGTGCACAAGAAACCATTTTGGAAGCAGTTGTGAAGCCGTTTAATATTCCCTGTTCCAAACCAGCTTTGGACTTTCCAGCAAGGTTCAGCACCAGCTCATAAGACTTGAACGACACAAACCTGGTTTCGAAACAATTTGCCAGCTTTTATATGCTCTGAAGAATGGCCTTCTGCCAGCCCTGATCTGAACCTCTTGGATTACAAATTGTGGACCGTTTTTGGGGGACATAGTCTGCCACAAAAAATACGCCAACATTGATTCTCTTAACACAGCTTTGTTTCTTGCTGTAGTATTGTATTTTTCAATGGAAGAGGTGCGTGCAGCTATTGATGATTGGCCAATGCGGCTTAAGGCGTGGGTGAATTCCAAGGGCGGATATTTTGAATGAAACTTAGCTTTTTATATACAATACTTATCAACAAATACATATATTACAAAACATTTGGTCCAAAATCGTTCATTAGTTTTTGTTTTATAGCCCAAAATATAAATAACAGTATTTAAGTCCCTACAAGTATACGGGTGGCTGTTTAATTTTGCTACATTAATAAACTGGAATAACTTTTTTGTAATGCATGGAATTTACTCAATCTTGTTCATTTGAAAGCCCTTTGAATTGTATTAAAAATGGTTTAATTAGTCTTAAAGATTATTGAATTTAAATACCACCCCTGTTTAACGTGGTTTTGTTTAGGGCTGAGGTAAGCTCAGCCATGTCCAGAGTCTTTCGTTAGGATCCACCAAACCTTTCAAAATAAGAACAGAATAGTTTCGAATTCAGATTCTTCATTTACAAAGTAATTTGATCTACAGGAATAATATCAACTGCTTCACTCGGTGAGAACACTCCTCTTAGATTGAGAACACTAGTCTTGGTTGAAAACACTCTTCTGGGGGCACTTGTTCTGGCTTGACACTTGTCTCGGCTTGACAACACCCTTCCGGGGGGCACTTGTCTCGGCTTGACAACACCCTTCCGGGAATACTAGCACTGGCTTGAAAAATCGTCTGGGGCGTCGGTATCAGATATGCTGGTTCGGTATATGCTTTACATCTCCGGTTAGAACGGTTCGGTATCGGTTATCATCGGCTGGTTTACATAGGAACAGTCAGCCGAAACTCCTGTGTAGGAACAGTGAGCCGAGGCCGCTGTGTATTAACAGTGAGCCGAAACTCCTGTGTAGGAACAGAGTCCGCGTGATTTAATGTGGTTCTCGACGTGAAGTCCTTAACCACAGGTGAGCACCGCCTCACCAAGAACATGTTTGATACGAATGTTAGTGCCGCCCGTGAGATATCCGTGCTACCCCGCATAGAGGGGCAGCCAAGAGATCAGGAATAGGAAGCCTTACACCATTGGTATACACGATTACGTGGGAGAACAAACGCCCCGTATTCGCATATCCGCCAGCGCGACTTCTTTCTTCCGTCCACGAGCTACCAATTGAGTAAACTCTCTGTACATGAGCTACTCCTCCTTGGTAAAGAGTGAGGTACTATCCAAACCTCTTCCGTGATAAGGGCCACGGATCCCATATTTCGAGGATATGCACCTGCCTAGCATACTTCGTTACAAGTAACTGATATACAAGGCAACTACATAGCCTCTACCAGCGATTTTGGTGGCAACCACAGCCAGCACGATCTCCCACAAGGGGGCCAACACCACCCGTGCTACCAGATAGGCATACTCTCTGGTCCGAGTTTCGCAGTGAAGCTGCTCCCAGTTTTTACTTTGTACTGGTTACCCCCGGCGACAAAAGCATCAATCGTGAAACAATTCTACAATATCAACACTAACAACAACATCACGTGACATTGCCATTTAAATGCTAAAAATTGCAATATAAACGGTCTAATAACTACAGTCAGACGGCTGCAGCTTTCTCACCGTAGGAGCAAGGCTGTTTCCACCTCTTCCGGTCAATAACAGCGACCGGCAGCCAATCTTCAGGCTTCGCCCGATGATGCCCCCGTGGGTCAACAACAACAAGACACAAACTGAAAGGGCACGAGTTCGAGACCTTCCACGTGTCAATCCCAAACAGCACACGGTACCAATAACAGGCCTCTGGTTAGACCTCGCGGCTAATCCACTTCCAAATTCGACTCCGACGAAGTCCGGGACTGGCAATCCCTGTGTTCGCAGGGTTCAGCAGTACCGACAACGAGATCCTAAACGGCTGAATAACTAGCTTGAAAAAGCCAGGATCACGAAAAACGTTTAACCACTACAAAAGGGAGACACCGATAGAGACCAGTGAAACCCACAACAACAACTAAACCGTCCTAGCGCGCCGACTCGCGAAAACACGAGAGGCAAACCGCGTTGCAACACACAACGCATCCGGAGACAGAAGCATACTACTCACACACCACTCACCACCGGATCTGGTGACACCCATGCCGACTAAATACCTAAAAGCCCCGTAAAGGGGACACTCGCACAAAACATGGAGCCAATCTTCGATTGGCGCTTCGCAATCACACGACTCCCGATCCGCAAGTCTCATTCTGTGCAAGAATGCATTTAACGACCCGTGACCTGTCAGTATGAAACCAAGGCTTAGATTAAAACTAAACTCAGGGTTCTTCCCGACGAATTCTACATCCGGTATAAATCTATACGTTACTCGACCGTTGGTACTGGAATTCCAACGGCCCTGCCACTCAGATGTGATTAACGCATCTAACCGAGCCCGCCGCTCACTTCTACTCATGCTCTCTGCTCCAACTATGAGCCAATCTGACTCACCCAGTGCGTACCCCCTCTTGATTTTGAAGTCCATGCTACGACGCATCACCTCTAGATCAAGAGGAGTGGCACCCATCAAAACTTGTAGGGCCTCAGTAGACACCGTACGACATACTGGCATACATGCCAATAACATTACTCTCTGAACAGAGAATAATCGACGTTGCCCGAAGACGCTACTAGCAGTTTCGCACCAAACAGAAGACCCAAATGTTGCCATGGCAACAAAAAGGCCCCTGTACACGGTCCTGACTGCTTGACGACTCAGACCCCACTCACTCCTCATAACACGCCTAACCTTTCCTACAACGCTCGTCAGTTTCTCGCGAAGTCTCCCTATGTGAGGCAAAAAGTTCATCCTTTCTCCCATGGTGACTCCGAGGTACTTCACCTCCGTGGAGTAACGGATTGTGCCACCACCATTCAAACGCACGATTGGAAAATGGGACTTGAAACTACCCTTCAGCAACATGGTCACTGTCTTTTCCACCGATAAACTAACTCTTACACGCTCGCCCCACCGAGTGACAGTACTCATCATAGCCGAGGATAGCTGTTCCAACTCGGAACGAGAACTACCCTCGACCATGATAAGCAAGTCATCAGCGTAAGCACATATCTTGCATTCGGCCTCAAGCTCATGCAAAAGCAATTCCATCATAAGATTCCACACAAACGGTCCACAAATGGAACCCTGTGGACATCCTCGGACCACATCAACACACTCAGAACTATTTGCCCCTACTATCACTGCTTTTCTGTCAGAGAAGTAACTTCTCCAGAGAGCTACTTCCTGACACCCTAGCCCCGCTAGTCTTTCTTCCACGCTCGCCCAACTCAGATAATCAAACGCACCTTTAAAGTCGATGAAAACACCCAGAAGATACTTCTGAGTACACTCTACAACAGTTCTCCTCACGTGCGCCAAGGCATCTTCGACACTTCGGCCCCTTACAAAGCCGAACTGCCAACGGCACATGCTGTCAGCGACTCTCTCATTTAGTCTCTGCACCAGAATCCTCTCCAGTACTTTTCCAAATACTGGTAAGAGACTGATACCCCGATAAGAACGAGGATTACTCCTGTCCTTATCGATTGACTTCAAGAGTACAATGACACGGGCTACCTTCCACTCGCGTGGAAAATATCTCTCATGTACACACCGCCCATACAAAGCCTCTAGGTATTCCAGAATAGCCTTCCAGACGCTTTTACACATCTCTCCAGCTATTCCATCCATACCAGGTGACTTTCGCGACTTAACTAACGCCATGCTTTCTGCGATCTCTGATCTTTCCAGCTCGGGTGCAACAGTCTCAACTTCCCCAGAAGAAGAAGAATAGGCCGCTGCCTCCGCTCTCGGAAAGAACTCCCGCAGCAAAACTTTGACGCAATCACTCCAGGAAGTAAGAATGGCATCGCCATCTTTCAACCCGGAGAGATTTGTCCTCCTACCTCTGCCAAGGCAGATTCTATACACATGACCCCAAGGATCATTCCTATGGCAGGCAACAAACTGTCGCCAATCTTCCTCTTTCACGTTTACAAGCATATCCTTGTAATCGCTGAGGCAACTTTTGTACGCTGATCTGAGCTGGTCAAGATCACTAGCTTCGTTCCGTTTGCCTCTCAGGAAACGTTTCCTGAGACGGCGCACTTCCCTCCGCTTGAGTGTCAACTCACGTGTCCACCATCGTAATCTTCTCAAAGTTTTCTTGCGACACCTTTCAAGGAGATCGTCGTTAGCCCTATGAACAACTTCGCGTAAACACGAGACTTGCTCATCTACGGTCCTACGACGAAAGACTTCTATTGGAATCTCGCTAGCCTCAGCTGCGATGAATTCACCATACACGTCCCAGTTCACATCCCTGGTGCGCCACCGCACGATGTCTAAGCTGCTAACTTCAGTCCGTTCGTAAGTGAAATCAATTACAATGTAATTGTGATCACTTACGGACGGTCTGACCCTCCAACTAAACTGAAACGTACTCACAGCTGCGCTATTCGCAATCATCACATCTATATCGCTAACTCCTCTACCGTTATCAAAAGTGTACTGCTCACTCGGCTCATTCAAGGCATGAAGGTTGCCCGAAACAATCCACTCACTTAGCATCTCTCCCCGGTAATGGTTTTGCGACCCAGTCGAAAGTCTGGGTGTTTTGCTAAACCATAGCGGGTTTGATGCGCTAGCGTCTATCCCTAGGACGAGAGGGTTACTACTCGCAAGTAGTAGTACCGTGTCCATGTATGCCAAATACGGCTCTAAAGGCTCAGAAAACTTGCAGTAACTGCTACACAAAAATATCCGTCCGAAACCCCCTTCTACACACACGCAAACCCCCAAGTCGGTCCTAGAAACCACGGTACACTCTACGTTACCGTAATTCACGACCACCGCGGAGTTAAGTCTCAAATCAGCGAAGACCCGCATACTCGCAGGCAAACCTGTAATGACACCATGGCCACCAGCAGGTTCCTGAATGAGAGCAAAACTACACTGTCGTTCTACCATTACCTCTCCTACCTCGCACATTGCCGACATTGCCCTACCACAATTTATTTGTATTGTGTGTCCCATACTTAATGTCTAGCCCTCGCTCTAGCCAACATAACGCTGTACATGGGACAGTCCTCAGTCATCATACGATGAGCCGAGGGTCTCCCCTGGAAAGCGCAGTTTCTGCAGTGAATTGCGTTACCGCAATCCTTTGCACAGTGACCCTGCTGACCACACCGAGAACAGGCATTCTCTTTCCATCTGCACTCCCTAACGTAGTGATCAAACGACAAACACCTGAAACAACTTGGTACCGGATCAAACGGTCGTACGCGGAACGAAAACCATTTCACGTAACAACGACGCGATGCCAGCAAGGGCTCAAGGGCCGAAGCCCGCCCTTCCAAAACAACGTTCGTTGTTCCGGTCTTGGTACTGTCCCACGGCCGACTAGTGAGCCGGACACCACTCTTGAACTCATCGAACGAGATCCTGTCTTTGAGGTTTTTCTCGAAGACGTCACCCATGAACTCGTCATGAGTGATCTTCGAGTCGACCCCTTGGACGACCACCCGCACAACCGAGCTATCAGGCACCGTAGCGGTGAGCCCAGCCTCCTCAAACTTGGTATTCTTGGCAATAACCGCACGCTCCGCTACAGATGGTGTGCGTATTAATACGCCACCACCACGAAGCGCCCTAATCTCATGGACCCGCTCTTTTAAAGTGGGCCCCACCTCACTCACCACCTTGCTAGCCACATCCTTGGCAGTTTAGCCCTGACGGCCCCGCACCACCAAGGACCAAGTCTCGACGGGCTTCACAACCGGTGCAGCGACTACCGAACAACCTCCTCCCACAGCTACAGGGGCAGTCGCCACTGGAGCCGGTGCGAGGAATGTTGCCGGCGCGGTGGGAACCGCGGGTCGAACGGCACTCCTACTGCTCTCCCTGGGCTTGGCATCAAGACGGCCCCAAAGGCGCTCGTTTTGAGCCAGCAATCCTACTACGAGGGCCTCGTACTCCGAAGAGTAACCGAGGACCCTCGCAACCAATTCCTTACTAACATTGGCCTCCATTAAATCGGAGACCAACCTACGGGTGACAACCTGTGTCCGCTCTACAGCAGCACTGACGTCACCCAGTCCACTAGGACCTACGCGGCTACGGCCGCGACCACTATCGCTACTGGCGGGGGCTGCCGTACCAACAGGTACACTTGGCAGCTGACCCTTCAACACGCCTTTCGGCGTACCAGCAGCTCTCAAAACTTCACTAACCTTGCTAATCGTACTCCTCATCTCCTCAGCAAGATTCTTCGTACCGACACCACTGGTGCCAGCAACCAACTTGGCGCTGCTACTACCAGCAGCGCCCCCTCCACTACCTGCCTGGGCACCACTTGCACCCCTCTTCGGACTACCTCTAGAAGGCACTCCACCAGCTCCTGCACTACTATCAAAGTCGGCGTCAACCGGCTTTGATCTAGCCTTCACTTCTGGCGACCCCAGCAGAACCCGTTTGGGAACCGCTGAGGACGTCGATGACTCTCCGTCAGTCATCGAGCCAGACATAGCAGCAGCGCTGCCGCCACTGCCACTCTGGCCCTGCCGCTTACGGCGCTTAACCATTCCCCAACAACAAGTTCAAGTAAGAATTCAAAAAGTAAACACTTACCAGAATTTGCAGTTACTTACTACAAACAACAAGTACTCTAATGAGCACTATAGCGACTTGTTTACAAAATTGGCGAACCAAAAGTTGTAAACAAGTTACCGTTTCGCACAACAACAGCGATCACAGCAACGATGCTATGAACAAACCAGTTACCGCACACAAACTCACTAACACTATCGCAAAGATGACCACTATAGAAAAATCTATCACTGACTATCCGAAAACACGTCTGATCGCAACGAATGCTCACAAACCAATCTCCTGTGTAGGAACAGTGAGCCGAAACTCCTGTGTAGGAACAGTGAGCCGAAACTCCTGTGTAGGAACAGTGAGCCGAAACTCCTGTGTAGGAACAGTGAGCCGAAATTCATGTGTAGGAACAGTGAGCCGAAACTTATGTGTAGGAACAGTGAGCCGGAACTCCTGTGTAGGAACAGTGAGCCGAAACTCCTGTGTAGGAACAGTGAGCCGAAACTTCTGTGTAGGAACAGTGAAACGAAGCTCCTGTGTAAGAACAGTGAGCCGAAGCTGCTGTGTAGGAACAGTGAGCCGAAACTCCTGTGTAGGAACAGTGGGCCGAAACTCCTGTGTAGGAACAGTGAGCCGAAACTCCTGTGTAGGAACAGTGAGCCGAGGCCCCTGTGTGGGAACAGTGAGCCGAAACTCCTGTGTAGGAACAGTGAGCCGAAACTCCTTTGTAGGAACAGTGAGCCGAGGCCCCTGTGTAGGAACAGTGAGCCGAAACTCCTGTGTAGGAACAGTGAGCCGAGACCCCTGTGTGGGAACAGTGAGCCGAAACTCCTGTGTAGGAACAGTGAGCCGAAACTCCTTTGTAGGGACAGTAAGCCGAGGCCCCTGTGTAGGAACAGTGAGCCGAAACGCCTGTGTAGGAACAGTCAGCCGAAACTCCTGTGTAGCAAATATATTTACACCGTTTTTACTAAAAGAACAGATCCCAAAATGTGCTCCTGTCCTTTGCAGAACTAGAGCCCCAGGCAAAATGCTATAATCTTGTCTGGTTGTTCGCTCGGAGGTGACGACTTGAGTCTAGTCAACCTTATCATTAAGTAGCATTGCTGTAGTGACGCAAATGAGAATTGCATCCATTCACTCATTCTCGTGTGGCCATTAAAACTAGTTCGCTGCTAATATGTACACAACGTTGACAGAGCTTGTGTGTTGTTAGTGAGTGTGATTGTTCGCGGTGGTTGGTGCGACTGATCGATGTTGTGTATGCTTAGGTGACGGTTATACGTATGCGGATGGGCTGGCGGTGAGTGTTTGCTATTATGTACGGACGTCATGACGTCACGTTTCACTGCTCGTTGATAATAGGTGTGGCATCTTAGCAAAAAGTTGTGCATTACTGCCCGCTAATATGAAGTTTAGGATGTCCCATCAATGAAAAAGCATATAGTGTAAATTATTTTTGAGAATTTTTTCAGACTTTTCGAAAGTAGTTGTCGAATTCGAATTTCTCCCAAAACTCGGTTATTCCGGGCGCTTTTGAATTTTACTTAAAACTCGGTCAATAACCACGAGTTTCTTAGTTTGTAAGCCAACATTTTTGAAGCTAAACGTCCAAGCTTTTACTGTAAAGGGTTTTTCAACAGAGACGCTACAAAAGTAAATCGATAGGGACAGCTAACGACGCCATTTTTTTTCTCGCTCTTTTGAAATTTCTCTTCAGTAAGGTTTGCCATTTCATCATGGAAAGATATACGAGCCAACAACGAGTCGAAATTATTAAAATTTACTACCGAAATTTGGAGTCAGTGGCTTCGGCAATAAACAAAAAATGCTTTATTGGTCAGACAGCAATCCACACGTAATCCATGAGTCATCATTGCATCCCGAAAAAATTACGGTTTGGTGCGGTTTATGGGCCGGCGGCGTCATTGGGCCGTACTTCTTCCGCGATGATCAAGACCGGCACATTACTGTGAATGCGAATCGCTACCGTTCAATGATAACCGAATATTTTTGGCCCCAATTGGATAATATGGACTTGGAGGACTTGCGGTTCCAACAGGACGGCCCAATAAGCCACACAGCGAATGCCACAATCAATTTATTGGAAACCAAGTTTGGCGAACGTGTTATTTCGCGAAATGGCCCAGTCGATTGGCCGCCTCGGTCGTGCGATTTGACGCCGTTAGATTATTTCCTGTGTGGCTACATCAAGTCTATGGTCTATGCCAACAAGCCAACGACGATTGATGAACTACGTACGAATATCGAACGTGAAATTGCAGCAGTATCGGCCGATTTATGCTTGAAAACCGTCGAAAATTGGGTTCAGCGTCTGGACTTCTGCAAGCGTGCCCGTGGTGGCCATGCAAAAGAAATCGAGTTCCATACATAATGGCATCGAACGTACTTTCACAGGAATAAAGAATTTCATTGGTATCTAAAACCGGTTTTGTTTTGTATTTAAAAAAGGTTTTGTAGCGCTCTTATTGAAAAACCCTTTATATGTACAAACCACCAGTTTTGGTAATGATTTTCCAAAATAAGGTACCACGTATTACATTTTTTCGTAAATTTTGTAAATAACGCTTTATATCTTTTAAAATTCCTGTTAACTTTTAAAAAACTAATGATTCAGTTTAAAAGACGTATTAATTCCAAGCAATTTTGTAAAAGAAACATTTGAATTTGCGGTTACTGTTCCAGAGTTTCACCATTTTAAAACCTTTTACCCATTGCATGAAACTATTAATATTTTAATCTGTTTGCTATTTTTGCATCGGACTTGCTTTAAATTTCTGTGAAAATTTAAAATACTAATAGTGCACTTTAAAAACTGATAAATAACAAGTAATTTGTAAAAA
Source organism: Phaonia tiefii (assembly GCA_963931995.1). Taxonomy (NCBI): domain Eukaryota; kingdom Metazoa; phylum Arthropoda; class Insecta; order Diptera; family Muscidae; genus Phaonia; species Phaonia tiefii. The sequence continues at coordinate 321,347,491 of OZ008368.1, read as the reverse complement.
AAAATTCGAATTTGCAGCTATTGTTCCAGAGTTATGCCACTTTAAAACTCTTTACCCATTGCAAGAACCTAATAATATTATAAACTGTTTGTCTTTTTTCGTCGGATTTGCTTTAAACATTTTATTATTGAAAAAATCTACATGAATCTTTGTCGTTACTCAGCGCATCAAGGTATTTTCAAGAACACCATGTTTAGTGGCAAATTGGCAAACAGTTTATAATATTAATAGATTCATACTATGGGTATAGAGTTTTACAGTGGCGTAACTTTGGAACAGTAACTGCAAATTCAAGATTTTTTGTACAAAATTCCGTCTTTTAAAGTCCATCATTAGTGTTTTAAGTTTTCATAGAAATTTAAAGCAATTCCGATGTAAACATGGCAAACAGTTTATAATATTTTAGCTTTAAGCTTTAAAATGGTATAACTCTGGAACAGTAACAGCAAACTAAAAATCTTTTTCCACAAATTTGGTTGGAATTTTTCCGTCTTTTAGAATGCATCATTAGTTTTTTAAATTTGAATAGAAATTTTAAAAGTTATAAATCGTTACTAACAAAATTTATCCAAAATTATCGAAAAATTTAATACCAATGATTGTTTTATTTCATATAAAAAGTCCGGTGGATTAGGGCGAGGCGACTTGGTTTGCGAATGGAAGGTTGAGTTCCCTTAAATTAGCCTGTTAGAGAATTTTCTGCATAATTCGCCCTTAACTAGCCGAGCTATGGGTGCAGTTTCATCATCTTATTGAAACCCAACAACAAAGTTGAAAGGAATTCTCATTCGACGTAGCTCCGGATAGAAAAATTACTTTAGCTTGCTCAAGTAACGGGCTCCATTAACGCTAATGCTACATTCGTTTTGTTCAAAGATGTATGGCCCGACAATACAGCGTGAGGAAACTGCACACAACACTGTAACGCGAATTGGATGCAATTCACTCTCATGCAATATTAGTGGGTTGGAAATACGCCATATGTGACAGTTTTGTTTGTTTACGTTACCGTTTGGCTAGAAATGAGCCTCACCAAACATGAGAAGACAATTCAGCAAGTTCTCGTCCTCTTCCACCTTTCCAAGCAGCTTCCGCCAAAATTCTAAGTGAATCAGAAAATCTGCTGCGTTAAGTTTATTAGCCATTTGAATTTGGTAGGGGTATAAGTTCAAATCCGTATGCATTATTGTCTTCAAAGTCTGACTACTGACACCCATTTGAGAAGATAATCTCCTTGTTGAAAAACTGGGGTAGGTCTGTACGGCAGCGGCTGCGGCAACAATAGTTTCCTCTGTTCGAACGGAAGGGTTTAGATCTCATGCGCTGCACAAATACTCACTAGTCTGGAAATGGTCCATCTACTAGGAGGATCGGCGGTAAACGTGCGCCTATATTCTCTCTGAACCAAAACTACAGAATTCAATGAGTGATAACGGCGAACAAATCACATCCTTTTTTCAATGTCCTCGTTTCCATTTTTATTAAATCCAGATTACTTGGATAAAAAAAAAGTTATCAAGTTTTCTTTTGTTAGCGGCTTTCATATGTAAATGTACCATATAATATTTAGGCTCAGTTTCAAACAAAAGTATTATTATTCCTACATTTCAGTGGTCCATGTTAATATTTATATTAATACCAATTCGAAATTATTCAAATTTTGGCCAATCTCCCTGAGGTCCGGCTCTTCATGAGCGTTTCATTTCAACTTTGTACTATGATATTTTTTTTGCGGCCTTTTGCATTTTTCGGTAGTATTTTAAAGAAAATTCCTTAAAGTCTATAAAGTGTTTCAAACTTTACTATCAAAGCTCAGTAATGTTTTCGCTACAACAATTTTCCGTTTAAATTAGTTATATTGACAGCCTGTTTCTGTATCTCGAATGAAAGCTTTCGTTCGTGTTCTAGACGAAAGAAAATTTGTTTAGCTTCCACAATCTGGTTGTTTCAAGTCGTCAGACTACAAACAGGCTAAACTTTTTTTCAGAGTTTGTATCGAAAACGAACAAAAATTGTCTCTTCTATTATTTGAGGTATATAAAAGCATTGCATGTGTATCCTGAACATTAAATCGTAATTGAAAGCCTGTCATGTCTTGAAAGGACTTTGCTGGCAATATATCCCTTCGCATCTTCACTTCTATAATAACTCTCACTCTAGTTCTCATACCAAAATCTAATTACATATTTTGTCCTTAGCCTACCAATACAAACCAACAGCACGGTACAGAGATACGCATAGTTACTTTAGATACAAATAATACCCGGATAACAGACAAGTTACTTCCACGAGTCCTTTGCAGCATAATATACTTATAAGATTAAATAATAAATTGAATTTAAAAAATGATGGAGCTAATGATGCATTGGTCCTGTGTAAGCTAGAATAGAAGATGCTATGTATCTTTATGTACCACCTTATAAAGCTTAATGAAAAATTGGCCACGTTCATTACCAACACCATACAAGAACAGGACAAATAACTATAAGCGCAAATATACAGCGGCCAAACTAATGACATGGATTTGTGCCAGATGAAATAATGAAAGTCACAGGTGAAAGGTTGATGGGATGGAATGAAATGTAATTGTTAATTTTAAGAGGATTTAGTTGGTGATACGTGAGAAGAGTAATTGTGTTTTTTTTTTTGTTTTTAAAGAAATTTCTATTCATGTAATTTAAAATTTGATTCTGAGTAATTTTACTTTTGTGTTTAAAATGCAATGGCCATATCAGTGATAAAGTGATACAATTTTTATAAGAAAATTAAAAAAGGAACGGTTTTAACGTTTGGAAATTTTGGAATTCTGGAAAAAGGAAATAATTTTTGCTTGTTATATTTTTTGAAAAGGGACTAAAGGACATATAAACAATAAAGATAAACTTCTGGTGCAATATATCTTTTTTTTGACAATTTATTTGTGGAACATAGTGTGTTCATAAAAATCATTTCAGATTTAAATTTTAAGATTTGAATTATTAAAAAAGGACTAAACGGAGATATGCAAATTCAAGATGAAGGACTTTTGTCTTCGAAAAACCTGTTCCACTATAAACTGGTAGAACATTTGGATATTTTTCCGGTCATTTTGGTGCAGTTTTCTTGAGCTTGTTTCAAAAATTAGAAAAAGGACGTCTAAACATAAAGATAGAGAATTTTGGTCTGTTTTGACCCATAATGAAATTTAATGAGGAATCAATTCGTGAAACATTTTGAATCCGTAGCTGGTCATTTCAGTGTAAATTTTTTGTTCTTTTTGAATAAAGGACGAAAAGAACACTTTAAACTTCGAAATAAACCATTCAAATAATCTACGAAAATAATCCTTGTCAAATTTCACTGCAGATATATTATCACAAGAATTCGCTTAATTCAATATTTATACTCGATTTATCAATTAATTTCGGACAGTATCGGATAAGAAAAATCAACCTTCCCACGACCATAAAAAAGTATTGCTATAAAAAAGGTGTTGTCGTACACCCCCAAAGCAGAGACCTAAATTTTGTTGCATAGTGATTTCGACGGTTTTATCGGAGCAGATGTGTAGAGAGTGTTGGGGATAAGAACATATTTCTTCTCTGCCTTACTTGTTCCAAGAGACTGATATGTGGATAAGGGAGTTGATCCAATACAAGATGCTGATTTTGATTGCTCTCCTCCTAACGAAGACGAGGTCAGATCAGGTGCCGATGGACTAATGACTGAGGCTGGCTGCTATTAGTTTGAAAGGTGCGCGTAACACCTCATATGCAAAATCTTTGTAAAGGAATGTATGCCCAACGATTGAAGTCGTTACTTATCGTGTCCTATAATTAAAAGGCGACCCGAGTATATGTTCCAAATATCCTTGAAAAAGCTTTTTATCCATTGCATACATGGTCCTCTTTAGATATCAGCGGGGCGAAAATTTAATGCAGTTTTTTCGAGAATCGATAAGTGATCACTGAAATTGGGGTCAGTACATCAGGACAATACAAAATTGATGGTTTCGACAACCAGAACATTAACCTGATTGGAGGGGAAGGAGGAGAAAATGATCCGTTATAATTTCGACGTAGTAGAGAAATTTATTTACCTCGAACCTGCCGGAATCAAAAGCAAACAAATTAAAAAAACCACTTATTTTTATTTCAAGAAATGTTCCTGACCTTGTAAGTTTGTATAGTGAACTTCTCATATATGTTAACTAAAAGAATAAAATTCAAATTCGAAAATATAACTGACAAGTCCGGCCAATGGAATAGATATATTCACAGAAAAATAGAACTCTGTGATCTAGATTAAGAACTCACGAGAGAGGGAGAACATGGGGGAAACAATATTTCCCTTCCTATGTTGGAAATATCGACGTTTCAGTGTATGTTGGTACTTAGGGATCTTCTATTGGATATTAGAGTTTCCAAATATACGATTGATGATCTACCGATGGTATCAATTCAGGCACAGTAGTTACGCTAGTAGGTAAGAAGTGTAGGGTTATTTTTAAATACCACTATTGAAAATCTGACTATAGGCTATAATTTAGAAATTATATCAAAGTTGACTAGTTTCATTATTTTTAGAATTCAAAAAGATTATCAAATTTAATATTTTTGATTTAATGGTTTTTGTTCAGATATTTTGATGTTTTGTTCATAATGTGCACAACAAAATATATTTTTCCGTTTTATAAATTTTCACTTTTTCCAAGTTTTGAAAATGAACAAATTTTATTTCTTTTTTCGACTTTCTTGAACTGTGTCTCATAAAATTTTTCAGCTATTGTACTCAAACATGCTGGAACATGCTATCACGAGAAAGATACGATTTTTATGTTTTCGACTGGGTCGTAAAAAATCTGATTTTTTCACTAATTTTACCTATATCTGAACGAGTAATTTTACTTTGAAAACATGGAAACACTCGCACTTTTCTAAATATATATTTCATTCTCTATAATAGTTTAAAGTCAATTTCTTTCAAAAACATTTACTGCAACCAAACTGTATTTGGTATCAGCAAAAGCTGTACACTGTTTTCAATCAAGTAAACAAAGTTTTTAATTAAATTAAATAGATAGATAAAGGAAATAATAGATATAGCTCGCCCATTGCCCAACTTGTTCACTAGGTGCCGTCCTGTACTACCGTCACTTTCATTGAAGATTCCTATAATTCGCATTGACGTTTATTCAAAATTGTGAGAAATTTTTGTGAAAGTAATTTAAACAAGGGAAAATGTGACAAATTTTAAATGATTTTATATAATAGCATTTGTTTCTTATATAAAAAACTATTCCAAAACCATGAGGCCGGTGTTGGGATATCAATAAGAGAAACCTCGTAAGACCGCCCAAAGATGAACATGCCGGAATGCCTATTTAATCTAAAGACTTCCCCGCCCAAGTAGCAACTTCTGTGGTCGCAGATGCCAAAACCGTTAGTGTCTGAGAACTCTTAACAAGTAATGGTAGCTGAACCGGGGGGAAAACGCAATTTATTAGGACGTAGACATCAGATATTCTACTTTAAGCAACGTGTTGTATTCTTGTTTCGAACTGATATTTTTGTTGAAATTTATTTTTTCTTTTGGTATGAAATATTAGAATTTTAATGTCATATTTTGACTTTTTTTTGGGAACAAAAAAAATCCCATTTATTGCTTTCAACGACATCTAGAAAATTACACTAAAATTTTCCAAACACTTGTGCTTCATCTACTTGTTTACTTTATCTATGGACTGCGGTCTCTGTACTACAGTTCAAAAATATTGAAAATAATAAATCCAATTTTTTCAATTTTCCAAACTGTTCGACTTAATAATGTTTTCTCCATTTAGTGCAAAAATTTCATATAGTTATATTATATATTATATCTTATATCTTACATTCCTTTCTTAGTGACGGCGACACTATCGAGTACTTAGCCATTAAAAAAGTATCGTTCGGAACCGGTGTAAATCTGAAGGTCCCAATCAAGGAGTGTTAAAACCATAAAGCGCATAGCTTACTGATTGTGAGAAGCTCTCCTGTATTCCTTCATGGGATGTAATGAGAAATATTATGTTTTATACTAGATGCTTGAGAAGAGAATGTACCACTCTTTTTGATGTAGAATACGTCTTACCTTACGGTATAGGGAGTCATGTCAGATTGTTATTGTTGTAATCTTTATTTCATTGATTATAAGGAAACGGCGAGATAAATTTTTTTAAAAATTTTTTTGTAGGTAAATGAAGATGTTATCTTTCCTTTGATATACATTTCATATTGGTTGATATCTTCCTAATATTTAAATTTCTCAAATGAAAATTGTTTAAACACATACACTCAAACATATGTGTGGTGTTTGGTTGAGTGTTTTTGTAGCGTGAACACAAACTATGCTGCTGTTTCAGTGTGGACACAAACCTTCGGCTGTCGGTTTGATTGATGAAATATTGAAATTTCGTATATTTACTTATGTATTTAAGTGAAACAAAATGTTAAATGTGAATTTGAATTTAACATAGATAAATAACTATAAAAAATATAAATCAAATTGATTTGCGTCTGTTATTTATCATTTATGCGTACTCTTTTAATTTATAAACATATTTATCCTATTTTTCCTACCATAAGCTTATGTATATTATCAAAAGTAACTATCAAATAAATAAGTTCATTTGCTTATGTTATTTATCATTTATTGTTATATATGTTTTCTGTCTTATCGGATGGCGTATTCTACGTTAAACTTAATGGCCGTGTCTCTGACACAGCCTGCAGGGACAATCCGTGGCCGAAGGCCTCGGACAGCTGTCTGCTGTTTTTTTTTCTACAGGGTTAGAGTAGTAGACTGAAGCATTTAAACTTGTTTTCTAATATTTAGAATTGTATTTCCTTTGAAATGAAAAATATGTAAAGTAGAAAAATTTTGTATAATTTCTTAACACACCCAATTTTTGGATTTCTGATTTTAGAACTTTAAAATTGTCATTGGTTTCTTGCCTACAATTGGTTTTTGACAGAACTTGATAATGTTTACGACATAGAAAGTTTTATATATTTTGGCCAATGGAAATCGGTACAAATCGACTGGTCGTCGTATTATCGCAAATGTAGGCAACTTGATAGGCAGCATGCTAAACTACCTTTGTACCATCGTAATTGTAGGCAATTGTATAGACTGCATGTTAAAATGCCTTTCTTTACGATTACCATCTATACTGAATCTGAATCCTAATAGATTCAACATCTGAAAAACGTCCTGTTACTACACACCGAAGGGCAAGAGTACTAGCTCTTATAAGATACCCTGCAACACCTGGCTGATTCTATTTGTGGTTGAGAATTCATTAATTTTCTCATTAAGTTCTTCATGATACTGTTTCGTCGTATTCTTAATTGTTTTAGTTTTACAATAAAACTCAATCTCTTGATCTGTCTAATGAATATCATATTCAATTTATGCATACACCTACTCTTGTATGACCTAGACACTTTTGATTGGTCCCAAGGAAACAAAATTGCCCATGTAATGTAACCAAATGTGTTGTGGTGACTTACTAAAGAGCAGAACAATTAAAAATTATTGAAAATACGATGAGTGAACTGAGGAACCACAAACCTCAAAACTTACTGCACAAGATATGATGAACGTCATAAATGAGGACTCTAGTTAACAGACATATTTGTTGTTTGTTACAGACGATAGATATTCTAAGAACACTTTCTATGGTGGGGGCTAGTTACTTGTGGTTTTGGCTTATGGTTTAATTATGGTTTAAAATGGCCTAGTACACGAAAACAAAAAATGCAGTACTCCAAAACTTACATTCTTGGCGAGAAACGTCAACAAGTAGGTTAAACATCCACCACAACGGCACCTAAAACTCTGCTTTATGTAAACAGTTTTAAATCTTTTCTACATGACTGTGTACTATATTTATAGGGTCAAATCCGTACAAATTATAAGATGTCTATTATACCATAATTGTATGAAAATTGTTTATAAATACAGACCAATTTACATTACTGATATGTAAGTGTTACCACAGACCATGACCGTAGCCAGAGGGGGGGGGGGCACTAGGGGCCCGGGCCCCCCGGAAATAGTTACAACCGCGCATATATTTTTAATGATAATTTTCTTACAAAATGTCAGACTTTTTTTATTGTAAAATTTTATTTTGAATCAAACGACATCTAAATTATAAAACAACGACTAAAAAGATCATTTTATTCTGAATCAAACGATATCTACGCACTTCAATCTTTTTGATATTGGACAATAGTAAACAATTTTGTTAATGAGGATATAAAGGAACAGCTACTGCGTCAGACATGGTCCCCAAAAGACAAATATGACTCTGAGCCTCAAATTCAGAACAGTGGGGGAAAACAAGATATTTTCAGATAAATTGGCTGGAAAAATTTTCATGGGTTGCTTATTCGGTATATTCTAAAGGAGCGTTTTGTAAAATATGTGTTTTATTTGCCAATAAAATAGGATGTGGAAAAAGTAATTGGAAGGATGCAATTGATTATTTTCATAGCCCAAAACGTTTTAACAACAAGAGATGATATCACGAAGGCGGTTGATTTCCGAATTGATAAACAATCATCCCAAAACTTAAATGACCAAATATATAAAATAAAAGTCAATGTAGGGACCATTTTATTATGTGGACGTCAAAACATCGCTTTACGTTTTACCAGTGACTTTGGAAAACTCTCAGTCGAAGACATACCTGAAAACGATGGTAATTTTAGGGCTATATTGAGGAATAGAGCTAACGGAGACGAAAAGCTAAAGTTAAGCATAGATAAAACACCAAAAAATGCTTCATATATTAGTCCACAAATTCAAAATGAAATAATTGAAATAATGGGTGAACATTAGGGTTCGGCTTATTTGTATGAAGGTAAAAAAAGTGTTGTAACTATGGGTCTCAGGCTTTTAAAATGTTCCTTTTGGTATAAAACAAAGAAGTGTAAAGTTTTAGCGCGAACGAATAATATTTACAGGTGGCGACTTGAGCTTATACTTTTATTTATGTATTTTTTGGCGAAGATAAGCTCTCTTGCAAGAGATTAGGGTTTTACACATAATAAAGGAAATTATGTTTTACAATAATTATATAACTTTTATTGAAAATAAACAAATAAAATACATATATATAAAATATGTAAAGCATAACATATAAAATCAATTAGTTAAGGAATTGTTAGTATTAAACGGAAATTTGCTGGTATATTCTCTTACGACTTGCAACAAATTTTTGAAATTCACTTTCTTTTGTCGTTAGGTTTTTATTATAATCTTGCATGAGATTCACACCACGCTCTGCCGTGTCACTAACTACTTTTTTTTTAGCATTCAAAAAATCTTCGTCATCATGCCATTTAGACGGATCTTTAGTCAAAAACGCTCTTGAAATTTTAAAACGATCGAAAAACTGAACAGTTTTAGCGGTGATGAAATCAGATAGTTCCTTCGTAATAAACATTGGTAAATCTTTTTCTATCAAGTTTAGGCGTTTAAAATGTTTTTTTTAGTTTGCATGCTTTTTTTAGTACTGCTGTTGAAATTTTTTCATTTACTTCCTTGTAATTGTTAATATCGCGTATAAATTTTAAATCTTGATTTGGTGCTTCAACAGCAACAGTTGCACGAAACCAAAATTGTACATAAAAGCGTACAATGAAAATAGATATATCGCGTAACTATTTCTCCTCTCCTGTTGATAATTTAAATTCTTCTCGAAACATATATATCTTTAACGTATAAATCGCCTTGGACATCCAGCGTGCATTATGCATCGGACCAGGCAATCGAAAATTATGTTCTACAGGAATTGACCCCAAAAAAAGTAGTGTTAACTCTAATAATTCTACATAATCAGTACGCTCGTGGTCTCTAGACAATTCAGTTTGGCAGAAATCGATTATTTCTTCCTTTTTGTCATTTACCTGTTTAGCTACATAACTATTTGTCACACCAAACTTAAACTTATGGTGCTGTATTTTGTTCTAAGAAAATTTAAACCTTACAAAAAGGGGAACATTTGTGCCTCATGTAGTTCCAGCACCCGATTCAAATGCAGCACGTAAAAATATTTCACTAATGTGATGCCTGCATGGAAGGTATAATAGGCTGCGACCTAATAACTGCTCTAACAAAACTGCAGCTGCATTTAATCTTCCGGAGTTAGATGCAGTTGTATCAAAAGAGGCTGCCACACTTTGATCATCGCTCTTCCATTCAGTCAACAAGTTAAAAGTTGCATTTGACATTTCTAATCCAGTTGAAGCAGATAGCTTTGGTACTCCTAGAAGTTGTTCGCCTTCTCTGTGTGAAATGATGATCGGCAAACGTTCCACCTGTTCATGACCGGTCAATTCAAGGACCATTTTACCATCCCAATGCACCACTGCTGATATCTAAAATTAAAAAGTTTAAAAAGTATGTAAGTACATAATAGAAAAAGACGAACATCTTGAACTATTTACCGCAACTCTCTCCCTCTTTTCATTGAAGATGAATCTGCATCTGCATTCGCAATTTTCATTTCCTCTAAAATCAACAACAAGCCCTGCTATGAACGACGGTTTGGCTAAATTACGATTACAAAAAGACATATGTTTCCTACCTTCAATACTGGAAGATACAATTTCAGCAATGCGCTCTGCCTCTCTTCGCTTTCCAGCTTGATGATTAAATTCACGTTCTGCCTTCCGTTTTTCTCTTTTAGATGATACTGAATATACTGCAACTAAATGGCGTGGTCGTCCATCCTGTAGCTGCATTTCAAGAAATGCTTTATCTTCTTCAATTGGCATCTTCGTCATAGCATCTGCGTCCGCGATATCGAACAGATTATTTAAATTGGCAACAAAAGCCCTTTCATTTGCTCTTAAAGACTCTTTTGATTTATTTCTATTTTTCAGGAGACCTTTCTATTCCTTGAATAGTTTCTCAAGTTTCATAATGCAATGGTATTCTTGACGAATAGGAATTCGTGCCTTTGACCAAAACACTGAAGCTTCTTTAATGGTCAGTGCTGCACTTTCGCGTACAGTTAATCCCACTTTATTATGATTGTAGAAAAATACACGCAATACTTGTTGTATGGAAGGCAACTTGGATCCGAGAATTTGAGCATAGTCATGGCCAACTAAAAAAATGTTGTTGCTTGAACATAAATTGGCCATATTCGTGACACTTAAAGAATGAATTGATTGTAGAGAAAGGAACACGTATGTCTTGTTGCTCGATCAGACATATATATGTATATCTAGCGTCATCTAGCTTGCCAGATTGTTTAAATTTTGCTAGCTACTCTGAATGATGACAGCGGTTGCTTATTTTTAAGCGGACTTATAGCGTAGACAGACGACAGCGTTAATTTGCATTAAAAGCTCACTAATGTGAATTAACATTTTGCCCTGACAGACGACAGTTTTTGCATTTAGTAAAACGCTGTTGGCTTTGAATCCATTTTCAATTGACGATAGCAAACAATTTGACAACAGCTGATTCAAGATGTATCAAATACATGGTGACAGCAGGTGGTGTTGTTGCAATAACATCCACTTCAGCGGTGTCAAGCATCAGTACATAAAATCAACAAAGCAAACAACAAACACAAGAAAGTTCCACTTCCACTGTGTTCCGGCTATCACCTCTATGTATAGATACATCTTGAGCTGATTGATTGTCGACGGTGTTGCCATATTGAAATACCTAAATGCAGTATAAATGCACTCTGATTTGATGCATTTACGCCAAAGCTAATACACATTGGGACGGGAATAATACACAAGTTAATTTGAATTAAGACTAATAATGCAAATTAACGCTGTCGTCTGTCTACGCTATTATATACTATAGTAGTCAATAGCTAACTACAATAGCTTACTACACGTTTTTTTACAGATTTTAACACTTTATAGAGTTTTTGCTGAAAAATACCTGAAATTATAATTTCATCTCAAGTCGCCAACTCCAAAGATAGTCAGATCAAGCTGAAATTTTACATTTTTTTTCTTTAAACCAAAACAAACATTTTTGGAACCTGAGACCTTTGGCAACGTCACTTTTATAAATTACAACAACAAAAGTGGTACAACAAATCAAAGAGTCTGGATTTTTTCATTGCTGGCAGAGTTTCATCTGAACAACTTACAGTTTGTATAAGATACTTTGGCGAAAAAATTTCTACAGCTCTGCTGAAAGAAATAAAAAGACTAGGCTTGGATTTAAATTATCTTAGAGGACAACGTTATGATAGCGCCGCTAATATGTCGGGGAAGTATAATGGCGTACAAGCCATTATAAAGAAGAAGTACCCCACAGCGATATTTATACATTGCGCTTCTCATACCCTAAATGTATGCTTAAATGCCGCTTCCAGAATACCGGAAATTAGAAAGATGTTCAGTATGTTGGCAGAAATTTTTACATTTTTTCGCAGTTCTCTAAAAAGAAACTCAATTTTGTCTAATATTTTTAAAGGAAATGGAAAGCAATCAAGACGCTTTCTTTCGTATTGTGAAACAGGCTGGGTAGAACGACATGATTGTGTACATTTGTTTTATGAGTCAATTCCTGAAATTATACAAGCTTTTGAAATGCTTGTTGAAGATGGTAAGACTGACATATTATTCTCAAAAATTTAATTTATTTAATATTTATCATTTAGGTTGTAAAAGCGCATTAAGATTTCATAACCGAGTATGTTCATTTGAATTTATATTGGGTGTAGCTGTAAGCAGTTCTGTGTTAAATCTAACCCGTATTTTATCGCGTTACTTGCAAACAGTAAATCTTGATATTGTCGTGGCATATGAGCAAATTAACTGCATAAAATCAAAACTAAGTAGAATGCGTGGAAACTCTGATCGAGAGTTTGACAAATTATACGAAGAAGCAGAAAAAATATCAGAAACCTTTGGGGTCAAAGCTGAATTACCCAGAATAGTTGGTACCCAAAAGTTCAGGTCTAAAACACCTATATCTGATGTCAAGGCTGATTATAGAACAACCCTCTGTATTCCCTATTTGTGGTGTTGTTGGATGTCGATGAGGTTATAACATTTTATAAAGCCGTACTACCCAAAATATGTCTGTGGATTGATTATTGGGAACAGAAAAATTGCAAGCCATCCAACCCACTAGACGCTATCTCAAATTACAATGAGCAATTGTATCCAAACGTGTACGTCCTACTACAGATACTATTAACAATACTAGTGACTACAGCTTCCGCGGAGCGAAGTTTTTCAACACTGAGGAGAGTGTATTCATGCCTAAGAAATAGTATGAAGGAAGAAAGACAGTCACCTCTGGCTTTGATGTCAATTTATAGAAATGATTTTGATATCGATCAAATTATTAATACATTCTTATCTAAAAAGAGAAGAATACAGTTTTAACTGCAAACATATAAATATATTATATTAGGGTAATTAGTTTAATCTTCAAAACAAACATTAATAATCGAGTGTTATTTAATTATTATTAAAACGTTGAGATTACTCTTTATTAAAAAAATATATCTACATATATAATAAATTAGTTTAAAGAGTGTTAGATAAATGTGATAATTTATTTAAAGTTATTTATGTTGAAGTTCAAATTACCTTTTTGTTTTTTTCTGTTGTTTTTTAATGGAGTTTAAATTTATATGTCTAATATGCGATATGACAAGTATGTTACGTTCATAAAATATATAATAGATAAAATAAGAAATAGATAAATTTAAAATAAAATACATAAAAGAAAATAAATAATCTCAAAATATAAACGTGACATTATTTAAAATACGTTTTTGTAAAGGAATATTGAAAAAAAATTGTGCCCCCCCCGAACGAAAATCCTGGCTACGGGCCTGCCACAGACTTCAATTTACTGTAAACTACAAGTCACGTAAGTGGACGCCTAATGCTATACTATGATTATGAATATTCTACTATTCAGTTTTAACAAATTTCTAAAATTGTGTATGTTGTTACTATGTATTGTGGATGGTTAATTGAAAATTAATAGAAATTTTAATGAATCGCAAACAGTCACTTCATTAGAAAATCACAACATCGAAAAGTCGCCTTTAGACGCCTCAAGTTATTCTCTATTGATGCAGCCATTAAATATTTGAAACACACGCTTCCAGTTATGCTATACTAATAGAATTTTTAAGTAATATTCTTAATTAAACTTCGCAGTGCCCACATGCATATTAAATTAAATAGTATTTATAATATTGTCCCAAAATGCTTTACATGCCACTAAGGACCAGACAGTTTAAGCCAAAGGGGTTATTCTTATGATTGCCATAACATTGAAGAGTTTTAAAATGCCGAAGGCATGACCCCCACATTTTATAGATTATTATGAATTTAATAATAAAAAAAAAGAGGAAGGGAGTAGGGAAGGGAGTATAAAATAGTTCTAAACCTAAATCTGTAATATATCTGCTTGATAATAAATACGACGTGATTGAGCCTTGTTGGAAAAATGTTGTTCGGCTTTCATAATAATAGAGCAGATTCAAGGTACTATTTCCATTATGTCCCTGCCAAATACACTTTTTAATGTTGCTGCCAAAATATGTCATGAAGTGTGATATAGCAGGCGGGTCATGTATAATTTGTTTTAGAAAATATCTATTAACATTTTATCAAGATTATGATTTTATTATTTGCCCATCATTGATATCTATGAATGGAATACAGCATCCTCTCTCTGGTGCTACGTGAAAAGTATGGTCCGTGCCAATAAGTCCGGGACGTTTCCTGAGCTGAAGAATGTGTCAAAGGGGCATTGACTATTATATTTTGTGTTTCATGCATTATTTCATATGATGAAAGAAAAATGAAAAATAAATCACTCAAAAAATGTAATTTCATTTCATTTATTTACGTCTACTTTATGTATAAAAGCAAATTTGCGGTCTTAGTCGCCCTGTATATTGAAATAAAGCGGATTTCTGATGAATTAAATAAATTCTAAAGCCTACAAATCGTATAGAAAACCTTACAAACTTTTAAAATTAGCTGCACATATCGTGAACAACATTACAGGAGTCAGTATATTTTAGCTTAATTTATTTTATGTTAATTAAACGGATATAATTTAGTCAATACCAAATATGATATACAGTTTTCATTTTCTCTAAGAAAATTTATATAAAGTATATTAGAGCGAAGTTCCTTATTGCACGTTGCGGGATGGGGCCTAAATACAAAAAAATTGAACAACTTTTTTTAAAAACATTATTACTAACTATATTGGGTACTTTTTCTTTAGTTTGAGTCTAGACTAACATATGGTGGGAAATTTCTTGTTTAATGGCAAGTTTTCTCGGTGGAGCCTTTAACCAATATATATATACATATGTGACCTGCTCCACGAAAAGGGAGCTCTGCGCCGACCTCTGGTACTTTTTAAGTGTTTCTTATAGGACACGCTCTTTCAAATGCCGCAAACAGCAAGTTTCTATGTCTTTTAGTCTTTTTACAAATCACCTGTAAAGATGAACATAATTAATAATCTTGTTCATCTTTCTGTAATTCCAAAAAGATATTTCTTGCAAAAACAATTCGTTCTTCCGGAATTACAATAGTGCATCCATTCGTACAGCAAGGTTTTTCTAAAAACTGCGATAAAGTTTGCTCTTCCTCAATATCTTGAAGAGATAATTGCAGCGCTTCTGAAACTTCTGGCGATGAAAATGCATGCGACTCATCACTTCCAAACAATCGCTGAAGTATAGTTCTTCAACATTCTTAAATTCGTCTTCCAGGCACATTTTCTAACGTTAATTAAGATTTATTTTAAAATGAAATTAATTAAATAATAGATAAGTTCTCAAACGACGCGTATCAAAGAGGTGATTACGGGAGCGTAAAACTCTTTTTTTATACGAGGGTACTTATAATCCCCTAACGGCCGTTGAAGTTTCGATTCCTAGTATATTTTCGGAAAAAATAATAATTTTTTTTGGAAAATTACGACTCAAACAACGTGTCATGATGAACATATCGTCGGTATCCTGCAAAACGATCTCAAGTCACATAATAGTGTTTCGGAGTTATTATTGATGTTTTAAAATTTATGGCCGCTGGAAAAACCATTAAATAGTTCTGATTTGAAAGTCGATATTAAAATCTGATAGTTAAGCATTTATAAATCAGATGAAGTCAAAAAATGTAATACAATTTTATTTATTTAACTTTTTTTGTACAAAAAGAAAAGCTTTGAAAAAAATATATTTTTATCGACAAGGTTTTTGACGTAGAATTCGTCTTACCTTACGGTATGAGGAGTCATGTCAGGTTTTTATTGTTGTAATCTTTATTTCATTGAATTTAAGGAAACGGCTAGATGAATTTTTTTAAATTTTTTTTTGTAGGTAAATGAAAATGTTATCTTTCGTTTGATATACATTTCATATTGGTTGATATATTTCTAGTATTTTAATTTCTCAAATGAAAATTGTTTAAACACATACACTCAAACATATGTGTGGTGTTTGGTTGAGTGTTTTGGGTTGCTCAACATTGCTTAGGAACATGTATCTAGTAAAAAGTGAAACGAACAGCAAGCTAATGTTGCTTGGCAACATGTATCTAGTAAAAAGTGAAACAAACAGTAAGCTAACGTAATAAAGCTTTTTTGCGAAAGCTTCAATAAAGCTGTTGTAACATTAATTTTGAATTGTAAAGCGTAAAGCTTTCACACAAGGCTCGAATGCTAATGCGAAGACTCGATAAGGTAAACCTTTTTTAATATTAGGGCGGCCCTCTCAACATTCGCAGAACTTATTTCAATAAAAATATTAATTAAAATACATAAATTAAATTAAGTTTAAAAAAATTGAACATAATAATTTTTTTTTAAACGGACTTGAATCAAATGCCGTTGGTAAATATAAAAATTACAGCAGACAGTTGTCCGAGGGTTCGGCCACGGACTGTCCCTGCAGGCTGTGTCAGAGACACGGCCATTAAGTTTAACGTAGAATACGCCATCCGATAAGACAGAAAACATATATAACAATAAATTCATTTGCATTTATCATGGCCGTGTCTCTGACACAGCCTGCAGGGACAGTCCGTGGCCGAAGGCATCGGACAACTGTCTGCTGTAATTTTTTTTTAAGAAAATGTGTTGTTTTTATTTTAAATCTGCTAATCTTTGCGATTGCGATTCATCATTTATGTCGGGTTCTGGGGCCTTATTTCTGGTGGTTTTGCTAGTTATCAAGCTATTATACCAGTGATGAAACTCGTCCGGGATGGCTACTGACTTGCAAAGATTAAGGTAAATCTTTTTTCTTTTCATTACTTATGGGATGTTTGGTTTATATATCTTTTTGATGTTAACTTCTTTTAAATGTATGGCAGACCTTTACCAAAAACCCGTATTACTTTATAGCTTTCATTGTGGTCATATTTGTACTCCATCACACCAGGTTTAATCTTTTGATACCTTAAAGACATTACTTTAAACCAGTTCACCTTACCTCCGTTTTCGTTGTATACCAGTATACCGCATTTATGTTATATTATACGGATTTCCTTTACTTGTATTTATTATATTACATTTATTGATGTGTTAACATCTACATATACGCGCGCCTCTAGGGCAGTAAACTATAAATTTAATACATACGCAAGTGTTAGGTTTGTAAGAGTAAATCATCGTTTGTTTGTTCGTTGTTGGCAGTCGGTATTGAAAGTGATTATTGGGCGATTTTCATATAATTTTCCCACGCGATTTTCTCCGGAAATTTATAGCCGATTTAATTAATTTTTGGAATAAAAAGCTAGTGCGGGTTTCGACGAAGAGTTTAGGCCAAAAATTAAGGCGATCCGATATCGGCGAGCCGAGATTGAAGTGTTTTAATTTGGAGTATTAATTTGGAGTAATATTAAAAAAGTATTTTATGTTGATCTTCGGTTATATCGTACGAATATAACAATGTATGTATGTATGTACAAGTGTCTGTTGCTTTGCATTCTTTGACTTTTGTGGGAATAAAACAAAAAGTATTGAGCAAGAAAATAATGACACATGTGCTTGCACTGGGTCTTTAAATAATTTTAAGTATTAATATTATTTAACTGTAACGTCATCATATGATTGAACGCTGTTTTTTATTTTCCAATGTAACATTTACGAATGTGTTCATAGAAATCGAACAGGTACCGTGTAGCAAAAAGGTGTTAACACATCGCCCGTGAGTTCGAACACTCAGTGGATTTTTTTTATATTATTTATTGAAATTCATTTTTTTGAAGCAAAGGAAAAAGCTCAACCTTTTCACATTAACAACTTTCAAGAAATAAATGCAAATTCAAAGCAAATCATACTAAATGCATTCGAAAATCCCCTTATATCACATTTTTAAGTATTCTATGAAATAGTTGTTTTTTCTGCTGGGTGTATTATCTTTGAATTTGAGGACTTGACCTTTTTTTGCAGCAAAAATAGAGAAAAAGATTTGTGGATTTTGGTCTTTTTTGCTCCACACATTTGGGTGTTTTGGACATAGAAAGATTTGTTTTGATAAAATACTCGTAACTACAAAACTAATTTGAATAGACATGGGATTTTTTTACAGGGCATACACTATGACTTTGGGAACACTTTTGCATCATTAACTCCATTTCACAAAATAGTGGACTTGAGATCTTTTTGCAGGATACCAGCGGACGATATATTGAAAAAAATATGTTCAAAATTTTTATAGAGCATTTTTTTCAGACGTCATTTTGAAGTCATATTTTGCATATGTTGTCTTCCTCACTTTGCTCTATTTTACATATATATTCCATCGACTATATAAAATTCATATATTTGTAGGTGATTTTGCGAAACAGAAAGACAACAATTTTTTGAAAAATTAGCTATTTGATGGAATAATTATTGAAAATAGAGCAAATCGGGGAAGACAAAATATGCATGATACAGATTCAAAATGACGTCGTGACCAAAAATGGTCTGTCAAAAATTTGAAAAATTTTTTTAATATATGTTCATCATGACACGTCGTTTGAGCCCCATATTGTCAAAAAACAAATATTATTTTTTTCGAAAATGCACTAGGAATCGAAATTTCAATAAAAGCACCCCTGTATAAATAAAAAGTGTGACGTTTCCGTAATCACTTCTGCATTATGCTTCGTTTGACACCCCCCTCAAAACTAAAAAGTTTTCAGTACACACTAACGGACAATTGTTTGAGACGGTGTAGAAATATGAGGTTCGGTACCTATACTACTGATATGATGCAAATTTCTTTTTGGGGAAAACCAATGAAAAGACGGCTATTAAAAACGTCAGGCTATGAAGGTAAGAACGTGAGCACAGGTTCGAATTAATATGAATATCATTGAAGTCAGTTTCGAGAGCATCCTAAATATTGTTATCCCAATAATGCGTTTTTTAAATAAATGCAGAATAATCTTAAAGAGGCTACTATCATCAATGGAACCGATTTCTTCATTCCACTCATTTCCATGATACCTACAGACATGCCCACCGATTTCAAAAGAATCCGTATTTTTCCCACGGACAATATACGTTGCATGTCCACGTGGGGGTAAAACTTAAGACTTATATATTTTTGCACCAGATGGCAAAACTATAAATATTGTATATCCTAGAGCATTTGAATAAATAGAAAAAAACAAAATTGTGTTTCATTAAAATTACAATTCAGGGGTAGCGAAGCGCAACGGATACAGCCATTATACTATAATGAGATTGTACGTATAATAAATTTGCACACGATTGAAAGCTAAATAAATACTTCTAAAAAATAGTTATTTTATATTCTTCTTCGTAATCTTCCAGTCAACTACAGGTTTATTTGCTCAATTTATTTATACCCTCACCCATATGATTTAGCATGACAAAAACTTTGAAGACAAAACGACGTTTGCCGGTTCCAGCTAGCTTAGTATATATTGTACATTTGAACCCAATAAAAAGTAAATTTAGAAACGCCAAAGTGCCAGAAGTTAAAAAAAAACATTTTCTTAAATATGTGCCTTTTCTTAAAAAAATATAATTTTCTCAAAAACAAAATACAATGCAAATATAAAGTACATTCGTAAAAAAATCCAATGAGTGTTCGAACTCACGGCGACGTGTTAACACCTTTTTGTTACACGGTACCTGTTCGATTTCTATGAACACATTAGTAAATGTTACATTGGAAAATCAAAAACAACGTTCAATCATATGATGACGTTACATTTAAATAATATTAATACTTAATCTTATTTAAAAACCAGTGCAAAACCAGCCACAAACAATAGAAAATGCAAAGCAACAGACACATGTACAAAAATACATTGTTATATTCGTACATACGCTACACAAGTTCACACAATTTTCGTTGCTCACTTGCTATCTCACTGATGTCGTTATTCTCTTTGCTCTGAGAGTGCTCCGCACCCACATTTTATTTGACTTACCTATCACAATAATAAAAAAACCAACCCGTAAAAAATAAAGTTTTCGACAATAACTTATTTATATATGACCACGCCCCTTTGCGCAATCCGGCCCATATTTGCAGAAGATCTTAGAATATGTATATTTAACCAACAAACCCAATTTTCTTCAAATACCGTTAACTGGAGCTGAAATAATAGATTTTTAATTTGTGATTTGTATGGGCGGTACCACACCCCTTCGTCCTATCCCACCCAGATGTTTGTCGTCACACTTAGTTTGCCTGCGAAGTTTCAGCTTGATTGGATCACGGGAAAAGAGTAAAAAATCAATCCAAATTTTTTTCGGCATACATACATACAGACAGGTGAAGTTAATATAAAGAATTTAAAAAGCCGTTCAATCATATAATGACGTTTCATTTAAATAATATTTATTCTTAATAGCACTTAAAAATATTTAAAAACACGTATCACTGTTTTCTTGCTTAATACTTTTTGTTTTATTCCCACAAAAAACAAAGAGAATGCTAAGCAACAGCCACATGTATGTATATTAGACTGACTCACAAAAAAAAGTGTTTTTGTTCCACCCCCTGAAATGTACCTTGACTTGTTTTTTGATGATTCCCAAAATATTTCTCGTCTAGGATTAAAACCCCGTGAGCTGGGCCGTTTTTAAAAAAAGGCTTTTTTGGAGTTTTTCAAAGATTTTTGATAGTTAACTAAAGATAATATGTGCAATATTAGTATCATAGGAAAGCATTTTTAAAGACGCATCCAACGGTATGAAAAACATGCCAACAAATGTTCTGCCAAGGCCTTTTTTCAAAGATATTCTGCAAAAAAAGCTTTTTTTAAAAACGGTCCAGCTCACGGGGTTTTAATCCTAGACGCGAAATATTTTGCGAATCATAAAAAAACAAGTCAAGGAACATTTCAAGGGGTAGAACAAAAACACTTTTTTTGGCCCCATACAAAATGTGTCGGTTTAATGTATATACATACATTGTTATGTTCGTACATACGCTACACAAGTTCACACAATTTTCGTTGCTCTCTTGCTATCTCATTATTTTGTACGTATAACCACGTCATCATTTATCAGTGTGTGTGTGCGATATGCACACAAAATTTCATACAAATCGGTCCAGCCGCTTCGGAGGAGTTTAACCCCAAACAATCTGTGATCGCAGTCGGACAATCTGTGTGATCGCAGTCTGACAATCTGTGTGATCGTAGTCGGACGCAATCTGTTTGGATGTATTCACTTTGTGAATTTAGTCCCTACACGCGCCTATAGATGTTAACAAATCACAAGCACCCTTGCTTAAAAAAAGTAAATTTTCGTACCAAATGTAAATTTTATTAATCCTGCTGTTAGATTAAGCCCATTTGGTCAAAATAATGGCTAGTTTTCTTTGTAAGTTTTGAACGGTGATATATACTGACTTCATTTTTCAGGTCACGTGATCTTTTTTATAAACCAATGGCATGAGCAAAAATTAAATTTTCTAACTAGAAACAGGACTGACTCAAATAAGAAATTACAGATTTCAGATTAAGGGACCATTTGGTCCATAGAATATATTCTTTGATTTTCTTTACAATTATGTTCAAAATATAAAATAACAATAATAATAAAAATATTTGAGTACTACTGACCCAAGATAGATACAAAGAATACGAATAGATGGTTATTTTGTTTGTAAATTGCAGTATGGACCAAATGGTCTCTTAAGCTAAGATTCGTTAAAAATACGAATCTTAAGTTAAGGGACCATTTGGTCCATAGTATATTTCCTTTGATTTTCTTTACATTTATTTTCAAAACAAAGATGATAATAATAATAACAATATTTAGTGAATATTGAACTAAAATATATACAACGAATGCGATTAAATTGATATTCTGCATGAAAATTGCAGTATGGACCAAATGGTCCCTTAACGTAACATTCGTATTTTTTTCCTAACCTAACAGCAGGGTTAAAAAAAGTATTTTTTTTTAAATAAGTACCTTTTCTAAAAACCTAAATTTTCTTACAACAAATTGCCTTTTCTTAAAACCTACCTTTTCTTTAAAGAGTAAATTTTTTGTGAAACAAAATTTAAGTACCCTCTCTTAAAAATGTACCTATTCTTAAAAAATTGCCATTTCTTAAAAAACCCACTTCCTCAAAAAAATACAATCTTTTAAAAAACAATAAGAACATTTTCTTAAAAAATAACATTTTCCTAAATAGAGTACCACTTCTTTAGAAAGTACCTGTACTTAAAAAAGTACTCTTTAGAAAGTACCTGTACTTAAAGTACTTCTTTGCCTTTTCTTACAAAAAGTACTTCATGTTAAAAATAGTTCCTTTTCTTAAAAAAAAACATTAGCTTTTAATAAAAGAAGTACCTCTCTTTGAAAGACGACCTTTTCGGGAAAATATAATACAAATTCTTAGAAAAAGGGCCTAAAAATATACTTAAAAAAAGAACTTATTCTATAAAAAAAAATTTACTTAAAAAATACTCTCATTCTACACAAAAGTATATTTTCTTAAGATCTATTTAAATTATTATATTTTTCAACGGGCGCCTTACGCGTGTTGGAACTAACTAGAACAATATATTATTTTTGCTTAAGCTAGTCTATAATGATTGTGTGTCCATTGACTGAAATAAATAAATAAATATTGCTAAAAAGGACATTGTGACTAAATTAAGGGTTATTTGTCAACTAAGTGCATACATAGGAACAGGTTGTGAAATGTTCTGTTGGATTAGAATAATGTGAACTTCTTACAAGAGAAATTGACAACTGAAATAACTATAAAGAAGTTTGAAAAAATATTTCTGCTTGCATTTTAGGCTTTACGATTTTCCTTCGGTTCAAGTAGGTCAGTGTTTAAATTTACCAGCAAAGATAGTTAAGCCAGTTTGTATATAATGATATTGACTCCATATTGAATAAATTATTTAGAATTCATATCCAGATGGTAGCCATTGTTATTTAGAATTACATCGCCAAAACAGGGAAATTATTCCCTTTATCAAACTAGAAATGAAGGACCTGATCTACATAAAAACCCTGCATTGCGCCTTATGGATCACATTTGGAAATTTTATAAATTCAGGTGCATGTTTTAGCTTTTAATACATAGTTTTAAATATGTTCATGAAATATCATACTAAATTCAATGATTGATTGGATTAAGAAAATGATTCTGATGTGACAGCAATAACATTCTATGTGTTTCCTTCTATGACACTAGCACCACAGGTGGCGGGATCGCAACTAAAACTGCCTAATGACTTTCCTCCATTTTGACTTCATTAAATCCAACTTAGTTATGAAATCTTCAAGAACAACAACCCCCACCGTACGTAGCAATCAATATCTTTGTTTCTCAATCATGTTTACAAAAACTGTTAATACGAAATCTGTCAAATATTTTTTTCTCTCGTTTTTGTGTTTTCTTGATGTGGATTGTGCAACTTGAAACCTTGGCAAAGTAAGGAAACTAAATCACAGTCAAAGAAATCTGTGAAAAATCAGACGAATGCCAGAAATAACAACAGAGAAGTGAAAAAATAGAGATATAGCAAATTCCGTTGATATCACACACGGTGCAGCTGGAGTAGTGTAGTTAAAGTTCCGCGTTACTAAAATGTTTGCGTAGACTTAGTTTCCAGTCCTTGTCAGAAGGCAAGTGAGACAAAGATGAAAAACCAATGAGAGATTTTTTTCAAAAAGGGTTGACAAAATACCACTCTAAACCGGTGTAAAACTGTGGGTCCCAATAAGTGAATTTAAAACTAGAACGAGCACAGGTTACCGAGAAGTTTTCCCTAAGGATTTTTTTTAAAGGCATAACAAAAATAGAAATTTTTGACCAAATATAGTATTCCAGTTTGTCATACGAATCAGTTTCTAATTCGAGATAGACTTAGTTCCTCGTGCAGTTTGTTCGAAACGGAAATCAGTTAGGAATAAATAACGAATCCGTTTTCGTATGAAATTCCACTTGAAAACGCAAATCGTTATCTCAATCTCTTTCTCATTCTTGCACCACCTAGAAAAATAATCTCCGTAAAGTTTGGGGTAACACAAAAATTCTACTAAAATTAATTCAGTCGCACCGTGTTCAATGACAATACCTAGAGACCGGAGAGGGGTGTCATTGCCATTCAATGCAAACAGCCTCCAGTGAATGGTATCATATGTCTTCTGAGCCCTTCAGGATCTACTTAGGCTCCATCGTTAAAAAAAAAATTCTCACAAACAACTGTGGCATACATTACGGGATAAAATGCTACTGTGTGTGTAAGCATTTACTTTTCGTGGGATCTGTATCGCTCTTTCTCTCTGCCTTTCTTCCTCACTAAATACAACAGCTTTTCGTGGTGTTTGTTTATTTATCGTTTTTTCCTGGGGTGTTTTTTGTCATACTACAATAACGACATAGCTTTTCTAGGCATAATGTAAATAGATATTACAAGAGATTTTCTAAAGAAAAATTATGTATGAAAAAATATTCATAAAAAACAAAAGCGGCTTTTAGATGTTCACTATCTAATAGAAATTTGAGCAATTGACGATGACACCAAAATGAAAAGAAATAACAAATTTGTATTCACTGATGTGCATCATTAATAATTTGTTTATTCTTCTTTTATTTTGCTTGACATTTGAGTTGACATTGCTTCTGAGGATTATGGTAATATATTTTAAGAGCATAATAATATTGAAATTATGTCAGGACAAGGAATTTTTAAAATTAAGAAACAACATGGAAATGTAGGTATTAGTAATTCAGGGAACTTAACTTGAGTGATGGCAGCGTCTTAATTTTAATATAGATGTTATGATCTTGTTTTCAAATTTAACTAAAAGGGCATATGCAAATGGAGGATAAAGAGTTGTAGTCTTTGACGTCTTCTGATGTAATTTTGAAGAACATGACTAGTTTATTACACTTATTTCAGCAATTCCTAAAAAAGTAAGAAAATTTAAAATATTGTTCTAAAATAATAATTGTTAAATTGTGCTCGCATACTTATATTTTTGCTTGACATTTTAATTCATTTCAGTTAATATGGGGCAGGAGAATTAACATCTTTTGCGGTTTGGCTACACTCAAGTAGAGTAATAATTCATCATCATTCGAATTATTTATACATGTAAAATAAATACGTGAGTGACTGACTGACTGACCATTCATTAGCGCCCTGACCACACGGCTGTAGATAGAATAATGAAATTTGTAGTTGTTATTCCTCTTATGGAGTAGACGACAGCTAAGGAAGGCATTTCTGTAAATTATAATTGGGGCTGTAGAAACAGCAATTTGCGTAATCCTAGAAGCATGAAATGTGGTCTGAATGTTCCTCTTAGAAAACAAAAATAAATAAATTCAGGATTTTTTAAAATTTTAATTAGGGGCGGTATAAATGAGCGTGGCACTAAATCAGAGTAATTGGCCGTCGATGGTTCAATGGGTAGTATGCGAAGTGAAGGCATATCGGATAGACACTAGGCTAAAGTTATGGGGCTAGTTAGACTTTATAACCCTTCGAGTTGAGGTTCTTGTGCAGAATTCTGCGCAAAAGAGTGCCGGAAACGTTCAATTGCTGGAACCGGTGGTGAGATGATGGCTGTTCGAGTACACCTTCAGCGACAGCAGCAATATTTCCCACTGAACGCACAAGAAAAGCCCCTACATGAGTTATTTTGTCCAATAGTGATCGGATTGACGAACTTGCCTTTCAAACTGATTTACAGTGTTTTATTTAACTTGCTTCGTTGTCTGTCAGTCTGTATTGTTCAAATCTAGTAACTCATTTTTAACACAGTTACAGTTGACCAATCGAACTAAAATTTTGCACACGTGTCAGATTTTGATGACAATACATAAATATGAAAAAAAAATTAAAACATTAAAAATTTATTTAATAAAAAATTAAAAATAAAAAAATAATTAAAACAAATTAAGTTACAGTGTTTTATTTATAAATGCACTAAAAACTAGAAAATAATTTTTCTCTTAGCCTCAATAAGTATATTCTTCTTCATGATGGGGTTGTACAATGGTCCGCCTACATAGCACTTCAACAACAATGGTCTAGATACTTTCAATAAAGAGCGTAATTAAAATGAATCAGTTAATTAATTTTCTAGGGATCTCTCAAGTAAAACGCTTGCATTTAAATTAAAAATGTTGTCAATATTAAATGTCAAATTAAGTGTCAAAATTAAATGTCAAATTAAGTGTCAAAATTAAGTGTCAAAATTAAATGTCAAATTAAGTGTCAAAATTAAATGTCAAAATTAAATGTCAAATTAAGTGTCAAAATTAAATGTCAAAATTAAATGTCAAATAAAGTGTCAAATAAAGTGTCAAAATTAAATGTCAAAGTTAAATGACAAAAATAAATTTCAAATTAAGTGTCAAATTAAGTGTCAAAATTAAATGTCAAAGTTAAATATCAAAATTAAATGTCAAAGTTAAATGTCAAAATTAAATGTCAAATTAAGTGTCAAAATTAAATGTCAAAGTTAAAGTCAAAATTAAATGTCAAATTAAGTGACAGAATTAAATGTCACATAAAGTGTCAAAATTAAATGTCAAAGGTAAATGTCAAAATTAAATGTCAAATTAAGTGTCGAATTAAGTGTCGAATTAAGTGTCAAAATAAAATGTCAAAATTAAATGTCAAAGTTAAATGTCAAAATTAGATGTCAAATTAAGTGTCTAAATTAAATGTCAAATTAAGTGTCAAATTAAGTGTCAAAATTAAATGTCAAAGTTAAATGTCAAAATTAAATGTCAAAGTTAAATGTCAAAGTTAAATGTCAATATTAAATGTCAAAGTTAAATGTCAAAATTAAATGTCAAATTAAGTGTCAAATTAAGTGTCAAAACTAAATGTCAAAGTTAAATGTCAAAATGAAATGTCAAAGTTAAATGTCAAAGTTAAATGTCAATATTAAATGTCAACGTTAAATGTCAAAATTAAATGTCAAATTAAGTGTCAAAATTAAATGTCACCATTTTTAATTTAAACGCAAGCGTTTTATTTGAGAGATCCCTAGAAAATTAATTAATTAATTCATTTTAATTACGCTCTTTATTGAAAGTATCTAGACCATTGTTGTTGAAGTGCTAAGGAGGCGGACCATTGTACAACCCCATCATGAAGAAGAATATACTTATTGAGGCTAAGAGAAAGATAATTTTCTAGTTTTTAATGCATTTAGAAATAAAACACTGTAACTTAATTTTTTTTTATTTTTTTTTTTATCCAATTTATTTCATAGATTTCTTAAAATTTGTTTTGAGGACTCAGAAATTTGGCATAAAGCGACCCATCTCGTAAATTCTAACCTTTAACAATCGGCCACTTCATAAATATCAAATTGGTCATCTGCTTCGCGAT
Source organism: Phaonia tiefii (assembly GCA_963931995.1). Classification (NCBI taxonomy): domain Eukaryota; kingdom Metazoa; phylum Arthropoda; class Insecta; order Diptera; family Muscidae; genus Phaonia; species Phaonia tiefii. The sequence goes on along the minus strand of OZ008368.1, from coordinate 321,319,631 downwards.
AACGGGGGTAGAAATTTCAAATTTTGCATGGCCCACCTTTTACCCTCCAATTACTTTACTAAGTTGAAATAACTGAAACAGGGTTTTTAAAGCGCTTTCATATTTAACTACTGTTGAGTTTATACCGTTAAGAATTTCATTTTATAATTTTAGTCTTGAAGTGATACACATATATTTTAAATTTCTGATATGTTTGCCCAAATATGAAATATGGCGACCGGTCATAACGCCCAACGGTCAGAACGCCCAAATTTTCTTTTGAGCCTTATGACCGCTTTGAGGGCGGTCAATACGCCCAATTTGGGTTTAGGCCAAAAATCGCGCGATTTTTTTTCAAATTCTCCTCATCACCAGCTCCATAATTTCTTTCTTTTCCAAATTGCATTCCCCATTCACTTTGGAAATTCTAATCATCACCAGCTCCATAATTTCTTCCATTTCCAAATTGCATTCCCCATACACTTTTTAAATGATAGTATTAAGTAGTACAACAATAAGTGAACTGATGAAAGAAATCGCAAATTAGAGCGTGTGATTCTTCTTAGAATTTCACACACTCTAATGATCTGCAGTTTGTTGATAATTTGTATAGATGCCTTACAATTTTCTTGGTAACAAACGTATCTCTGTATACAATCTTTTTCTTTATTTACATATGTATTTAGATTACACTTTATAAAGTTGTTTGTTGTTGCAGTATACACCAATTCAAAATTTCTACGAGCACCTCCAACAAATTGAAATTCAACATTGTCACCCATTCTTCTCACTGGTTCATAAACAACTGAATGAATGTTACAATTATTACATCTATCATCAAACAATTCTACTTTTCAGTCTTAACCCGCCAATGGTGAGGTACTGGTCTGTGAGACCGGCTGTGTTAGAAAATTCGTATAACTTTTTTCTCCGTTATTGTTTTTTGTTGCGATGTCGAGTAGCTGCAGCATTGCACATTCCCCACCATCAGTTAATGACGAAGCTGCTTAGTGAGCACAACTTCTGTATTTTTTTTTCTAACGTGGTGTGTGAGACCGTGAGTCACCGTGTATGTAAGTTAAATAATCGCAACACTTTTGTATTATATTTTGGAAGGATACCAATTTTTGTTCATTTTATAAAAGTTCCTATTGTCGAAAGACTAATAAATATTATTTTCCTTAATGAATATGTGATTTTTTTATTTTGCTTAATTTTAAAAAATGTATTGCTAAAACATTGTTAATTTTAATGCTCTATTTAAAAACATTTGTGAATTTTAATATTGAAATAAAATAACTTAAAATAATTATATATCTTTGTTTTATTTTCAAAGTGCATATACAAAAAAAACATTAACTATTATCAACACGTTTCGAAAAATCTTCAGTTGAAAACCCCGGTTCATGAGACCGGCGTCACCATTAATCAAAGTCAAATTTGCGTCACCATTGGCGGGTTAAGAAACTATTGTACAGTTTCTTTTCGCACAGTAACAACACTTTTTTCCAAAAACATTCAAATTTGCTCATAAATGGAGAAAATATATCAAACTAATATTTGGGCATTATGACCGCGCTAGGGGAAGTCATAACGCCCAAAAATTTTGGGCTTTGTGTCCTTCCATCTGTTGGGCCTCATGACCGCTCTGAGGGCGGTTATAAGGCCTAAAACCAAATTGGGCTTTATGAAAAAAATTTGGGCGTTTTGACCGGTCGCCATGAAATGTAATGCATATGTGTTATTAATAATTAATTTTGCAATAGAATTTAACACATGAATTTTTCAGAATTTTATTATTTTTGATGTGGTAAAGTCTATATTCACGGGTAGGACAATCTATCAAAGTGACCACAGGCAAACAACACACAGCGTTAGCATCACATACCTGGTGGTTGTACAACATTAGTCTCTGCCTGAAAATAAGTATGATGGTGTTGATGTAGCGGCAGCGAACAAACAAGAAGGTCGTCGTCGTCAAAGATTATTGAATAGTATAGAGAACTCCTGGAACGAATTGCATGACTCAAAGGCACTGGCGACATCTGGCGAATAATACAAAACGTAGTACTCTCTTTTTGTCATAACTGGGTCCATTCATAATTTTGATGTGCAACATAGATGCATTTTGAAACATTTAAGCTTTTTGTATTGATTTATGTAATTACAACGTCGAAATGGTGCATTTATATTGAAATATTCTATAAGTAGAATAAGACACGTTTATGCCCTTTTACTCAGACTCGCTACATGAGAGCTGACAAATAATGCAATAAGTTATCTATACTATGAAATACTTTTGCCGTCGCTCTGTTTTTGACAAAACAAAAACAAATATTTCAGTGCGGTAAATAATGCTTTATGTATTTTAATAATATTAAATAAATAAATAAATGGTTTCCCATTACATCCAATGAAGGGACTGGGGAGAACTTCTCACAATCACTGAGCTGTGCGCTTTCCAGTTTTCACTCACTGATTGGGACCTACAGTTTTACACCGATTCCAAACGGTAATTTGAGAAGCTTTTTCATGGCTGGATACTCGATAGTGTCGCCGTCACTATGCGAGGTGACCGCCGCCGAAAGAAATTTTTTTTTTTTCTTTTGAAGGTGGTCAGAGCCGGGTTCGAACCCAGGATCTCATGTACAAGAGCCGCGCACACTAACCATTGTACCACCGACGGCCACAATGTAATATTTAATAATATTACATCTAAGAAAATTAAAGTGCAATAGCAAACGAGCCTTCAGCACAAAAACCCACAACTACAATAGAAAAATTGTAAACTAAATTTTATGTATAATGGAAGTAAGTACATTTCGTATAATGGCTTTTGGAATTGATTGCATTCCAGCCATCATATAAGCCTTGATCAATACTTATTAAATAAATTTGTTAATGTTTAAAAGAGCTTGATTTTTTTTTTAATTTTCAATGTGTTCATAGAAATCAAACAGGTACCATGTAACAAAAAGGTGTTAACACATCGCCCGTGAGTTCGAACACTCATTGGTATTTTTTTTTTAAATCAATAAAATTTTAATATAATTGTATAATTTGGGTGCGAGTCTAAAATTACTATAATGGTTGTTAAACCTAACTCTAAGAATATGTATATACGAGTATTGTGTCGGAATTTTTATTTTTAACGAATATAATTCTGAAAGAGCAAGCATTCAGTATTGCGATTTTTGATTGTTTCAGTTTTAGCACTTTTGAGACAAATTTTTTGCAGCCTCTGGCAGCACTGGTTTGCGAAACACACATTATCGATATTCCCTTCATCCTAATTGTTTACAACAAAACTCAAATCCTGCATACAAGCCCATGTCATATGTCGTCATACTTTCCGCTTTCTCATGTTGTTTCCTTTTTCGACAATTCCATTTCTATTGCAACATAATTGTTTCGATAAAATTGGTAAATTGCAATTTACAGTCGAACACAAAACCCCTTTTATAATAAATAATTGATTATGATAAGTGACCTGTCACACTATAAACTGGGCAGTCAATAATAAATGTGCTGTTAAATAAAATCTATTGTTGGTAGAAAAATCAATATATTTTATATATAATATAATAACAATGGAAGTAGTGTTTTGGTCATTTAATGGTAAAGAGAAGTAAAGAAACGAGAGATTTCTTTAACAAAAACGTGATGACTTCTTCAATACTTAATTAAAGGGGTTTAAAGACCCTACCAATATACAAAGCAAATATTTTTTATATTACATCCTTTGAAGAGATTGAGGAGAGCTTCTGCCTACGGCTCCATTTATGTAGACTAATTAAGACAAAAAAACAATAAAAAAATTCATTCGCCACAATATTGTCTTAAGTAGTTTTGTTATTGCCATTGGTATACATAAATTTTAATATCTCGTTTCCTAATTTTTAAATTCTTTATATTAACTTCACCTGTCTGTATGCATGCATGCCGAAAAACTTTGGATTGATTTTTCAAACTAATGGCGATGACAAAACCGACGATCAAAATATGGGTGGGATTTAACAAAGGGGCGTGGTACCTCCCATACAAATCACAAATTAAAAATCCATTGTTTCTGCTCCTGTTAACGGTATATGAACAAAATTGGGTATGCTGGCTAGGTGTACATATTCTAAGATCTGCTTCAATTATGGGCAAGATTAGACAAAGCGGCGCACAGTGGGATTTCTTCATACAAGCCGCGGCAAAAGTCAGAAGGAATCGAGCTAGGGCTTTGAAATTTCGCACACATCTCTCATATTGCCAAATTAGAAAACAAAAACAAGTTTTTGTTCAAATCCGCCCACAACCACGCCTACCTCCCATATAACGTAAAATAAAAAAATCGTTGTATTTTCCTCATTTTCATATCTATGTCAATTAAAATTACTGCCACTGCTTGCATTTGAGTCCTCAATTATATTAAAAATTTAAGTGACACGCCCAACGCCCATATACAAATTTTCATTTTTCAAAATTTTCGAAAACACAGATATAATTCTTTGTAACTAAATAAAGCCTAATATGTTACCTGAATATTTGCAAAACAATTAGGGGGCCATAGTTTACCTTTTTTTTAATTAACCAATCATTCCAAATAAAAGTCAAATTTGTACTACAAAATTATCGAAATTTATTAAATTTTCAGCATTTCTCAGTGCCTACTTTTAGGGATAATATATAAAACACAACCGCTGTAAAAAAAACTTTAACTGACGTTTCTATTATCGACAGCATTAAAACACATATGCCTACAAGTATACACCATTTTATAAGGAGTTTCCATCCATTTTTATAATCACATTGCGTGGCATTTTTTTTATAAAATTTATAACTTTGTTCAACAGTATAAAATATTATGGGAATTTAATTTATGAAATCAAAATAATACACTCCCACCTTTCACATTTTAGCAACCAGACTACAACGATCGATAACGACCAACTTTTTTTAGTCCAAGAAAAACTAAAAACACTTAGTTTCTTGAGTGTCACCATAAAAGCATGAATATATTTTAATCTGTTATTGTTATTCAATTATGTTTTCTTAAAACTTAATGTAGAAATACCATATTTTTGAAACATACATATTCCAAACCGATACGACAAAAAGAAGTTATGTTTCCAGTCCATTGAAATGCATGAAAATCTGGGGCAGGTTACTGCAGAGATTCATTTTGTTGACTTTGCCGCCTTTTTTTGTACAAAAAAAGCTAAAATTTGTTGAAAAAAACTAATGATTTATTTCTCTTAATTAAACAACTCTCTACAAAACTGCATCATTACATTTTTGATATTTGACACTCGAAAAAGGGTATTTTTGCCGGAAAAATACCTCTGTGCGGCGTGGTAGTGTTGTTATTTAAAACTTGTGTCTAGAGTAATGTGTAAAATAAAAACCCATGTGTCATATATAAAGAATTGATAGTTAAAAACTATGTTTTTTACGGGTTGGTTTTTTAATTTTAATTTTTGCACTGTTTCGAAACGTTACATTAAATTTTTCTTATATTGCTTGTAAAATACTTCACCGCTCTTGGTCATAATCTGTTGTACAATATATCTCAAAAGAACTACGAATTAGGTGGATTTTGTGAATCGGTTGGCGGGTTTAGAAAATATTAATGTTTACTTTAAAACATAGATAACTTTTTTTAGTTGATGGTGTCTTGTACTACCATCACTTTTATTGGAGTTTCCCATAAATCCCATTAACTTTTATTCGGTACTCTTTGACATCTTTATGACAAAATATAAGCAACTCGGTCAACAATTTTCAGAGCGCTCAGAAATTCAGACTCATAAAAGTGTCAATAACATGATCAATTGCAAGTTTTGTATGAGTCTTTCTAAATGTACGCTCTGCTCTGCAAATACACTTTTTCAGACTCTTATTTGAGGGTTTATAAATGCTCAGAAATGAGTCACAAAAGAATCAGTACAAAAGAGGGAAATTTTCAAAAATTTGTATACAAGTTAACCCTCTCCGTGTCAAAAATAATTTATAACGAGCTAAAAATCTGAAATTTGGAATATAAGGTAATATGATGGCGCTGAATACGAGAAAAATATTTTTTTTCACCTGAGATTTCTCACCTGGCCGGTAGGCTATGTCCAATATATTCGACACTGCCACTCAGAGGTAGTATGAAGATGAAAGAAAATAAAAGTTCGATACTAAATGATTTTTGGTAAAAACCTTAATATTTTTATTTTATAACTTATTATTTTATTTTATTGTGAAAATTTTCAAAACAATTGTTTCCTCGTTTCACACATAGGTAAACATTACATTTTGTACATATAATATAACTCCTTTTTCCACAGCCCTACGCCTTACATCTACCCGCACTCTTCATTACCACAAAGCTTGGAAGGTGCATTTTGTTGTCTTGCCGAACCTCTATTGGTGGTACAACTTGAAACATCTTTTTTCTTTTTGCGGGCAGGGTCACTGAATCGCATTCATCACTGTCTGACTCATCGTCACTTTTGTTGGCTTCCAACGATGTAGATGGCAATACTGGCGCATTCTCTCCGAAACTTCTAGTTATTTTACGTGGCCTACCTCGTGTGCGTGGTGTTACTGATGGATCCTCTTCGTCTTGATTGATACCGAGCAGTGTATTGGCTACTTGAATTCTAAAATGCATTGAATCCAAAATTTTTTTTGTCGGCATTCCTTTAGCTTTACAATCTCTGCGGTATTCCATCCAAGCTGCAGTTACGGTGCGGTTGACGGTGCGAATATTTATTCGATAAAATTGGATCATTTGATCCAATAAATCGACACCGCCCATGCTTTCATTATACAAACGCACAACTTGAGGTATGTTGATGATCACAAAATCTTTCTTTTCCTTGTCCCAACGTTTATTATCTTCTTCGCCGATGCCAACAAAATTAGAGCCCAGATTGATGACTTTATTGTCATACCAGCGAGTGACGATAACGTTTTTATCGGAACTGATGCATTCAGCAGACGAACCTCGCCCACTTGCCTTCATATCTTTTTCGCTTGGTAATGGAGGATTTGCAAATCTCCTTCATCAGCTACTTCGTCGTCAACATCTGAATTCGCTTCGAGCAACGCCACAATCTCATCATCCGTTAGTTTTTGCGAATATGACATTTCTATAAAAAAAAATCATATATAAAAAGCTATAATTTGGAAGATAATACCATAACTTTGTGTGTCATTGTCGAATATATTGGACACGTTCGACATCCTTCCTGGGTCTTTGTCTAATATATTGTACAATCATAAATGATCATCAAACCATCAAACCACACAAAATTTTTATAATTTTTTTTCATAAAACTGTAATTTAGAAATATATCAATGCTCACAATTTTTTTTGTCGAAGTCCGATCACTGTAACTATAATAAATTTTCTTTTTAAAATCACACTTTTTACTTTTTTTTATCACTTCAATAAAACTCTTATAACTTATTTCACTTGTTGAACCACTGGTTGCTAAAACAGTAATGGAATAAATAATGTATTTTTCTAACTATAGAAAAAGAGAGGGTCATAAAAAATTTAACGTTTACCGTTAATATTTCGATTTCAATCGAAGCATGCTGTAATGTCAAATATATTGGACAAAAACACGGAGAGGGTTAAGTAAAAATAAGAGACATGGGGATAAATGCTGTGTTGCGGACTTTACATTCGTAAGCAATTTTTTTTTAATATTAACCCCGTTTGCGTTATGAATGCAATATTTTCATATGACCTTCATGAAATAATAGTTATTTGAGAGTTCTTTGATATGACATTTAATTATTTGCTTAACAGTTTTTGACGGAAACAATATTCTTGCTGAAACTTCCGTTGCGGACGTTACAAAAAACGGAAGTAGTTTTGGATGTCAACGTGCATTTGCATTTATTTTAGCAAATATTGCATAGTTACCAGAAAAACCGAAATACATAAAAGAAAGAGGAATATTTAAGGATTTTAAAAAAGCATTAATAAGAGTTATAAATTTATTGGTTCATCTAAAAATTTTAAATTCGTCTGTTGCGGACGTTACCTTGCGGACATTACACTTTTTCATACTATCTTATTTATGTAAATAAAACAACAATATTCATTTACTTGAACATTCTTTGGAAAATTTTGTTTACTTTTGTATTTTACAGACCCTGCTGTACGTGGCATTTCAATGGTGGGATCACATTTTTGTGATTAGGTTGACATCATCATCATCAATATTTATATCCAGGTCTCCAATAATATTCCTTTGTTCCATATATTTTTGTACGAGTACCTCCAGAACTGCACATTTCTTATTAATAACTTTGGGCAACGCAAGCTCTATTTTTTTCACAGCTTTAGCCAAAGTCTGCGCGCACTTATAAGAGCCGCTAGCCGGTAGTTTTATTGTAGCTTTCATTTTCTGCCTCTCTCTGAAATTCGCAACACGTTGTCTAATGTCAAATTTAATTTTTTTTAGCAAGAGATGGGTTGGTCTTTAAACGTTCTTTAATTTTTTCCCGATAAGCTCGCTTTCTTTCAGCGTCTTTACTTTTGTGCAACACCATTCGATGTTCATTATTTTTTAAATTATTACGAAATTGTATTGACCTTTCTGAAGTTGAAGGCATTTTTATGTTTATCAAATAATATTAGTACGCACTAAATATACTGAGGTTTAGCAAATTTGACAAAGCCTCAATTCTAATTCAAATGCTAAATGCAATTTTGACTGATACAAGACAGATCAGTATGGCACTAGAACAGCTGACTAACCTCATCGCCTGTCAGTATTCAATAAATATATGGTACTAGCACTAGAACAGCTAACTAACCTGAATGCATCTCAGTATTCAATATATATAATTTTGGAATAAATTCATTCCGTTGCGGACGTTACACACCTTGTCATTCATATATTTTTGTAAAATGCTATGAAAATACATATATATATAAATATATATTTTAAGCGCACTATTGGCTCTCTTTATGAACGTACTTCAATTGAAGAAATAACAAAAATTAAAGCAGTTAAATTTAAAAAACCTTGATTTTCGTTGCGGACGTTACATACAGTGTGCCCATCTTTACTTAATATTATTTATATCTTTAGAATGACCTACTGAGGCATTTTTTGCACATAATTGTAGACAATTGAATAGTTTATAATAGCACGGAAGACAAATGTGGTGGGTTTTACCATTTTTATGAACATCTAAAAAACATATATTTAGAGAAAAAAATAAAAACACGATGTAGGTGTAGGTATAGACCTGCCATTCATAAATATATCATCGAAAAAGATTATGCTTTATATATTTTGAAGGTTAAATATATAGCCCATTATTCCATTAATAAATATACATATGTGGTTTTAACAACTCTAAAATGCTGTCCTTGGTATACATGTTTTGGATTTACCCACATGAAATATTGCTTTGCTTTTGATGGGTTAATTTGAACTAACTATTTTTATTTTTGAAATTTTACAAATATAATAAATGCTTAACATAAAAGTGCTGACAATTGTTTTCTCAGTCGTTGCAACGGAAAGACAATGATTTGATGAATTATGATATAACACTTAAGGTCTTCCTTCACATTTCGCGACGAAACATTTTTTTCGGAACATTTTTATCGGAAAAACTTTCAGAATATTTTCGAAACAATTTAGCTAATTAAAATCGATGTTATTAAGCTGCGGATTTTCGGATTTTTGGTTTAACCAAATCGGACACATATGTCCCTGTGTCATGTTAAAATATGTCCTGAATCTTCTTTCATTTTTAAAATAGCGGTTAATCAAATAATGTACATTATAGGATTAGACCACCCTTTTTATCGGAAAAACTTTCAGAATATTTTCGAAACAGTTTAGCTAATTAAAATCGATGTAGAGGTAAGTTCGATGTTATTAAGCTGCGGATTTTTGTTTTAACCAAATCAGACACATATGTCCCTGAGCCATGTTAAAATATGTCCTGAATCCAGTAGTAATTTTAGGTTACATATTTATACCTAGTTATTTCTGTTAATTTGTTTTAGAAGAAGACCGAGCTCTGTACTTCCCAGTTTCTGTTTTCCGTCTAAAAAATTACTTTTTCAAAGTTGTCTTCCTTATAGGAGATAGTGTTCAGGAGTTTCCGCCATAAGTTCGTCGTCGCAACTACGACAGTAATTACAATATTAGCAGCAGGTGTACCAATCGTCTGGTAACCGCTATGATCGAAATTTGAAGACTCAGAGGTGGGAAGTATCTCGTATACTACAAATCAAATTTTGATGATACAGAGCAAATCTAAAGTTAATAATTTACTCCCACAATTAAAACCTTCCCAGATAAATATCCATAAATTGTTACAGAGTGCAATTCTTCAGAATTTTTAAATATTTATTTTTAACTGCAAGCATCACTTGTTATTTTCTCACTCTAGTGTTGTCCCAGTTTCTGCACCACCTACATAAATATTGTGTTCGCTAATCTACGGGAATGGCACGAACAATTTATTGAAATCATATCAGGTTTCAATCTAATGATCTAATTAATCTAATGGGTTAATCTAATGAATAACTTGTTTAGAGCGAAATTCTTGTTGCTCTTGCATTAAGAAGCGCCGGTGTTCCAAACAGCGAGGATTTTTTTTAAAATGTTACCCATATTTCATAAATATAATGGGGCGATGCGTGACTGCATTCATGTTTCTGGCATTGCTACAATCATCCTACAATAATTCCGACGCTGAAAAGTTCCCCGACTCAAGGTGAATAAATATGCCACATTTCATTAGAATCAAAAGAGGTGATGTAAAAAAATGTTTTTTTTTTTACTGACGACTCAGTTGAAAATAAATAATGACGAATGCTACTCATTAACATTCATTAGCATTTTTTTCACATTTCTATATTAAAACAATATTTTTGTGCCGTTAATTAGCGTGACTACCAAAACATACGATTTGTTTTGCGTTCCTTAAAACCTTGAATTTTCGGCAGGGTTATTGTTGAAAATCACAGAATTGTAATATGATTGTGTGTCCACGCATGCGATCACTCCAACACTTAAATGAAACCTTAAACGTAAATAGAACATGACATCCTTACAAATGAGTATTGGTGTGTGTACATGTAAATTGGTGGGAAGCGCAGTTTTGTCGTGGTATTGACACGCATCTATCATTATCATTTCACACATACACTAATGATGCATACAAATTATATGTGATGAATCCCTGCCGCGTCAAAAGTGGCATGAATATATGCGTGCACATGTGTTCGCGCGTTCATGATTATACATACATGTAATACCCACCCATATGTATGTATTTTAGTTATTCATACGAACTGTATTGAAGTATCACACGCAGTGTGGCATAGTAGTGTGACTGTCTGGCGAGGTAGAAGTAGCTGCTTTCGTCGTTAATGGCACCATGACAATATTTTCAATTAGGTTCACGCCGATGCACCCACTAACTGTTCAAATGGCAAATGTTCATTTTCAGTTATCAGAAACATGTAGTTTCTGTTGATGATATAGATGCAGTGTCGCACATTGGTTATAGGCTGTGATGGTGTCTGCAAGGCAACGATTTGGAACATCGAAATCTCGCTACCAAGAATGAAGTGAACAAATTGGGTATCAAGATAAAATGTAATCAATATATTAAGCTACTACACCCACATTTTCCGGGTTCAAGGTTTGCCACAAAAATATTTATTTTGCACGTAAATACTAACATTGACTGCAAATACCGTTTTTATTATTGTAAACAAAGTTTCATTTTCAACTTTCATTGACAGAAATATATTAATATAGTAGGCAACTACACGTAAATAAAAATATGTTTCCGGGTCGCTTGTCACAAAAATATTTATTTCACTTTGTATACCCAACGTTACCTACAAAAGTTGAAATACTTCAAATGAAAAGAAACAATTATTGCAAACGTCGCCTCTAGTATTGTAAACGATCTTCCATTTGGCCCAATAATTTTTATAATTTTCTATTACAGTAAACGTATTAAACATTTGTTTCTGCGGAGTGCACTTATAAAGGGCGTCCGAAAGAACTCCGAATGAGATTGGTTTATGAGCGTTGAATCACAATGTATGTTATTTAGTTATCTTTGTACTACTAAAATAGGGCATGTAGGGACTCCCATAGCGCTCCTCACATGAGTGTTTTCGGTGTGCACTTATAAAGGGCGTCCGAAAGAGCTCCGCATGGGATGGTTTTAGGAACGTAGAATCATGAGAACCTCCTAGAAAATTACCGGAAGTAATATTAAAAATTTCTGTAAAAAAAAAACAATAATTGATAAATAATTATCCATATGTGTGAAGTTAAATACGTATTTAACTAGTGAAGACACAAACCAAATATTATTATTGTGAATGATTACGCGAATTTAATTTTGGAGCCTTATTAGAATAAATTGATTTTCCTGGGAAGTAGTAAATCAATTTTAACAAAATGTTCACAGAACATGAAGAATATCTTAGCCTACGCATGTATTGTATAAGTTTTAGAATAAATTATCTCTTGGCACCACTACAAGGGTGAGAATCCAACAGTATACGAAATGTCATATCTTAAAAACTCGAGAGGTGGCGTCAATGGCGGGGTTGGCGGCGGGAAGATGGGCCCCAGGAAACAACATCCCAATTACAGAATGAAAATGGGCCCCAATTTGGGTTTGTTTTCATTATGAAGGTCCCAAATTTCAAAACAAAATAGCCTCCCAAGTAATGAGTAAGGGCCCCAAAAAATTGTAAAGCACGACCCCAAATATTTTAGTGGGTACGGCTTTAATTTTTTTGTTTTAAACCGTTTAAAAATAAGGCCCCAGTAAGCGGAAGATGACCCCAAAATAATTTGAGACCAGGTTTCATTGACCCTTTCGGGTGTATTTTCTTGAAATGTAATTTTAAAGAATAGAAATTGCACCCCAGGAAAATCGGCCCCAATGGAAAAAATGGTTTTGTTTTATCCGTCGATTTGATTAAGTTCAGAATGAATATACAAAATACACATAAACATATTCCATGAAACATTAAACAAAATAATATGGAATAGAAAGTTATTTCAAATATTTGAAAAATATTTTGGAAAAATTGCTTTCATTTCTTCGCGCGATTGTATTTGGAAAATTTTTTTTTTCATTTCTTACTAAACCAAATGTCCTTTTGTTATATACCCTATCGTAAAATCGCGCGATTGTTTTTGGAAAATTTTTCTTAATTTCTTTCTAAAACAGTCAAATAAAATTTATTACAATTTTTGTTGATTGCGTTGAAGCGCCGCAGACAAAAAATTTTTCCCAAAAAATCGTGCAATTTTTTTATATTTCTTTCTAAAACAGTAAAATATAGTTTATTAAAATTGTGCCAATAAAGAATCACAAATTGCAAAGGCGATGTTAGCTTTAGGTAAAGGACAATTTTCACTTGCAACATTCCTCGTGATATGCAGCGAATGTCATTTAAAAATACAAGCTGATGTCATACAGAACAAATTATATTATAAATGACCTTATTGTCGTGCAGTAGCGGAAAATACAATGCAACCTAATACAAATCATTGCACCTCAATATCCTTAATGTTTCATTTGCATTTTTAGAAGTGGGTTTATATTAGCAGTGTACTTTTTAGTAATATTTGGGGCCTAATTCCATTTGTTAAAATGGGTTGTTTTTTCATTAGGTTTTATAGCAGCCATACGAAATTGCACTTCGAGAAATTACACCCCAATTTAGTTATGCAATAACACCCCAAAACATAAAGACAGAACACAAGTAAAATGTAAATGTTACCCAAAAAAATATTTCGGGTCCACTTTCATTAGGGCCCACATTCATAACGAAAAATCACCCCAAGTGTAAGCAAAAATGGACCCAAATGTACGAAATAACACCCCAAAATTTCGTGTTGTTGTAACCTGTGTATTGGGTTGGAGCCCATTTTCATTTTGCAGTTGGGGTATTATTTCGTGTGGACCGTCTTCAATCCGCCGGCGGGGATACTATGAGTAGTACTAAACACTAGGTATCCAACCATGGCCCCCGTAATATCCAGTTTTGGACTTGGCGTATACGTCATCTGAAAATTTACCCTTCTTATGGGAAAATGTGAAGATAGGATGTGTGGGCATTAGGGCGGGTCGATTGTTTTTTTCAAAAAAGGCGCATACGCGGAAAATAATCTACGGACAATTCTAAGAAAAAGAAAATTTTCTGAAGGAACCGTTGGTCTAAAATCAATTTCGAGCTAGCCAATTTTAACGTAAAGATTTGAAAAATGTTTTCTCCACTTTTTAATGGCTTTATGTCGTGTGATGGAGATGTTCGAAAAGCATGGAATTTTCTGAACAAAGAACTTGGTCGTACTAGCAAATCAATTAGAAATATCATAGCGGAGGATGGCAATATAATTACAGGTGATAGCGAGAAAACAACAATATTAACCAACTATTTTTGTGAATCTATTAACCGTTTGATAAGCAATATCCAGCACCATGTGGATGATGATATTAATAAGCGTGTTTTGGTTACACCGCTTGCTTATATATTCGCTTGTTTTGTATGAAGCACTTAGCGAAGACTTAACGAGAACTTAGCGACGAGATTCATTTTCGCTAAGTTTAAAACAAAAAAATTTTGACATAAAAAGCCGTTTTCTTTGCAACTTAGCAAGCGATAATCGCTTGCTTGTAACCAAAACACGACTAATGTATACGGAACGTTAAGGCAAGTGCAGTATGTGTTTACATTAACTTTGACATTGAAAATATTATTAAGATTGCCGGATATGATAACATACCACCCAAAATGTCACAAATAAGGAAAACTGTATTTGCAGATGTATTGGCTCGAATTTTGTAATACCATGATTTATAATAGAAAATATCCTGATGTTTTAAAAATACATAAGGTTAATCCTGTTCCAAAGAAGCCTAACAGCTGACTTGTGTATGATTTTCGACCAGTAGCTGTTTTATCTGTGATTGATAAAGTGTTTGAAAAAATTATCTTTAAGCAGATGTACAATTTTCTTGACGACGATAAATCATTATACGCACATCAACTTGGTTTCAAACAAGGCTCTGGGACAGACGAAGCAGTAGTACCACATATATCTGGGGAGGAATTGATGATGGTTACAAGGCTGTGGCTGGAGTGTTCTTTGATTTTTCCAAATCTTTTGATTTGGTAGACCTCCACATTTTGGTGACGAAGCTTAAACACATTGGTGTAGCGGAAGAATCTATACATCTTTTCTGTGACTACTTAAAGAACAGGCGTCAATTTGTTCAAGTACGAGATAAAAAAAAGGGCCATGAGACCGGCTAATTTTGGTGTTTCCCAGGGCAGGACCATTGATTTTTAAAATATACATCAACGACTTAAAAAATATTAACTTCAATGGCAAACTTTTCATGTTTACAGATGAGATTTGCGTTTTGTACAAATACAAACATGGGACGGCTTTAAAAGTTCAAGTTAAATACGATGCGGCTTTATTACCTGAGTTCGCACGTTTGAATAATCTGATTCTAAACTCTGCAAAAACTAAATTTGTGAAATTCAGATCACATTCAGATCCAAATAATATTGAGCTCACAGTAAATATTTGTTGAGTCGGAGAGCATAAAATATTTGGGTGTTCATTTGAGTCATAATTTGCTGTGGGATACACATATTGCTGAGATAAAGTAAAAATAGCAGCAGCTACGGGTATAGTTTACAAATTTAAAAATAAATTTAGTACGAGAATTAAAATTATGATATTTCATTCACTTATAAACTATCGTTTATCTTATTTGCCTATGATATATGCATCTAGACCAAGTAGATCTTTGGGAACATTACAAGCTGCATTGTTTTGTTTTTAACCTTCCTGCACGATACTCCATGCTAGATCTATGTAAGAACAAAGCTGTAAATGTATTACCAATTCGTGGATTATTTTAAATCCATAAGAAATATCAGTACACCATCAATACCTTTTACTCCGAACATAGTGAGATCCGGGAGATATACGAGACAAGCTGGAGACTTACAGGTTACCCGTTGTCGTCTTGAGTTAACAAAGCTGGACCAAGTTTTGCTGGACCAAGTGAATATAATAATTTGTCAACTCTTTTGAAAAACAGTTTTATACAAAGATTAAAGTAATTTCTGCTGCAAAACTTAGAAACACTTCTACGAAATGATTAATTTTTTTATTTTATTTTTTTTTCTGAAATTGTAAACAATAAAAATGTATTTTGGAAATGTAAGGAAAATAATGTTGCCAGTTAGCCTCTACAAAGCCTTTACGGCGCTGGGGCTTTAAATAAAACCATTGTAATATTATTAATTTTTGTAATAAATAATCTTACTGCAAAAAATTGTGAAGCCGTTATGGACGCGACAATTGAAAGCCGGAGGAAAATTCCCCGACTTGAAAGCAAACAAGATTTAAATGCAAGTTTTAGATAATTTAATACATATGTAGATATTAGATTATTATTTTCCGCCTACGCGCTTTTCTGCTTTTTTCTATCCATACAAATCGACCCGCCCTAGTGCGCATATCTTAAATACGGGTGTGGGGGCGTTGATAGAGGTACTACCAGAAGTAGACGTAGACACTAGGTGTCCAACTATATCCCCACTTTTTTAATATTCGCTTTTGGACTGGGCATATGCGTCATCTGAAAAGTGGCTCTTTTTTATCAGAAATTTTAGGGAATGGACCGTATATTCAAAACGGTAAAGGTGGCGTCAATCTCGAGCATACCGAGAGTGGTACTAGCCACTGGATATCTAACTCTATCTCCACTTTCTAAATATTCGATTTTAGACTGGCCGTAGACGCTTTCTAAAAATGCACCCCTCATATAAAAAACGGAAGAAAATGGATGATTGTATATAAATAAAAACTAGAAATAGTAGCCTCGATGGTAAAAATACTATAATTAGTCCTAGGTACAAGGTATCCAACACTGTGCCCACTTTTTCGTGATTCGGTTTCAGACTGGGCGCATACGTTGTCTGAAATATCTCAAACATTTAAGAGGTGGCGTCGGCGTGAAAAGCCCGGAATATAAAAAATAAAATTATTTAAAAAGCAACGATGTTGGTGGTTTGAATTGGGAATATAATACGAAAGGTCGGATAAATTATCACTGTTTCCGTCTACGGTGAACACGCCAGAAGACAAACGAAGGGGAAGGAAAATGGACTACAACAAATTCAAGAAGTATAGCGAGGCTAGGAGATGCGTGAATAGATTTAAAACGACGAGGGATAAGATCATTTGGATACACTAAGGGAAAAGCGTCAATTACTTACATAAATTGAACGTCAAATACAAGTTGTAATCAGTAACTTACGTTAACATTTGACAGGAGAGGGAGTGAGGCCAGGAAGTTTTTAGAATATGAGGCCAGATTAGCAACATCATTTAACGCGAAAATTAACGAGGTACAAATGCAATTGCTTTATTGATTTGCAGGAAAAGAAATTAGGAATAAAATTGAATAGTAAATGGTTCATTAACAAAATAGACAAGGATATTCTAACGGAGGTACAATGGTTTGTTTCCCTTGGGCAAAAACATGCACTGCTGGTACAAGGGGAACACTACCGGGTAAGATAGACCAGGAAAAGTATTTGAAGAATATTAAAGATGAAATGATAGTTAATGAAGAAAAGGGAAATGCGACGGTAGCTATATGCAAATGTGATTATACATTACGAATTAATAGTATTGTTACGAATAAGTGGCCAAATGACCAAATAGCATTATGTAAATAACAGTGCGGTTAATGCTGCGCCTGAAAGTATGCATTGTAACAACCTACCAGCTCGCTAAACCATTAGCATGAATTCGCCTCAGTTAAGATAATTCTCCACTATTCGAGATGATTCTACAAAGATAACTAACAACAACGACTAGAAGGTTCTTGAATTCGTATGGTGAGTATGGTGAGTTCGTATAAACACCGGAGGTCTGTGGAACGGATAGTTCATTTTGTGACTAAACCCTGTAAAGTAAGCAACGCGAATTGATAGTAAAATATAAGATTTGTTAAAGTGGTGTAAATAAAGTAAACTGTTGTACTATATGAGAAAAACATAAGGAAGTTAAACCGTTGTAATTATCGTAATTTAAAACGAATCCTGTCTTATTATTGGGAATAAAACAGCGCTAAAAAGGACGAATAAGGAAATTCGTAACAATATTATAGGGCATACAGCTAAGTACACACTGATGGATAGAGATCCTACTAGCAAACTTCAAAAAATGAACAATGATATTGTAGAAAAACTTTATAAAGAAGGAAACCTAAATCAAATTGAGAAGAACAAACATAAGACAAATGTCTCCACAGCACCTAGGTTGTATGGAGTCCCAAAAATACACAAAGGAGATTTTCCGTTTGTACCAATATATTCTTTAGCTAATTTCCCTTCTTATGAGTTGTGTAGGTACGTTACGAACATACTAAAAACGATTACAGAAGACTCAAAATACAATATAAAAGACTCATTGCAGTTTAAGAATAATATAAAGGAACTAAAAATACAAAATTGTGAAAAATTCTTTATTTTCGAGTATACCTGTAGACTTGGCACTTCGTATTATTGAGGGAAAATGGGACAGCATAGAACAGCACATAAATATTAATAAACGATTATTCCTCTATATTGTAAAGTTTTGTATAGAGGACATCAGGTATCTCCGACATGATGACAAGGTATATTTTCAACAAGAAGGACTTCCAATGGGATCTCCAGCTTATCCCATTGTGGCTGATATTGTTATGGATGATATGTTTGATTCCTGCCTTGAAGAGCTGGCCATAAAACCGAAAATCATTACCAAATATGTAGACGATTTATTGTGCAAATATAATATACTTGTATCCAAACACATTGCGTTTTCTATTCAATGTTTGAGACGCAATTATTAATATGTTTTAATATATGTGTTTGCGACCCACATATATTTATGTTTGTGATACAAATAAAGCTGTGTTTGTGGCACTATCGAGAGCAAGGAAATAAAAGAGGGACAACGAGGGAGTCTATCTTGTAAGTGTGTATCAGTATTTTTGCATTATTCTCTCCGTCAGTGAGTCATAAATATTCCTGAATGTGCGTGTAAATTGGAGATGAAGTGTATCTTATTTTGACTGATGTATTGCGTTTTAGTTGCATGTATTCAGTCGTCAATGGTTCATCGGAAACAGGATATCAAAAGTGCTTGATCAGTCAAAAAAAGAATAAACGAAGGCTCGGACGGTTAAATGGTTTGTGATGTTACTTTTGTTTTTGTGTATGAGTTTCGTATATATGTATGTATGCCACCAAAGTGAGAAAAAATGTTGAGGAAAGAAAGTGGAAAGGGCAACAACATTAAGCCCTTTTCTGTCCGAGCCTTTACTGACAAAATAAGAACGGCGGACCATTTGTGAAACAAGTGTAATGAAAAAACCCAAGTAATTAATCCACGCTTGGCTTGCATGAACTTGATTTGTATATAAATATCTTGTTTGTGTACCAACGCATAGTGATAACCCACGCATAGCTGAAACCTTCTGAAAACAAAAACGTCAGAGATAACAAAGAAAGGAGAAGCAAACGAGCAGCAGATTTTTAATTCATGAAAAAAAAAACAAATTATCCATTTAATCCTAATAAATGTGAAAAAGGCCGTTTTAAATCTATTAATTTATACTATTAAAATTAATTATAATTGATAATAAAATATTTGAAATATATTTGAAAATATTTGAAATTGTTCTGAAGACAAAATTGCTGTTGCGGAACAATCTATAGACCAGCTCGCGACAACCTCAATTCATCGTCGTGGACAGCAAATGAGCTTTTCCTACAGCAGCATGAAGGGGATTTTTAATTTAATTGACACTGTAACTGCAGCCTAGAGACCACACACAACACCACATGCTTGTTGGAAAGAACGGCTCCTGATTTTTCGGCGAGCATTTAATATGCAATCGATGCCGGTTTTTTTAAAATAGTCATCCTGGACGATGAGGTACTTTTCACCTAAATGGATACGTCGAAAAGCCAAACTACATGGCATTCATGTAGTACTTCTTCGAAAACGAGTTCGGCTACGCTGTTACGGTGAACGTTATCGTGACATGATAACAAACTTTTCATGGTCTGATTTAGATTATATGGATTCGGACAGTATGTGGTTTCGACAGGATGGTGCCACTTAACACACAGCATATGAAATAATAGCCCTATTGCGAACGAAGTTACCAGGACGCATTATCCCACTAAACAACGAGGGCAAATGACCGCCGATAACTTGAGATTTTAAACCATAGGAGTACTTTCTCTGGGACTACTTGATGAAAGTATGGTCTACGTCAATAAGTCGGACACAATTGCAAAGCCGAAGAACGAAATCATATGCACCATGTATATACAGCCTGAACTATGCCAAATATCATGGAAAATTTTGATTCGCGTGCCCGTTATATTTTCTCTCATGATAGTTTGTATATTTAAGATTGTTGTTGGAATTAAGGGATAATTTTATTAAAATTGTTCCCGACGTTTCGTTACAGGGAATGTCGTCTATTTGAAAAAATTATTTTCTTTCGACAAATCGAATGATTTTTAGACTACTAAACCAGGTATTTCTGATAATTGAGTGCTAGAAAATAAGCAAAAACTAACGGCCTTCTAAGGGTTAATAATGAAATTTGTCATTTTGCTGTTTTCATTAAAAATAGTAGACATAAAAAATTACAGCAGACAGTTGTCCGAGGCCTTCGGCCACGGACTGTCCCTGCAGGCTGTGTCAGAGACACGGCCATTAAGTTTAACGTAGAATACGCCATCCGATAAGACAGAAAACATATATAACAATAAATTCATTTGCTTATATTATTTATCATTTATTGTTATATAAGTTTTCTGTCTTATCGGATGGCGTATTCTACGTTAAACTTAATGGCCGTGTCTCTGACACAGCCTGCAGGGACAGTCCGTGGCCGAAGGCCTTGGACAACTGTCTGCTGTAATTTTTATATTTACCAACGGCATTTGATTCAAGTCCGTTTAAAAAACAAAATGTTATGTTCAATTTTTTTAAACTTAATTTAATTTATGTATTTTAATTAATATTTTTATTGAAATAAGTTCTGCGAATGTTGAGAGGGCCGCCCTAATATTAAAAAAGGTTTACCTTATCGAGTCTTCGCATTAGCATTCGAGCGTTGTGTGAAAGCTTTACGCTTTACAATTCAAAATTAATGTTACAACAGCTTTATTGAAGCTTTCGCAAAAAAGCTTTATTACGTTAGCTTACTGTTTGTTTCACTTTTTAATAGATACATGTTGCCAACAACATTAGCTTGCTGTTCGTTTAACTTTTTACTTGATACATGTTCCTATGCAATGTTGAGCAACCAAAAACACTCAACCAAACACCACACATATGTTTGAGTGTATGTGTTTAAACAATTTTCATTTGAGAAATTTAAATATTAGGAAGATATCAACCAATATGAAATGTATATCAAACGAAAGATAACATCTTCATTTACCTACAAAAAAAATTTTAAAAAAATTCATCTAGCCGTTTCCTCAAATTCAATGAAATAAAGATTACAACAATAAAAAATCCAATGAGTGTTCGAACTCACGGGCGATGTGTTAACACCTTTTTGCTACACGGTACCTGTTCGATTTCTATGAACACATTCGTAAATGTTACATTGGAAAATAAAAAACAGCGTTCAATCATATGATGACGTTACAGTTAAATATTATTAATACTTAAAATTATTTAAAGACCCAGTGCAAGCACATGTGTCATTATTTTCTTGCTCAATACTTTTTGTTTTATTCCCACAAAAGTCAAAGAATGCAGAGCAACAGAAACAGACATACATACATTGTTATATTCGTACGATATAACCGAAGATCAACATAAAATACTTTTTTAATATTACTCCAAATTAATACTCCAAATTAAAACACTTAAATCTCGGCTCGCCGATATCGGATCGTCTTAATTTTTGGCCTAAACTCTTCGTCGAAACCGGCACTAGCTTTTTAATCCAAAAATTAATAAAATCGGCTATGAATTTCCGGAGAAAATCGCGTGGGAAAATTATATGAAAATCGCCCAATAATCACTTTCAATACCGACTGCCAAGCAACGAACAAACAAACGATGATTTACTCTTACAAACCTAACACTTGCGTATGTATTAAATTTATAGTTTACTGCCCTAGAGGCGCGCGTATAGATGTTAACACATCAAAAACCTGACATGACTCCTCATACCGTAAGGTAAGACGTATTCTACGTCAATATAATGAATTTTGACATATTTCATCTTTTATCTAGCACTTGGGAAAAGATTTGTGTTTTGGAGTGTTCAGACACTTATAGTGAACTTTTATGGCGATCATTTTTGTAAAACATTTTGACCACGCCCCCCGTCATTTTGGAGCAAATTTTTGAGAGTTTTCAAACAAAAAGTAAAAATTATGGTTATACGTGACAGTTATAGGGTTAATTTGTTCCACAAAAAATGTTTTTCTATAAAACTTCTGAACATATTTTGTACGTCAGATGTAACGAACACACAATTTTGGCCCGCCCTAAAAAAAATCTGATCAGATCTGGCAAAACGCCGATACACGTACATTTTTTTTTGACCTTTCTACCAGAATCCGTGGACAGAACCCCATCATTTTGAAAAAAATCGAATTTTGTCTCACCGTGTTATTATAATTACTTTTTTTAAATCTCGTTAATACCAATTGACTTTTTCAAACGTGGCATGAAAAAAAATGTATAGTGTTTGCTTTTTATTTTTAGTCTTGTCAACCTTCTTGCACCGCCTACAACCCAAAATCCAAATCACATGGGCACCGTCAGCACTTATTTTCAACGAATTGCTAAAGAGCGGCTCAATAAGTCAGTGACTTTTTGAATGAACACAGTTTATTTTTTTAAAAAAATTACATTTAGTTCTCCGTTTCTCAAATTTTTGTACCCTTCCAAAAAATAGGATTTTTCGAGGTCCATAAAATTGGCCGCAGTTTGATCAGTAATATTATCGTTGGAGCTAAATATCTTTCCACCGACCCATTTCTTTAGGTTTGGAAATAGGAAATAGTCACTGGTGCCTAAAGCCATATAATATGGTGAATGAGGTACCTATTCGTACCCCAATTCATGGAATTTTGCCATTGTGGCCATATGGTGTCTTTTTTTAAATCCCCGTCAAATTGGTTCAATAAGTTGGCATAATATTCACCGTTTATTGTTTTTCCCTTTTGAAGGTAATTGATGTGGATTATCCTGCGTGCATCCCAAAAATCTGTTGCCATCTCCTTGTTGCCCGACAAACTTAACTTGGCCTTCTTCGGAGCCGGTTCACCCGGAGAAACCCATTGTTTAGACTGCTGCTCCATGTTTCATCCCCAGTTATAAAACGCCACAAAAACTCCTTCGACTTGCGGTTAAACGACTCCAAACAAGCCTTTGAAGTTATCACACGATTACGTTTATGGTCAATTGAGAGCAAACGCGGCACCCATCTTGCAGACAGCTTCCTTAAACCCAACTAATCATTTCAAATCGAAACCGCCAACCATATGAAATGCCTATGGCATCAATAGTCTCACACACTTTTACTCTTCGATCGGCCAATACCATATCATGGATTTTTTCGAAATTTTCGCGTATATTGACCTCAATTGGCCGTCCAGAACGTTCAGCGTCAGTTGTACTTGTGCGACCACAACGAAAGTCGGTAAACCATTTTTTTACCATTGAAATCGATGGTGCAGAGTCGCATAGTATTTATAAAGCTTTTCCTTGGTTTGATTGACGTTTTTTTTCGCCAAAAATAATGCTTAATGAACACCTGAAATTAACTTTTTCCATTTTTAAAAAATTCAGGAGGTTCTATGTTTTGAACAGCTGTTAAACGCAAAGTAAATGACGGAACTTGCTCAATATTTGCCACTACTCTATTAATAGGTGGTACTTGATGGGAGCTGTGTTGCATTTCATAAAACCACGGGGAAGTTCGAAAAGTCACGGACTTATTGAGACGCCCTCTAGGTACAACGGTAAGTATTTTATATTTAGCAATCTTGTTGGTACCAAATGCCATTCTTGTTGATATTAAATTCAGCGCATTTTATATTCTTCATATAAAGTTTGGGGGCGCAATGGTGGTCATTTTATCCATAACCATGTACTTTCTATAATATTATAACTCCGTTTATAATAAAAATAAAATAAATTATAAATAAAACAAAACCGGTTTTAGATACCAATGAAATTCTTTATTCCTGTGAAAGTACGTTCGATGCCATTATGTATGGAATTCGATTTCTTTTGCACGGCCACCACCACGGTCACGCTTGCAGAAGTACAGACGCTGAACCCAATTTCCGACGGGTTTCAAGCATAAATCGGCCGATACTGCTGCAATTTCACGTTCGATATTCGTTCGAAGTTCATCAATCGTCGCTGGCTTGTTGGCATAGACCATTGACTTGACGTAGCCCCACAGGAAATAATCTAACGGCGGTAAATCGCACGACCGAGGCGGCCAATCGACTGGGCCATTTCGTAAGATAACACGTTCACCAAACTTGGTTTCCAATAAATTGATTGTGGCATTCGCTGTGTGGCTTGTGGCGCCGTCCTGTTGGAACCACATGTCCTCCAAGTCCATATTATCCAATTGGGACCAAAAATATTCGGTTATCATTGAACGGTAGCGATTTGCATTCACAGTAATGTGCCGGTCTTGATCATCACGGAAGAAGTACGGCCCAATAACGCCGCCGGCCCATAAACCGCACCAAACCGTAATTTTTTCGGGATGCAATTATGACTCGTGGATTACGTGTGGATTGCTGTCTGCCCAATAACGCATATTTTGCTTATTGACGAAGCCATTCAGCCAGAAATGAGCCTCATCGCTGAAGATGATTTTCCGATGCTCTTAAAGTTGAGGCCACTGACTCCAAATTTCGGTAGTAAATTTTAATAATTTCGACTCGTTGTTGGCTCGTATATCTTTCCATGATGAAATGGCAAACCCTACTGAAGAGAAATGTCAGAAGAGCGGGTAAAAATATGGCGTTGTTTGCTGTCCCTATCGATTTACTTTTGTAGCGTCTCTGTTGAAAAACCCTTTATCTACCATCAGCCATGCATTTAAAGCTTTACCCAAACGTCTAACAATATACAACAATACAGTTTTCCGTCTATTGCTTTATATCAATTTCCCTAGTTGTTATTCGATCAAGAAGAACAAGACTTTTTGTAGGGCCTTTTACGTAGGTTTTTGACACTAACGTCTAAAAATTCTTATTCTTTTAAAGCAAAATCTATTGCTTCACCCGTACATATATATTCAATCGGCTTCTCCTGAGGTACTTACAGGACATACTATAAAGGTGTCTGTCAGTATCAGGATACGATTGTAGGAATATGAAATAAATAGCGAATCTAACAATTATACATACTCTAAAGGAAAGCTTACCGACAGGGGTCTTTTCTGAAAAGCCTTAAAATGTCACCCAGTGATGACTTGAATCAGCTACATTTGAGAGTTGGGTGTACGTGTGGATTATGCTCATTCTAAGATAAACATTTAACATTTAAAATATGTATTTAACAAGATAATAAAAATATTTGATTTGAAAACTGATGCGTTTGTTGTTGAGACATGCATTTCAGTGTATATTCATGTGAATATTAAACATCAATTGTACGTTATTCAAATGTAAATATTTTGCCTCTGGCATTTATTGTTTAACTTTATAATGTTATTAATACCTATGCAGAGTGTAGAGTTTTCTTGTTAATGTATTCAGACATTTCAACATTATATACAAAATCTAAAAAAAATAAGTTTTTTTTTACGGTTCAGCTCACGGGATCTTAATGCTAGACACGCAATATTTTGGGAATCATCAAAAAACAAAATAAGGTACATTTTGAGGTGTGGACAAAAAACACTTTTATCCCCACCATGCAATTTGAGTCGGTCTATACATATATTTGGAATATGTTTCCAATATATTTATTACTATTGCTATTAAACACATGATTCTCGGAAAATATTGTGCGAGCTTTTTTGACGTGTGAAACAGTTAATATCGACTCGTTGTGTCTGTGCTACAGAGATTTCAGTTTGTTGCGCAAATAATTAAATTGTTATTAAAACAAGTTAAAACAAACAAACAATTTAAACCAAGTTTGTTTTGCAGAACGCAATAAAGTACTTGGAACGACCACAATATAGAACAATTATCGCTTAATGTAGTGGTACGTGAATTAGTGGTATCTTGTCAACTTATACAATTTTAAAATTTGCATGATAATTGTATAAATTATATAAATTAATGGTTCACAGGTTCAGAAGATTTTCATTGCATCATTTTATTGCACGAATACATCATCGATTTTTTAGAAATTCAAGGTAAGTGCACGAAAAGTATGACTTAAATGTGCAAGATTTACATATATGTACGTGCAACCATTTATGTGAGTTTATTTACAAAGCCTACATGTGGTAGACCTTAATCTGCAGTTCCCAAAATTATCCTTGTTCACGGGACTAAATATATTGTGATGATATGTGTAAATGCTTGTGGAGAATGACCTGATGTTATGCCCCGGTTGGCATTGAAATAGCTATATTTCCAACCATCCACCAATTTCACAGTATATCTTTTTGAGATTTTCTATTAAAATTTACTTTTGGCGTAGAATACGTCTTACCTTACGGTATAGGGAGTCATGTCAGATTGTTATTGTTGTAATCTTTATTTCATTGATTATGAGGAAACGGCGAGATAACTTTTTTTAAAAATTTTTTTGTAGGTAAATGAAGATGTTGTCTTTCGTTTGATATACATTTCATATTGGTTGATATCTTCCTAATATTTAAATTTCTCAAATGAAAATTGTTTAAACACATACACTCAAACATATGTGTGGTGTTTGGTTGAGTGTTTGAGTTTGTAGCGTGAACACAAACTATGCTGCTGTTTCAGTGTGGACACAAACCTTCGGCTGTTGTTTTGATTGATGAAATTTCGTATATTTACTTATGTATTTAAGTGAAACAAAATGTTAAATGTGAATTTGAATTTAACATGGATAAATAATAAAAAAAATTAATTCATACATTTTTATGTTAAATGAAAGTGCTGCCAAGTAAGCAAAATAACAATGCTGCTTGATGCTGTTTGACAGCAGCTGACAGTTGACGTTTAGTAAATTAAAATAATAAATAAATTCATTTGCTTATGTTATTTATCATTTATTGTTATATATGTTTTCTGTCTTATCGGATGGCGTATTCTACGTTAAACTTAATGGCCGTGTCTCTGACACAGCCTGCAGGGACAGTCCGTGGTCGAAGGCCTCGGACAACTGTCTGCTGTTTTTTTTATATGAAAGAATACCTTTTAATAGTTAGTGATCTTGCACCGGAAAATTATTAAAGAACATATACAAAAATTGAAATAAATAAACTAAACTCGTTGTTTAACTAAATATTGTTACGAATAAGTAAAAGCTTTTTCTTGCTCTGAACGACCCTACTAACATTATGTAAATAACAGGGCGTTTAGTGCTGCGCCTGAAAGTTGCATTATAACAACGTACCAACTCGCTAAACCAGTATGAATTCGCCTCAGATAAGATAATTGTCAACTATTCGAGATGATTCTACAAAGATAAATAACAACAACACTAGAAGGTTCTTGAATTCACTAGAGATAACCACATTTGAGAAGGGTGAGTTGGTATAAATAGCGGAGGTATTTGGAATGGAGAGTTCAGTTTGTGATTAAAGTCCGTAAAGAAAGCAACGCGATTTGATAGTAAAATATAAGACTTATTAAAATGGTGAAAATAAAGTAAACTGTTGTACTATATAAGAAAAATAAAAAGAAGTTCTACCATTGTCATTATCGTAATTGAAAACGAACCTTGTTCTATTTTTGGGAATAAAACAACGCTAAAAGGACGAATAAAGAAATTCGTAACAATATATTATGTACCAACGACAATAGTTTTATAGAATAATATGTTCGCAATTTGCACTTATAAATATGTTTGTACAATTTCGCCAAATATATAAAAAATGTCAGGCAAAATATGTGTGGAACAGGGATATTTTCCAACTTGCATATTAAAAAACTTGTCAATACCCAGCATAAGAGTGATGTACTATTATGGAATTATAAACTAGGCGATGAATTAAAGAATGATTTTAATATATTCATAAATGAAAATATGTATACTTATAAAATAGATTTACTGTAGCGAAGTTCCTTTTCGCACGTTGCAAGTTGGGAGCTAAATGAAAAAAAATAAACAAGTTTTGTTTTAGCAATATTATGCTAACCATTATTATTAACAATATTCTTTAATTCTGCTTTGGATTGGGTCTAGACTAACTAGACGTCTCATACATGTTGGGAAATTTCTCGTTTAATGGGAAGTTTTCTAGGTGGAGCCTTTAGTATATATTGTAGTTTTGAACTAAACAAAAAGCAAATTTAGAAAAGCCAAAGCGGAAGAAGTTTAAAAAAGAAAATTTTCTTAAATAAGTGCCTTTTCTAAAAAAAAATAAATTTTCGCAAAAATAATACCTATTCTTAAACAAAGTACCTTTTCTTAAACAAAATACCTTAGCTTAAAGAAGTACCTTTGCTTGAAAAAAGTAAATTTTCTTACAAAAAGTACAATTTCTTAAAATAAGGATATTTTTATAAGGAAGTACTTTTTATTAAAAAATTAAATGTTCTTACAAAAAACTGAATTTTCTTAAAAAACTATCTTTTCTGTAAAGATTACCTTTTTGTAAAACAAAATAACTTTTCTTGAGATATGTATCTACTCTTAAAATTCTTAAAAAAAGCACCAATTCTAAAAAAATCCCATTTCTTAAATTAACATTTTCTTCAAAAAACAAAATACCCTCTCTTAAAAAAATTTATTTTCTTACAAAAATTAATTTTCTTAAAAGTGAATTTTCTTAAAAATAAAATAACACCTCTTCCTTTCATTTCTTAATATAAGTAGCATATCTGAAAATAAGAACAGTTTCTTAAAAAAAATAACATTTTCCAAAAGAGTACCACTTCTTTAAAAAGTACCTGTTCGTAATCAAATTACTTTTTGTAAACAAAATTCATACTCATGGCTTTTTCTTACAGAAAGTACTTCTTCTTAATAATAGTACCGTTTCTTAAAAAAAACTGTAGCTTTTAACAAAAGAGGTACCTCTCTTTAAAAAAGGACCTTTTCGGGAAAATATAATACATACTCTTACAAAGCCGTCCTATATAAAAAATATATTTTATTAAAAAACAAAACACATTCTACAAAAGAAAATTTCTTAAAAAAAGTTTATAATTTCACAAAAAGAGTCTTTTCTTAAAGATCCATTTAAATTATAATATTTTTCGACGGACGCCGTAGGCGTGTTGCAACTAACTAGTACATAATATATTGCAAAATAAACTTCGTTCCAACCGAGTGTCCCCTGACACCTCATGCTCTTTTTTTTATAACATATTTACTAATTTTAAAAATCCAAATCCCTAAATGTTGAACAAATATTTTTGGGTTTATTAAACATAAATTTGGGTTTATTAACGAAAGCTTTCGGCACGGGGTTTCTACGGTCCTTAATAAAATATTGATTAATTACCATGTAAATAACTTGAATTTTAAACAATACAAGATATGAATATTTTTAAGAGGGAACAAGTATATCTATATTGTAAAATGTAGTGCCTTGAACATTACAACGTTGCACAACTCGTCAACTAGAACGAAGACAATACTCAGAATTTTGGCTTAAAGCCAAATGGCACACATGCACATTAGGGTGGGTTATTGTCTAAAAATTTTCAAAATTGCAAATTCACTATTTGCGACGAAAAGGGAATACGAAATCGAGAAAAATGTTTACTTGGCAAATACACTCCGGTTCACTAATTTAAAGGCATTAAAAATTCCATATTCCGCAGCCTGTATCTTTTGCAATTTGTAACCGGAAATGGAAGCTAGTCATCTTGCGATATTAAAAAATCATAATAATAGTGGTTTCTTGATTAAAGAATTATTTTTGAGCAATTTCTAAAAAAAGTCGAAAAAATTTTTTTGGTTCACTGGAATAAAGGCGCTTTATTATTTTTAAAGTAAGCGATGATTTTTGTAGGGAGCATTTGTTTATTGCAATTTATTACATCTTAATCATTTTACGAGTCGAAATGGCAACACAAAAAATTTTAAATCTATCGGAAAAAATTAAAATCGATGTTTACAGTTCTGAAGGATATTATAACCGCCGCGCATTAGCTAAAAAAATTGGACGGAGCACAAGAGTTGTCGACAATTACATCAACGACGCGGAAGCGTATGGAAAAAAATTTTAAAGGAAGGGTTTCATTGTTTTTATCTACGTATGAGAAAAGAAAAATCATCAGAATTGCTTCTAATTCTGCCTCAGCCTTGTCAAACATAATAGCTCAAGCTGGAGTGGAAGCGAGCAAGTCATCAGTACCCAGAGTAATTAAGAGCTGTGAGTATCTCAAATACCTGATATTATAAAAAACACCGCCACTTAATGCTCCTCGTAAGGAAAAGCGGCTTCAGTTCGCGAGAGTCCAAATGGTATGGGGTCATGGAAGGTTATGAAAATGACTTAAGAACCGTTGTATTTACGGATGAGAAGAAGTCTAATTTGGATGGACCTGATAGACGCAACTATTATTTCCATCATCTATTCAAAGAAAAGCGTTTTTTGAACCGAGATCACAGCCGAAAGGGCGGCGTTACGGTGTGGGGTGCTATTACGTACTATGGTGCCATCGATCTTGAATTTCAGAGTGCAAAAATGACTGGTGCAAATATTAAAACGTTATTGCTATCGGCTTTTCCGATGTTCAGAGAAGTATTTGGTCACATATCTTTTACACTACAACAGGATAATGCCCTATACACAAAGCCAGAGTAGTAAAGGAGTTCATTGCAAGCCAAAATGTTAATATTCTTGACTGGCCACCCTATTCGCCTGATCTAAATATTATCGAAAATTTCTGGGCTTGGTTGTTTGGTAAGGTCTATGAAGGAGGTAGACAATTTGATGACAAGCAGTCACTAATTCAGGCCATTAAGGCTGCTTGGAATCAAATTTCGTTGGATTACATAAATTCTCTTTATCTCTCAATGAAAACCCGTATATTTGAAGTTATTAAAAAAGAAAACCAGTTTCTCATTAAAATTAGTTAAAGTGCCTTTATTCAAGTGAACCAAAAAAAATAGCACATTTTTTAACTTTTTTTATAAATTGCTCAAAAAAAGTTCTTTAGTTAAAAAACCACTACTGTTATACCTCAAGATGTCTGGCTTCCATTTACATATTAAAATTCTGCAATTGGTTAGAAATTTCAAAAGATACAGGCTGCTGGATAT
The DNA here is from genome assembly GCA_963931995.1 of Phaonia tiefii. Taxonomy (NCBI): domain Eukaryota; kingdom Metazoa; phylum Arthropoda; class Insecta; order Diptera; family Muscidae; genus Phaonia; species Phaonia tiefii. The sequence continues at coordinate 321,288,165 of OZ008368.1, read as the reverse complement.
GGAATTTTTAGTGCCTTTAAATGAGTGAACCGGGGTCTAATTGAAGCCACAGCAACAAGAAGTAATCTGTCAATAGAGTTTTAGTAATCTGTCAATAGAGTTTTAGTTCTAGCAATCACCTTGTCCTCTAGATGCGGCAAATATTTCCCTTTTTCATAAATTCATAACTTGTTTAAAAATACCCCGTACCACAAGGTAAAAAGAAACTAAAAATAAATACGCTCTTTTCTAATACAAAATATTTTATTTTCGTGATATCGTTGACTTATTTAAATTTGTGCAATAAAATAAAAGTTGTTTTTCGAAATCACTAAAATATTCTGTATATCTTAAAATGAATGTATTAATTAGTAATTTTATTTATTAGTAAAACAGTTCATTATAATATTTCTTCCATTTTATGCAACGATGAATTAAAACGTCCGTAAAGTGTTCAGGACGGAATTTATTAACGTGCCAAGAATATTGGGACGCAATAAGAAATGCTTTCTATTGCCGTGCATTTGTGAGGGATATCATTCGTCGTCCTTTTGCGAGACATTGGGGGTATAAAATATCCTAAAATAAATAGTTACAAAATTAAAAAAAAAATTGGTGTCCCATAACATCCCATGAAGGGATTGGGCAGAGCTTGTCACAATCAGTGAGATGGGCGCTTTCCAATGTTGCTCCCACTGATTGGGACCTACAGTTTTACACCGGTTCCGAACGGTATTTTAACCCGCCAATGGTGACGTACTGGTCTGTGAGACCGGCTGTGTTAAAAAATTCGTATAACTTTTTTCTCCGTTATTGTTTTTTGTTGCGACTTCGAGCGACTTCCCCCACCATCAGTTAATGACGAACCTGCTTAGTGAGCACAACTTCTGTATTTTTTTTCTAACCTGGTGTGTGAGACCGTGAGTCACCGTGTATGTAAGTAAAATAATCGCAACACTTTTGTATTATATTTTGGAAGGATACCAATTTTTGTTCATTTTATAAAAGTTCCTATTGTCGAAAGATTAATAAACATTATTTTCCTTAATGAATATGTGATTTTTTTATTTTTTCTTAATTTTAAAAAATGTATTGCTAAAACATTGTTATTTTTAATACTCTATATAAAAACATTTGTGAATTCTTATATTGAAATAAAAGAACTTAAAATGATAATATATCTTTGTTTTATTGTCAAAGTGCATAAATAAAAAAAAAACATTAACTATTATCAACACGTTTCGAAAAATCTTCAGTTGAAAACCGCGGTGCATGAGATCGGCGTCACCCCTAATCAAAGTCAAATTTGCGTCACCATTGGCGGGTTAAGAAGCATTTTCATGGCAAAGTACTCGATAGTATCTCCATCACTAAGGAAATTGTATGTATACATATAAAAGCATCAAAATACCCGGCTAAGGTGTACTATCATGACACTTCCTTTCCTTTGATGATAACTCTTATCACGGACTTTGACTCAGACTATTGATATACATATAATTAATATTAATCTTCTTTAAATGCCAAATTTTGCGATACAGTTTTTCAAATTTCTGCAGTGCGAAAAACGGTGTGCAGTTTATAATTTTCAACCGCGCTCTTGATCATTTGATGTAATATCGAAAATACTAGCTTCACGCAATACACTAGACCACATGACCCACATCGCTAAATTTACACGGGAAAAGTGGGTTTTCTGCCAAAGTGAGGAAACAAAATTTGGAATTTACGGGTGATTTTCCAAGCTCTTATAAAAGTGACACCAACTTGGTATATATCAAAATGTTGGTAATGTTAGAGCTACCAACCCCCGTATTCAGTTCGTTCATTGGTCAGAGCATATGATTTTCCAACACAAAATACAAAAAGTCACAGAAAACATCTTTAATATTTGACGGCCCATTCAACTTTACTTGCTGATTGTACTCCATTCGTTTATAATATAATTTATAGCAATTAGTGTAGCCTTTATCTCTCCCGAACCCCAATTTTCTATAGGACGAACCACGCGCGGGTATCCAAATGAAAGATCATAAAAAAAGGGAAACCTTCAAGCAGTTTTTGAAAGTTTTTTAACTTTGAGTCCCTGAAAACGTCGAAAGTGATAACAATATGCCCAACATCTTTACACATTCTAAGTAAAATGCATTAATCATATTACTGCAGATACCGCCAGTTATGAAAAATTACATCAGAAGTTCCTTTCCTTATATATTATGAACTAGTTTGTTCCAAACCGCCTAAGGCGCCTGTTGAAAAATACTGTAATTTAAATGGATCTTTAAGAAAAGATATTTTTGTAAAATGATACATTTTTTTAATACATTTTTGATGTGTTAACATCTATACGCGCGCCTCTAGGGCAGTAAACTATAAATTTAATACATACACAAGTGTTAGGTTTGTAAGAGTAAATCATCGTTTGTTTGTTCGTTGCTTGGCAGTCGGTATTGAAAGTGATTATTGGGCGATTTTCATATAATTTTCCCACGCGATTTTCTCCGGAAATTCATAGCCGATTTTATTAATTTTTGGATTAAAAAGCTAGTGCGGGTTTCGATTGAAGTGTTTTAATTTGGAGTAATATTAAAAAAGTATTTTATGTTGATCTTCGGTTATATCGTACGAATATAACAATGTATGTATGTATGTACAAGTGTCTGTTGCTTTGCATTCTTTGACTTTTGTGGGAATAAAACAAAAAGTATTGAGCAAGAAAGTAATGACACATGTGCTTGCACTGGGTCTTTAAATAATTTTAAGTATTAATATTATTTAACTGTAACGTCATCATATGATTGAACGCTGTTTTTTATTTTTCAATGTAACATTTACGAATGTGTTCATAGAAATCGAACAGGTACCGTGTAGCAAAAAGGTGTTAACACATCGCCCGTGAGTTCGAACACTCATTGGATTTTTTTTATTTATTGAATGCATTTTTTTAAAAACAGAATATTTGTAAATCCCTTTTGTAGGAATATGTATTCTATTATCCCGAAAACCTTTTCGTACCGAGATATGAGTAATGTTCATTATATTGCCTTGGGTGAGAATTTTTTTCGAATAGATTGGAGTATGACGTATGACTTGATTTCAGTTGATGAGCAAGTTGATTTTATCGAAGGTAATATAATAAAGCTGTATGATATTGCTGTGCCAATTAAAACAAGAATACATTCATCCAAATCACGTCCTTGGTTTAACGCCCATATAAAGAGTAGCCATCAAGCGAGCAAAATTTGAATATTACGCAAGCCGCTTTAGTAAATCTATTAGTTCAAAGCAGACGTGGAAAACTATAAGAGAAATTGGAGTTGGACGAAATGTTTCTACTTCAGATGTTGTTGCTGATGCCGATGAGTTAAATAAAACATTTATAAATGTACCCATAGTCAAGCCTGTTTCTGGATTTTATAAACAAAATGATCCGGTTTCGAGTTACAATCAGCTCGAGTTTTCCTGTGTCAGGCAGGAAGATGTACTCGAAAGTATTTTAGCGATCAGATCTAATGCAGTGGGATGTGATGATATTAATCCGAAATTCATAAAGATATTATTACCCCATTTGTTACCATTTGTTACACATTTATTTAACACTATAATCATGACGAGTTACTTACCCAAAAAATGGAGGCATTCAAAAATTATTCCAATTCCCAAGTCTAAAACGGAATACAGACCCATAGCCATACTACCATACTTATCTAAGGTGTTTGAAAAACTCTTACACAACCAAATAAAAACATATTTAAACATCTCTTCATTACTGGTGGAAAATCAATCTGGTTTTAGATCCATTAATAGATGTGGTGGAAGACATGCGACGAAATATAGATGAAAAGAAAGTCAGTATTTTAGTTCTTCTCGATCATTCTAAAGCATTTGATACTGTCGTGCATGACACTTTATGTTTCAAGCTATACAATTTGTTTAATTTTTCAAAAACCTCAGTAAAGTTGATTCAGTCGTATCTTTTCAATCGTAGCCAATCAGTTTTTATGAAGAATAATGTATCTAAGCCACTTTGTTCATTAACAGGAGTTCCCCAAGGATCGATTCTAGGACCTTTATTGTTTACAATGTACATTAATGATTTACCTATGTATATATCGAACTGCAAGTCCCATTTGTATGCAGACGATGTTCAGTTGGAATTAAGTTCAACCACAGATAGTCTAGACGAGGCTGTCCGTAAAGTTAACCGTGACCTTGATTCCATATACCTGTGGGCGTGTGCAAATGGTCTTACTCTAAATCCCCAAAAATCAAAATGTTTATTTGTTCACAAAAAATCGGTGAAACAAACTCTTGATTTTCATATAGCGATCAATGGACAGTTGATACAAGTTGTGTCATCAGTAAAGAATCTAGGTGTTATGTTCAATGTTTCTCTAACTTGGAACAATCACATTAACAGCATTATTGGTTCCACGTACAATAAACTACGTATGCTGTGGATGTCCCAATCGTATACTCCTTTAAATATTAGAAAGCTACTTGCTAAAACGTACATAATGCCATCTCTTCTATATGGTTGTGAGGTCTTTTCAAATTGTGACTCAACTAGTAGACGAAAGCTTAATACTGTCTTTAACAACATTTGTCGGTATGTATATGGCATAGGAAGACATGACCATATTTCCCACTTCTCTTTACAATTATATGGAATTTCTTTTGATAATCTGCTCAGATTTAAGGCTTTGGTACTTCTTCATAAAATAATATATTTGAAACAACCTCCTTATCTTTTTCACCGTCTAAATTTTGCCAGGTCCAATAGAGGCAACAAACTTATACCTATAAGATATAACTCACTGATGTCAGAAAGACAATTCTTTATCAACGTCTTACCTCTCTGGAACTCTCTTCCTCATTCCTTTCAAACTACCAGCAATGCAGTGCAATTTAGGGTAAAATTAATGAAATATTTTTTAGACAATAACTAATTTTCTTTAAACTACATTAAAAGGGTCGTTTTGTAATATTTTTATTGTAAAATTTTTATTTTAATTTATATTAATATTTGTATTATAATCTTTTATTTTATTTTATTTTTAATTTCATTTTATATGTTTTTATAATCCTTTGGAGTATACGTGTACCAGAATTTTAATAATAAGTTTTATAAGTTTCTGCAAAATTAAAAATGCATTTCCATCGCAAATTCCTATGCTGTAATTATAAGATTTTTATGTCTTGTTGTGTAGGATAGACAAATAAATAAATAAATAAATAAATAAATAAAGGTCCTTTCTTTGATCCTTCCTTTAATAATAATCGGATTAAACCATAATTTCGAAACTTCGATTATTTATGGAATAGTGGTCCAAGTTCTTACCACGCTCCTCATTAATTACAAATCCGAAAAATATCTCACATGTTCGTACAAATAGATATAAAATCACATGAGGTGTCAGGGTTCGCTATGTATTATGTACTAGTTAGTACCAACACGCCTAAGGCGGATTTTAAAAGTTATTGTAATTTAAATGGATCTTTTTGTAAAATGATAAACTTTTTTTGTTTATTGAGGATATTTTTCTTTTTTAAAAATTTGTTTTAGGTCCCTTTTGTAAGAATTTGTATTATATTTTCCCGAAAAGGTCCTTTCTACCATTTTACTATTTTTAATAAGAACAGCTTTCTATAAGAAAACGCCTAAGAGTATGCATTTTTTTTACAAAGAAGTAATTTTTTTCAAGAACAGGTAATTTTTAAAGAATTGGTACTCTTTTTAGGAAAATGTTACTTCTTTAAGAAAATTTAGATATTTTCAGAAAGGCTACTTATCTCAAGAAAATAAAAGAAAGGGTATTATTTTATTTTTATGAAAAGGTACTTTTAAGAAAAGGAATTTTTATAAGAGAAGGTATTTCTTTAAGAGAAGGTATATTTTTTTAAGAAAAGTTTTTTTTTACGAGAGAACATGTACAATTTTAAGAGTAGGTACTTATCACAAGAAAAGTTATTTTGTTTTACAAAAAAGGCACTCTTTAAAAAAAATATAGTTTTTTAAGAAAAGGCAATATGTTGTAAGATAATGCACTTTTTTAAGCAAAGGTACTTCTTTAAGATAAGGCATTTTTTTAAGAAAATGTAGATTGTTTAAGAATATTAATTGGTATTTTTTTTTGAGAAAATTTACTTTTTTTAAGATATTTTTTTAAACTTCTTTCACATTGGCTTATCTAAATTTAATTTTTATTCGGTTCAAACTACAATATGTAATAAACAGGCTCCACCTAGAAACTTTCCCGTTAAGCAAAAAATATCCCCGATATGTTAGTCTAGACACAAACCAAACAAAAAACTCGAGTGTAAGAGTAAGTGTGCTGCCAAATGTAATTCCATGCTCAGGGTTGTATTTCATGGATTTTCTAGTCTTGTACTTTGGCTTTTCTAAATTTATTTTTATTGGGTTCCAAACTACAATATGTAATACACTGGATCCAACTTGAAAACTTCCCCTTACACTAAACCATACCAAAAGTACCCAATATAGTTGATAATAATGGGTTGTAGTAAAGTAGTTAAAAATTTTTTTAAAATTTTTTCAAAATTGTCGTTACAAAAAACCGGAAACATTGGATTACGGTGCAACACGAAAAAATATAATCATATACGGACACCACTACGTGATAGCAGACCAAAAAAAAAAGACCATATCCCCCAATTTTGCCCAAAGTCATGCACTTTTTTTTATGAGTCCCCAAAGATTTGGGGCCACGGTGTCATTTTTACAAAAAAGTGATATTTTTATCAGGCTCATATCTTGCAAACCGTTCGGAATTTTGATTTACTCTCTGAGGGAAAGTTGTACCCCTTGACACAGAAAACCAAAATTGTGAACATATAAAATCAAAAACACTTCATCTGCAAGGTCAAAATCGCAAAAAAACTTTACAAATTCGATTTTTTTACGACTTTCCCCCTGTTCAAGTCCATAGGTTGCAAACCGTAAAAAATTCAAGAAAACTATCAACAACAAAAATGTACCTAAGATCTGAATAAATAACCTTCTAGAACATGTGAACTTCCTAGGAATAATGTTTAACACCGGTTACTTCGACATTGAGATAAAGGGGTTTTCAACAGAGACGGTACAAAAGTAAATCGATAGGGACAGCAGACGACGCCATATTTTTTCCCGAAATTTAGAGCCAGTGGCCTCAACTTTAAGAGCGCTACGTCCAATTTATGGTCGTCATAATCGTCCTACCAGATCAACAATTGAGCGTCTAGTGAAAAAATTTGAATCCAGAGGCACAGTACAAAATGTTCCCGTTCCAGTGAGACAAAGACGTGCCCGTAGTGTCGAGACTATTGCTGCCGCTGAGGCTTCAGTTCAAGAAAGCCCAAATGTGTCTCTCACACGTCGTTCTCAAGCGTTGGGCATCTCTGTGCCGTCGTTGTGGCGAATTTTGCGAAAAGATCTTGGCCTACATCCTTACAAGATCAAATTGACGCAAGAACTGAAAATGATTCGGATTTTCATCGGAAAATCATCGATGAGGCTCATTTCTGGCTGAATGGCTTCGTCAATAAGCAAAATATGCGTTATTGGTCAGACAGCAATCCACACGTAATCCATGAGTCATCATTGCATCCCGAAAAAATTACGGTTTGGTACGGTTTATGGGCCGGCGGCGTCATTGGGCCGTACTTCTTCCGTGATGATCAAGACCGGCACATTACTGTGAATGCGAATCGCTACCGTTCAATGATAACCGAATATTTTTGGCCCCAATTGGATAATATGGACTTGGAGGACATGTGGTTCCAACAGGACGGCGCCACAAGCCACACAGCGAATGCCACAATCAATTTATTGGAAACCAAGTTTGGTGAACGGTTTATCTCACGAAATGGCCCAGTCGTTTGGCCGCCTCGGTCGTGCGATTTGCCACCGTTAGATTATTTCCTATGGGGTTACGTCAAGTCGATTGTCAATGCTAACAAGCCTGCGACGATTGATGAACTTTGTACGAATATCGGACGTGAAATTGTAGCAGTATCGGCCGATTTATGCTTGAAACCCGTCGAAAATTGGGTTCAACGTCTGGACTTCTGCAAGCGTGCCCGTGGTGGCCATGCAAAAGAAATCGAGTTCCATACATAATGGCATCGAACGTACTTTCACAGGAATAAAGAATTTCATTGGTATCTAAAACCGGTTTTGTTTTATTTAAAAAAAAACTTTTGTAGCGCTCTTATTGAAAAACCCGTTACTATGCTATATCTCAGGCAAAGCAGTATCTAAGCTAAGCACACGCAATAAGGATGTAGCACACAATGTCAAGAGCTACAACTTTCCCTCAGAGAATAAATCAAAATTCCGAAGGGTTTGCAAGATATGAGCCTGACAACATGATTCGATTTGGTTTTGATGGATAGCCTAAATTGAAATATATGAATTATAATATAACATTATAAATCAACCCATCAATTATAATAATAACGACGACAGCACCTTATATCAAGAATTTGGCACCTTCGTTCGACTCAACAAGATAATTGAAAAATTAGATAACCTGCTAAGAGGAATTTTATCAATAAACACAAACTCCACGTTTAGGGGACGAGTGATTTTCACTTCCAGCTTTATAAAATTAAACGAAAAAGCTGATTAAGATAGGAACTCTTAACTGTATTTTATTCTTAGGAAACAGATTAAACTGCAAAGAAAACTTGACAATTGAGTTTAATAATTTTTATGATTTTGGTGTTGTTGTTTTTTCCAATAACCTTTGTGTGAACGAAATGAATACATTTCTTTAGCTATAATTTCACACTTTTAAGTTAATAAGAAATTCCGTAAAAACTGTCGTGTTAAAAAACATACATTTATCCATTAAAAAGTTTTATTAAGTGTTAAATTCAAAAATTTACATATATAATCGAAAAACCATTTTATTGTTTTTATGCAACTGAGATTTTTCTTCAAATATGATAAAAGTATTGTTTTTTTTTTAATTAAAAACCCGGTTAAACCGGTTTTTATTTCCGCCCGTTATTCGAAGCCCTGTTTTTTAAAAACTTAGATTTTTGAATAACCCGACACCCGGTTTTCTGAAAATGTCCAGCATTTCAATAATCTAGGCATACCTTCCTGAAATATCGCTCGGGTCAAACCAAAACTACATCTTGCGGTAAGTACACAGTAGTAGTAGTAGTAAGTAGTTTTACATTTTGACACAGGTATATAGATGTGTTAGCTTTCATACTAGTTTTCTCTAACGCAGCTGTGAAACATAAGCGCCGCAGCAATGAAACTTAATCGTCACTGTAGCCAAAGTTTTTCAGTTAAAGAGTAATTCCGAAATATTTCGACACAGTCCATGACCCAACCCCTATTGAATTGTATGGAATTTGTACAGAAGTTTCTCCTCGTCCAACGAATTCTATGAAATACAAAGTAATTTTTGTTTTATGGTTCGACCTTCTTTAAGAAAATATGAGAAATCAGTGTGTGTTTGTCCAGCAAACAGATAGTTTTTAATTTTTTCGCCATTTTTCAGCTACGGCGCTGATGTCACACATAGTCGTTTGAAAGGCCTAAAATACTTATTTTTAAATCCTGTGAGAAAGTGAACATCGGTTGATAATCAAATAACTTATGGGCTTATAAGTGTAAGTGCTTAAGGTGTTTGGGGAATTTCAAAGCAGATTCTTGTTTCACTCGACAATACGTATAAGATAAATACTATCACTTGCCATATATTTCTACTTCAGAATTTTTTGTAACTGTGTTATACGTAGACACTACTTGAAAAATCGAAACTAGAACAGCAAACCCCGAGCAGTATTTCCCAAAACTTATGTATCTATTGAACCCATGGAGATCCCGTTAGGAAATTTGACTAGAATGTAAAGAAAAAAGTTACTTTCTTTTTGGTGGGGGAAATCAAAAATTAAAGATACGTTATGCCAGGATATGCAAGGATAGAGAATACTTTGGAGTTTTCAATATCATTGAACCACAACGACATCACTGTTTTTGCGAGCTTTAAAATTGTATTCAAAATTTTGAAATCCGTTAACGCATTCCAAAGTTATGCCATTTTTAAGTCAGGTCCTTTTTTCAGAAAGTGCCATACAATACCTATTTCAGCTAACCATAAAACAAAAACCACTTTCAATTTTGACTCAACTCTGGTGTCATAAAATTCGTATGGACGAGGAGAAATCACTGTCCAAATTTTATACCAATCAAAAGTGGTCAGGCTCGAAAATTCTGATTTTTGTGTCAATTTTTTTTGAATTACCCAAACATATCTTGAGTTACGATAATGAGACTTACCGCAGTTCATGTTCGTTGAAACTATTTGCCATCAAATCTGCTTGTGTGTGGAAACTTTTCCTTTTAGTGATTTCAATATGGTACAAAACTAAGAAAAAAATATTAATAATAGCGTTTAATTCAAACAAAAAGAACTGAAAATCCAGATAAAAGAGAAAGTGATGATTGAGCGGTCATATCTAAAGCCATTTACTATACGTCCTTCCTGCGTTAATTCGTTTTGTTAAAACGTTTCCAAATGTAAGAATTAATTACGACTTCATCATCAACTATAACGTAGTGGACGAACCTATAGGCCATCAAAAACAAAACACACCCTAATGCTCATCTGCTTTACTACGAATAGTCGATCAAGCATTCAACCAGCTGTCAACTGTTAACCAAGGCAATGCAGCCATCACGCTACAGAACTTTCAATCAACCATTCCATCAAGAATATCATTAGACCATTCAAATCCAAAGTATGGGGTTAAAGAGTGTTTTTGGAATGAGTGACAGATATTTCGAACATGATAAAGAATTTTTTCCTCTATGGAGATAATAAGACAATTTGACAGGAAACCCGATTTAAGTGGGAGAGAGATTAGATGATGTTTCATTGAAGTTGCAGATGACATGGCGTGCCAGGGTAGGTGTGGTACTTATAACCCGGAAATGATAATTATTGCAAACAGACAGCCCTGGCTGATCCTTGCAGTCTTGAGTTTTTACAAGTTTAAGACTACTACTACTATTGATGTGACATTTGGACAATTCCAATTTAGTAAATTCATCAAAGCCACAGACTAATAGTAGACCAAGAAATCCAAAAGACTTAGCAGGAACTGTAGAAAAGAATGCATACAATTCTAAAATAGCAATTGCAAAGAATATTAACAAATTTTGATTTAATTTTGCCTCAAATAATAAAAAAATCCAATGAGTGTTCGAACTCACGGGCGATGTGTTAACACCTTTTTGCTACACGGTACCTGTTCGATTTCTATGAACACATTCGTAAATGTTACATTGGAAAATAAAAAACAGCGTTCAATCATATGATGACGTTACAGTTAAATAATATTAATACTTAAAATTATTTAAAGACCCAGTGCAAGAACATGTGTCATTATTTTCTTGCTCAATACTTTTTGTTTTATTCCCACAAAAGTCAAAGAATGTAAAGCAACAGCCACTTGTACATACATACATACATACATTGTTATATTTGTACGATATAACCGAAGATCAACATAAAACACTTTCTTAATATTACTCCAAATTAAAACACTTCAATCTCGGCTCCCCGATATCGGATCGCCTTAATTTTTGGAATAAACTCTTCGTCGAAACCCGCACTAGCTTTTTAATCCAAAAATTAATAAAATCGGCTATGAATTTCCAGAGAAAATCGCGTGGGAAAATTATATGAAAATCGCCCAATAATCACTTTCAATGACGACTGCCAAGCAACGAACAAACAAACGATGATTTACTCTTCCAAACCTAACACTTGTGTATGTATTAAATTTATAGTTTACTGCCCTAGAGGCGCGCGTATAGATGTTAACACATCAAAAATTGTGTTGATATTTTTGTACTTGAAGATAAATATGAAATAAATGAGAACAAATTTCAGATTTATTTTTCTTCATTCTTAAAGTAACACCCTTTTCCAACTAGAACAGCCTTTGCAGTTAACATTCCTTTTTCTATTTACAAGGAACAAGGTTATTGGCCATTCCGCCATGGTCATGTATAAATCCATTTCATCAAATAAGAGCCAGTGAGAAAATTATGGTTAAATCATGGAACTGAATCGATGACAGCTGTCCACAGAAACCCCATCATTACACATCTTAATTACTAATGTTAAACAACAGCAACCACAGCTACAGCAAGCATTGCGACAACGAAAGGAGCGGCGCAACCAATAATATTATTTAGGACATTTCAAGGATGAACCTAATGAAAAGGAACATAGTAATAATAGTAATAACAAACTAACGAGACTAAATGCCTTAATGTGGTAACAAATTGATATGGAAACATTTGTGATGATTAATGATTGACATAATGAACTTGGGAAGGAATGGCATAGGATAAGGTGACAATTTAGTCTCAACGATAGGGAAATGACTTAATTATTTGAATGGTAACCATATCGGTGTCTTCGATTAAAAGGCGATTAATTGGTTTTAAGCGGTTTCGATTTGCTATGGTATTATCGTCGATGACGTATATAGATTGCGTTGGAATTTTGTCAAAATATGTATGTGGTAACTGATGGTTGGAACTGTCTGTAAACTGTCTATAACTGATGTTTTGAACTGTTTATGTGAAAACGAATTTTGACAAATGATAAGCAATTATATTATTATAAATAGTTGACATATTTAAATTTTATTATCTGTTTTGTGAAACCCCAGTTATAATCGTGGATTTTAAAAATAATACTATTCATCGATGCCAAAATTGTAGAATAACATTCATGGGCTCATAGTCTTTTGAAGCTACTATATACATTTTACAACTCGTACAAGTGAGCTTAAATTGTTAAACTATACACCCAAAGTTATTAATCCCCGTGGGTCAAATTGGCGCAACTATCTCCATATGGCCACCATGGGCGCTCAAATACCGACCCCCATATATTGAAATTATATACTTCAACTAACATGATATTCTGAAAATTATTTGGGTAAATCAGGGTTCAAATTGTAAACATAGACACCAAAAGCTTTTATCTGCCATTGGTCCCATTGCCGCAATCTGTTCCATATTCGAAACATTGACTCAGCTATAAACAAATAGCAACAGCAACAGTGTTTGTTGTTGTTGTTGTAATAGAACAAAATGATATAATATGATGAATTTCATTTAAAAATCGAAATAAAACTGAAATTTTGAACTATTTTGTAAATGTGGGTTAACCCTGCTGTTAGATTAGGACCATTTGGTCCAAATTTTTTCTGTTTTCCCTTGTAACTTTGGAACGGTGATATATACTGACTAAATTTTTCTGCTAATGGGGTCTTTTAATAAAACAATGTTATGTGCGAAAATTAAATTTTCTAACTTTATTCAGGACTGAGAAAAATACAAAATGACGAATCTTAGATTAGAGGACCATTTGGTCAATAGTACATTTTTTCATTACCAAGCGAATGTAAATTCATGGCAAATATTTAGAAGATGTTTTTGATATGTCAAATACTTGCTTTAGAAATTATTGAACCAAAATAGTTACAAAGGATAAGATAAAATTATTATTTTGGATGAAAATTCCAGTATGGACCAAATGGTCCCTCAATCTAAGATTCGTAAGTTTTTTCATTACCAAGCGAATGTAAATTCATGTCAAATATTTAGAAGATGTTTTTGATATGTTAGCGGATGTTTTTGATATGTCAAATACTTGCTTTAGAAATTTTTGAACCAAAATAGTTACAAAGAATAAGATAAAATTATTATTTTGGATGAAAATTGCAGTATGCACCAAATGGTCCCTCAATCTAAGATTCGTAAGTTTTTTCTAATCTAACAGCAGGGTTAACTAGATTATAATTATGAGATTATTAAATGAATTCTCCCAGGAAAATATTTAAAAAAAATTCGATAGCGCTAAAAAGTATGCAATAATTTTAATTTTAACAATTTTTCGATAGCGCTAAAAAGTTTACAATAATTTTCGCTAATAAAGCCAACAACATGAAAATATTGTTTTTGAATAAAACTGTATACTTCCACAGCAAACTGTTCTTGGGTTTTAAATGACTTTAAAAAAATATTTTTAAATTTTAGGGCTAGAAACCGAATTAAATGAGGCCTTCATTACAAAATGATGGCGTACGTTAGCGGCATCTATAGGACCAAAGTATTAGTTATCGAGGAATATACCACGATGTCTTGTATGTTACAATCAAGCCACAAACGAAAAAACTACGATAAAAAAACCATTTTGGCTGTTTTTGGAAAGGAATTTTTTTAAGTTGTCTAGATGAGATCTTTAATATCTAGTAATCATCATAGACACACTTATTCCGTCCTTCAGAAGAAAAAGTTACATTCTCCGGGAAATGTGATATTCACAATAAAACTGGACAAAAAAATCTACCATATGCCGTTCGCCACATTTTCGTATCTATCACATCATCACCACCAGGGATGCACTCGATCCGTCCGCCCTACACCGTGTGTAATTTTTTAAGTCATGAAAATATAACCATATACGGACACCACAACGTGGTAAAAGACCAAAAAAAAGACCCGTGTCTCCCAGGTTTGCCCAAAATTATCATTTTGTCAGGCTCATATCTTGTAAACCGTTCGGAATTTTGATTTACTCTCTGAGGAAAAGTTGTAGCTTTGTCATAAACAACAAAGGTCAAAATCGCAAAAAACTTTAAAAAAACAGCAGACACTTGTCCGAGGCCTTCGGCCTCGGACTGTCCTTGCAGGCTATGTCATAGACACGGCCATTAAGTTTAACGTAGAATACGCCATCCGATAAGACAGAAACCATATATAACAATAAATAACATAAGCAAATGAATTCATTTATTTGATAATTACATTTGATAATATACATAAGCTTATGGTAGGAAAAATAGGATAAATATGTTTTGTTTTATTGTTGTTGTCGTATTACCTATACCTATTTACTTATACCTACTTACTTATACCTATATACTTATACCTATTTACATATACCTATTTACTATTACCTATACCTATTTACTTAAATCGACTATTTGTTGTTGTTGCCGCTTTAGGAACTGTAAATTAAATCCATTATTAGGAATTTATACATTACATTAGTATATACATATGTACATATGTATATGTATGTAGGTATAAAACTTACCTATTTGATTGATATTGGGTGCTGCCGCTGCTGTTGCGATTTGTTGCATATTTGTGGTTGATGTTGCGCCTACAAATTAATTAACATTTTTAATAAAAATATATATAAACAAGGGAACACAAAACTTACCTGAGTATTTATTTCTCTGCATAGCAACCACTCGTTGCTTTCTTGTATTTCATGTAGGTGCCATTTTGATTAGTAGTTTTTATTTTAATTTACTAAACGTTAACTGTCAGCTGCTGTCAAACAGCATTGTTATTTTGCTTACTTGGCAGCACTTTCATTTAACATAAAAATGTATGAATTAATTTTTTCATATATTTTTTATAATTATATATCCATGTTAATTTCAAATTCACATTTAACATTTTGTTTCACTTAAATACATAAGTAAATATACGAAATTTCAATATTTCATCAATCAAAACAACAGCCGAAGGTTTGTGTCCACACTGAAACAGCAGCATAGTTTGTGTTCACGCTACAAACTCAAACACTCAACCAAACACCACACATATGTTTGAGTGTATGTGTTTAAACAATTTTCATTTGAGAAATTTAAATATTAGGAAGATATCAACCAATATGGAATGTATATCAAACGAAAGATAACACCTTCATTTACCTATAAAAAAATTTTAAAAAAAAGTTATCTCGCCGTTTTCTCATAATCAATGAAATAAAGATAACAACAATAACAATCTGACATGACTCCCTATACCGTAAGGTAAGACGTATTCTACGTCAAAATAGTTGACATTAGAAAGCTATTCAAGAGCAACTTTGAATCAACTTTGGTAGGGCCAAACCAAAACAGAAAGAGACAACTACAATTAGAATAGTTCGTTCTATAAATATAACTTTCAAAACTTGTGCATCAGCGCGTGTAAGTAGGAAAGCAATGTGTAAGTAGCGACAAACAATCACTCTGCACAATCAATAGATGCCTTCCGTTAGTGACTTGTGTAAATACACTTCACAGTGAGTTAACGGGCTAGACGCTGCTGACGACGATGCTTCACAAACATCGAATGTGAGTTCGAATCCCACCCGCGGCATTTACATTTTTGTCACTAACCGGAGAAAACTGATCCCTTATAGCCTTAAAGGAAATTACAACTTTAAACATAACGAGGATCAAAGACAACTACATTTGATGATAGTCATTCAATGGCATGCTTTTATCTTCAATGTGTGGGATCGCGACGTGGAACCGGAAGCAAGAGAATGGGTGAAAGAAATGATGTTTTAGTTTGAGAAAATCGGCACATCGATGACATTAAAGCTGCATTTTCTTCATTTTAATTTTGACGATTTTATCAAACAACTCCCTACCGAATTCGATGAGCAAGGAGAACGGTTTCACCAAACCACAATGCCCATGGAAAAACGGTACAAAGGCAAAAATCTCGACGCATTGCTTGCAAAGGTAATATCAGTTTTATTGATGCATTGTTTTGCATTCCTTTTTTGATTTATTTTCTAATTCATTTCAGGTATGTTGGTGGAGTCACAAGACCACCCTCTATGATGTTAATGAAATATTTGAAGAAGAAAAGGCTGATGATGGAGGGCAGTGTGGAAGCAATGTGCCGGTGGACACCATAAGTTCTGAATCAGAGTCAGATTCGGACGACGATTTGTATCCACAGCTTAAGAGAGTGCGACTTGCCGGTCCTAGATAGCATAGTATCTCAAAGTTAAAGTAAAGAAAATACAAATTAAATTAAAAATTTTTCGGGAAATTTTTCAATTTTACGGCTTCTTAAACGCTACCTAAACGGTGTTAAGAATCATGCCTAGGAAGTTCATATATTCCAGAAAGTCGTTTACTGAGATCTTAGGTACATTTTTGTAGTTGAGTATTTCCTTGAATTTTTGAAGGGTTTGCTACCTATGGACCTGAACAGGGGAAAAAAATCGAATTTTTTAAAGCTTTTTTGCGATTTTGACCTTGAAGGTGAAGTTTTTTTTTATTTTATATGTTCAAAATTTTTTGATCTTTATGACAAGAGCTACAAATTTCCGTCAACTCCGGACGGTTTGCAAGACATGAGCTTGACAAAGTGATCACTTTTTTGCAAAAATTTCATCGAGACCCCAAATCTTTGGGGGCCCTTAAAAAAGTGCATCACTTTGGGTAAAACTGGGAGACACGAGTCTTTTTTTTTGTTCTTTTATTACGTTGTGGTGTTCGTATATGGTTATATTTTTTCATGTTGCAGTGTGTTATGGAAATGTTATATTAGTCGAAGAATATGAAATAAAAAATATAAATTTTTGTTGAATGATACAGTAATCTCACTGGCATGACTAGTTTCGAACTCCGTGACAAATTCATCTTCAGGTGCAATCACTATGCCTAAATTGGTGCCGTTGGTAAAATCATCAATAGTTTATATTCAAACTAGTATATTCTACCTCAGTACCTTCCAACTCAATCTAAAATTCAACTATTCCCCAATTTAATTTTACATTTTACGCACACACATCCACTATATAACACAAACCTAATGACATTTTATAAATTGGGTTTACTCTGAGTTAATTAATTAAAATATTCTAATATGATTTGTGGTCTATCGACTCATGCGTATTTTTCAATCTGTGGTCAATAATAGTTCATATAATGTTGTTTAAATTTTGTTATTGTAATATGGATGATACCTGCAGCTCATGTAATTAACGTTTGTTGT
This sequence comes from Phaonia tiefii, assembly GCA_963931995.1. Classification (NCBI taxonomy): domain Eukaryota; kingdom Metazoa; phylum Arthropoda; class Insecta; order Diptera; family Muscidae; genus Phaonia; species Phaonia tiefii. Next base: position 321,270,338 of record OZ008368.1, on the reverse strand, counting down.
AAATCGCAGCCCCATCCTCCCTTCAAGTGTAGAAAAACGTAAATTAAAATTATAATTTTTTTCACTCCTTCATTGCATTAATTGTATTATTTATTTTCCAAAACCAACCACACTCGACTAATGATCATTAAACAATTATCCTGACCCTAGAATTATAGAATTTAGTTCAATTTTGTGGTTTTATTTGAAATCTAATATGCAAAAATTTGTGTCTGGTAGTGTAAACAATCAATTATATTCTATTAATAAGTAATATGTTTAGATAAAATGAACGTAAAGTTGTTTTAATTACCGGATAATTGGAAAGATAAAAATTAGTACCAGTGTTGTAGTATAATGTAAAAAAGTACGGATTAGGGTGAATCGATATTTAGTAGGCAAAATTAATGGCAGACTTAACGAAATGATCTTCCATACATTAAGGTTATCTGTATGCATTTTACAACTTCTACATCTAAATGAAACACAAGATATTGACGACGAAGTTGAACTGGCACTAAGTTAATTAACGTAGGCATCATAATTCAAAATGTTGAGGTTGCTTGTCGGACGAGGGGGGTTTAAAAATCCTGATCAATTCGCAGTTGCTGATAACGAGGGTATTATGCATCACGTACTCATTGCATACGTCCCTGAAATAATTTCTATTTGGATCAAGAGGTTAAGAACACTATACTATATCCCTCGAGGCAATAAGTTTGCTTAAAATGGGATATGATGGGATATTTTATTAATTTTTAGCTGAAGTTAATTTCAGTTAAGAAATTATCTAGAAATTGTGAGAAAAAAAAAACTGAACATAAATTAAGTATAAATAAATATAAATAATTCACATCTGATACTATTCCGAGATGAAAGAGCTTCAATAAGGCGTTGTCGAGCTATTGGTAAACGTATTAACCTGTCACATAGAAGTATGTTTACACTAATGTCTTATATATTATAATGATTCTTGGCACCTTAATCATATTTAAATCAGATAGTAACTGCGACTACAATGTACTTTTAGAGAACTAATTGTTTGCAAGGAGGTTGTATAAACCGTAAATTCGCCTGTAGCCATCGAATTTCGCTTACCACTACCGAACTGAGTTTCTCACTACTGAGATTAGCCCCCTCACCACAGAAATTCGGTTGAAGCAACGTCGTTTCATAATAATTGATCCGGTTGTGACAGTTGAATCTTCAATTATATTCCTTATGTCAACTAAATTTTCAATTTTCTTTGTCTTAGATCCGAATTATTTTTAAAGTTGTAATTTTCCTTAAATCTACATGAGCATGCCTTCTACGGTTAGTGAAAAACATGTTCATGCCGTGGGTGGGACTCGAACTCACATTGGATGGATGATCGTTTCGATGTTTGTGAAGCATTATCTTCAGCAGCGTCTAGCCTGTTAAGCCACTGCGGTGTGTATCGTCACATGTCACTAACCGAAGTCATTTGCAATTATCAAATTGATACTTATTTATATCATACGGGCTGGAATAGCTAACGCGATTTAAAGCTCTATATGGTCCATCAAGCAACTGCAGCAAGTAGTTATTTTTTACAGCACATCGCTGGCCATGGGGTAAGTCTATCCTTAGTTTTCATGTTCTCCTGAACTACAAATGTAAAGACCTGTTGATACAGCTGCCAGTTGTGATTTGATGTTAGTTCTGGGTTTGTTTCCTACCCAAACAAATGTAAGCACCGTATGGCCCTGACCGACAAACTGACAGCCAACTGACATGTAAAACAAGTAAACAAACAGCTAGAAAGTCAGCGAATATCTATATATCGGGTGTTTTTTTTAGGGGTATAGAACTTCGAATTGAAATAAGACACAAGATAATCGTTTTAATGTCCATCAATTTGGCTTTATTGGAAGGATAATTTTACGCCATTAATGTTTAAATATGATTTCGGGCATGTGGCCGCCGCGGCTGGCTCGAATAAAGCCAATTCTACAGGTCCAATTTTCAACCACTTTTTCGAGCATATGGGGCCGTATGTCGGCAATAACGCCACGAATGTTGGCTTCCAATTCCCCTAACGTTTCTGGTTTGTTGGCGTAGACGAGCGACTTCACATATCCCCAAAGAAAATAATCCAATGGTGTCAAATCACACGATCTTGGTGGCCAATTGACAGGTCCATTCCACGAAATTATGCGCTCATCGAATGTTTCCTTCAATAAATCGATTGTGACGTGCGTTGTGTGGCATGTAGCGCCGTCTTGTTGGAACCACAACTCATCCACATTCATGCCATCCAATTCGGGAACAAAATAGTCGGTTATCATGGCTCTATACCGGTCTCCATTAACGGTAACTGCCTCTCCAGCAATATTTCGGAAGAAGTAAGGCCCAATGACTCCACCAGCCCATAGAGCACACCAAACAGTCAGTTTTTGTGGATGCAATGGCGTCTCAAGGGTCTCATGTGGATTCTCTTCACTCCAAATGCGGCAATTTTGCTTGCTGACGTAGCCATTCAACCAAAAATGAGTCTCATCACTGAACAAAATTTTGCGATGAAAATGGACGGAGCTTGCGGTAAACTTCGCGAACTGAACCATTATTTTCGAAATAAATTTGCACGATTTGCAAGCGTTGTTCTTTTGTCAACCTGTTCATGATGAAATGGCAAACCAAACTGAACATAAATGACATTAGAGTTGCCAGATTCGACCTCAAAATGCCAGTTTTATCTCTATTCGAAAAACAAACCTCTAAAAAAAACACCCGATAGTACTACATTGCAGAAAACCTCTCCACTAATTCGCACAGAATGTGAGTAGCAAATATTGCATCCTCAATACCCGTAACACTGCGGACATCAACAGAGCGATTTGAAGAAACATTAGGCGTTGCACGGTGGGCCGATTGGAAAAAACAAGAAAATGGTATCACAACTTTTAAAGTTTTGTTCGGATCATTTTAAATATGCCAGACATTTGTAGATTAGCAGCCAGGCTTTCAGAATATAGCATTCAGAAGACCTCTGTGTCGAAACAGATGTTGCTACAGGGTGTTAAACTTAGCATTTTGGAGCTGTTGAAATTGTCAAAGCCTGGTGCTTCTACATTTATAGGCCGTTTACAAAGATGTATTACTCATGAGAATCTATTCTGTAATAGAAACAAAAAAATATTATAAGTGTTGCGGAATATCTTTCAACGTTATCAAGATATTCTCTACCAAGTTTTAAAATTGTCAATTTCTTCATTAACTTTTTTTAGTTTTTTGTTAATAAACTTCTCCAATATTAGGCAAGTTTGACGTGTTTTATGATCCCAAACCATGGTTTCCCAAAGTTATAATATGAATTGTTTGTCAATGCTAGAGTGTGGTTGTCCTCCTGAACGATGCAATTGGCAGAATACAGAAATGGCAAAATCAGGTCAAAGTGTGAGAATTGCAATACCGTTGGAAAGTTAAGGTCTTCTGCTAAAAAACTGTCTTCACAAATATTCACATTTCAAAAAACAAAAACATACTCCTAATAAACAATTTTGGAAAAATATTATAAAATTTTGATTTAAGTACTTATTAATGTTATCTAACTAATTTTTTTATATGTTATAGACCAATGCACTGCCAATTAAATCCTATTAAGATTTTTTTCAAATAGTAAAAAAACGTGGATCGTGGGATCGGGAAAATATTGTGTTGAAAATAATTCAAATTTAAGAAGTCTGCATTTCCAAACGACTTGAGATAATTTAAAGCAATTTACAGTTCGTTCTTTCTTGAAGTGTTTTTAATTAAGAGGTGGTTTCAGAAACATTCATTTCTCTCAACTAGCTGAGATATTAAGAAAAAACTGAATTGACTATTTTTAAATTCGATAGAGAATATCTTAGCAACGGTAAAAGGTATTCCGCACCACCTATACAATTTCTTGTTTTTCTTGTATAGTAGATTCTCAAAAGTATAACATCTTTGTAGTCGGCCTATAAGCGTAGAATTCTCTGTATATACAACACCACTTGAACACCCCGCAGCACGAACTATGTTAACATAGGTTTCATATAAATGCAATATAGAAACCTGACTCCTATACAAATATCGAATACATTCCAAAATGACGAGAATAATAATCTAAAAGTTGTGATATTATTACCGTGTATTTTCGAATCGTCCACACTGTGCGTTGTGAGGAACATAAGTCTACAGAAATTTTATAATTTCTTAGTCATAAAAAATCGGCTGAAGTTTCTACAGGAAAGAAATATATGAAAACTTTTTGCCTATGAATTTTTTAAGGTTCTAGTAAAATGTGGTTTCTTTAATTTATTAAATTCACACTTGTATTTGATTTCCCCAAAGAACTACATTTGTGGTATTAAATTGCGTTAACGATATTAAAAGGAACAACCAGTTTTGAAATAAACAAACCTGAACACAAAACCGATGGTACTTAAGAAAAAAAAAATCCAATGAGTGTTCGAACTCACGGGCGATGTTTTAACACCTTTTTGCTACACGGTACCTGTTCGATTTCTGTTAACACATTAGTAAAATTATTTAAAGCCCAGTGCAAGCACATGTGTCATTACATTCTTGCACCATACTTTTTGTTTTATTCCAACAAAAATCAAAGAATGCAAAGCATCAGACACTTGTATATACATACAAACATTGTTATATTCGTACATACGCTACACAAGTTCACAAAATTTTCGTTGCTCTCTTGCTCTCTTATTTGTATATACGTATAATACATCATTATTCTCTTTGCTCTGACATTGCTCTTACTAGCGAACGGTAGCGGCTAACAGTTTCTATTTTACATTTCTAAAGATAGCTACATTTTTCATACTTTTTTTTTGTATCTTCTTTGATATATGTTGACGTAATTGTCCATATTGTGCAGGAAAAGTTGAACATTTGCTTCCATTTACTAATTTTTAGGTTTTACAAATTATGAAAATTGAAAAAATTTGGATTCTGCTTCAACTTTATCTCATAGAGTTTAAGGCTTTTACGCTCAGATTACTTTTACTACATATAAAGTGAGGTTTCTTTAACTTCATACGGTTTATTAGTTTTACTCGTGCCAAACATACTTTGGTTATAGTACTTTTTGAAGTATTTGGTTTGGCTAATGTCTAAAGTATACCCTAATACCCAATTTTCCATAGTATTACTTCAAAATTACGACTCCTTAGCTAGAAATTTTTGATGTGTTAACATCTATACGCGCGCCTCTAGGGCAGTAAACTATAAATTTAATACATACACAAGTGTTAGGTTTGTAAGAGTAAATCATCGTTTCCCTGCAGTTTTAAAAGTAGAAATTAACTCAAAATCGTTAGGTATTTGGCTAAAGAAAAATTGACTAGTGAATCCAAATGCCACAAGTTATGCAAGGGTTCGCCTTTTGACTCTCAAACTATTGATTTACTTCTTAACTTTGTTCTTACTTCTTTGTGTCGATACACATTTGTTTGCTCTTGATGAAAGAGATTAATATTCTTGCTCTCAAATTCCCGTAAAGCATTTCAATGTTTTGTGCTCATTAACGATTTCATTAGATAAAAGTATTGCAACGATGGATATGTATGGAATGCAAAAAAAAGCTGTACCGTTATTCCAAAGGAGATAAACAAGAAAAAAATATTGGCTTGACTATTAGTTTCTTGTGTTGGCGTCAGTTGCAATTGGAAGTTCGTGGTCAGAAAATGTGTAATTTGAAGCAAATAAATAATTATATAATAATATAATAAAGTCTCAAATAACTGGAAAATGTTTACTGCGTACTGGTAGGTAATATAAATTTAAAATATTGATAACAGATTAAAATATTGTTTTCAGATTATTTTATCACTTTTGCAGAATCCATACCAATAAACACGAAATTCCCTGGGTCGGCGGAAGACCAACTAAGAAGACTTACTCAACTTCAAAAAAAAAAACGGGAGATAAGGGCAACCTCTGTTTCAAAGAAACAACATAAAGAAGCAAACAACTGATAGCTGTAGAGTCGTCTTTAGTTTTACCTTTCAGTTTTTTATCTTTTTATTAAACATATTTTTCATCTTTTTAATTTATATTCTTATGAAAAGCGAAGAAACAAAAAACTCATAGATGTGACGTTCTTTTTAATTTTATCTTTAAGTTTTTTATCTTTTACGAAGCGTGGAATTTCATTATATTTTATTGGAATTTATTTAAAGTTTAAATTATAGTTTTTAAATGAATTATTATAATTTTAAGTTTTCATTGTTAAATAAAAAAATATCAAAAAATGTTCTCGTCTTTTCATTATGGAAATAACTGGTACATTAGGAGTAGAGGAATCGTTGTTTTTTGCTGACCGGTGATTTCATCGGATAATCTTCATTAATCTTTTTGTTATGGCAGCAGTATTAGTGAATTCGTACATCACATGTTGTTAGTGAAATCATTAGTGAAAGGTTATGCACAAGATGGCAATTGGCTACCGCCAATCTCATCCCCATGTTAAATTCGTTAGTCGAAAGCATTGCTGGTAGTCTGGCAGGTAGTTAGTGGTAATTCTTGGTAGTTAGGGAAATCACTAAAGATTCGTTAGCTACGTCGACTGCAGGGTTGTTTGTTCGTTGCTTGGCAGTCGGTATTGAAAGTGATTATTGGGCGATTTTCATATAATTTTCCCACGCGATTTTCTCCGGAAATTCATAGCCGATTTTATTCATTTTTGGATTAAAAAGCTAGTGCGGGTTTCGACGAAGAGTTTATTCCAAAAATTAAGGCGATCCGATATCGGCGAGCCGAGATTGAAGTGTTTTAATTTGGAGTAATATTAAAAAAGTATTTTATGTTGATCTTCGGTTATATCGTAAGAATATAACAATGTATGTATGTATGTACAAGTGCTGTTGCTTTGCATTCTTTGACTTTTGTGGGAATAAAACAAAAAGTATTGAGTAAGAAAATAATGACACATGTGCTTGCACTGGGTCTTTAAATAATTTTAAGTATTAATATTATTTAACTGTAACGTCATCATATGATTGAACGCTGTTTTTTATTTTCCAATGTAACATTTACGAATGTGTTCATAGAAATCGAACAGGTACCGTGTAGCAAAAAGGTGTTAACACATCGCCCGTGAGTTCGAACACTCATTGGATTTTTTTTTTTACGGAACTCAAAAATGTTTACTAGATCAGAAGTTATATAACTGTTGTCTTGGAGATTGACTGATGGAGATTGACACTGTGCAGCGTCGCATCAATAGCTTGAGTATTATCTTCACTCCAAATACAGTGGTTTCATTGCTGAGCAAAATTTTAAAACTGGATCAACAGTAACCTTGTTTTGGACCCATTAACCGATTTTAGAAGCGTTGACAAGCCGGTAGTGTGTCCATGATGATATGGCAAACAAAACTAAACTTCAATCACGTGTCAGCGATAATGGCTAACACTCATAAGAGTGCTGCCAAGTTGCAGATATATATAAAAAAATGGGTTTCTATTACATACCATGCAGGGATTTTCGAGAGCTTCTAAAAACCATAGACTGTAAAACCCATCTCCGTAACAACTAGTGACATCAGTAGCATATCATTTTATGTAGATGATGGTTATTTAATTTTTATAGAATTATATTTAATGTGTTTATTAAACCATTTTAAGAACCATTGACTGTAAAACCCACCTTCGTAACAACTAGTGACATCAGTAGCACAATATTTTATTTAGATGATGGTTATTTAATTTTTATGGAATTATATTTAATGTGTTTATTAAGTTCTTTAAAGGAGTAACTAACAATTCTGAAATATCCTTTCACCAATTTCCCAATTTTCGGCTTGTCTTGATTCTGATTACCCACTCTAAAATCCTTAACCTTACCTAGAAGGCCAAGCTTGATACAGTCATCTATCTGTTCGTTTTGAATGTATCTGTGTCTTGCACGTCGATATTCTTTACGGTACCAAAACAATATCATTCCCATTTTATTTTGTTCTGTAACAGCTGCCTGATACAACTGCCTGCATCATCGCCATTTCACTTGCACATGCACATTCTCGTGTTTCTCTATGAGCGCAACAATTTTTAAATTTTACGAATATTTGCCATGATTTAAGAGAAAACAGTTTGACTACGCACAACAAAATTGCACTATGCTAAATTTCTTTGCAAAACAAGCCTTAAAATAGAGTCTTAACATTTATCAAAGTTTGAGTGCATGCACATCAACAATATCTACCCAAAAGAAAAATATCATCAAAAAGAAAATTTTGAAATCCCTAAATTCATTATGTGATATCCCATATTTTTTTCAAGAATTCCGACAAAATTCATCTTCAAATAGCTTTATAAAACTTAAAATGACAACTTTGTGTTTGTATAGATGAAATGGCATAAAAACTGTTTCCATTTCTAAAAACAATCATTGACGATAGACAATTTATAAAAAAAATCACAGAAGCAAACGAGTAAAATAAAATCTAAAAATGTAGCCGGATGCAGTCAAATTGATATTAATGTTTTCCATATGGTTTTTTTCCTGCACGTGGAATCTACATATATTTGTGGAGAACAAAGTTGAAGTTTTGCTTGCTATGAATAAACAAAAACTTTAAAGCAGATTTTTTAATATGCTGCATGTACATACATATATATGTGCGAGTAACTATCGGAAAGATGATTGAAATTTAAGTAGGGAAAAATAATTTTCTTAGACAGTGCAAATATTTAGAAATGAAATATAAATCCCAGTAAAAATCTAAACCTTTACTGGAATAATTGCATCATTTGAAAAGTGCAGCAATGATTTTAAAATTGTTCTTGCTTCTATTTTTCTTTTCTGTCAACTTCACATGTTTTTTGTTTTTTAAGTCACTTTTTTGTATTAACAGAAAAGAAATATGAAACGAAAATAAAATATCTGTTTTCGCTGCTTAAAATTACCACAATTCCTACCGCGTTTACCATGGGTGCAGCTCGTCAAATGTTAGTTACTTGCAGTCAGAATCCTATATTTAGATCATTTGGAATTGCAATCTATACATGACAATAGGCAACTAGTATATAATATTCAAACAATTTCAAAAAATATACAAATTTGAATTTGGTGCAGTGTTGGCATGATGAGAAATAACCAGTGGTGGCCCTCGTTGAAGGTGGGTTTAATATCATCGAGTACTGACTAGATGCGTGAGTTTGAAACTATTAAGTCTTCTGCTTTGTGAAATTACTTCTAGCAGATTTCGTGCTAAGACATTAGTGTGCGAAGACAGTCTTAAAGCGCATCCTTCGTTTATTTTCTCGATCTCCTGTTGAACAGTATTTGTTTGGAAGTCTCTGTGAAGAATTGCATGTCTCACTTAGGTGGGTGCATCAGCGATGAGGCGTAGACATTTTTATTGAAATCGTTGAATAATTTCGATGTTTTTTTGTTGACGTCCAGGCCCACAGTTCTGCACCTTAGGTCCATACTGTAGGTCACAAACATCGAAACGATCGTCCAGCGAATGTGAGTACGTATCCCACCCGCGGCATTTAGATTTTTTTCACTAACCGGAGAAAACATGATCTCTTATAGCCTTAAAGGAAATTACAACCTAAACCTAATATATTTTCGTACATTGTGGCTTGATTAAATTTAAAAAATATTACCATAATTAATGGAACACGATTTCAGTCACGTGGCTGTTGCGGTTGACTTCGCAGTAGCTCATTCTCGTAGTCGACATTTCCAACACTCAGTTGGTGGTTTCTGGTTCTATTGCACAAATGGGTCAGACGATTTTATTCATAAGGGTGTGGATCGTTTCTGAATTAGTCGCATTGTATCGGTTTTTGCGGCACCAAATTGACCAGTATAGCCGAGTAAGAACACTAGAAAAAAATAAATGGGTCAAATCGCAGCCCCTAGCCGTCTAATTTACATCGCTAAGACGGGTGATAGCACGAATGCCGTTACTAGTGATCATGGTTCGATTGTTTAATGAGCATGTGACATGGTGCGCCATTCTGCTGAAACCAAAAATTATTTTAGTTCATATCTTCCATTTCAGCTCATAAAATGTGCATAGTCATGTTTCTATAACGTTCGTCTTTGACTGAAATCGCGTTTCCACCAACATTTTTGAAAAAAATGGTCCAATGGCGCCCACCACTCCAAAATCCAATCCAAACTGTCCGGGGTTTTCAATCCCCGGATGCATTTTGTTGGTTGATAAAGCCACTAAGATGGCAATACGCCTCGCCAGAAAATATGATTGGTCAGCCAAGTTCGTTGTCCGGTTAAAGCTTCTGTAAGGCCCAAACTGAGAAGCTCTAACGAAATGGATGGTTGTTTGTCTTCAATTTCTGGGTTAACGGGAACTTCCAAGCGAATAATGACTCTTGTGCAAAATTCTCATCATGCTGGTCTGTGAAATGCCGCGGTGTTGTGATCGATACCTCTTGGTTCAACATACCACAGATGTCCGTTGAGATTAAAATATTAGCTCAAACTATATCATACATCTAACTAAAGTTCATTGGTATCCAGATAGGTAATTGAGAGGTCTATAGAACGAACGTTTTCATGCTCTCCGTGGTCTTAAAGAACTTTTGTCCTGGTGGCTAACTTCAAAGAGTTGGCATCCTTGATGTACTACAAATATCCTGGTATGCCAGGTATTTTTTTAAAATACTAATAAATTTTGTGAACAAGAGGCTGGATGAAAAACTCATTGATATTTTAATTCAAGATAGTTTGATCGTCGGTGGTGCAATGGTAGAGTGCGCGGCTCTTGTGCTATCACCTAGCTTAGTGACGGAGACACTATGGAGTATTTGGCCATGAAAACCTTCTCTGAATACTGTTCGGAACCGGAGAAAAACTGAAGGCTCCAATCACTCAGTTTAAAACTAGAAAGCGCACCCCACTCCGTTCCGTTCCGTTGTTCCCAATTCGTTGTTTTTTTGTAAAAACTTAATTGAAGGTATCTCCTCCTTTTGATACCCTCGAAATTAGACTGATTAGCGACAACATCGAAAAAGCTTGATCATATTCTGACGAGTTAAACGTCGGCAATTATACTTGTAATATAACAATGAATACCCAATTCATGAAATTTTGGTTTGGCGCCCTTTGTTTTAATGGAAGTTTATTTTTTCTCCACCAACATAAGGTTGTTTTCTTCAAACAATTGTTGGAACCAACTTGACTGACAGATCTACCTTGAATGTTGTATCGTGACGCCATTATAGTAAGGAATATAATTTAGGTGAACATGCTACCCAAACTAAACGGAAAATATTATATTGTGGCTACACTCTCCATCAATCACATTTCCCTTATTCTCTAGTCTCTTCATGTATGTAGCACAGTAATTACCCTACAATTATAATTTGTAGATTAATTTATAGGTAATAATATAGAAATTCCAAAAAAATAATTCCATTGTTAGTTGCACTTATTTTAAAAGGATTTGTTTTATTTCTGGCAATTTCAGTTTTCAAATCTTATTTATATCGCACTAGTTCTTCTATAGGCAGTCAACTCAAAATTTGCAAATTTTCAGTAGAGGCAAAAACGGTTTCAATATCTTATGTCACAAAGATTATGCACCAGTATTTTTTTTTTGTGCGAAAAAGTTGAGAAGATGATGTAAATTATTGATGGAAAAAAATAAAAAATACATGACCGCAATTTATGGCGAATGCTACAAAAAAAATAAATCATTCTTGTTTATTTTGGCGACAAAAGCTTTCCCCTTGAAATGGCTTTCAAAGCTTTCGGATTTTGGAATTTTAGCACTATTTCCCAACCTTCTAAAACAATTTTAATATTTAGTTAATTCCCGAAATTTTTCTTTAACTTGATTAAACTTTATCCAATCATTAATTGATGAAGATTTTAAGAAATTCGACTAACTCTAAGGATTGCTAATCCGAGTTTTAAAAATCAGATTTAGAAAAATATTAAATTCCATGGTTTTCAGTTTTTTTTTACAATAAATGCATTTATATGAACTGGAAATCAATTCTATTACAACGGCCTTTTAGCTGAAGTATGCACGCTGCAATGGTTAGTGTGCGCGGCTCTTGTACATGAGATCTTGGGTTCGAACCCGGCTCTGACCACCTTCAAAAAAATTTCTTTCGGCGGCGGTCACCTCGCATAGTGACGGCGACACTATCGAGTATCTAGCCATGAAAAAGCTTCTCAAATTACCGTTCGGAATCGGTGTAAAACTGTAGGTCCCAATCAGTGAGTGAGAACTGGAAAGCGCACAGCTCAGTGATTGTGAGAAGTTCTCCCCAGTCCCTTTATGGGATGTAATGGGAAACCATTTATTTTTATTTTATGCACGCTTCTAAGAAGGTATGCCACGCCAAGCCACCTAAGTACGATTTAGGTCCCTATAGCAGTGAGAATTTCAACCAATACTCGTATATATTTTCCCATTACATTCCACGAAGCGACTAAAATCGCTTTTCACAATTAGTGAACTGTTCGCGTTATAGTTTTAGATTCACTAATTGGGGCTTATTGTTTAACACCGATTGCAAAAGGAGTTTCCTTTGAGAAGTTTATTTAAACCTTAATCTACATACCACCAATAAATATCTAGATATAAGTTTTTATTTGAATATGTTTTCCCTCCCACCTCCTTCCTTTCCCAAATCTGATGCCAGCAAGTCCCAATAAGTATTTGAGTAAACAATTTAAGCAGAATATGTGAATTTTTACACACTCGCCCATACGAAAGCTTTAACAAACACAGACAATACACTCAAAAGAAATATGCCTGCCGAAAAAGGAAAATCAAACATTATTGCTGAAATAGCGAACTTATAATTGTTATTTTACCAAACGTTGTTGTGTGATATTAACACAGAAAATTTGAACAATTTCACAAACTGACAACGTACCAGATTTGATTCTCCCCTGAGTCAAACATATTTGGGTCCGTTCAAGTATTACGTAAGCAGATTTATTACAATTATAAACCCCCCCTCCCCCTTGTCAACAAAAATAAGCAAAGTAAAGATCCCCCCGCCCCCCTATAGTACTTACGTAATACTTGAACGGCCCCTTTTAAGAAATACTTTTTTTTCCAAATGGTTGTAATTTAACAACGAATTAAAACAAAAGTTTTTTTCAGCGTTTTTGTTATTCTTTATATTATTGTTGTATTCTACAAGTTATTAGATATTTTTTCATCTGATGCTACACTCCGGTTCGCTTATATAAAAGCATTAAAAATGCCATATTCAGCAGCCTGTATCTTTTGCAATTTGTAACCGATTGCAGGATTTTAAAATGAAAATGGAAGCTAGACATCTTGAGATATAAAAAAAACATGATAATAGTGGTTTCTTAACTAAAGAACTTTTTTTGAACAATTTATAAAAAAAAAGTCCAAAAATGTGCTATTTTTGGTTTCACTTGCATAAAGGCTCTTTATAATTTTTTTTATTATTTTTAAAGTAAGCAATGTTTTTTTGCAGGAAGCGTTTGTTTATTACAATTTATTACATGTTAATCATTTTACGAGTCAAAATGGCAAAACAAAAAATTTTAAATCTATCGGAAGAAAGTAAAATCGATGTTTACCGTACTGAAGGATATTCTATCCGCGCAATAGCTAAAAAAATTGGACGGAGCTCAACAGTTGTTGACAATTACATCAAGGACCCCGAGGGGTATAGAAAAATTGTTAAAGGAAGGGTTTCATTGTCTTTATCTACGTATGGTAAAAGAAAAATCATCAGAATTGCTTCTAATTCTGCCTTATCCTTGTGAAAAATAAGAGCTCAGGCTGGAGTGGAAGCGAGCAAGTCATCAGTAAGTAGAGTAACTAAAGCTGTGAGTATCTTAAATACCCGAAATTACAAAAAAAGCCGCCACTTAATGCTCCTCGTAAGGAAAAGCGGCTTCAATTCTCAAGAGACTACATGGTATGGGATGTGCAGCCAAGAGGTCATGTAAATGACTGGAGAACCGTTGTATTTACGGATAAGAAGAAGTTTAATTTGCATAGGCCTGATTGCTACAACTATTATTTCCATGATCTGCGCAAAGAAAAGCGTTTTTTGAACCGACATTATGGTGCGGGGTGCTATTACGTACTATGGCACCATCGATCTTGAATTTCAAAGTGCAAAAATGACTGGTGCAAGCTATTAAACGTAATTGGAATCGGCTTTTCCGAAGTTCAGTGAACTATTGGGTCCCATATCTCGGAAATTGAAACAGGATAATGCCACTATACACAACGCCAGAGTAGTAAAGGAGTTCATTGCAAGCAAAAACGTTAATATTCTTGACTGGCCACCCTATTCGCCAGATCTAAACATTATCGAAAATGTCTGGGGTTGGTTATCTCGCAAGGTCTATAAAGGAGGTAGACAATTTGATCACAAGCAATCACTAATTCAGGCCATTAACGATGCTTGGAATTAAATTTCATTGGATTACATAAAGTCTCTGTATCTCTCAATGACAACCCGTATATTTGAAGTTATTAAAAACAAAGAGGGTTGTACCCATTAATAATAGATCTTAAATTAAGTAAAATGAAGACAAGAAAAACTGTTTTTCATTAAAATTAGTTAAATGCAAGTGAACCAAAAAAAATAGCAGATTTTGGATTTTTTTTATAAATTCGTCAAAAAAAGTTTTTTGGTTAAAAAACCACTATTGTCATGATTTTTTTTATATTTCAACACTTCTAGTTTCAATTTCCATTTTAAAATCCTGCAATCGGTTACAAATTACAAAAGATACAGGCTGCTGAATATGGAATTTTTAGTGCCTTTATATAAGTTAATAGGAGGTATATTTATATTTTGTAAAAAATGCAAAACAGAAAAAAAAAAGTATTTTTTGATTTTATTATTCAAGCCCAAGACCATTCTATAGAGCTATAGTTTTAAAAAGGAACTTTTGCAAAATACATCCTCATGATTCCTGGGAACCATATATCACCAGCAGTTGTTTGAAATAATTCTTCAAATTAATTGAAAACGAGAACTCATTTTGTTTTAGAATTACCATACAAGTTTTTGAAAAATTAGCAAGCAAAATGGACAAGAATAAACTTGCAGACATTTCTTTCCATCTAAATGTAAATAATCGTCGAATAAATAAAAATCATCCCTGATGAGAATAAAGTAAGTTCAACAAAACGAACAAAGTTTGGCTCTGAATATTATTGAGAAAAAAAATCTGAAGGAAATCCGAATTGCGAAGGATTGGTGGGAGGCAGCTCAAGAAATTCGAAAAGAAAATATGCAAAGAAAAATCAGGCCGTATTAGTAAAACCAACTATCTTAAAATTTTATTTTGCGCATCATTTGAAGCATCAATCGAGCTGTTGGATACCCCAATATCGCTAAGGGAATTAAAATCTGTACTTGGAAATGCTAAATCAAACAAAGCACCTGGGGAGGAACGCGTGTCATAATAATTCCTCAAATATGCGCCAGATTTAATTTTGGAAGAAATTGAAAGTACCACCAACTGTATGGATGAGAACTAGGGAATGTAATTTCCCGAACTTTTTCATTTTCCGGGAAAGCGGGAAAAATAAATAATTTTCCCGGGATCCCGAAAATTCCCTGTTGAATTTTGCTTGAATTATTTATGTCAATTTTATACCACAAACGGTAAAAAATAGTACAAACATCGTAAATATCACAACGTGTTACGATACCTTATAGTTGATGCATCTAATACTAAGAAGAATTTACTTCTATTTCAAATTTTTGCATGCTAGATTATTTGAAACTTACCAAATAACATTCACACCAACCATACCTATACAATCGAAAGTATACTTAATATTATAAAGAGGAAGTGTAGTCTTTTAAAATGCTCATCCCATTTTAAAAATTCTTTCACCAGTAGAATTCTACGTTATCACTACTTGTATATTTTATTTTAGAAAAACAATAGGCATCCCTACTAACATTCAGGACTTAGACTTCCGGATTTGCTGGTCTACATGTGGATAAAAACAACGTTGTTTTAGACGGTGTTACTTAACTGTCCAACGACAATCAGCATGCCATATTTATATTCAACCGATAATTGTTTAGCGCCGACAAAGTCACTTTGAACTTTGACCGTTTTGTGACACGTTCTGAGGTGAAATTATTGATGTCGATTTCGTACATAAAGTTGTGGTTTATATTCTAGACAGCTTGAATGTGTAATCGGGCGTATCTCTGATATTTAGTATCATATCGTAATGATTTATATTTGATTGAAAACTTTAAAATATCTAAGTTAAAATTTAAAATTTCTTCTTAAACTTTTTAATTTTATTGTTCAAGCTCGAGGCCAATGTATATCTCTATTAATAGAAATATAGTTTTTTGCAATGATGCTATTGAGAAATTCATCAAACTTTCTGTAAATTTTTTTTGTTTCTTTTCTTGCGATATTTTCCGAACACTTGCTTTTGTAGTGAATTCTCAATTCAAATAAAATTTCGGTTGCATTTAGTTTGAAGAATTTTTCAATAGCATCATTCCAAAGAACCGCTGATGAAGATCTGTGACTAGATCTGAAATAGCTATGCAGTTGGCCAGGAAAAACTATATCTCAATTAATAGAGCTATATAATGGCCTCAAGCTTGCACAATATAATTAAAAAGTTGCAATAAAAAGGCCGAATAAATAAAAATTTCTTCTTAAACATTACAATGTTTTGGTAAGTGCTTGCAAAAATCAACTAAGAAATAAATCCGCTTTCAAGATATAAAATGATTTATTTAACCTTTGTGGCCGTCGGTGGTGTAATCGTTAGTGTGCGCGGCTCTTGTACATGAGATTCTGGGTTCGAACCCGGCTCTGACAACCTTCAAATTTTCTTTCACATACTTTGTACGAAGTAGCTGACGCTTGCAAATGAAATTTTGCGTGGCTATGCTTTATATCTCCGTTCACCAACAGCAACAGACACATATACATACATACATTAGTATGTTAATACATACGATATAAATACAATTTCGTTTGCCTCACCCCTGCCACACCACTCTTTCATTGCTCTCTTGCTCGTTCATTTTTGTTTAACACGTCGTTATTCTCTTTTTTTAGCAGCAGCATAAAATCTGGTTTTAGCTGCAGCATAAAATCTGGTTTTAGCAGCAGCATAAAATCTGGTTTTAGCAGCAACATAAAATTTGGTTTTAGCAGCAGCATAAAATTTGGTTTTAGCAGCAGCATAAAATCTGGTTTTAACAGATTTTGACTTTGATAGATTTAGTCCCTATACGCCGCTATAGATGTTAACACATCAAAAAAAACAAATTTTTGGATTTTTTTATAAACTGCTCAAAAAAAGTTCTTTAGTAAAGAAACCACTAGTGTCATGATTGTTTTTATATACCAAGATGTCTAGCTTCCATTTCAATTTTAAAATTCTGCAATCGGTTACAAATTGCAAAAGATACAGGCAGCAGAATATGGAATTTGTAGTGCCTTTAAATAAGTGAACCGGAGTGTACGTATATCTGCTACCAAAGTGACAATCGATTTTGAGGGGACCAACTGGAAAAGGCAACAACGTGAAGCCCTGTATCTGTCCGAGCCTTTAGTGAAAAAATCAGAACGGCGGACCATTTGTGAGATAAGTGTAATAAAAAAACACAAGTAATTAATCCACGCTTGGCTTTCATGATCTCTATTTGTATATAACTTTATTTGTAATAAATGTCTTGATTTTGTACCAACACATAGCGATCGTTTTAAATCTATTAATTTGTTGTATTAATTATTTATAAATGTGGATTTAAATTATTAAAATTAATTATAATAAATAATAAATATATACTGAAATCGAAGAATAATTCGTTTCTAAATATTATTATATTTTGGAGGAAATTCGCCTATGTTTCCACGTAAGTATATCTAGGTTTGGCGGAAATACGCGAATGCTTTCACATAAAGATATGGATATTTGGGACGAAGAACGCATATAGGTAATTCCATCAAAAAGTCTACCGTGATACAAAAACTAAAAGTTATTAAAGTCAGATTAATATAACATATTATTATACCTAAATATTAAATGTTAATAAAATGAAAAAATTTCACATGTAAAGGGTTTTTCAACAGAGACGCTACAAAAGTAAATCGATAGGGACAGCAAACGACGCCATATTTTTTCCCCCTCTTTTGACATTTCTCTTCAGTAAGGTTTGCCATTTCATCATGGAAAGATATACGAGCCAAAAACGAGTCGAAATTATTAAAATTTACTATCGAAATTTGGAGTCAGTGGCCTCAACTTTAAGAGCGCTACGTCAAATCTACGGTCGGCTCTTTTCTGGCTGAATGGCTTCGTCAACAAACAAAATATGCGGTATTGGTCAGACAGCAATCCACACGTAATCCATGAGTCATCATTGCATCCCGAAAAAATTACGGTTTGGTGCGGTTTATGGGCCGGCGGCGTCATTGGGCCGTACTTTTTCCGTGATGATAACGACCGGCATATTACTGTGAATGCGAATCGCTACCGTTCAATAATAACCGAATATTTTTGGCCCCAATTGGACAATATGGACTTGGAGGACATGTGGTTCCAACAGGACGGCGCCACAAGCCACACAGCGAATGCCACAATCAATTTATGGGAAACCAAGTTTGGTGAAAGTGTTATCTCACGAAATGGCCCAGTCGATTGGCCGCCTAGGTCGTTCGATTTGACGCCGTTAGATTATTTCCTGTGGGGCTGCGTCAAGTCTATGGTCTATGCCAACAAGCCAGCAACGATTGATGAACTTCGTACGAATATCGAACGTGAAATTGCAGCAGTATCGGCAGATTTATGCTTGAAAACCGTCGAAAATTGGGTTCAGCGTCTGGACTTCTGCAAGCGTGCCCGTGGTGGCCATGCAAAAGAAATCGAGTTCCATTCATAATGGCATCGAACGTACTTTCACAGAAATAAAGAATTTCATTGGTATCTAAAACCGGTTTTGTTTTATTTAAAAAAACCTTTGTAGCGCTCTTATTGAAAAACGTATTATTTGGATAATTTTCACATTTTTAATTCCACATTTTTTTTTTAAATTTCCTTCGTGAAGTCTTATTATATATAATCCTTGCAATAGCATAAGTAATATTAAGGAGAAGACACGAATCAAAAGGAATGTAGTATAACGGAATATTTTGGCACACCTCTGCTACAAATTCTATTGTCACCTGCGACACCGTGAAGAAGCATTAGTTATCAGTAGGATAGAAATATTCAATCAAAGTTCATCAAAGTAGTGGTACAAATAGTTTAAGAAATTAATACCAATATTAAAAAAATCGGGTTGAAAAACTATATACACAATTTTCTGAAGCGATTTGTAGTTTTTCACGTTCGACAACGTAAGGCTAAAAACATACCGGATAAAGTAAAACACATTTTTTTCTTTCGTAAAACAAGAGAACATTGTATCTTATGAGACCACACACACTAAAGTAAACGAAACAAAACAAACGTTTTTTAAATCCTTTATATTAACTTCGACACCGGTCTTGAGGTCTTGAGGCCTTGGCACAAATCTGTTATTGTTGTGTTGTGTCATCGTATTTAACGTTGGCCTTGTGTTTGTTGCTGCTTTGCATTCGGTATTAAAGTGATTTTTGTGCATTTTGATATATAATTTTCCTACGCGATTTTCTCCGGAAGTTCGTGGCTGATTTTATTAATTTTTGGATTGATTTTCAGTGCGGGTTTCGACGAAGAATTTAAGTCAATAATCAAGGCGAGCCGGTATCACGGAGCCGGGATTTATTTGTTTTAATTTGCGATAATTTTACCCATTTTGTGCAGTGTCATCGTATTTAACGTTGGTCGTTTGTTTGTTTGTTCGCTGCTTTGCAGTAGGTATTGAAAGTGATTATTGGGCGATTTTCATATAATTTTCCCACGCGATTTTCTCCGGAAGTTCGTGACCGATTTTATTGAAAACTAGTGCGGGTTTCGACGAAGAGTCTAGGCTAAAAATTAAGGTAATCCGATATCGGGGAGCCGAGATTTAAGTGTTTTAATTTGGAGTATTTTGCTAATTATAGAAGTGATTTTGTGAATATTTCAGTTAAATCATTTCCTTTTCAAACTCAAAACCCACAACAATACAGTAGGCAGGCGCGCGGGTTTAAAAAAAAAATTTAAATTTAAAATACCAACGCAACCCAACCATCCACCGAAGTAATAAATTTCACAAGTTTCCTTTTCAAAAAATGTATTAAAAATAATATAAAAATAATGTTAAAACGAAAGATCGACTAAAAGTACGAAAGTACAAAAAGGATACTAATTTAAAAACAAAAATATTAAATAAGTGTTTTATGTTGTGTGTCATATATAAAGAATTTATAGTCAAAAACTTTGTTTTTTACGGGTTGGTTTTTTAACTGTTTCGGTGGTGGTTGTCGAAAATACATGTCATTGTATACGAGCAACACACACCGAGTGCAATAAAACTGTTGCGAACCAGCGTCGTTGATCACAATTGCCTACTTTCTTATAGCGCAACAGAGTGCACATTTTAGTTACCGGCAAGTAACTATTTTCACCTGTGTGATTTGGTTTTTAGGAGAGGCCATCATCAGTGGTAAGATAAGCCACAGCCCAGACGAAAATTTTTTGTTGTTTTTCATGAAGCTTTTATCGGATTTCGAAGTCCTGTATGGTGGCCTTTCCAAAATTTTCATATTTTGGATGTGGCTCGCAGTATAAAAACAAATACATTTTATCGACCCTTCCTGACTTTGTGCAAAAATTAGAATGCAATTTTATGCAATGGAGTTTTTCGCAACATCGCAAGGGGTCCCCAATATTAAATGAAATAAGACAAGTCTGTAAATATATAATTAAAAAACAAATACAAACAATTTTATTTAAAAATTAGCTAATACCCGCAACTTCGCAGGCAAACATTTATCAAAATTTATTGGTGTTAAAGTAACTGCTAAATATCGACAAAAGCAACTGAAAACTAATAGAGTAACGACTACTCTTGACCCCGTCCACTTTCTATTTCTTAAGAACCATACCTGGATAAAAGACATTTTTAAAATCGATCCAGCAATTTTTGCGGGATGGCGTTACAAAGAATTTTTCTGTATATATAGGAGAGATAGTCGTAGAAAAAATGTCACGTTCGACATGAAACGTTCGAACCAATTTAACAATTAAATTCAAAAAAACTACCCATGATACTACTGTCAAATTAAGAGGATTCGAAATCTTTGTCAGTTTTTGACTTTCTTAAATTTTCATCTATAAAATATTGTGGTTGGTTTCGCTGAATCTCATGTTTTTGTTGCGTTCGAACCACTTTGGTTTTCCCCTTATTTTGTAATCAATATATCGCCTGAAAAATACTAAACCACCAGTGATAATACTATGAAGGATCTATATGCTTATGTAAACAATTAATCTAAAATATGTCTTATTCTGACCTTTTTTCTCTTTGAATGTGTCACGTTCGACACCGTGGAATTTCCGATATGTGTCAACGTAAAAGCATACATGTTTTTCAGTAAACATAATACTGTTTGCATTTAAATAAAAGTAAGATTGGGAGTTCCAAACATATGAATGTTTGAAGTGTGTTCCAAACATATAGATGGTTCCTGCAGAATATGTTTGGGAAAATATATTAGAGAGGCCGTTATTGTTCAGCGTGTAGAATATACAAACAGCTGGGGAAAATAATGTCATATAAAAATTAATTTACGTAAGGTATCAAATTGGAGGACAAAACATGGCCAATAAGAGGCGGATGTAATGTTCTGAATTTAGATGGCAATCGTTTTTATAGGATGCTGCAAAGCTGTATTCTCTTTTTAATACTATAGTGGTAAAAAACACGACACATTTCCTTGTCCGTTATGTATTATATAGAGTAACAAGAAATTATTTTTTAATAAATACTGTATAAATATTTTGGAAGTTGAAGTTGTACTGTATAAATATATTGTACAATGGTAAAATTACATCCTGGAAAGCAACAGCATTATTTGTAAAGAAATGTGTTACCTCTGGAAATTATATAATAGATGAATTTAATTAGATATTAATTGTTAAATGAATATGCATTTAAATTTATTTGGAAAATATTATTAATGTAAAGCCAATTGACGACGCAGTGTCAAAGTTTTAATCAGGAATATTTTTAACATCGTATATTTATAAAGTTAAATAATTTTTAAATTTAAAAATACTAGTAGTTACATATAGAACTTTTCCACCAAGGAGGTTAGTTTCAATCAAAATCATAACAGAGCAATCAAAACAAACGAAAGACATATCCGAGAATCCCCGTTAATTCTGATTTGTATTTTTGTTTTCGTGTTTTGTTTACAAAAACAACTTTAGCAAACTCCAACGGTTTTATCAGAGTGTATGCTGAATCAAAACTTCGGGCAGTTTGTTGTTACGCTTGTACATTTGGTGATCTGGCAGCACAAATTGCCGGTTGATATGCAGCAAATGGAGTTTGCTGTTCATAGAAAACTTTTTTGTTTGAGTGTAACTCACTTCCAAATAACTGTCACATACTTACATATATGTACACAAATCTTTTATATACATATATTTTTTGAGTAAATGTTCATTCTATATACAGAAATTTACATAGTTATAAGTGTGAGTGCAAGTCAATAAGTTTGGATGAGTCTGAGTGAGTGTATAAATTGATATTTGTGTTTAAGTTGTGTGAAGAGCTTAATATAGTAGAAAAGTCAGGTACTGGCTGAATCCTCGTCGTACTTTGGTCTGAAGGACCAGAAGCATATAAATGCGTGGTATGCTACAGTTCAAGTGTGGAACGGAAATTGAGCAAATGTGACAAAATTTTTTGAGAAACAAACAAATTGAAAAGAGTTTTTGTAGATTTAATGCAAAAACCAAGAACTGTAGCAACTCTACTGAGACGAATTTGACTCCAAATATCCGCTGACGATAAAATCACATTCTGCACTTCATGAAAATGCTACTTTTCAAGGGTTTGCTGCAGCTTACAAGCACAATGCTGTTTCGGCCAGATGGAAAAGAAGTCACATATTCAATGTGCACAAAAACGAATGCGGCTCCGTTGCGAACCTGTTACGGTTCGTAAAATCATATAAAAGCGAAATGTGAGTTCTGAAACCATTTCGAGCACGTTACGCGTCCGTAAAAAGATTGAAAAGTGAATCAGTGAAATTGCGATTTAGCGGATCCGTACTTAAAAATATGTAACGTGGTTTTATCTTCGGCTGAGGTAGTCTCAGTCGTCTCCAGGGTCGTCGTAAGGACCCACAAATCCTTACGAAATGAAACAGTGAATGTCTCCCTGACTAGGGCAATAATAAGTTCGTCGTTTTATTTTATTTGATTCACATTGTGCATATATTAAATTTTAACGAAAACGATTTAAGTTCCTTTTGATGGATAGATTCGGGTTACAGGTACGGTGATGGTAGATGACGGGTAATTACGAGGTGAGATTTAATCGGTGGATTCGGGTTGACCTCGGCATTCGTTTAGTCGGTGAGTGTCGTTGCTGTTCGGGATCAGGTACAGCGTTCGAGATTAATAAGTCGGTGATTGCAGGTATTCTGGTTACTGGTTCAGTGATGTATTGCGGTGTTTTCCCCCTTCGTTATAGGTGTCCGGCTAGCTCCGCTGTAATAGAGATTAATGACATACGCAACGAAGTCGTGTTAGTAGAGTAAAAAAAAATTGTGGAAACAAAGGTGCATTACTCATGAAGAGTAAAGCCTTCGTAATAACAAAGATGCAGTGCCCACGAGGAGCAACGTCTTTGTAATAACCAGGCTGCTGTACCCACGAGGTGTAAAGCCGAGGTAATAACCAGGGTGTAGTACTCACGAAGAGTAAAGCCGAGGTAATAACCAGGCTGGAGTACTCACGAAGAGTATAGCCTTCGTAATAAACAGGGTGCATGCAGTACTCACAAGGGATAAAGCCGAGGTAATTACCAAGTTGCAGTAACCACGAGGGGTAAAGCCGTAATAAGTCTCGTAATAACCAGGGTGCAGTACCCACGAGGGTTAAAGCCTTGGCAATAACAAAGGTGCAGTACCCACGAAGAGTAAAGCCTTCGTAATAACAAAGATGCAGTGCCCACGAGGAGCAACGTCTTCGTAATAACCAGGGTGCAGTACTCACGAGGGGTAAAGCCGTGGTAATAGACAGGGTGTAGTAGTCACGAAGAGTAAAGCCGTGGTAATAACCAGGGTGCAGTACTCACGAGGAGTAAAACCGAGGTAACTACCAGGGTGCAGTACCACCGATGAATAAAGCCGTGGTAATAACAAAGGTGTAGTACTCACAAGGGGTAAAGCCTTCGTATAGTTTTGAAAAGAACTAATAGGGTCGGGTATAATGTCCTCGACTTGGCAATGAACTTCGTCTTGGAGTGATAGCCGACCACTACCACAAAGCCACATGTATTCAGCCGTAAAACCAGTATGACTTCGTCTGCCGTTCAATAGTGATGGCAAGTGTCCTACCGGTGTACCTTTTGTGGTCAGGGTTGGTAAGTATTGGTATAAACTAGTCCCTTATATTGTTCGTCGATGTAGATTGTACTAAATATACGGACGAAAAGCTTTCGTCACGTTACAAATATAAAAAAGCAGATCAGTGAAATATTTCATTGTTGGATATTGAATACGAATATTGAGTCTAGAGTTGATAAAACACAAAAACTTAAATGCAATAATGTTTTTTATTTATAAAAATTAATATATAATGCTACTGAAAAACTTCCGTGGGTTAGGGGTAGAAAATATAGTTCATAACCTATTTTAATGTTAAATATAAATATCTTTTCGAATTTGCAGAAATTTAAAAAAGTGGATCCCTCTTAAATCCGTTCTACTTACAAAAAGTGAACCTGAAACGGACATACACTCTACAGTGCTAGTTCACACCAGTTTGGTCTAGAACTCGTATTGATACTCTCATAGATTTTTATTGTTTAAGTTTCAATTTGTGTAGCCGCAGGGGTGAACTTGTGCCCAACGTTTGATTAAATGTTAAAGCGAGATGGGATAAAATATTTTACGAAATTACGAAACTGAAGAATACAATTTTATTTAATTCAATAAATGAATATGTAGTGACCACAAGGAAGAATGATTGACATTTAAACTATATAATGGATGTTTTTGATCATGGATTAGTGAACGTTGAATTTGCAGCATTTTAAATAAAAAAGTGTGGACAAGAAGCTTTGATGCCGTTCAAGGCAATGTAGAGTTTGATAAAGTAAAATTTGATATGGTTTTTTATTATTAACAAAATTGCTTAAGTTGTTAATGGGATAAAGGGAAGCAGGCCTTACTTGCTGTTGTGCCAAGAGTACAAATATAATTTACTATACCCTAAAATCACCGTTGCATTTCTCGATAATAAAAAAAGGTTATTTTTCATCTATAATATTGTAAATTTTTATTTTCACTTATACGCAATTACTCTATAATCAACAAGATCGTGGACCAGCCTATACAAGAATTCTATAATGGGCGCAAGAAAAATCGCCGAAAACAAAACCGCCAGAAAGGACTATAAATGAAAAATAGCCAACAAATTTCACATATTATTTTTCTCATATTTTTCCTGTTTCAGCCAGTTCCTTGCACATTTTTACAAACATTTTCGCCTACGGTGATTAATTCCACAGTTTCTATTAGAAATATAAAAACGCCGTACTACTAAATAATCGAAATTTTTGAGGCGAAGTTCCTTATCGCATTTTGCGGTATGGGGGCTAAATGAAAAAAATTAAACAACTTTTTTAAACACTATAAGTGTCATGCTACAACCCAGTATTATCAACTATATTGGGTACTTTTTGCTTTGGTTTGTGTCTAGACTAACACATATTGGCGAATTTCCTGTAAAATGGGAAGTAACCAATATTTAGTACACTTTATATTGTAGTTTTGAACCCAATAAAAAGTAAATTTAGAAAAGCCAATGTAAAAGAAGTTTAAAAAATAAAATTTTCTAAAAATTTAAAAATTTTATGTAAATTTCCTCAAAAAAAAAAATCCTATTCATACTCTTAAACGAAAGTACCTTATTTCATAGAAGTACCTTTGCTTTAAAAAGAGTAAATTTCCATACAAAAAGTACATTTTCTTACAACAAATTGCCTTTTCTTGAAAAACTACCTTTTTTTAAAGAGTACCGTTTTTGTGAAAGAAAATAACTTTTCTTGAGATAAGTAGCTACTCTAAAAAACGACAAATTCAAAAAAAAAACAAAAAAAAACTTTTATTATTCTTATTTAACCTTTTATTATTCTTATTTTTCTTAAACGTACCTTTTCTTAAAAATAAAATTTACATTTTCCTTTCTTTTTTTGAGATAAGTAGCCTTTCTGAAAATAATTAAATTTTCTTAAAAAATAACCTTTTGTTACAGAAAGTACTTCTTCTTAAAAAATAGTATATTTCCTTAAAAAACATTAGCATTAGCAAAAAACAAAAGAAGTACCTCTCTTTAAAAAATTACCTTTTCGAGAAAATATAATACAAATTCTTACACAGAGGACCTAAAAACATCAATTTTTTTTAAAAATACATTCTATAAAAAAAATTCTTAAAAAAGTGTAGCATTTTAAAAACATGCGCCTTACGCATATTGGAACTAACACCTCATGTGATTTTTTGACTTGTAGTTAACCTCATTTCAGTCTAGAGCAGAGGTAATTAACTTATTGCCTCGCGAGGCAGACAATTATCGTATTTTTCACACACACACGACCGCCAACTCACATGTACACAACAACGGAAAAGCACCGTCACACGGATGAAAATGTTCATCACCCCAACAACTTTTGTCATCGAAAGTGAGCTAACGTAGCGTTTCAGTCCGCTATGAAAATGAGTTCGTCAACGGCAAATTGTTCGTTACTGTGGTGCAAGTATGATTGATGCTGCAATGAATTTGCTTCATTATTGCAACGAATTTGTTTCGTTGCTGCAATGAATTTGTTTCATTGTTGCAATAAATAGGTATCGTTTTTGCAAGGAATTTGCTTCATTGCTGTAATGAATTTGTTCAATGCTGCTATGAATTTGTTTCAGTAGTGTAACGAATTTGAGTCATTATTGTAATGACTATGTTTCATTACTACAATGATTATGTTTCATTGTTGCAATGAATGTTTTGAAGTGTGTTTGAAATTATTTATTGACAATTGTTCATAAATATACTGTTAGTATCTATTACATTGCAGGTGTTTTGATAAACAATTTTTGAATTTTTATTTTCGAAAATCTATTTGCTAAATAGATTATATTCATTGCATGTTTAAACACTCGTCTGGAAAAGATTGTGGTAGTGAAGGGGTTGGGTGTTAATTTGGCCGTCATATTCTGGTCCTGTAATTAAAAACATATACGAGGAATTTATTGTTAAGATTTGTATTTAAGATATGCCTGTACTTACCATGAACATAAGCTCTACTCCCCTATGGTCTACTCCTTTAATATAGAACCACATCATTGTTTTGTTGAATCATGCAATTGTTATTGTGTTGATCATCATCATCAATTATCAATCTCCCCGTCATTAAGCCTGTTCGCTCTTTAAGCATTCGTTCGCTCTTAAAGCATTTTCTTCAACTGCTCCTTTATATATTTTAACCAAATTTATTAAAATTTCTCTTGGATTCATTTGACTGTATGTTGAATTGTTATTTTTTATTTTCGTCGTACTTGAAACACTTTGTTTCCTTCACTTCATCGTTTTCATAGACTTCGATATCCCGCACAAATGTATGTACCTATGCCTTTCGTTTTTTCTGAATCCAAATATCAACACAACGAAACAGGCGCGACCGAATTATGATTAAACACACAAAAACACGAACATTTTGTTGCGACTTGTACCGTGACGCGCATACACACACACAAAAGTACAGTTACATATTTCAGGGTAGTTTTTCTGTCGTGTTGCTCCTTGATTTCTGTTTATTTATCTATTAGATTTATAGATGCGCATGTTACACAAACGATCACAGCAAACACATAAATTCACACAATTTAGGTTTCACAATAAAAGATTATTACTAAGCATAACTACTTAGTCTGTTCTTACAAATTTATTTAAATTATTCCGGCAGAGAAATACTCGTATATCTACCACTTTCGATTGTTGTAGTGGTACTGATTTAAGATGTGTACGTCACCCACCACTCACGCTCACCATTTTCTCTTGCTGGCCTCTTTTTTACGCTCGCTCATTTTTTCGACTGCTTCTCTCTCTATACTATGATAAAAATTAGTTTCGTTACAACAACGAAATTGTTTCGTCAACTAAAAATGTTGGCAAACCTACAAAATAAATAAATAATAAATGTAAACTATAAAAAGTAAGATATAAGCTAATCATCAGTTGTTTAAAACCCATGCCTTTCCTTTTTTTTTTTTAATTTTCAACACTTTTTGTTACAAAATTCAAATTAAATAAAATTGTTGCAGGCACAACAAGTAAGTTGTTGCAGCAACGAACTGAAAAATTGCCAAAGAAGTCAAGTATGAAATTTTTCGTTGCAGCGACTACCAAATTGTCGGATACTACACTTTTCACTATAACAACGTAAGCACATTAATTAAAATGTTTCATCCATGCGACGAAGGGTTTTTCTTTCAGTGTAGGGTGTTTATAAAAACTTAGAACATTTTATTCTTTCTTACAAAAACTTTGAGAAACTATTGAAAGAATGATGGTAGTTTTGCTAACAAATTTCGTTTTTTTTCAGTTCGTAAACATTTTAGATTTGAGAAGATTTCGTTACCAACCGGTATTAAATAATTTAAAAAGGTTTTTATCATACGTTTGGTTGCAGTTTTGCCAATATAGCTGTGTTTTTAGAACTACATTTTGACTCAAAATGACCAAGTTATTACTAAAAATCTAAAGAAAGTCAGTGGGAAAGTTTACCATCTAAATGTTTGGTTCGAAATACCTTTCTACCGGTTAGAGAGACGACACACGACTCTACATGTACATGTAGAATCTCAAAAACAAAAATCGTTTAAATCAAACCACAAGTTAAGAAGTTACATGCCATGAAAATTTGTCACCCTGACACTCTGCAGCGAAACGTATGTTGAAACAAGTTACCTCTAAATACCAGATTCTAAAGGCCTGACTTCTCCCCTACAAATATTTAGTGCATTTATTGCATATAACGAGGATATAAGACAACTAAATTTGAAACATATGGTAGGGCCAAACCAAAACAGAACGAGATAACTACAATTAGAATAGTTCGTTCTATAAATAGAAGTTTCAAAACTTCTGCATCAGTGCGTGTAAGTAGGAAAGCAATGTGTAAGTAGCGACAACCAATCACTCTGCACACAACCAATAAATGTCTTCAGTTAGTGACTTGTGTAAATACACACCGCAGTGGCTCAACGGGCTAGACGCTGCTGAAGATTATGCTTCACAAACATCGAAACGATCGTCCACCGCATGCGAGTTCGAATCCCACCCGCGGCATTTACATTTTTTTCACTAACCGGAGAAAACTGATCTCTTATAGCCTTAAAGGAAATTACAACTTTAAATCTAACCTATAGTTTAGATGTTCTTATATTATTACCACTTTTTTGCAAACGGTCCTTGCAAACGGTTCGCTTGTAGCAGAGTTCCTTGAAATACAGAAGATGATTAACGACGGTTCGTTAGAGGGAAATGTTATTAGATGTCGTCCAAAAATACTTTGTGTAACAAAGTAGTAAGTCAATCGAAATTGAATAATATCAACCATTCGGAAACATGCGTAACTTACGCGTAAATAGTGCTGACGCTCATTAACTCAGGCAAAGATTGGACTCACGCACGAAGATTTTTCCACTACTCACGTTCACTCACGCTCCCGTGACCAAGTTATATACATAATATTTAAGCTTATATTTAAACTTTACCAAAGCAAATACATCCTTCGTATGATAAATGCGCGAAGTTATTAAGCTTCCAGTAATCCTCCCATCACTAAACGCTCGATTCCCAGTATATTGCCAGTATGAACTCCTACTTAAAAGCAAATATATTTGCTTCACTTTTTGTGAATATTTAAGGTGTTTGGAGTCCTCATTTCCCTACCGAAATTTAAATATCCAGTTGTGGCACATTTTGCTGTGATCACCGCTAATCTTATTGGGGGTAATTTCATATCCCAAGTGGTGTGATCGTGACCAACACAAATAGATAATTGGACTTCAAGGTGTCGATCCTTCCATTCCACCGGATGAGCTTCTGGGTGGTACACAGGTGTAAACGATTGGTGAATCCCTAGAGAGTATGGTAACCTTTGCAATACAGCGGCAACGAATTGTGGCCCATTATCTGAGTGTTGAATTAGTGCACAATTCAAAGCTGAAGCTATTTTTAATGCAAAAAGTTCCGTCCACTTACTACATATATCTTCCACAATCCACTGATTACCCTCAGTGGTTCGGGGAAGGGGACCAAACAGATCGATAGCAATGACTTTAAATCTTTTGTTGCTGCGAACTGTTTGCAGTAGACCTGATTTGGAAGGGAAACAATTCGGTCTGATAACCCCGGTAAAGGGTTCAGGAACCATGATTTCAAAGACTGTTGAGTTGTTTCTTGAGTCTGGTTCATAATTGTAGGTTTGGAAGGGAAACAATTCGGTCTGATACCCCCGGTAAAGGGTTCAGGAATCATTATTTCAAAGTCTATTGAGTTGTTTCTTGAGTTTCATATTTCATACTAATAATGGGGTATTATTCTGTTAATGGTCCTTTCACTACCATAGTGACCAGCTGTTGGACTGTCATGATAGTTAAACAGGATGGTTTCGCATAGCTTGAGGCACAACTAGCTGACCATTTTCAGTTTCTTCTTCTGAGCAAAAAATGGTAAAGGACGCCGTCGAACATAATGTATGCTCTGTTAGTATATCTTAAGACATCTTCATCATTATTTTCAAAAGATTTTATTATTATTTGTGAGGCACGATCTTCTATGCCTTCCCGATTTCCATGGTTTCCCGATTTTAAAACCCCTTAAATTTTAGATCTGTTTTTAGAACCTTGCATTTAAGAGGGACTAGAAGTAATAAACAAATTTTAGGTAGAAGGATTTCAGCTTCAACGATCATACATCCAAAATGAAATTATCATACGTCCAAAAGGAATCGCTTAATTTTGTTTCATAATGTTAGTGAATACCTACAACAATACTCTAGAACGATTTACTTCTACGTTGACTTAGAGGTTTCCAGTAAAAGCAGGACCACCAACCTTTCACATTCTTGATAACAGTTATACCCTCACACATATAAACTGCTGCGGTAAAAGCAATTAAAATAAGAAAAACGGAGTCATATTAAACCCTAGATATTTTGGCCCATATGTGTGTTAGAACTCTGTAAGACAATTGTGCCATATCCGCCTGCCTGTCTGGCTGGTAGTAAATTTTTACAGTTTAGAAGGAAATTTTGTCAGCGAGGGCCATGCCCCTTCTGAAACCTTCCAAACACAAATGTGTAATATTAAGTATTGCTTCTTTTAAAACATTTTTCGACTTGTGTCGTTAATGTCAACACAGGTGTTGATAATATTATGTACATGTACACAGCCTTAGTAATCGCCTCAGTGTACGGCAGTTAACCCAAATTCCACAAATAGGCAACGACTGACAGCAAGTCCTAGATATGGCGGAAATCCCTCCAAACCCAAAATGACAGAGCCCACTAACATGGATACAAACGAAGCACGACCTGATGTAAGGCCCAGCCTTGCCAGTTTTTGGGGAAAATAGGAGGCTCATCTGTAACGAATGCAACGAGACCTCAGGCAAACTCGATTTGTCTGATAAACATAAAGCCTACTAACACGAAATTTAACGATCGTCATAAAACCCTTAGGATAAACAATTGAAAGGATGATGTCACAGCTAGACAGAGAGATTCAATGAAATTGTCGCGTAATATTATTGAAAATCACGATTACAGCGGCTTCCAAATCAGAACAAGGGGAGAAGATATTTCTCTCACCCGATAAAACCCCACAGTCTAATAGGGATAAAGTGGTCAGTTGATGCAGGAACCACACTTTGTGGCGATTGGAGATCAGCGGTTGGTATATTACTACAGTGAAGTTTTGAAGACAGTGCGTCAGCTTTGGCCAGGAATAGAACTATATGTTGTTCAACGGGAGGACCCCCCATTCGGGTCTAGGACACATTCCTGGTTACCACCGAACACAACTGGCTTAGATACAATTCTGTACGTTCTCATGTACTATCCATGACATCTTCCCGATCTTCCAATACACAATGGGAAAATCGGTCGACTTTAAGAGGCCGCCTTTAAGAGGCCCGTAGACATGACATGCCCATTTTAAAGAACGAGTCGCTGCCAATTCTAAATCAATCTGGTGAGATGCACTCGGTTTGTTGTGGATAGATATCCGTGGAGATTTATAGAAGAGATCAGGAATTCAGGGCTGTTGCTACCATGCCGACTCTGAACGTGGAAATACCGCTCTATGGAAACGAAATATCGTGGAAGCGTGATCAGGGCCAGGAGACAATGTAAGACTAATATACCAATACACTAATATACCAATGCATGGAGACTGGTTGATGTCCTTAGCAGATTCCGAAGAAGATTGCCTTGTATATGCGCTTCACCACTCTGTTAATAATGACACAGGTGAAGAATCTGCTTGGGTGTAACGAACGGGATGTGACGATCAGGTCTGCAACAAACAGTTTTAGTCTTTAGCAAACTGATTAACTACGTATTCTTCAAAAATTGGCAGATATACTCGG
Source organism: Phaonia tiefii (assembly GCA_963931995.1). Taxonomy (NCBI): domain Eukaryota; kingdom Metazoa; phylum Arthropoda; class Insecta; order Diptera; family Muscidae; genus Phaonia; species Phaonia tiefii. Next base: position 321,237,562 of record OZ008368.1, on the reverse strand, counting down.
GCCACCTTTACCAAATACAGGACAGTCGTTGGGAAATGAATTCGTAGGAACAGACTTTGTAAATGAGCTGATGCATGCATGATCCCTGCTCTTCTATGTTACAGAATGTTAATAGTTTTCTTGTGGCCGTGCAATGATTACACGGTGTTACAAAAAATATATTTTTTTCTGTCCTATGAACCAAATGCACATATTCGGAAAGAGGGGGAAAAGTAAAAATACACGTATATCGTCGATTTTCATGTACACGTCAGAATTTTTTTTTTAAGTTTGAAGTATAAAGCTCGTAGTGGCCTGTGTAAAAGCCTTTGGACCGATTTTTAACCCTTTTTCAGTGACCCAATCGAGCTGATTTTTTGCAGGCAGACTCGTGGAAATGACTGTATCACGTCAAATTTTTTAAAAAGAATTTTTATCAATTCTGAGATTTTCCCCAATTTTTATTATTTTTGAAAAAAAAAAATATTTTTTTCACTTTCTTAGCATAACTTGAAGGGACTCCAAATTTTTAAACTACTTAAGCGTTACGAAAAAAAATGTTTTTTGACCCATCCTACTGGATATAGTTGTAGTTAATCAATAGTAACCTTCTAACACTAAACAGTTTTTGACTTTTACAACGCTTACAACTGGTCTGACAGATGAAATAAGGAATTGCAAAATTGTTTTAAGTTCTGTTGTGCGGAAACGTATTTTTATATATTTCATCTGAAAAAATGCAGTGTCCGACGCGAAATAACTTTTGTGGCTTATTCGCACCAAGTAAAAATTTGAAAAATATTACTAAAACAGTGGTGAATTCGTTTCAGAAAATATTTCAGACTGCTTATGTTCCTTACTTGTGGTATACTCCGGAAGTCGTGTGCGACTATTGCTATAGAAATTTGTGCAAGTTTACTGATGGAAGGTCAACAATAAAGTACGCTGAACCAACAATTTGGCTACCACGCACGGAGCACTGCAATGAATTGTGCTACTTTTGTGTAACTTTTGCTCAAACAAAAGGGTACCCATTAGACTGGACCTATGTTGTATGGAGAAAATTAAAGTTTGTCGAAACCTGCGGGCCATGGGCTCATTTTGTTTATATTTATATCAAATATCACCGTGCAAATTTTGAGCGCGATCGATAAACCTTTACCACTCTCTCAAGAGCCTTAAAGTTACAAAAATAGTCTATTTTTGAAAAATTTTCCAATTTGGACCACCCAAACGGAAAAAGGATGCACCCTAATTTCCAGACTATATTTTTCCTGATGCAGGAATTCATTACGAACAAAATGACACCTCACAAGCTAAAATCGGAGTAAGACTCACGAAGTTATAAATGATTAAAAAAGGTCAATTTAATAAAATGGAGGAAATTTTCTCTTAACCCTTATTAAGGTCTGTTTATTATTTTATTACATTAAAATTTGTGGTTTATACGGGAGGTACCACGCCCCTTTATCCAATCCTGCCCATATTTTGATAGACCTTCTTGGTCGCAGCGACAAATCTGTGTGCAAAATTTCAACTCGATTGGATGACGGGAAATGGGGTAAAAATCGATTTAAAGGTTTTCAGTCAAACAAACAGACCTTAATAAGGGTTAAGAGAAAATTTCCTCCATTTTATTAAATTGACCTTTTTTAATCATTTATAACTTCGTGAGTCTTACTCCGATTTTAGCTTGTGAGGTGTCATTTTGTTCGTAATGAATTCCTGCATCAGGAAAAATATAGTCTGGAAATTAGGGTGCATCCTTTTTCCGTTTGGGTGGTCCAAATTGGAAAATTTTTCAAAAATAGACTATTTTTGTAACTTTAAGGCTCTTGAGAGAGTGGTAAAGGTTTATCGATCGCGCTCAAAATTTGCACGGTGATATTTGATATAAATATAAACAAAATGAGCCCATGGCCCGCAGGTTTCGACAAACTTTAATTTTCTCCATACAACATAGGTCCAGTCTAGTATGTATGTATAGAATATTTTCATCGAAAATTATATTCACCTTTAAATGCAGATGTCGTTTGTCAGTTATTCAAAAAAAAAAAAATATTTTACATAAAATAACTTGATAGATTTAAAGTGAACTATATTTAGCTTAGTGTGCAAATTCGTCATGAATAGATTTACGCCAATTTTACTATTCACAATTACAATTTCCATTTAGAAAACTCTCGTATTAAAAAAAGTTTAACACATTAAACTTGCTGGAATTTGAATCTGGGACCCCCATTATCTTCTTTTGTCGTTGGATCTGCTGGTAACGTGCCATGTGGTATACTGGGTAAACAGGAGCACTCTTCCGGTGTGGTTTTATTATAGCTTTAAAATGAAACGATATAGTTTCACATACATTTTTTGTTATATTTATATTTGAACCCTTAAGTTTTTTCCTCTACTTTTTGAAGACGGTTTCAGTGAAGAGGCTTGATGATAATTTGGGCTCTTTTTACCGCATTTGTTATTGTTCTGAAAAGAAATTCAGGCGATGAGTTATCACTGTCTTCTTGGATATTATCTTTGGAATCGTACAGAGTCTGTGGTTTATTGACCTATACCCATAACTTGAATTGCACCTAAAGAAAGAAGTCTGAGCCAATCAAATCGGGTGCCCTTGCCGGTCACTGCAAATCTTCAAAATGAGACATTAGGCAATTCGGAAACGCATTCTTACAAATTGTCCAACGTTGCCCCTTTGGAAACAAATGTCTTCGAGACCCGAATCATCAATTTGTAGCAATAAAAACTCTGTATCACTCAGCAGTCATGACACCTCCGGCGTAAGTGAAACACCATGCAAGTGACTTGGAGTAGATGCAAAGGCTCTGCATGACTTAATTCTACGTGGATTTCCTGAGCCAATTTTTAGTGCAAATTTAGTGTGTTTTCATTTCCGTTAAGATGAAAATGTACCTTGTAGCTTATAAGAACAGACTGTTTTAAAGTATGAGATGTTCTAAATGTGGTTCTTCGCAACGGAATATTTTACTGGCTATCTCGAAGCTCCATGGATAACTATTACTGTCTATTTGTTTGGAAGACTCCGTGTATTTTGGTTCGGGCTGTACACTTTAAGTTTACTTCTTCAACGATCACGGCGAATAACTCTTTAGTAACAAGGGTGTATCTGGAAACTATTTATTGTTTAGGAAAATTTTGAAAATGTGATGTTTAGTATTGTTTGAAAAATAACCATTATGTATTTTGTCTTTAATAATTAGAAAATTTTAAAACCGTTTGTGTACAACTGGGTCGCACTTGGTATTGTATCGTAGGTACACTGTCTTCGATGTTGTGAAAAAAATAATTAAAAATTATTTTTATTGATCGGGATATATTTTTATTATTAAGTTTTGTAACTTTAGCGAAACTTTACGTTGTACAACATATTTGAAAAGTTGTAGTGTCAGTACCTTTTGGAATTGTGTATCATTTCTGACACTGGCATAAGTATTTGAGAATATCGTTGTGCAGTTACTTATCCTAAGATTTTCTGAAGCTATCCTTGGTATAAAAATTTTAGTCTAAAGCAGTTAATAAAAACGACAATGAGTTTTTTCAGCTCCATAAGAAAACCCGCAACATCTAGAGCTAGAGCAAAACGATAAGGTTTTTAATTCGTGGTATCATAAAGTTAAAAATAAAAATTTCTATATATTAGTTCATTAAATTCTTTTGCTCAGTGTTGTGAAATTTGTCAATTCCCAACAATTTTAAAATATATTTTTCCACTAATCGTAGTATGAAGCTTCTTCTTAAGTTGCACAACACTGTGTACAATATCCGCTGCAAACTGCGTGGAACTATTTGTTGCAATTCTCATGCACTGCATCACCCCACAACATGAATGAAGTGAGGAAAATTGCTCACGAATAAACAGATTGTATTGCATATTGACAACTACAAGCTCTTGGTAAATACACAGTAGATACACAAACATATAATCCTTTACTACAGGAACTAAACTTGAAGCATTCTAATATTTACGCTTTAAATATCTGTTAGTGTATACAATTTTTTTTCCATTCCCAGATCTCTACAGAAAATACGTGACTGCAGTTTTGTGGTAGTGCTTGTAGTTGCAGTTCTATGTACAAAATATATGTAAACAATGTGAATTTCTGGGAAACCCTTCTGGCTGGATTCTTCCGTTTTACTGCTGGGAATTATAGTGTAGTGAATTTTTTGTTTATATGTTTGAATTCTAGTATTTTTATTTCCGTTCATAGAAAGTGAGTAGGTTACGTGCAACATGAATTTTGTTTTCTAATGGTGGCACATTTTTGACTTTTACCTCTAATAAAATTGCAGTTAACGATAACCATTAAGGTGGTATATATGGTTGCTGTGAATCAGAACTACTGCTTTTAACTCTTCACAGAGTAACATAAAATTGCCTAAAAATATACTGATGGAATTAGAACTATTTTTTCAGTCATTAGTACAATACACGTTAGTTTCTTTGCTGGGCTGTATAACTATCAGTGCCATTTTGGTATTTCTGTTATGAAACATACTAATATGTAATATGAAATTCAAAAACTATCAATTTAATTTGGAAAAATATCAACTGAAATTGGAAACTAAATTTGGAATTAAATATACAGCAATATTAATTTAAAATTTCTATTTGAGATTTGAAATACACCAATCGAATTTTAAACCACATAAATTGAAATGTAAAAGTCATCAACTTATATGCAAAAGGTATCAATTGAAGTTAAAACACATCAATTGAAATTTGTAACACATCAATTGAAATTTAAAAGGCATCAATTGATATTTAAAATTCGCCAGGTGATATTTCAATTGAGGTTTTTAAATTTCGATTGATATATATGATATTTAAATTGTTGTTTTAAATATCAACTGATGTCTTTTAAATTTCAACTGATGTGTTTACATTTCAATTGATGTTTTTTAAAATTCAATTCATGTATTGTAAATTTCAACTGTTGCGATTTAAGTCTCAGTTCACATTTTTAAATTTCAATTGACGGATTTCAAATTTTAAACTGGTTTTTTAAATCTCAATTGTTCTTTTTTTTATTTCAATTGAAAATTGCGTAGTTAATCGATTTCAGGCAGCTGCGACATTAAGTAAGTATTTGGCTGACACTTAAAGCGAACAACTCATGGACTGTTGCACAAACTTGGTGTACCCTAAATCGCTAGAAAGAAGGTGTATATCAGTAGGAGCGATAATAAACCCTGGGTATATTTATGCCAAATTCGTTTTAAACAAAGCCAAGCAATGGGCAATGTAGGTTATAAAGTGAATATTATTTAGGAAAACTTAGTTGGGAATTAAAAATGAGCCTTATGCCTTGGTATATTCCATACAAATCTAAACATCTGGTCCAAAATATTGTTTGCTGCAACTAGTGAATTCAAACCCGAAACCGGTGAACTGAATAACCGCCAGTTAACCGAGCGCTGATTTTTTTAAAAATTTATAGTATACGTCATCTTTCCTGCATGACATACATGGAAGGGTTCGAAAATCATATGATTACAAGTAGCTTGAGTATGTCAAATCGTTTCTCATTATTTACAGTTCTACCGAAATACAAAATGTCCCAGCACTCATATACAGTGTCGGTGCGGTAGTACTGGACGACAGACGTTACTGTATGTTCCGCTGAGAAGAATACAAACTATAGCCTTCCCGCTTACATGTGTAGAGGTCCTGAAACTAAGCCATCGATAGAAATTTGGCACACTCTGTAGGCTTGCATGTTCAACATATAGTAATGTGTTTTTTACAGATTGAATTTTTCTGTGTCCACCATATTATTAAACCAAAACAAATCGTATTTCACATATTGGGCATTTCATGTGCAATTGCAAATTGTTGAAATCAAGTAAAAATGTGCCTGCGTGGCAACATTGAAAATGACGTAGTTTGAAAATGCGACGGCAGATATCAATGAATGTAGACTTATTTAAATGGCCAGGCCGCGTACTTTACGGTGGTGTATTTATATTTACACCGCTTGTGACATAATGTATTTAATTCTTGAGCTTTTAATTTTTCTTTGTGTTTTTATCATAAAATCACCAACGCTCCGAATAAAAACAAATCCAATGAGTGTTCGAACTCACGGGCGATGCGGTAACACCTTTTTGTTACACGGTATCTGTTCGATTTCTATGAACAAATTAGTAAATATTACATTGGAAAATAAAAAGAAAAAAAAATTTAACCATATGATGACGTTACATATAAATAAAAGTAATACATAAAATTATTTAAAGAATATGTTTCGTTATTTTATTGCTTAATACTTTTTGTTTTTTTCCATAAAAAACAAAGAGAATGCAAAGCCACAGACACAAGTACATCCATACATTGTTATATTCGTACATACGCTACACAAGTTCACACAATTTTCGTTGCTCTCTTGCTATCTTATTTTTATATACGTATAACCATGAATGAAAGATAATAAGACGTCTCTCTGTGACGTCAGGTTAGCTAAAATTTGTTTTGAATACTACGCTAATTTGATGGAGCGCCTGCCTTTTTAAACATTTAATATTATAAATAAATGGTAGTTCTGTCTATAAAATATCTACTGAATAAAATTGCCTGCAAAAAACAGTAAATTCCTCAACGTTTGACACTTATCACCATATTTTACTAAACTTTTACTTTTATTTTTAACAAACGTTCCACTGGTGTTTATAACAATTTCTTCTGATCTTATAGCTTTTGCTGAATCTTCATACATATTTCACAATTTACTAATGCATACACTCCAACGTGACGTAGATGCGCAGAAAGAGAACAGTTTTTAAGCCCCATTGGCGTTTTCTTATTATCTCTTTCATTCGTGCGTATAACCACATCATTATTGTCTTTGCTCTGAGAGTGCACCGCACCCAATAAACGCCAACTATTCGCTGCGCGACATCAGTGTATATGTGTTGACAAACTCTGGCGGACAAACTGTGTCTGGATGTATTCTCTTTGTGAGTTATGTCCCTACACTCGCCTATAGATATTAACACATCAAAACAAAAATGTCTCACAATAGTTTTGCGTTTTACATAAAGAATAGTTTCTTAAAAATCCATTTAAATTATCGCATTTTTCAACGGGCGCCTTAGGCGTGTTGAAACTAACTAGTACAAAATATATAGCGAAAGGAACTTCGTCGGTGGTGCAATGGCAGTGTGCGCGCCTCTTGTACATGAGATCCTGGGTTCGATCCCTGCTCAGACCACCTTAAAATTTCTTTCGGCGGCGGTGACCTCGCATAGTGACGGCGACACTATCTAGTATTTAGGCATGAAAAGCTTCTCAAAATACCCTTCGGTATCGGTGTAAAACTGTAGGTGCCAATCAGTGAGTGAAAACTGGAAAGCGCACAGCTCAGTGATTGTGAGAAGCTCTCCCCTGTCCCTTCATGGGATGTAATGGGAAACCATTTATTAATTTTATAACTTCGTTCCAACCGGTTGTCCCCTTACACCTCATGTAATTATTTTTATATACAACACAGTAGAGTTTGGTAACCTGAGCTAATTTTGAAGATTTTTGCTAACTACCCTTCTTCTTCTTTTCTAACGTGGCCCAAAATATGTTTTTGTTATGCAAAGCAAGCAATATGTCGCAGAGATTTCCCTTAACCATTATTTTTCTTACCCACAGAATATACAGCAAAAAGACAAGCAACATATGTTTACATAGTTGACTCAGTTTCGTTGTGAGAGAAGCTGACAGGAGGTACTTTGTAGGTTCCGGTTGTACACATAATCGTTTTTGTTTGTGCTATTTGTGTTTTGTTGTTTATGTACGAGTACAGGAGGTAGTTAGGGCCAGGCACTGTAGCTATGGCTGTAAAATAATATACAAAAAACACCACTCAAATAATTTACTATTGTATTTCGAAACATCACTAACTAAAACCAAAATTAATCCAAATTACTTTGGCATTAATCAGTGGCGGACTAAGGCTAGAGCCGGCCCTTGTCGACATTGTAATTTCGGGCCTATATTTCAACCATGACACATACTTTGCGTTTAGTAGTTTGGTTTTAAAGCATATAGTATGTAGTTCTATTAAATTATCGGATTCCAAGAAAAAAATAATAATATACATATACAAAAATTAAACAATCATATTTTATTAAAACAAACAAACATGGACATAATTTATTAAAACAACCAATAATGCTTAAACAAATACTCGTATACCCAGATTGATTAGTTGTATTGCCTTTTTTCTCACTTCCAATTCTGCACACTCGTCAATTAGTTTATCATAATTAGTAGAATTATTTAAAAACGGAACTAATGGATATGGTTCAGGGCCCCCCCTTCTGTAAAGACAAAGACGGAAATCTCGTCGGAGATGTGCAGAGCATGTTGGAGATATGGAGAGATCATTTTACCGCGCTACTGGTATCTGAGACATCCAATGACGATGGGACAATCGATCAATATTTCGACGACGACGTCGATTGCCTCCCTCCTAACAAAGACGAGGTCAGAACAGCTATTGTCCGGCTTAAGAACAACAAAGCCGCAGCAGCCGATGCATTACCGGCGGAGCTGTTTAAGGCTGGCGGCGATGAGCTGAAAATTTGGTTAGATGAATGCATGCCCGGCGATTGTAGTCTCAGTGTACTATGTCCCATATTTAAAAAAGGTGACCCGAGTATCTGTGCCAACTACCATGGAATAAGCCTTTTATCCATAGCATCAAGTATAATATGCGAAAGACTAAAACCAATTATCGCTTACCTGATTGGACCATACCAGTGTGACTTTAGGACTGGAAAATCGACAACTGACCAGATTTTCATCCTGGAGAAGACTCACGAAAAACCAATCGACACCTATCATCTATTTATCGATTATAAGGCGGCTTTCGATAGTCCGATATGGGACTGCAAAACTCATACGCCTTTGCAGGAGGACCTTGACGAACATCAAATCCGCAGTGAAAGTTGGTAAGGATCTTACCGAACCTTCCGAAACTAAGCGAGGCCTCAGGCAAGGCGACACTCTATCGTGCGATCTCTTTAACATCTTGAATAAAACCTTCAGCAGCAAAAGTCACATGCTGCTCGCGTATATTGATGATATAGATATCATTGGGCGCACAATTAGAGAAGTTACTGCGGTTTTTTCGAGAATTGAGAAAGAGTCAGTAAAAGTGGGTCTGACGGTAAATGAGGACAAGACAAAATTAATGGTTTCAACGAACAGGGCATCCACGCGATTAGACCAAAGCGTGAACGTTGATAACCGTTATAACTTCGAGGTATTGGACGAATTTATATACCTCGGATCTGCCGTAAACAAAAACAACAAGCTAAGCAAGCACTTTAGAGATAAAGCCCTCTCTCGAGTAACAAAAGTCCAGCTGTACCAGACTCTCTTTCAACCTGCCTTGCTTTATGGCGCAGAATCGTTGGTCCTATCGCAAGCAGACGAAACATTTTTAGGAGTCTTCGAGAGAAAAATACTCGGAAAAATGTATGGCCCTATAGCACACAACGGCGACGCATGAATCATGAGCTGTATGAGCTTTATCCTGATAACGCAATTGCGCAGGCTAGGCCATATCAGTAGAATGGATGAAGACGAAGGGTTTTCGACACCGAACTCGAAGGAAGACGAAAAATAGGAAGACCAAGACTCCGCTGGAGGGATCAGGTTGACGAATCCCTGCGTACACTTGGTATTGCCAACTGGAGACCCTTTGTATGAAATCTATCAATGAATCATATATTAAAACTGCAGTATTTAGGGATTCGTCTTTTTGTTAAAGAGTCTTGTTCGAAGCATTCATTCCCCCTAAAACTTTCCCCATATAGTAACAGTACCTACTCAAATGTATCTAGGTTTTCCATATTTGTTTGAGGAAAAATTACATAAACCATGTTTAATTTCTTCATAATTTTCCTTTAAGGATTTCACAGCATCGAAACGAGCAGACCACCTGGTGTCACAAATAGGTTTAATACTCAAGTGTTTGCCCTTACAAAATTTTTGTTATGCATTCCACCTATGTGTAGAACTTGAAAAAAATACGTACCATTCCTGAACGATATTGAAAAAAGTGGTAATTTTCAGGCGACTTCGGTAGCAGCGTTTCCAACTAAATTTAATGAATGATTTGCGCATGTTATAAAATAGGCAGAAAAAATATGTTGTTTTATTCTGAATTGGAATTCCTTATATTTTACCTGACATATTAAACGTATTATCATTCCTCTGTCCCCGACTGTTAGTGATGTCTAAATCAATATTATTTAAAAATTCTAAAATAACTTTCTCCAAGTCTTCACCCCTATTAGAAAATATAGGTAAAAATCCCAAAAAAAACTTTCTTTTACACCACTTTTCGTTTATACCAAAATTATGTTTTCATAGACATTGATCTTGAACCGGAAAAATATTAAAAATAACATCTTAAAGATCGAATAATAACACGGCAATCGTTGTTTCTTTTTTGAAACAACAACATGTATGCAATGGCTTTCTATGAAAGCATGCATAGGAAAGAAATGTAAATATTGATGGTTATGGCAAAGTATTGTTTTGGATGTTTTCGCACAAGTACGAGTTTTAGACAATTCTCGCTTACTTGACATTTGTTTATCCCTATAATGTGTGACAATATACCTAAATACTTGTGGAGAAGGGAGCGGATGATATGCCTTGGTGGGCATTGAAATAGCTGTATTCCCAAATAATCAATTTCAAATTATTTCTTTAATAATACATTCTATGAAAATGTACTTTTTGTTATCAAAGTACTTTTTCATAGAAATTGATCTCGAACCGCAAAAATTATTAAAGAAGATAACATCCTAAAGATCGAATAATAAAACTAAAATGGAACTAAAAATTAATTATAAAAATTTAAAACCTTATTTTCGGGCCCCATTAATTACGGGCCCTAGGCACTCGCCTAGGTTGCCTAGGCCTTAGTCTGGTCCTGGCATTAATGTTAAAAAAATCTTAAGACTACCGGTACCACGAAACCTTGGCTGTTAAATCAAAATAAAAAGTAACCTAAAAATTATGCATCAACAGTTTTGTAGTTTTACAAAACGCTTATACCATATACATCGTTCACAATTCAGGACATGTATTTTTTCCAATAATCCCTAAAACCGTATGTGAGAAGTGCCCTACCACTTCAGTTGGTAATACCAAGTGTACGCAGGGATTCGTCAACCTGACCCCTACAGCGTAGTCTTCGTGTGTCAAATTTCAGTTTTCCTTCGAGTTCGGATTCGAAAGTCCTTCGTGCTGGTTCGTCTTAATTTATTCTACTGACGTGATCCAGCCTGCGCAATCGCGATATCTTGGTCCGCTTAATTATGTCAATGTCGAGATATATCTCATACAGCCCATGCTTCATGCGTCGCCTATAAACACCGTTGTGCACTACAGGGCCATACATTTACCGTAGTGCAAAAGGTATTCGAAGACATACTGGAGCGACGTCGAAAATTAGGGCGACCAACACTTCGGTTTAAGACCAAGTGACAGATTGTCGGCGAGAGCTTAGTGTTCCCAACTGAAGGATAAAAGCTGAAGATCGAACCGATTGAGGAAACCTGTTATCCATTTTTTTTATATTTTAATTTCTTAATAGGTACTAGTAAATCACTTTTATTTCGAACGACAAAAAATTTCATAAACGCAAACACTACAATTCACATGGTTTGTACGTAGTTAAATAACGCTTTGCCAATTATTTTATATTCCTTAGGCGAATCTCTTACATTTCAATTCTTTTTAATATTTTTCATTTCCTGTCTGAGCCGCTTTTGAATCTGCAATTCAATTAAATGTTCATCATCCAAAGAAATTACGTGAATAGCGATGAGTGGTAGAAAAATGTATCCCAGGATTACACACCAATATACGAAGTTATTTTTATTATCGACATGCTCTATGTTCCAATTGTGCCGAAGTTAAAAGTTAGGAATGTTGTTGCCATCTATGGGACAGGAAAACAAACAATTGTGAAAGCTCTAAACAATCAACAGCCATCTAGAAGTTGTAAACGATATGTGGTCACTTCAAACACAAGCACCAATGCAACCACTAAGTACCGCATTGCCACTTAATAATTTACAGTAAGTGTTCGCTTGAATGTGGTGAGAAAACTTTAGAAATCAATAGGAATCATTCGGTGAACAGTGGGCACAAAATTTAATTTTTTTTCAAACTAAATCCTAGTAGAATTTCAGAATTCAGCTAATGATTAAAATTAAAGTATAGACCAATCAAATATTAGTTAATATAAATGAAGATTAGTTTTGAAATTAGATTTATAATTAATAATCAAAAATTATTAAAAATTGTAACTCCGAATTTTGAGAAAATTGCCACAACTTTTACAGTTTTCAGCCGATTTTAACAAACATCGTCTAATCTGCCGGTCTTCCAATTAAAACTGGAAGGTTATTCGATTGCGTGGTGCAGTCTCTGCCTCACCACGACAAGTTAGGTGGTCGGGTCTCATATGGATTCAGGAGGATCTAACTAACAAGGCAGATAACGCTAAGTATAATCCAGCAGATGGTCCTGGTGCAGTATATTTAGAATAACCTGCCCTCTCACAAGTGTCTGAGATTAATCTGGAGGATACTAGCGATTTCTCGTTCTCCGCTGCACTTGGATCCGTGGAGAAGCTCTTCATCACCGAGCCGGATGCGTCACTTGAAAATAAGATTCTTTTTTGGCTTCTGCAGATCAACTTTTACCACTCTAAGGCTGCTTCTACCGCCATAAAAGTACTCCTGATGCAAGGAGGAACAGTTTTGGTTGTAATTCAGGAACCATGGTAGAGTGGGGATATGTTTCATGGGCTTAGGATGGCTGGGTTTAAGCTGCTTCAAAGTTCAATTGCCGGGACCAATCATAATGTAATTAATGTCACTAGCGAAAGCGGCGAATGAAAATAACAAGGACCTGATTGTGCGCAGAGATGTCAATGTGGGGAAGCACTGACATCAAGGAAAACGATGAGTTGCTTATGGAATACATTATGAGTAGTAATATTGTGAGTTGTAACTGAGGGTACGAACCTACCTTTATAACTAGAAATATTCAATATTTGATTGTAACTTTTCAGACGTTCGTATCATTTGTACTTATCAATATATTACGAATACAAATCTCCCGTCAGCCACTATAAGCCACGCATACTCGTACTATCCACTCTATCGATCTAAAGTGACGCCACCGCCTGCAGTGCAATAAATCAAATTACCGCGCTCCACCCTGTACTAATACATTGGGAAATGTACTGCTCCTTGGATGACGTCCAGTTAGGAGTTACTGGACATGCCCAGGGATCCTCATTCCCCTGGAAATTTTTAGGATAAACTAGATACTTCATTTGGATATTTCGTTAAAGTATATCTATCGGATATTGTCAATGAAATTGTAACCGATTGTAATATTATTTGAGCTATAAAAATCTGCAAACCGGTCAAGTTCCCAGGGCTGGACAATGTCTTGCTGGCGGAACAACAGACAGTGTCTTATAGAATGGTGCCCTGGCTCGTAGAGAATATATCAATCAGCCCTATATACTTGGAAATGGAGGAAAACTAAGGTTGTCTTGATTCTTATAGCATGGACACGGTCTCATATGGGACCTAAGGATTTCTGACTGATTAGTTTCTTTTCGTTTTTCTTGAAGTCTTTGGAGAGATTACTCGATAGCTATCTCACATTTAGGACTCAACAGCAAGCGGTTAAGTATACAGAAACCGCTATACCTCATCTGGATTCTAGAAGGTTCTCTTGCTGTTTAAGAATATACTATTATAGCTTTGTTGGACATTGAGGGAGCTTTTAATAATGTAAACCCAGTGGTAATGGCTCCGAAACTCAAGGCTCTGGGGGTTGACATCAATATTAGTTTGTAGCTCAGGGTCAACGAATCTCTTGTTTTAATTTTTTACAGGAGAGGCAATAAACGTTATAAATTAGAGACTACTTAAAGCTTAATATCCAAATTTTAGATTCAAGCTTAGAAAACAAAGACGGATTTGTTTCTGAAAAACGAATTAATGGAAAAAGTAGTTTTTAAGAAATATTTATAAAATTTATTCCTTCTCCTGGGAAAAAGTAGTTATGGCATGTTTGGATTTTAGGTGACAATGTATAGTTATTTTTGAAGTCAAGTCACAGGTCTATCTGAACAAGCCACAGACTCTGAAAATGGCAGACCAATTGAAAATAATGTAAAACAAGACCCAAAAAATATGGTCTTCCATTACAAACTATGAAGAGATTGGCGAGAGTTTCTCACAATGAATTCGTTGTGACATTTCTAATTTTATACTCACCGTTTGAGAAACTTTTTCACTGCTAAACACTCGATCTCACTAAATCAGGTGACCGCCGTCGAAAGAAATGTAAGGTTTTCCGAGAAGGATAGAACCAACCCAATTGGTCGCTATAATTTGCAAGAAGTAATTGATAAACATAACGGTGTAAATAAACATTTAAAACAAAAATTATAAAACTATGCCGCATCGTATTAAAGGTACATAGCAACGTCGGGTGAATGTTGTTGGACCACCCTGTAGTAGTTAATACTAAAAGAATTTGTTTACCTATCTATTTTCCCGGTTAGGTCAGTTAAGTTGTCTTCATAACCATAATTAGCTGACGAGTAATACTTAAATAATTTTCGAAAATTTACTTGACATTTTAAATATTTATTCAGTAATTGTGTTCTTAACTAGTACTTAGTTTAAATATATATATTTATACATTATAAACTAACAACTTCGTTCAACTACAATAATTATTGCAGTTGTATTTGTAAAATGCTTAAGTTATTAGAGCATTTTTCCATTGGTATAATTAATTATATATAAATTTGCACTTTAGACATTAGGGAAGGATCATTGGCTTTATCTCATAAACTTTAACTAATGTACAAGTTAATTTGCGTCTGCACACACTCAACATCAAATAGACATTAACATTAGAGTCTCGTTTACGGGAATAATTTAATTGCATAAATTAATGTTAATTCCTGGCCTAGGATAAGGTCACAAATACCATAATGCCCGCACCAAGTCTCCCATTGACAGAATAGGTATGTGTTTGGTAATTGTGTGGTTCTTATCTGCAAGAATTCCTGTAAGGATAATACATTTTAGTACAAGAATTTCAAAGAAGTTGTAGGAGAAGAGATTTCATTTTGTAATACTTTTAATATATGGTAATAGAGTAATGTCAGTAATATTATGTGTAACTAAAACAATAATTATTCGTTAAATATTAGTAAATATTTGTTGTAATCTTATGTACAAAAATATAATACATGTTTGTATATATTGAAATGCAATATTACCTCTACAAGATTGATTCAAAAATGTCTTGTGGTTATCTCCTACATTGCTTAACCAGTAAGACTAGGCAACAATATAAGAAAAATGTTTAAACCAATTCCAATTCCTCAAAAAACCCATTCCAAACTCGGTTTGAATGTACCCCAATAAAAATATTTTTACAATCCCCACCCACATAACTGACTCAAAAAAAAAAACTCATTCCCGGGACGGACGGAGTATTCAATTTCCATCTAGCTGAAGCCTAAAGTACTTTACTCGATTTTCTTCTTCGATTGCACTGTGCGACCGAAACAAAAAGTTATGAGACTAAACGGACGTGTTATCACAAAACACCGCTTGGTATTGCCGCTGATGATCACAAATTTGTTACAGGCCAAAGAAGATTTCTGCTGAGGATTAGAGCTCTATTCCGGATTTCATTTCAATAAGTCCTAAGCGCTTCGAAATTTTGCACTGAGACCATCGACAATTTTTCCTCATTTTATAATTCATGCTAATGCGCCGATCAGAGAAGACACACTGACGAATACTGTATAAAATAACGAAACATTTAAACAAATGTTTAATATCTTATATTTTTTGTCATTTTCTAGATCACAGTACAGAAATTTGGGTCCACAAAAAAAAAAACATCCATTTTCTTATAGTAATTTCCTTGCATTGTGCGACGATTTTTTGTTATAAATGGAATTTGTGTAGGCTAGTTTATTTGTCAGTTTAATCGAGAACCTTTTGTTCTTTGGGTTTTTTCGTGAAAGTTGTTACATTCCTTTTCTAATAGTTAAAATTTGTCAATCGCACTTGGGTTAAACAATAAAATTCAAACGATGGATGGATGGAGATGGATGTAATCGCAATGCTTATGTTCGTAAAAGAACTTAAGATATGCTATTCGTCACAGCCGCAGACAAAAGCTTTGAACGAATCAATCCGCTTGTTCTTCTTTCATTTTCCTTCAAAAATATTATTGGTTGTTTGAATTGTGAATTAGCGCAATTGTAATTTTCGTACCATTTTCTCGTGGCAATATTTTGTTGTAATGTTAAAGTGAATCCTTAGGCAAAATTGTTTCTTGATTATAATACTTTAAGGATTTTAATATTTTGCTATAATGTCGCAAAGACACCGCGGACGAAAATGATATTATGTTATCATCCTAAATTTTTATTTTTCAGTCATTGCATTTAAGTATTTAAGTATTTCTTTATAATGCTAAAGTATTGGCATATGAAATGATAATGGATAATGATTCATTGCATTTATTCAGTCTTAATGCAATTTTCATGTTCCTTTCAGTACCAGAATTCCGTAACATTAAACGATAAAAATGGGTAGGTAAATTGTCTCAGTTCGTAAAATTTAAATATGAAATTTCCGTATCTTAAGTTATGCTATCATTATACGGTTCAAGATAATTTTTTCCGATCCTTAATAATTTTCGTTTCATAATCAGTTACCATTAAAAAGTACTTTTTCCATGAAAAGTACAATTTAATAGAAATATTATTACAAAACTAATGTCAAATTGTTTATTATGGTGGATGCTTGGGAATATAGCTCTTTCAAAGCCCACCAAAAATATCATCCGCTCCATTCCTCACAAGCATTTAGGTATATCATCACCTTTTATAGGGATAAACTAAACTCAACTTAGCGAGAATTTCCCAACACCTACTTGTGCAAAAATATCCACAACCAATACTTTAACATAAAAATCAATATTTACAAAACTTCGTTGCATAGATAGTTTTGTTTCAAAAAAGGAACAACGATTGCCATGAGATTGGCGTTACATTGTGCTGTCTAGGTCTTAGTTTTGTTTAAGTTTATATTATTCGATTCCAATTGAATATTTCCGTGGATAGTTGGGGATAGGGTTGCCAGACGTACTGTTTTCAGCAGTAGTATCTAAATTTGCTAATGGTTCTGTAATTATCTTTACCTTAACACGATGTGTTTTAATAGGTGTTTTCAAGGTTAAAGTTTGGTCGGCTAAAATGGTACGATAAAATCATGACGATTGGTTATACAAAAATGTGGCTTGGTGGAATTAGGTTAGGTAGACGTGGCTGCTACAATTGGCATACCGTATTCTGTCTCTATTGTAAAAATCGTAAATTGATTTGGTATGGTTATGGGATGTTCAAATTTTATAATATCTCACCCCCGTATCCCACGATGTAGCTTAAGAATGATTAATGTCTCTGTTGAACAGTTTGTAGTTTTACTTTAAATTTAACACCTAAAGACAAATTTCGTTCCACACAAATGAAATTGTAGACACCTAAACTTTGTTGCAAATATTTATTTGCTGCACACGAACGCTCATGTTTATGAGCAACATGTCGTGGTCATAGGATATACTAATAGAAAGCGGGAGTTTATGAGTGACCCAGGTTCAAATCAACGTACCGTCAGACATTTTCGTTTAATTTAGTTTTTCGTTTGTCTCTGATTCTATTTCTTTACATATTTTTATATTTTACTTGTGTAAGTGATTATCCGCATATGATTCTAGTTTTGACTTGGGTTATCAGAATTTTGGTTTGAAACTACCCTGATGTGGATTCATTTTGAATGAAATGCAAGTAGCGGGCCATTTTTTGGCTATTTGACATTTCAGTGGTTAAGTTTTTGCTAGTTCAAAAAATGTCCAGTTTCCCTTGCCAATTCATCATGAACAGATATACAAACAAATAACGCTTGAAAATCATATAATTTCATTACTAAAATTCGTAATCCGTGAAAAATGTATTTCGCAAGTTACGTCCATTTTATGGTCTTTATGAATTTTATGGAATTTATATATGGAGTATATATAAAGCTCCCCACACGTTGAAAAATAACGGCCTCTCTAACATATTCTCCCAAATATATTCTTCAGGAACCATGCATTTTTTGGAACACACTTCAAACACGCATATGTTTGCACGTCCCAAAATCACTTGTATTTAATTGTAAACAGTACCATGTTTACTGGCAAACATGTATACTTTTACGTAGAAGCATGCGTTTTTCACCTCAAATATCCATATACATGCGTATAAGCATTCAACTGTTTCCCCCAAGCCTTCAATATGTATGTATTATTTATTATAATTAATTGTATCAATATAAACCCACATTTATAAAAATGACATGAGGTGTCATGGCACACCCAGTTGGAACGAAATTTTTTCGCTATATATTATGTAGTAGTTAGTTCCAGCACGTATAACGAGCCCGTTGAAAAGTACGACAATTTAAATGGACCTTTAAAAAATGTACTTTTTGCAAAATAAAAAAACTTTTTTAAGAAATGTTTTTTCTGCAATGTATTTTTAAAAAAAAAATTATATTTTTAGGTCCTTGTTGCAAGAATATGTGTTATATTTTCCGGAATATGTATTATTTAAGTCCTTTTTAAAAGAGGGGTACTTCTTTTATTAAAAGATAATGTTTTTTTTAAGAAAAGGTACTATTTTTAAGAAGAAGTACTTTCTGTAAGAAAAAGCGATAAGAGTATTACTTTTTTTTTACAAAGAAGTACTTTTGTAAGAACAGGTACTTTTTAATGAAGTGGTACTCTTTGTAGGAATAGGTTATTTTTTAACAAATTTACTTATTTTCAGAAAGGCTACTTATCTCAAGAAAAAAAGGTAGTATTTTATTTTTAAGGAAAGGTACTTTTAAGAAGAGGAATTTTTATGAGAAAATGTATTTTTTATAACAAGATACGTTTTTGAAGAAACGTTTTTTTTTTTTTTAAATTTGTATTTTTTTAGAATTGGTCCTTTTTCAAGAATAGGTAAATTCTTAAGAGTAGGTAAATAGTAGATAATGTCCTATTAAATGATACAAAATTAAACCATACACATAATGTAATATTTAAAAATTATAAAATCATAAGCAAATATTGATTTGTTGCAACATGGGGTGGGGGAACTGCTATATTAATCAAGAATAACATACAATACAACATTCACGATAACAAGAGTAGATATTCGCTGGATGCTTTAGAGACAATAGCCATAAAAATACCTGTTGACTGCGACAACTTTTTAGGTATTACATATGCGTACTATCCGGCCGGCAATATAAATTCAAAACGAGCAGACTTCCAAAAACTATTTGATTTTATGAATCTTCAAAATTCTAATAAATATTATGTACTATCGGGAGACGTGAACTGCAAGAACACAGAATGGGATAATACTGTTAATAACGCAAATGGCAATAACCTAAAAAAAAGTCAACATCGAATCCCTTACAATTCCAACATGTTCAGCCAAGCTCGCTTTCCTTAACCGTAATTATGCCATAATGCCTTCCATTGAAGCCACCACACTTCACAATGGCATGACTATCACAAAGACAACATGAAAGAACACAACCCTCATATACATACGTCCCTGACTGTACAAATCTAGTAACAAATACCAAATCTTAAAAGTAAACAGAACAATACTGGGTTGTTTACTGGGTTGTAGCATAATACGGTTAAAAAAAAGTTGTTTGAATGCATAATTTGTTTTTTTCATGAAATGGGAATCTGCTTTTCTTTTGCTTCTCCTTTCTTTGTAGTCTCTCAAGTTTTTGTTTACAGAAGGTTTCAGTTATGCGTTGGCTATCACTACGCATTACTACACAAACAATATGCAAATATTGTTCATTCAAGCCAAGCGTGGATTAATTAGTTGCGTTTTCTATTGTACTTATTTCACAAATGGTCCGCCGTTCCGATTTTCTCAGCAAAGGCTCGGACAGAGAAAGGGCATCACGTTGTTGCGCTTTCCAGTTTGTTTTCTCAAAATCGTTTCTCACTTTGGTAGCACACATACATATATACGAAACACATACACAAAAACCGAAGCTACATCATAAAACATTTAACCATCCGTTTAGGCTTCGTCTATTCGTTTTTCACTGATCAAACGCTTTTGATGTCCTCTGTCCGATGAACCGTTGATGACTGAATACATGAAACTAAATCGCAATACATCAGCCAAAATAAGAAAACTGACTTCAGCTGCAACGCGCATTCAGGAATATTTACAAATCAATGACTGCGAGAATAATGCAAAAACAAAGATTACACTCACAAGATGATAGGCTCTCTAGTTGTTCCTCTTTTATTATCTTGCTCTCGAGAGAGCATAAACAGTGCAAGAAACACAACTGTATTTGCATCACAAACACAGACGTGTTTGAGTCCCAAACACATATATTATAACATAGTAATCATTGTGTCTCAATCATGTAATATTGAATAGCAAACACAATGTGTTTGGGCACAAATATATTATATTTTCGACAAGCTCCAAACACGCTTTATATTTGTATCCAAACAACAAAAAAATATAAATTTTTCGGTATCTATGTACCGTTGAAAAATGCATTGCTTGGTATGATTTATGGGCCTACGGGATCTTTGGACGGTACTTCTACAGAGACGACGATAGCCGCAAAGTGGAAGAATTGGACTTGGTTGACAATAGGGCAATGCCACACTATACGCGATACAGTGAACAAATTGAGAGGCGAGTTTGATGAGCAATTAATCGCACGTTGTGGCGCTGTCAATTGACTAGACCCACTAGACAACATTTGTATGAAATAATCCCTAAAACGAAAATGGCAGGCATTAATTTATCGATCTATTTTTGAAACATATGGTAGGACCAAACCAAAACAGAACGACACAACTACAATTAGAATAGTTCGCTCTATAAATAGAACTTTAAAAACTTCTACAATCACTCTGCATAATCAATAAAAGTCTTCGGTTAGAGACTTGTGTAAATACTTACCGCAGTGGCTTAACGGGCTAGACGCTGCTGAAGATGGTGCTTCACAAACATCGAAACGATCGTCCAGCGAATGTGAGTTCGAATCCGACCCGCGGCATTTACATTTTTTTGACTAACCGGAGAAAATATGATCTCTTAAAGCCTTAAAGGAAATTACAACTTTAAATTTGTCATTCACTTGTACAAATTTTGTATGTTTTCTATAATTTTCAAAAACTAACTAGCAAAATAGCAAAAATAAAACGGCCTCTGTAACATATTCTCCCAAACATATTCTGCAGGAACCATGTATATTAGCGTGTCCCGATAGAAAAAAATTTTCGGTAATAGCACTCAAACGTCGCGTATTAACGCCCTGAACAATAAAAGTTCAGCATCAACAATTTTTAAGTTGATCTTCAGTTCCCTACCAGCGATTTAAATTTGCGGTTCTAGTACGTTCTGCCAAAAAAAAAGTTTCGACGATTTTTTTCAAATGTGGCTCAAAAGTTTCGTATTTTAGTCCTTTTTAAGAAAAAAATTATTTAAAATTTTTGGTAGAGTAATTTTGGTCCACTGGAAGATGTTTTAATTTTCGTGAAGAAAATTTCCTTACAATATTTTCTTTAAATTTTTGCATTAAAACACTCAAAATCTTTTCATTTATACCTGTATTTCCAAAACATTTATTGTAAGATTGTAAGATTAAATAAAAAAAAAAATTTAATTAATTTATGTAAGAAAATTTGCTTGATGAAAACTAAAACATCTTCCAGTGGCCCAAAATTACTCTGCCAAAAATTTTAAATAATTTTTTTTCTTAAAAAGGACTAAGATACGAAACTTTTGAGCCACATTTGAAAAAAATCGTCGAAACTTTTTTTTTGGCAGAATGTACTAGAACCGCAAATTTAAATCGCTGGTAGGGAACTGAAGATCAACTCCAAAAATTTTTATGCTGAACTATTATTGTTAAGGGCGTTAATACGCGTTGTTCGAGTGCTATTACTACAACGAAATCGCAAAAACGCTGTTTAATGGGACACGCTAATGTATATGTTTGGAACACACTTCAAACATTTATATGTTTTGAAGTCCCAAACGCAGGTGTATTTAAATGCAAACATTAGCATGTTTACTGATTAATATGTGTGCTATTACGTGGAAACATATGCGTGTTTCATCCCAATCCTAATAATAATTAGAAACGAATTATTCTTCCTTTCTTTATTTTAATTAATTTTATCAATATATATCCCCATTTATAAATAATTAATACAAAAAAGTAAAATATTTATAATTTTCATTTACTTGCATTGAATGCATTTTTTTGTGTAAAATGTGAATATGCTGCTGGTTTGCTTCTCCTTTCTTTGTTGTCTCTCCATTTTTTGTTTTCAGAAGGTTTCAGCTATGCATTGGTACACAAACAAGATATTTATATGCAAATCAAGTTCGTGGATTAATTATATGTATTTGTTTATCACGCTTATTTCACAACTGGTCCCGATTTTCTGAGTAAAGGCTCGGATAGAGAAATAGCTTTACGTTGTTTCCCTTTCCAGTTTCTTTCCTCGAAATTGTTTCTCAGTTTGGTAGCACACATACATACGAACACATACACAAAAACTAAAGTAACATCACAAACCATGTAACCTTCCCAGCCGTCGTTTATTTTTTTCACTGATCAAGCGCTTTTGATATCGTCTGTCCGATGAACAATTGACGACTGAATACATAAAACTTAAACGTAATACATCAGGCAAAATAAAAAACACTTCACCTGCAATTTACACGCACATTCTGGAATATTTATGACTCACTGACTGAGAGAATAATGCAAAAATACAGATACACACACTTACAAGATAGTCTCTCGTTGTCTCTTGATTATTCTCTCGTGAGAGCATAGACAGTGCAAAAAAGACAGCTGTATTTGTATCACAAACATAAATATATGTGGGCCGCAAACACATATATTATAACATATTAATCATTGTGTCTCAAACATGTAATATTGAATAGCAAACACAGTGTGTTTGGACACAAGAATATTATATTTGGTACAAGCTCCAAACACACTTTATATTTGTATCCAAAAAACAACAAAAAAATTAATAAATAGTTTCCCATTACATTCCATGAAGGAATTAGGGAGAGATTCTCACAAACAGTGAGCTGTGCGCTTTCTAGGTTTAAACTCTCTGATTGGGACCTACAGTTTTACACCGATTCCCAACGGTATTTTGAGAAGCTTTTTCATGGATAACAACAAAAAATACTGATTTTTCAGCGTGTAGTGACTTGAAGTTAGGCACCATGAACGCACCTATTTACAAAACCTTTACTAAACTCAAATTTCATTTTTTATTTGAAAGTACAATCCTTCCGGTTAATAATGAAAATAATTTCATTCAAATGGCTGCCTCGGCTGGCCATGCAGTAGCCGACGCGTTCGGTCCAATTTTTAAGCACATTATCGATTGTGTGCGGCTGTATTTCACCAATGGCGTCTCGAATATTGTCCTTTAAAGCGTCAATTGTCTCTGGCTTGTCGGCGTAACACTTACCTTTGAGGACTCCCCACAAATAATACTCCAACGGTGTCAAATCGCAGCTCCGACGTGGCCACACGAGATCAGCTCTGCGGCTGATAATGCGATCTTCAAAAATAGGGCGCAAAACATCGAGTATAGCTTCGGCTGTGTGGAACGTAGCGCCGTCCTGTTGAAACCAAGTTGCCAATATCCTCCTCTTCAACTTTTGTGAACAAAAATTTGTTCAGCATGGCCCGATAACGATCGCCATTGACTGTAATGGCCACTCCTTGCAGATTTTTGAAGAAAAATTAAATCCGCACCAAACACTGACTCGTTTTGGGTGCATCGGCTTTTCAATGTATGCTTTTCTGTGCCCCAAATGCGACAATTTTGCTTGTTTACATACCCGCCAAGATCAAAATGAGCTTCATCTGAAAAGTTGATTTTTTTGGCAAAATCGGCATCTTCTGTAAGTCGATCGCAGGCCCATTTTTCCATATTTCCCAGCATTGTGCAAGCGTATACACAACCATATTCGTTCAGCTTAAGGATAAAACTATTTGTCTGTCAAATCAGACATGAACTAAGTGTTACCATTCACGAAATAAGCACTAGTTGAAAAACAAAACGTTAGATGGCGGACCCGTTATATTGATTATGTTGATGGCAATGGAAGTTCACAACGCAACATAGTTTGAAACAATAGAACTGATGTTTCCAAAAAAAGTTTTGTATTTAGGCAACGATTTAAATTTCTCTGGTAACGTTGAGTACACATTGCAACTTAAATATTTTAATATTTTTGAGACAAACGGCCTGGAAACGTTTATTATTTGCTTGTAGTTGCCTAATATATTGATTAAATTTTATCTTTATATAATTTAGTCACTTCGTTCTGTGTAGCGACATTTCGATGCTCCAAATTGTTAGCTTATAGACACCATGACAGCCTTCATTAAATATAATCAACGTGCCACACAACATCTGCATCATCACCAGAAACCACATGTTTTAAGTGCTAATTAAATAATTAAAGCTGATAACTGGAAATGAACGTTTGCCATTTGAGTGGTTAGTGAGTGCATCGATGTGAACATAATTGAAAATATTGTCATGATGGCATTCGCGACAAATGTAGCTGCTTCTACATCTCCGCACAGTCAATGCCACGTTGCGTGTGATATTTTATTATGTATGCAACAATTCAAATGTGTAAGTACGAATGTACATACGATACATGCCACTTTTGACGCGGCAGGAATTCATCACATATAATTTGTATGCATCATTAGTGTTTGAAATAAAAATGATAGATGCGTGTCAATACCACAACAAAAACGCGTTTACCACCAATTTACGTGTACACACACTAATACATATTTGTAAGGATGTCATGTTCTAGTTACGTTTAAGGATTTATTTAAGTGTTGGAATGATCGCATGTATGGACACAAAATCATATTACGATTCGATGATTTTCAGCAATTGCTCTGTCAAACATGCCAGGTTTTAGGGAACAGGGTGTTAAGGAAAAAAAATCAAAATCGTATGTGTTGGTAGTAACGCTAATTAACGTTTCAAAAATTTGAAAAAACGCTAATGACTGTTAATGAATGCTAATGAGTAGTATTCGTTATTAATTATTTTCAACTAAGTCATCTGTAAAAAGAAACATTTTTTTATATCACCTCTTATGGGTTTAATGATATCTGGCATGTTTATTCATCTTGAGACAGGGCATTTTTGAGCGTATTAATTATTGTAGGATGATTGAAGCTATGCTAAGAACATGCACTAAGCCAAGGGTAAGAAAGGCAAACAATTGTAAGAAATCCTTGATATTTGCAACTTCGACGCTGCATAAAACAAGAACGACAAGTACAGCGATCTTAGCAAATTATTCATTCGATTATTTCCGTGGCTAAACTGACGTAATTTTAATAAATTTTTTGCTCTATTCCCTTCGTTCAACAAATTCAGTATTTAGGTGTTGCAAGAAATTGTGTAATATCACAATGAGTAAAAAGCAGCAAGTGCTGTCTAAAAAATAATATTTCAAAATTGTTAAGAATTGCACTGCATAAAAATTTAAGGAAAATTGTCTAGGAAAATTTTTATGTGTGGTAGTAAAATATCTACTACATGTGGTAGTAGATTTGGAGCCTTCTGTTCTCAATTATTCACCTTCGATTTTTTCTTAAACGTGGTGGTTCCCGGGCAATGGTAGAATATTTCTTTCTAGCGGCTGAAGTCAATACAAAGGCCATTCCAACAAGCCCATCCAAAAATCTAACCACTGGTTCGGAAGTTAGCAAGTTTTCACTAGTACACTCCGACCACCAATCCGAAAATTTTCAAACCGCTGCCATTTCGCCCCTTCCATTTTCGGGGATGATAGAGGATGGACATATTTTCATGAAATAAGCCAAGTAATACGCTGGTGAAATTTGTCCAGTCGTGACTGAAACACCCTGTATAGATCCGGAGCAAGCATCCAGTTGGCAGATGTCCTCGAGAGTTATAAGACTGACATTATTGCTATCCAGGAAATATGATGAACAGGACATGGATGCACAAGGAGAAAAAAGTGCGACATCTGCTACAGTTTCCATGAGTAAGAACATGAAACACGAATTTGTAGTTGGCAAAAGACTACGACATCTAGTCTCTAGATTCAATCTTGTGAGTGAATGTATAGCCACAATCCGCATAAAGGCGAAATAATTGTATATTTCCCCATTTGGTTATGATGATGTCAACGTTATATTCTATGAGTGCCTAAAAAAAACGTATAATCGGTGCGCTAGCCAGGATATTACGACTGTAACAGGAGACTTTAATGCTAAAGTAAAATGTGTGTTTATACAACTATTGGCAATTTCAGTCTACATACTGACAGTTTCGACAACGGTCCGAGACTGATTGACTTTGCCGCACCAAAAAAACATGGTCGTTAGTGGTACAAGTTTCAAGCATAAAGACACCCTCAATGCTACTTGGGTATCCCCTGATCAAAGAACGAAGAATAAAATTGATCACGTGATAATGATGAAAGGCACTTATCCAGTGTAATGGAAGTACGAGTGATGAGACGAGCTGACATCGATTCTGATCACTACCTGGTAGCATCAAAAGTTCCCACAAGATTAAGTAGAGCGAAAATCGTTAAAACCAGACGCATAGAAAGGTAGATATCGGAAAGGTGTAATCACCAGAGCTAGCCACAGCCTAGTCATGGACTTCCTCAGAAATTTTGGCACGATGATACTGTAGTGCAGTGGTATCCAATTTCCGACTCTATAAAAACTGCTTCAACACCCATACTTGGTTTAAAAAAACCGCGACACAACAAACCATGGTGCGTTGTAGAGTGTCGCATAGCAAATTATGAAAAGAAGGCTCCACTTAGGATAATCCTTCAGTCAACTGCAACGCGAGCTACGACTGAGAGGTTTGGGGAGAAAAGAAATGACTTAAACCGTTTTTTTAATCGTAAGAAACGGCAGTGTAGAAAGCGCGAGAGTGAGAAAATTGAGACATACAGAAGGAAGAACGAAGCCCGAAAATTCTACCAAAAATTCTAATGGACATGGTTCTTTAAAGACATGGGCGGAAATCTCATCGCAAATGTGAAGTGTATGTTGGGAATATGGAGAGACCATTTCTCTGCGCTATTGGTACCTGAGATACCCAGTGACGAGACAATCGATCAAAATTTGCACCACGGCGTCGATTGCCCCCCTCCCAACTGAGACGAAGTCAGAACAACTATTGCCCGGTTTACGAACAACAAATCCGCAGGAGCCGATGGATCACCTTCGTATCTGTGTAAATCTGGCGGCGGTGAGCAGATAAACATCTGCTCATAACAAAATTTGGTTAGATAAATGAATGCCCGGAGATTGGAGTCTCAGTGTACTATGTCCCATATTTAAAAAAGGTGGCCCGAGTCTATGTTCCAACTACCGTGGAATAAGCTTTTTATCCATAGCACATAAGTTTCTATAGAGTATAATTTGCGAAAGACTACCAGATTGCGACACCTGGCCAGATTTTTGCTCTACACCAAATTCTGGAGAAGACCTACGAAAAACAAATTGACACCTATCATATATTTGTGGATTATAAAGCGGCCTGCGATAGCCCGAACTGGAGAAACACTACGAAGCAGTGTCTGAGGTTGGTATTCCTGTAAAACTCATACGCCATTGCTGGGTGAACTTGACGAACACCCAATCGAATATATTCAAGGCGACAAACTACCGTACGATCTCTTTAACATCTTAACCCTAGGATGTCCGACTACCCGGGAGGCGGTAAGTGGTTCTACTGGGCCTGGTGAGGACCACAAGACGTGTACCAAATCTCAATTAACCACGTACAGAAAAGAGTTTTACTCAAACGCTGGTGAGTAAGGTGAGGATGAAGCAATTGGAACTTTAATTCAATAGTGAGTGTGCGAACTGAGAGCATTGTATTGATGAAACAACACTTTTTTTCGCCAAATGTGGCATTTTTCCACAATTTCATCACTTAAACGCTGCAATCAATTAGGATAATATTCGAAGTTGATTGTGTTTCCTTTCTGAAGATAATTAATAAAAATTATCCCATGCACATCCCAAAAAACGCCATGACCTGGCCTGCAAATGGCACCGTCTTCGCCTTGTTTGGACACGATTCTCCCATTCCAGTGCACTGCTTTGTTGGTACCTTTGTCTCAGGTGTGAGGGGTGGACCCATGTCTCATCCATGGTTATAAAAAAAAATTCGGCTTTATTGCGGTGAAACATCGCCAACCACGACGTTGTTTTTGCTCTATTCAAAGCAAACGCGTCACTCATCTGGCGTACACCATTCTCATCTTTAAATCTTCGGTCAACATACGACACATAGCATTTTTTGAAATGCCTATAATTTCAGCCAGACAATTCACAAAATACATCTAATTGGTGGTTTTGTCCGATATTGTATAACACATTGCGACCAAGATCGGTAAAGTATTCCTCGAGTAATATAGCAAAAATGTAAATGTAATATTTCGAAACAGTACATAAATTAAAAACAAACAAATTAGGAAACAGACTATAAAAATGTATGTACCTACAACAATGATGATTCTCATGTGAGGGAGACAAAACTACATACAAATATAGTGGCGAGTGATGTTTGTAGTTTTTTGGCTTAATAATCTACAAAAATATAACCGTGCAGCTGACTGATTGTCAGAAACTGTCCTCAGTCTCTTGAAATTATGTGATAAGAAAAATATTTTGGAACGAAGTTCCTTATCGCATGTTGCGGGATGGGTGCTAAAGGAAAAAATTTGTATAAACTTTTTTTAACCCAGTATACCATCCAGTATTATTTTGCATACGTTTAGGATTTCGTGATTTAGTGTTTGAAAGTTGTACCAATTCGTTTTGTTATTTTATTTTATTGCATACCTTTAGACATAATATGCAAATGGAGTGTGTGCTAAAGATTTGCCTTTGTTTGTTCATAAAAGTATAAGTATTTGTCCAGGTGCACCTCTAGATATTTAATTTTCTGTCTGTTCTTAATGCTCGTATTCGAGAGGTTTGATTTGATTCCGAATTGTTTCCAATTCCGATTTATGATTTATTTTACTGGTGGCCGAAATACAATAGTCTAACACTTGCTAGTGTTTGTTTTTGAATGCCAACCAGGAGCATACTCCTCGACCATGTTGAATGAGTTTTGAATTTCGTCATTAATATTAAATATTGTCTTACCAGCATGATAAATAAAAATATCATCGGCGAATGCCGACTAGTTTGATTATTATTGTTTTCATCGAAATCCATATATGAATGTTTTGATTCCAGAAAAGCTCCCATTGCATCATGCATTTCCTCTTGGTCACGTATTACTAGGTTGTCCGTATTATCCTTTTCTAGATCTTGCATGTTTATTCCAGCTTTTGTTAATATATTCCTTACAAATTCGTGCACAACTATTTTAATTAAGGTGAGTGGTTTGATTTTTTGATTTACCTGGATCTGTTTGACCTAATCTCTCCAGGTTTTCCTGAATTTCTTTATTACCCATTAATGTAAAATTGTCATTCAATAGTTTTTTAATCAGTTTGACTTTTGCTCTTAAGGTGTTTAATGATAATTGTGTAAGTCTTGTTTCTAATCTATTATATCTTTTTATCATCGTTAATATTTTATTTTTCCTGAGTGTAATTTTTCAATTATGCTGTCAGAAAATTTTGAAAAGACATCTTTGCCTTTAAATTTTGGTACCGTACTTTCAATAGCCTCTGATATTATAAAAATTAATCTAGTTATATAAACATACATCTAACGGGTTTTTCAATAAAAGCGCCACAAAAGTTTTTTTAAATAAAACAAAACCGGATTTAGATACCAATGAAATTCTTTATTCCTGTGAAAGTGCGTTCGATGCCATTATGTATGGAACTCGAAATCTTTTGTATAGCCGCCACTGGCACGCTTTCAGAAGTCCAGACGCTGAACTCAATTTTCGACGGTTTTCAAGCATAAATCGTCCGATGGTGCCCGGACTTAACGCCCCACGGACATAACGCCCAAAAAAAAATTTGGGCCTTATGACCTCTGTATAGGCGGCCATAACGCCCAAATTCATTTTGGGCGTTATGTCCGTGGGGCGTTAAGTCCGGGCACCATCGGACACTGGGCTTTCTGACCGTTTCTTATATGTGAAATAAAACGAGGAAAATTACAAAATAATTCAGAAATTCATCCATTCATTCATTTTTCGAAGTCTGTTGTGAATGTCATGGGCTTCAATTGCAACAGATTTGCGTCAATAAACTGAAAGACGTGTTCATAAGCCTTTTGAGTTTTTCTTGACATGAGTACAAACGCGAACGGGAAGACCTGCAATTATTTGTATCAGCGTCATAGTACGTTGTCATACCTTTATCTAGACATGTAAGATATGAATAGTAATTGTGGATAGTATAAAGTGGGAAAATGGTGTGGACGATAGAGCCGCAGGCAAAAATGGGGGTTTGAAATAATAATCTGGCGCCCGATTTTTATTTCAAACCCCCATTTTTGCCTGCGGCTCTATCGTCCACACCATTTTCCCACTTTATAGATACTATCCACAATTACTATTCATATCTTACATGTTTATGTTAAGTATAATTCAAAACATTTACATTTTAGTACTCACATGTCTCTGATATCCAAAGTAAATTATAAGCAATTGCTTATAGCCGCACGATGGTACAACTGCAAATGTGGCATCAACTAAATAATGTCGACCAGCAATTTGTACATCTTTGATAATATCCATCATGGGTAAGGAACAAAATAAAGTGTATGTAAAGTCCGTCTCCAATATCGTAGTTTGGTAAAATGTTTGTTCCGGTAGGCTTTCGGACATGCCATATTCAATCATATTGTTGCTATTCTTGAATGCCTATAGGGGCGCACATAAAGCCCAAAATTTTTTGCGCTTTACGGCCGCTTCTTCTTTGGGCTTTCTGACCGCTTTGGGGGCGGTCGCAACACCCAAAATGAATTTGGGCGTTATGGCCGCTTATACAGAGGTCATAAGGCCCAAATTTTTTTTTGGGCGTTATGTCCGTGGGGCGTTAAGTCCGGGCACCTCGTCCGATACTGCTGCAATTTCACGTTCGATATTCGTACGAAATTCATCAATCGTCGGTGGCTTGTTGGCATAGACCATAGACTTGACGTAGCCCCACAGGAAATAATCTAACGGCGTCAAATCGCACGATCGAGGCGGCCAATCGACTGGGCCATTTCACCAAACTTGGTTTAAAATAAATTGATTGTGGCATTCGCTGTGTGGCTTGTGGCGCCGTCCTGTTGGAACCACATGTCGTCCAAGTCCATATTATCCAGTTGGGGGCAAAAATTTTAGGTTATCATTGAACGGTAGCGATTCGCATTCACAGTAATGTGCCAGTCTTGATCATCACGGAAGAAGTACTGCACAATGACACCGCCGGCCCATAAACCGCATTAAACCGTAATTTTTTCGCGATGCAATGATGACTCATGGATTGCGAGTGGATTGCTGTCTGACCACTAACGCATATTTTGCTTATTGAGGAAGCCATTCAGCCAGAAATGAGCCTCATCGCTGAAGATGATTTTCCGATGAAAATCCGAATCATTATCAAGTTGTTGCTCAGCCCAATTAACGACCATACGACGCTTATGGTGGTCAAGCGTCTTCAGTTCTTGCATCAATTTGATCTTGTAAGGATGTAGGTCAAGATATTTTCGCAAAGTTCGCCACAACTACGTCACAGAGATGCCCAACACTGGAGAACGACGTGTGAGAGACACATTTGGGGCTTTCTTGAACTGAAGCCTCAGCGGCAGCAATATTCGCGACACTACGGGCACTTCTTTGTCTCACTGGCACGGGAACATTTTGTACTGTGCCCGTGGATGCAAATTTTTCCACTAGACGCTCAATTGTTGATCTGGTAGGACGATTATGACGACCATAATTTGGACATGGCGCTCTTAAAGTTGAGGCCACTGACTCCAAATTTCGGTAGTAAATTTTAATAATTTCGACTCGTTGTTGGCTCGTATTTCTTTCCATGATGAAATGGCGAACCTTACTGAAGAGAAATGCCAAAGAGCGGGGAAAAATATGGCGTCGTTTGCTGTCCCTGTAGATTTACTTCTGTAGCGTCTCTGTTGAAAAACCCTTTATTTCTTCATTCGCTAAATTTCGATAGTTCGGTATAACGGTTCCTAACTTGATTTTCTGCATTACCACCTTCTCAAACTTTTTGTCCTTTTAAAGTTAAATTTGAGCGTTGTCGCCTCATGCAAAATTGTCATAACATTCGGCTCACTCTCAATTTTCACAATTAATTCCACTGCGTTTTTCGTTGACTCTCAGTATATTTAGCCTGGAATCCGTTATGTATACATCGTGGTATGAGCCCAATCGAGAAAAGGATGGTGCCACAGATGCGTAAAGCGTACAGCTTGCATCTGAATTCTGTTTCGTTTTCCCGCAACCATTCTTTCAGGCTATTGCCTTTTGCGTTATTGACAGTATTAGCCCACTCTGTGTGCTTGCAGTTCAAGTCTGCCGCTAGTAATTATTTGAAATTTTAAGATTCATAGAATCAAATAGTTTTTGCAAATCTGCTCGTATTGAATTTATATTGCCGGCCGGATTGTACGGGTATCTTTATGGCGCATGTCTTTAAAGCATCTAGCGAATATACACTTTCGTTATCGTAACTGTAGTGTTGTATGTTATTCTTATTCCATTACAACAAAAGCATTTCTTTGTAAAAAAAGTCATACTCTTATGGCTTTTTCTTGCAGAAAGTACTTCTTCTTAAAAATAGTAAATTTTGTTAAAAAAACATTATCTTTTAATAAAAGAAGTACCTCTCTTTAAAAAAGGACCTTTTTGGGAAAATATATTACATATTCTTACAAAAAGAACCCAAAAATATACACATTATTTTTTAAAAATACATTGTAGAAAAAATTAATTTTTCGTAAAAACAGTTTTATGTTTTATAAAAAGTACATTTTCTTAGAGATTCATTTAAATTATCGTGTTTTTCAACGCACGCCTTAGACGTGTTGAAACTAACTAGTACATAATATATAGCGAGAGGAACTTCGTTACAACCGGGTGTCCCTTGACACCTCATGTGATTTTTCATGATCTGACCGGTTGTTAGTGAAAAGTTAAACATTTACGAAATGGGTGGGAAAAGTTAAACAATTTCTACCAAAGTTCTGAGTCCTCAACTCTAACTGCAATATATCTACGAAATAAACTCGGCAGAAATAGAGTGTCATCAATGCAGTTTGTGGATCAATTTTTGAACCAATTTCGTCAATCCGGGATCTTATTGGTCAGAAAATCTCGTGTTCGTGGTTATCCAGTGAGTTTAGTGAGTGTTCTCGAACAGTCATCCAAAAGAACTTGCCACCGTTTGAAGCAATTACCCATTTCTCGCACTTCTTTGTGCAGAATTTTTCACAAAGATCTCGGTATTAGGACTTATGAGGTAAAAGTTGTCCACGAACGAGAGCCTCATGACCATTCGCTGCGTTTTAGCTTCGCAGAATGGGATGAAATTCGCCTGGCTGAAGCTCAGCATTTTTGCCGAATATCACCTTTTACTATGAAGCTCATTTTCGATAACAAACAAACTTGTCTAATCTGGGCCTCGGCAATCCATACGACGTCGAATAGAAGTCTACGCATCCACAACGGGTGACTGTTTTATGAGGGTTTTGACGTGCCGGCATCACTGGCCAATTTTTCTTCCAAAGTGTACCAGAAGCCACCTTTACCGACAATGGGGAGCGTTACCTTTTCATGCTCAGCAATTTCATATTCCCAAAAGTTGAAGGGTATTGACGACATATGCTTTTAACAGGACGGCGCTCCGTACCACATAGCCAATGTCACAATCGGTAGTTTGCGCAATGAGTCCAAAAACCGCATAATCAGCTGAAACTCGGAAGTCCATTGGCCGCCCCGCGATTTGAC
This sequence comes from Phaonia tiefii, assembly GCA_963931995.1. NCBI lineage: Eukaryota > Metazoa > Arthropoda > Insecta > Diptera > Muscidae > Phaonia > Phaonia tiefii. The sequence goes on along the minus strand of OZ008368.1, from coordinate 321,203,373 downwards.
GTTGTCTTATCTGGGGCGCCGTGAAAAATGCAAGTTACGCAAACAATCCCGAGCCCGTGGAAGACTTAAATCACGAAATAGGATAGTGATAGAGGCTCAAGCAATCGAAAATTCTGTAGATCGAATAAAGATCGAGTAAATCATGTCATGGAAGCTATTTGAACGATGTTGTTTTTCATTCATATGCATATGTATACTCGTATCAATTATGGGTCTCACCAATAAAATCATAATTTCGAAATAATGACTATTAGTGTTTTTTTAAAGCGAAATTTAATTCAAGATTTTGCTCGTCCCATCCTTTGGATTCCCATTACATCCTATGAAGGTATAGGCTTACACATTCTGATTGGGTCCTGGTGTTTTACACCGGTTCCGAATGGTATTTCGACAGCTTTTTCATGGCTATGTACTCCATGTTCGATCTTAAAATTCAAAGTGACTGTATTAAAATTAAACCATGTTTACAAAACGCATAATTTTCCATTTTGTCATAAAAACCGAAACCGGTTATTAACCGGCGTTTACACCGGCGTTTACACCTCCGTTTAACCGAAAACCAGATTCGCCAAAATTGGAATATTCGAAGAAACCGAAAATTTTGGAAAACCGTTTTTTGAATACAGTAGCCGCCTCGCCAAGTTATTCTAATTAAATTGTTGTAAAAACAGTCATAAGTTATGGAAAAAATTTAATTTAGCGACAAAAAGTGCTAAGAGGTTGAAAAATTTATAAAAACCATTAGGCACCAAACCAAGGAAACAGTACCGATGTAAAAAAGACATTCTAGAATTGCACTAGATATGCAACATTTACAACTTTCTACAACATTTATTTTGCGAAAACTTTCTGTGACGTACTTCTTTTTTCTTGCTTATTAGACAAATGCGAGAAAAACTGTTTCTAAAAAGGAGGGAGTCGAAAAATTTAATATCTGAAACGGCAAAAATACTCACAAAATTAAAATGGCACCAGTTTTGCTATTGTTTCTACAAAAATATTTTTAAAGAGCTTAAGGATTTATATTTTAAGTGGAGAAGATAAAAATTATATTTTGTTTGTTATGAATTTCAATTATTTGGTCCTAAATATTACAAGGGAATCAAAAAAGCAAAAAGAATATATAGTTGAATATATGTCAACTAATTTGGAATTTGCAAGAGACAGTTTTGAGGGACTGGAACATTATCATTGTATTAAAGAAAAATGTCACACTGATATTATAAACCGTTTCATTGATGTAATGAAATATAGTCATTGATGTTATGATGATGCTATGAACATGTTTCATTAATGCTAAGGGCATGTTTCATTAATGTAATAAACAGGTTTCATTTATGGTATGAACATTTTATGGTATGAACATGTTTCAAAATCATATGTTTCGTTGATTGTATGAACATATTTCATTGATGGTATAACACGTTTCATTGATGGTATGAACAAGTTTAATAGTTGGTATGAATAGGTTTCATTGATAGTATGAAAAGGTTTCATTAATGGTATGAACCGGTTTCATTCATGGTATAAATATGTTTCATTGATGGTATAAGACAGTTTCCATAACTAAACGCAATTTTAACTTTTGAAACACTATCATGTAAATTATTTGGAAAAAATGCACCCCGCACCATTTAAAAAAAACGAAAATCGAGCAAACTAAGGGGATTTCAAAAACCAATTTTTTGTCGGCCGGACCTATGGGGTCCATAGGGTCCAAAAATGGTCAGAAAAAATGTTGGGGGGGGGGGGGGGGGGTAGAACACACGATTCTAAGCAAAACATGTTAAATGCAAAAGTTAGAGGGAATCCCTATTTTAGGAGTTATGGGTCTCCAAAGTTCGGGCTTTTTGTGGCACGATTTTTTTCGACGATCATTAGGTTTTCTGGGACGGGGCCAGGGAGAGGAATATCTCTGTTTCAAAGTCTGGATTTTGGAATTTTTTGATTTTTGGAAATTGTTTGGACCTGTGGGTTCCAATAGGTCCGGCCGACAAAAAAATATCAAAGAAACTTTTCATTGCATCAATGTAAACCCATTAATGTAACCCGTTCATTGATGCTATGAAGCGCTTTTCTTTCAGTGTAAAGAAACGAAATACTGGACCTATTCTTCTAAATTCACAGACTACTATTCTTTATGATCAATTTGTATATGTTGTTTTAGTTACTTTTTACAACAAGATCATAACAACTATATGAAAATTAAGTTTTGTCAATCACCCAATTAAAGTCCCCTCAATTACTAATGCATTCTCATTCTGTTCTTAATCTTAGAGATTGATTGTCCTGACATAATTTAGATTTTATTATCCTTTTAAAATAACAATCCCTAATCTTATGATGGAATGTAAACTTACATGCCAGAAAAAAAACTAAAATAACAATAAACATATTATTAATGATGCACAGCAGTGAATACAAATTTGTTACTTCTTTTCATTTTGGTGTCATCACCAATTGCTCTATTAGATAGTGAACATCTAAAAGCCGCTTTTGTTTTTCCATGTGCACATATTTTTTAGAATATATTTTTTTCTTCTGAAAATCGCTTGTAATATCTATTTACAATATACCTAGAAAAGAAATGTCGTTGTTGTAGTATGACAAAACACACCAAGCAGGAAAAAACGATAAATAAACAAACACCACGAAAAGCTGTTGTATTTAGTAACGAAGAAAGGGAGAGAGAAAGAGCGATACAGATCCCTAGAAAAGTAAATGCTTACACACACAGTAGCATTTAATACCGTAATGTATGCCACAGTTGTTTGTGAGAATTTTTTTAAGTTAATGGTGGTGCCAAAATAGATCCTGAAGGACTCACAAGACATATGATACCATTCACTGCAGCCTCTACGCATTGAATGGTAATGACACCCATCTCCCGCCCCTAGGTATTATCATCGAGCACGGTGCGATTGAAGCGATTTTATATAATTTTCTCATTCTTGAGGGATATTATTTACCCAGGTCGTTAAAAGAGAGATAGAGAATTAAAATACGATTCTCGTTTTCGAGAGGAATTTTATACGCAAACCGATTATTTATGTATCCGAAAGTGATTTCTGTTTCGGACAAAATGCACGAAGTCCATCTCGCATTCGAAACGGATTCTTATGGTACTATATTTTACCAAAATATTTAAATTTTTCTGTGCCTTTAACAAATCTATAAAAAGAAATTTTTACCAACCAGTTACAAGTAGTGAGCTGTGGGATTTCTGGTTTTACACTCACTGATTGGGACTTATACTGTAAATCCGGTTCCGAATGGTATTTTTCGAAGCCTCTTTTTGAAGAAAATCTCCCACTATTTTATCTTCCTCGTCTCATTTCCGACCTGACAACGCCTATGAACTGAATCGGCTTAAAGATTTTAGTAACATGACAATTTTATTGTAAACTCCCCAGCCGCACCGTGTGTGATATCAACGGTATTTTTCGAGTCTATATTTTCCACTTCCCTATTGTTATTACTGGCATTCATCTGATTTGTCAATGACTTCTTGGACTGTGATGTATTTTCTTTACTTTGCCTAGGTTCCATGTTGCACAGGCACAATCAAGAAAAAACAAAAAGAAGAGAACAAGATATTTGACATATTACGTATTGACAGTTCTTGTAAAGGGGGTTGGGAAAACAAAGATATTGATTGCATTTGTTTTTTTTTGGAGCTTTCGTAACTAAGTTGCATTTAATGAAGTAAAAATTACAGAAAGTCATTAGGTAATTTAAGTTGGCGCGTTGGTGGTTTACAAGAAAGCACATAGTACGTATTACTTATCAATTCAGAATTACTCTCTGAATCAATTTGATATTTTGGTATCCAAATAAAAACAAATATTAAAACTGAAAATATAAAGCCGAATTTAGAAAATGGCCAAATGTGATCTCTAAATGGGTTTATGTATACCATATCCTTCATTTCGAATTTGTTGAATTGACGACATCGAACAGAATGGTTGTCATCTGAAAATGAATTCTAAATACTCTATATACGAGGGCGGATCAATAAGTCTGTGACTTTTTGAATGAAACACAGTTTTTTTTTGCAAAATAAAAGTTGTTTCTCAACATAATCTCCTTTTAGCTCAATTCACTTAGTCCCACGTTTCTTAAATTTTTGTATCCCTTCCAAAATTAGATTTTTTCGAGGTCCATAAAATAGGCATTTGTTTGATCAATAATTTCATCGTTGAAGCTAAATCTCTTTCCACCGATCCATTTCTTTAGGTTTGGAAATGGGAAATAGTCATTGGGGGCTAAATCAGGAGAATATGATTCGAATTCAAATTCGGCACCCATATTGCAGACAGCTTTCTTAAACTCAATTGATCATTTAAAATCGAAACCTCACTGCCTTGGGAAATCCCTATTGCATCAACAATCTCACTCACTTTTACTCTTCGATGGGCCAACACCATATCGTGGATTTTTGCAACATTTTCGGGTGTATTGACCTCAATTGGCCTTCCAGAACGTTCAGCGTCATTTGTACTTGTGCAACCACAACGAAAGTCAGTAAACCACTTTTTTACCATTGAAATCGATGGTGCAGAGTACCCAAGGTTCGATTGACGGTTTTCTTTTTTTGCAAAACATAATGTTTAATGAGCAATCGAAATTCACTTTTTTCCATTTTTAAAAAAATGCACGAGGTTGTATGTTTTGAACAGCTGATAAACTGACAGCTGATAACTGACGGAACTTGCTTAAAATTTGACAGTATTCTATTAACAGGTGGCATTCGATCGGAGCAGTGTTGTATTTCATATAACTACGAGGGAAGTTCGAAAAGTCACGAAGTTATTGATCCGCCCTCGTAATATGAAGGTGATACCATAATGTAAAATCTTCTTGAACCAGTTTGCTTGTTAAACTAATATAACATTTTCCTAAAGTTTGAAACATTGATTTTTTTGAAGCCAAGGATAACCCCTGAGCTTACGATGCAAGAAAAAATATTTTTTTAAAGTTCTCTGTACTTATTTCAGTTGTCAATTTCTCTCCTAAGAAGTTCACATTACTATAATCCAAAATAACATCTTCGATCTATTGCTTTAAATGCATTAAGTTGACGAATTTCGTTGATTTGGTGACAATGTCTCCTTTTTAACCCTTCTGCTATCTTTGGGTCAAATTGACCCAAAAAAATTTTGAAAGACAAGTTTTACCAAGTTAATATAAAGATATCATATTGGGACTTTTACATATTGTAAATCGGCCTATAGTCTCACAATACCCATGGAAGACAAATACAAATTTTATTCAGATTTCACGCTATAACCGATTATATGTTTTTGGTACACATAACATCTTTTGGGTCAAATTGACCCAATACTAATAAGTAGTGAGTTTTTCAAATTCATATGCATGTTGTAGAGTATTTTTGGTAAAGAAAAGCAAGTCAAAAACAAAATGAATGTGACTGTTACCTTTTGGTATTTGTTACAGCGCATTTGTTGTCAGAGTGATTGAAATGACAATCCAACCAACCCAGTGGGGTCAAGGGCCTTAAAAAATGAGGATAGCATGTTTTTCCACCGACCCGATCTTCAGCTTTTCGCCACCACTTGGCAATATTCCACTTGGCCTTTCCACCAATGTTTTGGTTGTCATATTTTTCGAAGTTCTTCCAGCATAAACGCGCTATTTCACAGATTATACAGCTCGTGGTTCATCAGTCGTCAATACTCTCCGATTTCTATTACATGACCATATATTTTAAGGATGAGTTTTCTCTCGAAGACTCCCAGTGATAATTCAACAGCATGCGATATCACCCAGGATTCTGCACCATAAAGCAAGATAGTTGTAGTTTGACATAGTTGGATCTTCGATTCTAGGGAGAGGGCCTTATCTGTGAAGTGTTTGCTTACCCCGAAATAGCAGTTGTTTAGAAGCCAAATTCTACGTTTGATTTCTAGAGTGACATAGCTGCTTCTGTTCACGGCAGAACCACGTTAAAAAAATTCGTCGACTATCTCGAAATTATACCGATTATCAAGGTTTATCCTTTTATTCAATCGGGTGAATGTTCTGCATCTCAAAACCATTAATTTTGCCTTGTACTCGTTTACTCTGCCTCTCTAGCCTCTCTTGCTTTTCCTCCTCAATTTCCGAACATACTGAAGTAACTTCTCGCAGATTTGGCGCAGTGAAGTCTAACTCATCAGCATACGTAGGCAGGAGGTGTCTTTTGCTGGTGATAATTTTATTACATCTGTCGTGCAACGTTTAGTGTACGCGTCTCTAGTACATGAGAACCTGGGTTCGATCACTGTTCTGTCCACCTTAAATACCTTTCGTCGGTGGCCAACTCGTATATTGAATATATCGTTGTCGAATATATCGCCACGTCGAATATATCGCCATGAGAAAAATACCATTCGGAATCGGTGTAAAAACTGCAGGCTCAAATCGGTGAGTATAAAACTGGAAAGGGCACAGCTCACTGGTTGGCAGAAGCTCTACCCAATTCCTTTACGGGATGTAATGAAAAACCACTTATTTATTCAGTTTATTCGTATTGACTGCAGCTATTTTCATGATGATCTCAATTAATATTTCAAAGAGATCGCATGAGAAGGTATCGTCCTGCCGAGGCCTCACCTCACACTAAATGGTACGGTGGGATCCTTACCAATCTTTACGCAGGATTTCGTGTCGTTCGGTGTCATAACTTACAGTTTGATACAGTTTTCCACGTATCGGGCTACTGAAGGCATCTTTATGATCTAGTAAGAGGTGGTAGGTGTCGATTTGCTATTCGTGGGGACTTTCCACGACTATAAGAGCCGATGTAGTCCGCATCAGGTCGGCATTAGTCTTTCGTACACTACGCTCGAGAGGACCCTGTATGCGATAGATAAAAGGCCTATTCTTTGACAGATTGCACATATATTCTTCTCGTCGTTTTTGATAAAACAAAAAAGTATGCTTAGGCTCCAATAGCGGGGCATTCGGTCGTGTATCCAGATTTCGCATATGAGCTGATGCATTCACCTTTTCGACTCATAGCCGCCAGCTTTAAGTAGCTCAGCCGGTGGTCTATCAGGTTCAGCGGCTTTGTTTTCCTTGAGCCGAGAAATTCCAATCGACGCCATCTTCCTGTGTGTGCGCCACACCCTCATCTATATTGAATTCTCCCGGGGCAGGTAAAGCAAGAAGTTGTCTACCGATATTCCCAACATACTCTGCACATCTACGACCACTTTGCCATCTTTGTCTCTACAAAAGGGTGACCCTATCCTTTTTGGTTTGTCGGTCTTTGTAGCAATGAAACTATCTCCTGAATTGCGGTTGTCTTTTTTCAACAAAACCGAACTAGCAAATCGTAATGTTAAGTAATTTCTCTCGCGCAATCTATGTGATAGCTCTATTAAGGGACATCTGGACTAACAATACTCTATTTCAGGGCAATGCAATTACAAAACTAAATTGTCCTTTAAAATACAAAAGACCTCCAAATAGAAATCCATAGATCCTAGTTTTCATAACAATTTATTTTTTTGCTAAACTATATCAAAAATTTTGCCATAAACAAATCTTTTACTCTTAGAGAATTTTAACGTGGGCCTGTCTTGACTGCGATTTTCTAGTCCGATGTGCTACCGCCATGATAGGCTTTTAGTTTTTCGTGAATATAAATGTTCGTTTGCCGCAAAAAAATTCTTCAGACGCAGTCCAAACCTTCAGTTGTGGGAAATGCAAATTTTCTTCGCGTTCGTATTCGTTTTTACATCCACATTGAACAAAAACACTGTCTATTATTAAATTCATATTAATCTATAAAGTGTGTGGGTCATGAATTCGGCATTTTAAAATTCTTCAATGTTCTGGCAACCTTAGCAATAACCGCATTGGCTTAAAATGTCTGGTCCTTAATGGTATGCAAAACATTTTGGGACAATATAACAAATTTTATTTATTTTAATATGCATATGGGCACTGCGAAGTATAATTAATAACACTACTTAAAAATTCTATTAGTATAGCATAACTGGAAGCGTATACATTAAATATTTAAAGTTTGCATTACTACAGCATATCTTGAGGCGTCTAAAGGCGACTTTTCGACGTTGTGGTTTTGTAATGAAGTGCCTATTTGCGATTGCGATTATTAATATTTCTATTCATTTTCAATTAATCATCCACAATATAAAGTCGCAATGTGCACAATTTTAGATATTTGTTGAAACTTAATAGGAGAATATTCATAATCACAGTAATTTACTATTAATTTAACTTTGTGTAACTACCAATTAACTATCAATAATGTAAATTGGTCTGTATTCATAAAGTTGAAGCAAAATAATGAAGAAAATAAAGAAAGTGTTCATACAATGATGGTATTATAAACCTCTTAAAATTGTTACGGATATAAACTTTACAATTTAGTATGACAGACATTTAGAATTTAAAACTTTTCTCGTAAAGCAGAGTTTTAGGCGCTTGTTTCGTGGGTTAGATTTTAAGGTATATTTTTGCCTTTTCTCGTTAAGAATGTAACTTTTGGAGTTTTGAAGCCTTCGCCATCAGTGGACCATGTTAACACATAATTTGTGGCAGAAAATATTCTTAGAATATTGTCAGTAACAAGCAACAAATATTTGTGGCAATGGAAGTACTCCTGACTTTCGTCATCAATTTGCAGTAAGTTTGGCATTTTGTGATTCCTCAGTTCACTCGTCATGTTATCAATCACTTTTAATTCCTCTTCTCTTCATTAAGCCCCCACAACATATGCGGTTACGGACAATTTTGTTTGTTTGGGACAAACCAAAAGTGTTTAGGTAATAGAAGAGTTGGTATATGTGCAGGTTCAATGTGAAAGTCACTAGTCAGGTCAAGTCATTGAGTTTTATTGTAAAACTAAAACAATTAAAACTACGACGAGACAGCATCATGAAGAACTTAATGAGAAACTAAATGAGTTTTCAACCACAAATGGAGTTTTCCAGGTGTTACATGGTATTTTATAAAAGCTAGTCCTGTTGTCGTTCTGTGAGGAATATGTTTCGATTGTGTTCCTTTAGGATACCTTCCTTTTTACAGTCCTCAACGAAGTAGTGTTGTACGTTTTGTCCTTCCGTATAGTTAGTAATCGCAAAAAAGGAAGTTTACATACAGTCTAGCTAGTTGCCTACAGTTACGTTGGGACGACGAACAGTCGAACAGTATCGATTTACAACATTTAAAATGCAATAACTTTTGATCTCATAAATATTATTGAGTTCTGTAAGAAAAGAGAGTGTAGGCAAGAAGTCAAGGATTGTCTTGAAATAGTAACATCAGGAGTCGGAGAGTTTGGTATTATTTAGAAATCAACCCAAGGTAGTAAAATTTTCATGTTTTCTCTTTCCAACCAAATACAAATTGTAATATATCTGTTTCTGTATTTGTTTGTCATTCATAGTTTAACGTAATTGCTGATAATGCGCTCTACATTTTTCGTTTCACAAATTGTCACTGTTTTCCCGTTTTGAAAATTGAAAAAATTGTATTTCCTGGCTCAATATTTTTAAACTGTATCTAAAATATAGTTTTAGAGGGGCTGCACCTAGTTTAATAGTATTATAAGTGTGGTTTCTTTGATTCAAAACAGTGTATTGCTTTTGCTGAATCCAGACACAGTTTGGGGGTGCAGTAGATATTTGTTGGTATATATATATGATCTGACGGATTCGCCTCGACATACAGACATACACATTGGACATTGTAGCGTATGGCCAATATATAGGGTTTCCAATAAGGCCTTGACAATTTTTTTTTTAAATTAAAACGCAAATCATTTGAGATATTTCTAAAACTTTGTGATCGACTTGAGATACGATCAAAACAGTTATGAATGAAACTCGATTTCATTCATATGGCCACCGCGGGCACGTCGGCAGTGGTCGATTCGTTGGACCCAATTTTCGATGACTCGGTCACACATTTCGACCGTAATGGCCGCTATTTGGCGTTCAGTGTTGGCTCTGACTTTTTCCAACGTCGTCGGCTTGTTAGCATAGACCAATGATTTAACGTAGCCTCAAAGAAAAAAAATCTAGAGGCGTTAAATCGCACTATCAAGCCGTCCAATTGACTGGTCCTTTTTTTGAGATAACACGCTCACCAAACTTACTCTTCAATAAATCGATTATAACGTGTACTGTGTATCTTGTGGCACCGTCCTGTTGAAACATCATGTCGTCCAAGTCCATGTTTTCGAATTGGGGCCAAAAATAATCGGTAAGCATGGCGCGATAACGATCGTCATTCACAGAAATGTCGACGAAAAAATATGGCCCAATGATGCCGCCAGCATGCAAACCGCACAAAACAGTTATTTTTTGTGGATGAAGTGGTGATTCATGAAGGACATATGGATTTTCACCAAAACAATAACGCATATTTTGCTTATTGACGAACCCATAGAACCAAAAATGCTTCGTCACTGAAGATGAGTTCGCGATCTTGGCGCGTCTTCTCCAGAGCCCTACCGGAGAACCTACGTCGCGTCAAATGTTCCATCGGTTTCAATTCTTGAGTCAGCTTGATCTTGTATGGGTGTAAACCAAGATCTTTACCCAAAATTCATCATAAAGTGGTCTTGGCGATGCCCAGTTCTTGAGAACGCCGCGGATTCGACTGATTTGGTTCGTTTGCTGTGGACACCTGAACGGCAGCGATATTTTCGTCACTTCGACCAACTCGATATCTCGCTGGCACGGCAGCATCACACAATGAATAAGTATACTCAAATGCTTGCACTAATCTTGTTTTGCTTGGGCGAGAATAACGACCGAAAATTGGATTTTACGCTTTTAAATTTGCGGTCACCGACTCCCAATTTTGGCAGTATATTTTTATAATTTGCATACGTTGTTCATTCTTATACTTTACCATGATGAAATATTGAGTTTACTAAAAAAAAGGAAAGTCACAGTTAGATGATCAGTGAAATAGTGCGTTCACAAATTAAATTCAAAGTTGTCAAGTACCTATTGGAAAACCCTTTATTTATAATATTAATTAATATTTATTTGCTGGATAACGATTCTTTTTGATTTTATATAAAATTGTTTTTATCGAAATAAAATCTGGTTTTATCGATTTTTTTTCAGATTTTGGGATCAATAAATCACACAATCTTCAAATGATACGGTAAAGTTTTTGATTGCTACAGATATTAACCGATTCTTTTCAAATTCATGGTTTCCAATATTTATACAATATGAATTTTTAAGATTTATAATTTCTGCAGCAACTCCTAAACACCTTCGGGGTTTTGTGCAAATTTTTTAAATAATTTCAATGTGGTTACTAAATATATTTAAAGAGGTTTAAATGCGAATAAACTACATCCGCTTTAATCATATTTAGACTTAAATAAGTAAATATGACACCAAACATATGTAGGCTGAAACATATGTATGCTAATGAGGAACTTGATCGGAGATCATTGGCATGAAGCTCGAAACTAGTAGATGCAGTAAGGGTGCTGTCTGAATGGTCTGGTACTCCAATAAAACCAAAATTTTTTCACATTTAAAAATGTTTCTGAACTTGTCAGCTTATATTGTGAACTTCTCACACAATACCACAGAAAACATGTTTGCTGTCCCATGTTCAGCAGTCTTCTCTGCTGTGTTAACTAACATTGTTTTGAGTAAAGTAATTTTTAATTACTTATTGTTGTCACAACCAAAAAACGTCCAAATTTGTATGTCCTTTGTTTACTTAGACGGCCTGATATAACCTAACGTAGGTTACGAATTTCTACAACCAGCTTGATCTTTGGTTTTTTCGTTCCAGTGGGTAACACCAAATTCTCAGAGGCAGTCATCCAATTCGTCTTTCCACAGAAATCTTGATCGTCTTGTTTTTCATATCCTTCGGGTATGTCTTCGAATTCCTTTCTCGGTGGTTAATTTTGACCCATCTTACTGGTATGGTCTAGCCAGCGTCTGCTGTTTAGATTCGCTTGACTACATCAGTGTTGGGAAACAGTTTATAGGACACGTGGTTCATACACACTGAAAAACCTGTCGGTTTAAGCTGTTTTGATGCAAATATAAAGTGTGTTTGGAGCTTGTCGCAAATATAATATGCTTGTGTACAAACACATTGTGTTTGCCATCAAATTTTACATGTTTGAGACACAATGATTAACATGTTTTAATGTATGTGTTTTGCGTTTGTTATACAAACCGTATATTTTGTAAGTGCGTATCTGTATTTTTGTATAATTCGTTCAGTCAGTGATTCATTAAGATTCCTGAAAGTGCGTGTAAATTGAAGGTCAAGTCAGTGTTTCTTATGTAGGCTGATGCACTGCGTTTTAGTTTCATGTATTCAGTCGTCAATGGTTCATCGGACAGAAGATATCAAAAGCGCCTCATCAGTGAACAAATAATAAACAAATGCTCGGACGGTTAAATGGTTTGTGCTGCTGCTATGGTTTATGTGTATGTGTTGGATATATGCGTATATTTTCTGCCAAAGAGTGAAACGATTTTGAGGAAACAAAACTGGAAAAGGCGACAACGTGAAGTCCTTTGTCTTAACGAGCCTTTACTGAGAAAATCGGAACGGCGGACCATTTGTGAAATATAATTAAAAGAGACACAAGAAATTAATCCACGCTTGGTTTGTACGAACTAGATTTGTAAATAACTATATTCTTTGTGTACCAACACTTATTGAAACCTTCTGAAAACAAAAACATCATAGACGGCAAAGAAATGAGGAGCAAAAGAGCAGCAGATTCTCAAAACAGACAATGCATTCAATGCAAGAAAATGTAAAATGGACAGTTTTAAAACTTTTAATTTTCTGTATTAATTATTTATAAATGTGGATTTATATTGATGAAATTAATTATAATAAATAATAAATATATATGGAAATCAAAGGCTAATTCGTTTCCAGATATTATTATGTTTGGGAGGAAATACGCAAATGTTTCCACACAAGTATATGGAGGTTTGAGGGAAACAAGCGACTACTTCGACTATATGAATGTTTGGGATGAAAAACGTATATGTGTCCACGTAAAATCATACATGTTTGTCAGTAAGCATACTACTGTTTGCATTTAAGTTTGGGACTTCCAAACATATGAATGTTTGAAGTGTGGTCCAAACATATACTTGGTTCCTGCAGAATATGTTTGGAAGAATATGTTACAGTGGCTTTTTTTCAGGGTGTACGTCGTCGATACGTGCCGTTCTCAATTATACTATATATCAGGTTTTTCAATAAGAGCGCTAAAAAAGTTTTTTAAATAAACTAAACCGGTTTTAGATACCAATGAAATTCTTTATTCCTGTGAAAGTACGTTCGATGCCATTATGTATGGAACTCGATTTCTTTTGCATTGCCACCACGGGCGCGCTTGCAGAAGTACAGACGCTGAACCCAATTTTTGACGGTTTTCAAGCATACATCGGCCGATACTGCTGCAATGTCACTTCGATATTCGTACGAAGTTCATCAATCGCCGCTGGCTTGTTGCTATAGACAATAGACTTGACGTAGCCCCACAGGAAATAATCTAATGGCGTCAAATCGCACGACCGAGGTGGCCAATCGACTGGGCCATTTCGTGAAATAACACGTTCACCAAACTTGGTTTCCAATAAATTGATTGTGACATTCGCTGTGTGGCTTGTAGCCCGTCCTGTTGGAATCACATGTCCTTCAAGTCCATATTATCCAATTAGGGCCAAAAATATTCGGTTATCATTGAATGGTAGCGATTCGCACTCACATTAATGTGCCGGTCTTGATCATCACGGAAGAAGAACGGCCCAACGACGCCGCCAGCCCATAAACCGCACCAAACCGTAATTTTTTCGGGACGCAATGATGACTCATGGATTACGTGTGGATTTCTGTCTGACCGATAACGCATATTTTGCGTATTGACGAAGCCATTCGGCCAGATGTGTAATTCAGAATTCAGAAATTGGACGTAGCGCTCTTAAAGTTGAGGCCACCGACTCTAAATTTCGATAGTAAATTTTAATAATTTGGACTCGTTGTTGGCTCGTAAATCTCTCCATGATGAAATGGCAAACCTTACTGAAGAGAAATGTCAAAAGAGCGGGACAAAATATGGCGTCGTTTGCTGTCCCTATCGATTTACCTTTGTAGAGTCCCTGTTGAAAAACCCTTATATATTTTCTATATATTTATATATATATTTTCCGTAGCATTTTTCTGATGAAAATTCCCACTGATATTTCGTCAGCGTGCAATATGACTCCGCTTTCGGCTTCGCAAAGCAACACAGTTTACGTAAGATTCTGATAGAGTTGGACGTTTGATCCTTGAGAGAAGATCTTATATCTGATGTGGTTGCTAAGCCCGTAATATCACCAGTTAACACGCACTATTCTCCGCTTAATTTCTCGCCTGATATGTATGAGTTTGTTCGAATTTGTAATTTATAACCGGTTTTTTTATTTTTAGTTCATACTACAAGCTTACAAGGTCACGGGAAATTTTTCTTAATGGTAAAACGGTTGGGATTTTGTCAGAATAATAAACAATTCAGTTACATACACTCAGTGGCATGACTACTTTCGAACTCCGTGCCAAGTTCGTCATCTGAGGCATAATTACAGTGCCTGAATTGACCCCATCGGTAGATCCTCAACGGTATATATACATGTGTAGTTTACCATTGCAACTTAGCATCGATCGAAAATCGTTTTTTTTGTCCAATATATACTCGCTAATTCCAACCCAAAGACAGAATCCTATTTTCCCCCATGTACTTCGTTTCCTCTAGGCATTCTACCAGTGGTACAATGCTTTAAGGCGAGGTTTTAAACTAGATCACAAAGTTATATTGATGTGGTAACATCTATAGCGGCGTATGGGGACTAAATCTATCAAAGTCAGATTTTATGCTGCTGCTAAAACCAGATTTTATGCTGCTGCTAAAACCAGATTTTTTGCGACTGCGAAAGAGAATAATGACGTGTTAAACAAAAATGAGCGAGCAAGAGAGCAATGAAAGAGTGGTGTTGCAGGGGTGAGGCAAACGAAGTTGTGTCTATAGCGTATGTATTAACATAATAATGTATGTATATACATGTGTCTGTTGCTGTTGTTGAATGGAGATATAAAGAATAGCCACGCAAAATTTCATTTGCAAGCCCATGAGCTTGCGCAGTCGACGTTATGGTCACACACTAATAC
Organism: Phaonia tiefii; assembly: GCA_963931995.1. NCBI lineage: Eukaryota > Metazoa > Arthropoda > Insecta > Diptera > Muscidae > Phaonia > Phaonia tiefii. Next base: position 321,188,172 of record OZ008368.1, on the reverse strand, counting down.
GTCAGCTACTTCGTACAAAGTATGTGTGATGTTGTGTGTTTGGCTGTTTCGTTGCTGTTGATATGTCAAACATGTGGCTATGTGACACACGTATACGTCAGCTACTTCGTGCAAAGTATGTGTGGTGTTGTGTGTTTGGTTGTTTCGTTGTTGTTGCTATGGCCAAACAAAGCGAGTCATTTGATGTTCAGCATTGCCCGGTGTATACAAAAAAACTATTATATTTTATTTTCCAATGTAACATTTACTAATGTGTTCATAGAAATCGAACAGGTACCGTGTAGCAAAAAGGTGTTAACACATCATCCGTGAGTTCGAACACTCATTGATTTTTTTTTCGATTTTACTTGTGTAGTCCTCTAACAAGATCGCCGAAGACTCTTAATTTCCTCAGGACATGTATTTTTTTGAACGTGTATGCACCTAGACCTAGTTTTCAAAACAAGTAAAGATCAGTCAGTATGATATCAGGTTGGAAGGAAATTCCTTTTAGTATATCCAAAAAAATGCATTTTCATTATTTTTTCTATCACGATAATCTATTCGTATGCGTATTTGTTTACAAAGCCCTCTGCGTCCTAACTTCCGTATTATCCTCCAGGGTTCCTATTTCGTGGTAATGGGTTATCTTAAGAGATGATGTATTAAAGACATTCATTGGTTAAATTATCCTACAGAGGTACACAATTTATTATTTATATGGTCATTTTGTTAGTTATGGCCATTTTTTATTTTAGCGATTTTCTTATTTTGGCAATTTTTTGAAAAAAAAATTCTTCCAACTAATTGGGCCTTTAACGAAAAACCCTTAGAAAACCGGAATAATGAGTTATTTTTTTCGATTCGACGGTCTGTTTATTAGATATATACATTTTTTTTTTTACTTTTTTATATTTTCGATGAAAAATGGGTAACCACTGTAACGCATCGCCGTGAGTAATGGGTAAAGGTCGCTTACCAATTCCCCATGGAATGTGGGTAATTATGTTGGGTAATTTCCCATCTTCGTGGGTAACTACCTATTATATTGGGCATTACCCTGTGGGTGTTTAGCGATGTTTTTTTTTTGAAACTTTTTAAATTTAGCGATTTTTAAAAAAAATATACCGTATTAAAAAATACATTGCTTAAATCCTCGTGTTATTGTTTTTGCTATTGGGCGTAACGTTTTCGAGCTAAATCTGTATTTTATGTTAGCGAAATGCGAAATTTTGCCAATTAAAAAAATCTTTAATACGAACTGTGCTACTTTATGAAAAATCCTTAGAAACAAATAAAAAATTAGTTTTTTTTTTGACTGTACGCACCGTTTTCGAGATGTAGAAATTTTTTCATATTTTCAAATATAGAATACAGAGAACCGATACAGGAAGTGCTAGTATATGTAGCAGTGCTGTATACAGCTGCCTGTCCCCTCTCCGAGAGATAAGTGAGAAAGAGAGAGAGAAAAGGGAGAGGCATAGTAAAGACGTATACGCTGCTGCCGCCCACCTTTTTCTGAGGAGTGGGGTGAGGGAGACAGAGACCGTGCTAACGCTCTGTAGCAAAAGTGTCGTCACTGTTTCAAATGTTACATTTTTCAGCCTAGCCCCCATCTCGTAACGTGCGATGAGTAACTTCGTTACAAAAAGTGATAGTTTATTATAGGAAAGAGAAAACTGTAGCCTCGTCAACAGTCTATTCCAAATCTCTGGAAATATATTATATCGAAACTATAAAGTCAACTAAAGCACATCAGTATGGCTTGAAATTGAGCCAAACTTTTTACAAACCTAGGTACTTAAAGGAGCCATCTATAGCTTCTGCATCTGATTATAATAATTTGGTTAAAATAAAATAAATAACTAGTTTTCTATTACATTCAATGACTGGGTTGAACTGTCGGTTGTCCAATGGTTAGTGGGCGCATCTCTGTTCTGAACACTCTCCATTTCTGTCGTAAGAGAGACCACAGTTCTCTGATTGTGAGAAACTCTTTTCCTTGACTTGGTTAACCACTTTTAGCATACAATTAAGGAAACGGGGAGTGCTTCTCACAATCAGCGAGCTATGCGCTTTCTTATTTATAGCCTCACTGATCAGAAGCACCACTTCTTATTACTCTAATAGGTTGGCTTTCAGACTAAGGCAATTTTCAAATTATAAAACTTACAATTATCGTGTATACCAAACACAGTATCGTTGAATTTTATATTATATCTAAACGCTGAAAGCCCAGCAACAAATCATGCATATATGTATTTGCAAGCATTGTTTTCAGGAATAGAAAACTAATGTCTTCTTCTTCGTTTGTTGCCTTCCATGCTTTTTTCTCTGCAGTTTTCAATAATTAAAGACACATTTTGGTCACAAAAACATATATTATAGCCTTTTAATCAATAATATTTCGAACATGTGTACAATCTCTTTGGACACAATTACACTATATTTCGTTAAGCTACAAAGATATTATATTTGCATCCAAACAACAAAAATGGACAGAGTTTCGCGCGTGTAACTGCCTGGATTATTGTTATTTGACCAGTCGCTTATTGTATTGCTTTATACTGAACATATATTTTCCGTTTGTTAAATTTATTAAATTAATATTAACAATTCCAGTAGACCCTTAATGGCATTTGATACACCCATAATACCTTTAAATAGAATTCCCAAATTAGATTTATTTGAATGTCTGACTATAATCCTGATTTATAGACAATACAATTTCAATGTTAAAAGCCAAGGGAATAATTTAAGAAAATCCAACCAAACACTTTTTGATAAACCTTCAATCTATAAGAAAATATGCTTTTTGTAAAATGACAAAGTTTTTAAAAACAAAAAATCTTTTATAGAATGTATTTTTTTTAAATTCTATTGTTAGGTCCTTTTTTTGTAAGAATATGTATTATTATGTTTCCCGAAAAGGTCCTTTTTTAAAGTGATGCACTTCTTTTATTAAAAGATAAAGTGTACTGTACTATTTTTAAGAAGAAGTACTTTCTGTAAGAAATGGCCGTAAGAGTATACATTTTTTTTACAAAGTAGTACTTTTTTTAGGAATAGGTAGTTTTTAAAGAAGTGGTACTATATTTAGGAAAAGATTAGTTTTTAAGAAAATGTACGTATTTTCAGAAAGGCTACTTATCTCAAGAAAAGAAAAGGTATTATTTGATTTCCAAGAAAAGGTACTTTTAAGAAAAGAAATTTTTGTAAGAAAATGTATGCCTTTTAAGAGAAGGTATTTGTTTGAAGGAAATGTTTTTTTAAGAAATGGGAATTTTTTAGAATTTGTACTTTTTTCAATAATAGGTGCATTTCAAGAAACTTTTTTTGGTTCACAAAGTGGTAGTCTTTAAAGAAAAGGTAGTTTTTTAAGTAAAGGCAATTTGTTGTAAGAAAATTTACTTTTTTAAGAAAAGGTACCTATTTAAAAACAAATACTTTTTTAAGAAAGTGTACTTTTTGTAAGAAAATTCACTTGTTTTTAAGCAAACGTACTTCTTTAAGATAACGTATTTTTTTCAGAAATGTACTCTGGTTAAGAATATGAATAGGTATTTTTTTTAGAAAATTTAATTTTTATAAGAAAAGGCACCTATTTAAGAAAATTGTCTTTTTTAAACATATTTTTTTTACATTTTAGTGGGTTTTCTAAATGTACATTTTATTAGGTTCAAAACTACATATACTATACTAAATATTGGTAACAGGTTCCACCTAGAAAACTTCCCATTAAACAAGAAGTTTCCCAATATACGCCTAACATAGACTGAAATGTCGTATCTTTAACCCTCTGTAACCGACGTCGTAGTGTGACAGACAGCGCAAAGTAAAACTACGTGCACATTCGTAAACTTCAATACTTTCAAAAACCTTTAAAAAAAGAATTTTATTTCAAATTGTAATCCTATGTTAGCTTGACAACTATTAACTTCTATAAATAAATACGGCCAAGAAAGCGCCTGTCAGAAATTGCAACATACGAAATCAATTTAAAAATCAGGTCTGAGGTATAAGGTAGAACACATCAGTTGCAGTGGGTTAAATAATATTGTACGTGGGGTAAGGAAATCACAAGCAACAAAAGTCGACCAATCGTTTATTTCTTGATGTGTGAAAATAGTAGGTATCAAATTACGTCGAAATCAGTTAATATTAATTATTATTATTAATTATAATATTAATTATAATATCTTATGGTCGCCCTCTATTTGATGACTATGGCGTATCCGCAAATCTAGCAACTCGGTTTCCAAAAGTCGCAGGCGTTACTGTATATAGATTCCCTAACTTCGTTATATTTCCTGCAGCATAGTGGTGTTGAGCAGCGTTTGACCAACACTCAAAAGCCTACACAAATGTAAACTAGACGGTACCACCTTAAAAAAAATGGTGTTCCATAACATCCCATGAAGGGATTGAGGAGAGCTTCACAAAGTCAGTGATATGTGCGCTTTCTAGTTTTACACTCACTGATTGGGACCTACAGTTTTAAACCGGTTCTGAACGCTATTTTTGAGAAGCATTTTCATGGCTAAGTACTCGATAGTGTCGCTATCACTACGAGAGGTGACCGTCGTCGAAAGAAATGTAAGGTGGTCTGAGCAGGGATCGAAACCACGTTCTGAAGTACAAGAGCCGCGCACACTAACCATTACCACGTTACAGGCAAAAAAGTGCACATGTACACCTTGTTGTTATTTTTGTAATCTTCAGAAAATGACCTCACCGGTAACATTTAGCTGTTTGTAAAAAATTTAAAAAGATATGGCTCATATCATCTAGTCTGTATCTCAACTTATGCAACAGGAATTAAAAGATTAAGTTAACATGAAATAATGAAAATTTTAATTGATCATATTTCGTCGTGATTCACGTTGGCTGTATTTTTGGCAGCACCCGAGTTTAGAAAGAATGCATGTAGTACATGAACATATAGCTCGGTGATTTGAGAATGACAAGTTTCTGTTGTTTTTTAGAGAAGAGAAACCCGTGTCTATTGCGGACTGATGGTTGTCTGGACATTCAGAGAAATTCTGTAAATTTGTTCTTGAGTGTTTGTTCTCGAAATATTTATCGAACACTTTCATTAAATGCAGGGTATACACGCATCAAGCGGCTTGACCAACATTGAGAGTGTGTGTGTGAAAAACGACACACGTGTACGTCTGTGTGACGTTTGAAGCAAGATCAAAAATTTTTGATTTTCGTTCAAGCGGGTCGTCAAATTTGATGTGTGTATATCACAATTTGACCACTTGGTCAAACGTGACTCATTTTTGTGTGGAAAGCAACGAGTAAACATCTCAAGCGAGGCAGAAAATGGAACAAAAAAACTTTATTTTGGAATTGATCGAAGTTTATCGTTCTCTATCGGCGTTGTGGAGCATAAAAGGAAAAGAGTATGCAAATCAGAATTTAAAAACCCGTGCAAATTATATTTTTTTTGAACTGATTTCAAAATCAAACAAGCAGCCGACAAGAAACCGAGCGTGCTTTCACTTCAACATTCCCATAGAATTGAGTGTTTGAAGTACCACGTTTGACTTGTGTATATGCAATGTCAAAGATATTTTACTCATACATTCACATTGTCTGCATAAGTCATTCTCATTTGACCTCAGTTTTCGTTTGCATTTTCTTTTGTTTTATGAATTTTTCCATATCATCATTACAGAAACGGCTGATGAAGATCTATGACTAGATCTGAAATAGATATGCGGATCCCAAGAATCACGAGGATGCAATTTTTATCTATACAACTATTAACAGGGATATAAAGGGTCCGCCATCTAATGTTTTTTTTTTCAACTAGTGCTTATTTCGTGAATGGTAACACTTAGCTCAAGTCTGATTTGACAAATAATTAGTTTTATCCTTCCGCTGAACGAATATGGTTGTGTGTACGCTTGAACAACGCTGGGAAATATTGCGACATTACTTTGAAAATCATGGTAATGTTGCAGAATGTGTGCGAAAATTGCGTACGGATTTTGGAAGAAGAGAAGCACCGTCAGCTCCGTATGTTTGTAATCTTGTGAAAAAAGTGAAAGAAACTGGCATCTTCATCGATAAACCAAAGCGTGAAAAGCCTAAAATAGTGCGTACACCCGAGAATATTGCTGCTGTGGCAGAAAGTGTGCGTGCAGCGCCATCAACATCAATTCACCGTCGTTCTCAACAATTGAACATTTCGGAGACATCATTGAGACGAATTTTGCATAAAGACCTTGGTATGACGCCACACAAAGGCCAATTGGTTAAGGACTTGAAGCCAACTGACCATCCAATGCGTTTTCGCTTCGCTAAGTGGGCCTGCGATCGACTTACAGAAGATGCTGATTTTGCCAAAAAATCATCTTTTCAGATGAAGCTCATTTTGATCTTGGCGGGTATGTAAACAAGCAAAATTGTCGCATTTGGGGCACAGAAAACCCGCACGCATACATTGAAAAGCCGATGCACCCAAAACGAGTCACTGTTTGGTGCGGATTTTGCTCCAGAGGCATAATTGGGCCATTTTTCTTCGAAAATGAGCAGGAGTGGCCGTTACAGTCAATGGCGATCGTTATCGGGCCATGCTGAACGAATTTTTGTGTGAAAAAAATTGAAGAGGGGGATATTGGCAACATTTGGTTTCAACAGGACGGCGCTACGTGCCACACATCCGAAGCTACACTCGATGTTTTGCGCCCCTAGGCTTGTGCATGGCCAGCCGAGGCAGCCATTTGAATGAAATTAATTTCCATTATTAACCGGAAGGATTGTACTTTCAAATAAAAAAATAAATTTGAGAAAATATTCAGTAGTTTTTTTTATAGCATTTTCAAAAAAAAAAAGTCATTTGGCGGACCCTTTATAATTCTACTTTTGTAATGAGCTGAATATCCAACAAGTTTAAGACCGTTCCGGAAAATATTTGCTGTGTCTGGGAGAGTTAATGCCTATCAAAATGTTGACAACGACAAATGACACCAGAAAGGAATGTCAACGAAAAATTCGAATGAAAGCACAAAACAAAAGCAGTAATAATATATGTAATGTTTGAATATATGTCAATGCAGAATCCGGGTAGGATGAATGTATCCATGGAACTTAGTATGAGTATATTCGTTCCCTTTGGGCACACAACTATTTAGGTGGGTATGGCTTTCCATGTGCGCTTTAGTTTTTCGTTGTGTGATTTATTCATTTCCCATTTTTTTCCTTGGCATAGCGCATACGGATTTACATTGGTTATGATTTACGAGAATTTCGCTCATAAATCAATTTTGTTAATATTTTTAAATTTTTTCTTCTTCATTTGATGTCGCTGTTTCTGTGGTGTATACGCGTTGATATTGGGATTCCATTCTTTTGATTAGCGAACTTTTTTGATATTTCCTTAACCAACATATCCCTTTATATCAATAAATTTATCAGCTGACAAATATTTGTGCATTTGTATAACAAATCCTCATGAACCAGGTGGCTGGCTTTGTTCACTACTCGCCATGCCCCAATTATTATTGATTATTGTGTTTTGATTGAGAAAGTGAAATGTCGCATTTAGATCAAAGTTTATCTCGGCCGGGTTATCGATAATTTTGTTCTTTAATCTTTGCCATTTATAAAACCCAATTTGAAGTTAAATTGACATTTCGGGTGGCAACTATGTACATAAACCAATTTAGAACAACTCCGTGCCGAGGCCAAATTATCGGAGACCGCGGCACTACACAAAAATTAATTTGGCGGCTCTTCGTTTTGCTAGGTTAATATAAATTTGGGATATTTTTAAAATAACTGAACCTTCAAAATCAGATCAGTCGGTCAAATCGGGCCAGTCAGTATCTAACATCGGTTCACATTTTATACCGATTAGAGCCAAGTATTGGCCGTGGCGTCGACTTCGGCTTCCGTTTGTCAAACAGTTGATTTTTTGTGTATGTTTTATTATACAAGGTGTTTCAAAAGAAGTCATCCGATGTTGTTTGGCTCTCATTTTTTTTCTAAGTGAAAAACTTATGTTTCTGTTTTTTGATTAAGTTTATTTGAGCTTTTAGAATTTTATTGGTTTAGCTGAGAAGATGATATCGGTTAAATGGACGCCGTCACAATTGATTACCATACGGGCTCGTTTTATGGCATTTTTCATCGCTACGGCGAGAATTTCGGGCCACATATTCTCGAACTCGTGTCGCGTGTTGACCTTGAGGGCTTCCAGGGTCTCGGGCTTGTTCACGTAAACACGTGACTTCAAAAAACCCCACAAAGAAACAAGTCTGGAGCGGTTAAATCGGGCGATCTTGCGGGCCAGTGCAAATCGCCAAAATGAGAGATACGGCGATCTGGGAACGCCGCCTTCAGAATATCGGTTGTGGCTCGCGCAGTGTGTGCCGTTGCTCCGTCCTGTTGGAACCACATGTCCTCCAGTCCTAATTCGTCGAATTGCGGCAGAAAAAACTCGGTTAACATGACCCTATACCGCGCACCGGGCACTGTTGTCGTTTGACCAGCGGCGTTCTCGAAACAATAAATGGTCCGATGACTCCTCCAGTGTGAACAGCGCACCATGCAGTCACTTTGAGCGGATGTAATTGCTCCTGGTGCATCGCTCGTGGATTTTCGGTGCCCCAGAAGCGATAGTATTGCTTGTTCACGTACCCGCTGAGGTTAAAATGAGCCTCATCGCTCATTAGGATTTTGGTGGAAAAATCGTCCACGAGATTGAGAATGGCTTGGGCGTAGATTACACGCGTTTGGCGGTCGACTGGCAGTAGACTGGACTTTGTGTGTAGGGACGACCGGCTGATGGCTAAATGCGAGGCGCGGCGTCTGGTCGATGTTTCCGGCGGCAGCTCGAAATCCACGGGAACAGCGGCCATATTCTCAGCAGAACGCGTGCTCCGGGGCCGGCCACTCCTGGCAACATCTTGTGTGGTCCCATACTCATCAAGAATAGTGGCAAAACGGCGCAGTGTTTGCGCAGTCCGTTAGAGGCCAAACATAATCAAACATGCTACAGAAGAAGATTTTTTTTACATAGGTTTCGTATGGTAGGGAAATATCGTTTCGAAAATCCGCTGCGGCTGACGACTCGCCGCTAGAATCCTCTCAATTGAGAGAATGGAGTTGCCACATTTTCACAAAAATCATAAGGGTAACCAACCCATACATACATATTATGATACATGTGGATGCAAAAGAAAATTAAAGAAAAGGGAGGAAAATGACTTATTGCTAAACACAATACAATTAAAGTGAATGCAAAATTATTAAAAGTAGTAAAAACAATTTAAATCTTGCACATCAATAATATTATGTTTCCAAACCTCAAACAAATTCCAGACAAGAGCCGCAACGGTACACGACGCAGAAAGAAAAAATCAACTGAAGTCGCCCAGACGCTCTCTCTCCCATTTCGTTTAGACGCTGGGGATTTTTTCGTCGTCGTTTGAACCGACTCTGGTTCTGTTTCAACTCATAGTTTGCAGTTTTTTTTTGGCAATTAGCAGTATTGCGTCAAATTGTACACCAGTTTAAACCAAGGTTAAAAACTAAACTTACGTTTTAACAGATTAAGATTGTATTAGTCATCTCCGGGGTTAATGTGGGTTAACCGATTTAAACTAAGAAAAGCGCTAATCTTCGTCGGTGTAAATGCCGTATAAGGCCGCACGCACATTGGAATTGAATTTGTATCGTACGTAAATGTACGATCCTGGTCGTATGAATTGAGCGCGTGCATTGATTTCGTTTTCTCCGTTCCTACATATCCATCCGTGGTGTCGAGTTTTGAAACCTGTGGGCCCCATTGTTCCGAAATAGAATGTTTCCCAGTTTTTCGTTTTTTTTTTGCTCTAATTTCCGATTTTTAAATTCTTTATATTAACTTCACCTATCTGCATGCATTAGGGTGGGTAAAAAAAAATTGCTGATGTCACCACCTAACAATTAAGTTCAGAGTGTTTAATGACTCCACGAAAATCCACTAAAAAACGGCATTTAAACTTCTACAACTCAATCAACTTCAAAACTACAAATAAAAACAATATGTGCAATGCAAGGACTCATAAAGGTCTACGTACCCATAATAAATTTTCCAAATATCTGCAATATCTTAAAAGTTACACCCAAAAAACCTGATAATTAGAGGTGTTTTTAAAGCAAAATAGCTCACAACTTGCAGAACCCAGAATAGCAATATTTTGCAAATAGTCATTAAACAGTCTGAACTTCATTTTTAGGTGGTGACCTAAAAGTGATTTTTTTGTATGGGATTTTACCCACCCTAGTATGCATGCATTCCGAAAAAAACTTTGGATTGATTTTTAACCCCTTTTCGGTGATCCAATCGAGCTGAAACTTCGTAGCGAACTAACCGCGACGACTAAAATGAACTGTCACAATATGGTTGGGATTGGATAAAGGGGCACGGTCATATATACAAAATTTGTTGTCAAAAACTATGTTTTTTACGGTTTGGTTTTTTCACAATTATTTGGGTTTTTTTCCCTAATTTCGGATTTTTTCATAATTAGTTTCTTTGACCCCAAATTCTTAATTCATTTTAAACGGACGAAAGATTATAAAAATCTCAATAGCTTGAGATTGCTTTTGGAAGTCTGAGGTTCACTCACGTATACGTAAGACTAACACGTAACCAGTCTGCGAGCTACTCATTTTACTTCAATGTCTGGATCGTTCGTGAGTTTTCACGTGATTCAAATTCGTCCGAAAAAGAATACAATGTGTGTGGCCGGCCTAATTGTTTTTTGAAGTATTTACGATAAATTTGTTTATCTTTCAATTGCCTATAAAAGTTTGAAAATTGCAATAAGTTTTACACCGGTTCCGATCGGTATTTTCAGATGCTGTTTCATTGCGATGCATGAACTCCAACAAATAGTCTCCCCATTTTACTTTTTATGTCTCAGTTTTTGTGATGTATCTAAACCAAAAATATTATTTTTTAAATGATGAAGTCTCATCAATGTGAAAGACGTAGTTTCCACCTGAAATGTGAATTTAATTTCATTGTGGGCGTTGAAAACGGGAAAGATTAAAGAATAAGGTAGGTCATCGCTAACCCATTCGTGAAAAACTGCGGTATCAACGATATTAAACTGCGCTATTTTGCCATAAATTCATTTTTCAGCCTATAATTTGTTGTACTTTGGAGTACACTCTGAGTTCATTCGTGTAACATTTTCTTACTTTTGCGACCGTTTTGTGAATTTTTGCATACTTTTGCACTTTTGTTTTACACTTTCTGGTAATTTTGTGTGCACTCTTTGTATTTTTTGTGTACACAGTTTTTGCATTTGTTTGAACTTTTTGTAATTTTGTGTACCTTTTTTACTTTTGTGTACACTCTATATATCCTTGTTTAAACTTCAGTATTTTTATAGACTTTTTGTAGTTTTGTTTACACTTTTCGTACCCACATATACACATGTACACTTTGTGAACTTTGCGTACTTTTATGTAGACTTTTTGTGTGGCTGTCGGTAGTGTAATTGTATGTGTGCACGGCTCTTGTACAGACGAACGTGGGTTCGATCCCTGATCTGGCCACCTTACATTTGATTCCACAACGGTCACCTCGCTTAGTGACGGCTAAACTATCGCATATTTAGCTATGACAAAACTTTCATAATACCGTTCGGAACCGGTGTAAAACTGTAGGCCACAATCAGCACGTGTATATGTGGAAACCGCAAAGATCATAGGCTATGAGAAGCTCTCCCCAATCACTTAATGGGATGTAATGGGAAACCATTTTCCTACTTTTTTGTAAGACTTCTTTACTTTTCTGTGCACTCGTTGTACTTTTGTGTTCCCTGTTGGCATTTTTGTGTTTACTTTTAGAACTTTTATATGAACTTGCTGTACTTTGCATACAGCTTTTTTTACTTTTCTTTTCACTTTTATTTACATTTCGAAGGTTGATTACTGTTTTGTTGTATACGGCAGATATATTTTTTTCGAATTGGTATTGTGTCTATAGGTTTTTGTGCGTTCTCATTCCGAATCTGTAGTAAGATTTTTGATATATTTTACCATTACTGTGATATTTACTCTAATTTGTTTATATATCCCTAAAAATTGTTGTTGGTAATAGTGGAATAGTTGTGAATATTAGTATCTCCGCTGCAAACAATTGACGTTTACGACAAAACAATAATAAGACGACGATTTATATACACTTTTCTACTTTAATGTAGTGCGACAACTTTACCCCACGTCATCATAGAAATGTTTGCTGATGCAGACATTATCAACTCCTACTTTCGCTTTTGTTTTCTAAAAATTTCAGCTGATGACGTAAAAATTAACATCCGTTAGGCATTTCAAACATTGTTTCGATCAATTGCACGTGGCAACTTTTAATTTGATTTTGTCGTCTTTGAACGTATCACATGAGGCAAAGACATCAAGTATGAAAGGAATTCAATATGATAATCGAGTTAATTTTATTGTTCACAACAGATTTGCAAAAATCAAATTATATTATTGTAGACATCTATGATGATGCACGTGTTTCCAAAATGCGATTTGTAACAAACAAATGCGAAAGTAAAAAAAATTTTTGATATTTCTGTAATGTAATTACCTAATAACAATACAAAGAAAACAAGAAAGGAATTTAATTTATTTCTCTTTTAGTTTCGAAAGGAAATTGTTAGCAAATTATGAAATTACAACAATATTGAATCAATACAACGTCTGTTGCTTGCTATGTAAGTAGTTATGGAGCAACATTTGATTCTATTACTATATGTTTCCTAATGGCTGTTGTACTCTTGTAATCTCTTACGGTCATATGCCAAGGTGACTATTTGCTGGTTACGACCATGGTGTTATAGACGGAATCTTGCTAGGCATTCAGGCATGCAATTTAATTTCATGGTTATTGGTGGGTGACGTCCGCAAGTGTGTTGACTTTCGCAAAAGCGCAATGATATCTGTTAACACATTTGGTATGGGTCTGTGGATATAGGAGTTGCTAAACGATGTACTTTTATATTATGTCAACAAAGGACACAAAAAGTTTAATATAATAAATATCACTGAGTTTAGACTAAAAGGTGATACGGCAAATGCAGTAGTCACTACGATATTCGAATTATAATGAACCATAATCAGTTGGGAAATTGTGGAAATTGACTTACAACACTTCAAATTGAAATACAAATAATGATTAATTGCTATTTTTAAATCCATTCATAATTCTTATGACAAATATTAGATTGCAATAATACAGCAATTAAACTTCGAAAATATAAATTGAAATTTGAAATTGATTAAGGATAATAACAAGTTAATAAAATAAATGCATAAGAAAATCATCATACTACATAATAATTTGCTAGCCTCACTGCGGTGAAGGTTAATGCGTTGCCAACTACATAAAAACGTTATAAAATGTTTTAAATTATTGTACAGTTTTAGGCGAACAATTTATATCTCCGCACCAACACTCTTTCATTGTTCTCTTGCTCGCTCATTTTTTAACACGTCATTATTCTCTTTCTGTGATAGTGCTCCAAGAGCAAACGAATACCAATTTTAACGGTTACCCGAAATACCGTCGTAGAAACAATGGAGCTACGGCAACTGTTAATGGCAGGACCATTGCTAATTCCTGGGTGGTGTCATATTCTCCGTATCTGAGCCTAAAATTCAACTGCCATATAAACGTCGAAAGCTGTGCATCAATCAAAAGCGTCAAATACCTTTTTAAGTATGTCTACAAATACGCTAATATTGCAATCGTGGAAGAAAATGTTCTTAATCATGACGAGATCAAAACATTCATGGACTCTCGATATATCAGCGCACCAGAGGCTGCTTGGAGGTTGTTTGGCTTTCATATGCATGAGCAGTCACATACAATTAGTCGACAAGCAATGTATATTTTACGGACGCTAATTTGGCTATAACCGCGGCAAATGCTGCAATTAAAGACACAATGGTAACCGCTTGGTTTAGGTTAAATGAAGAAGATGATGCAGCAAAAGAAATTCTGTACGGTGATCTGCCTCAACATTATGTTTTCGATGCAAATGTTTTCGAAGAAAACAATAGGCCGAATGTATTCCGTAATCTTGGCGTCTGATCCAGAAAGATTTTGCTTACACCTTTTATTGCTTCACGTTACCGGAGCCACTTCGTTTACTGACTTGAGAAGTGGCATACTCAACTTTCAAGGAAACTACGCAGCGACGAGGACTACCAAATGATGATGCCACATGGTACGCAACACTCCAAGAAGCAGCGGATCAAAAAATGCCTCGCCAATTAGGGGAATTATTTGGATATCTGTGTATTTTCGCATTTCCATCGAATGCGGCGGAACTTTTTCAGAAATATAAGGAACAGTTGTGCGAAAACAGAAACATTCACCAAGCTCATGACAATTTTTGTGTAAATTGTGACAATTTTGTACTACAAGATATTCAGAGCATTCTAAATTCATATGGTAAAAGATATCACGACTTTGGACTTCGTACGCCTTCAAGTGATATGCTGCAGATGTCTGCTCCTTATTACGATGTGATTGTCGAACGAAATAAAGGCACTGCTATGAGGAATGCACTCAACACTGAGCAAGTATCTGTCTTCGATTCCATAATGACTGCTGTTGGAAATGACAGTCTTCCGCAAAGAACATGTTTCTAAGATGGCCCAGGTGTAAGTGGTAAGACCTATTTATACACAACAATGCTCTACCCGTTGCGTCAACTGGCATTGCGGTCAATTTATTAGATGGTGGAAGGACATACCATTCCCAGTTCAACTTGCCCATTCCAATAGGGGACACGTCCACCTCATCAATGCGAATGACGCATTCCAGAAATTATAAGGGAGGCCAAAATTATAATTTGGGACGAAGCTACTATGGCTCCGAGCACCTTTCTCAAAGCTATTAATCGATTGCTACAAGAGATTATGCAGAATACAAAAACGTTCGGTGATAAAGTCCTGTTACTTGGCGGAGGCTTTAGACAAATTCTTCCTGTTGCTCCTCATGGAACGCGAGCAGCCATTGTTGAGGCCAGCATCAAGATCGGTGATCTTTGGGAGAATTTTGAAGTTCTTCGCCTAAAAAACAACATTCGTTCCGTTGACACAAACTTTAGCGACTGGCCAATACAACTTGGCAATGGAGAACTGACAAATAACCACGGACTTTCTGATGACACCATTGCCATCCCAGATGATCTCATTTGCAAGGACGACATAATCAAAGAAATATTTGATAATCATCTTACCATTGAAAATGTTGCCCAATATTCAAAAATGGTCATTTTATGCCCTAAGAACACTGATGCTGAAGAAATTAACAATAAAGTATTGGGTTTATTTAATGGCAATACCGTTGCATACCTCAGTTCCGATTCTATAGACGACTCAAGTGATGAGGACAAACAACATTAGCCTATAGAATTCTTGAACGAGTGTACGCCACCAGGTATGCCGGTGCATAAAATGTCACTACAAATTTGGGGCGATAATTATGTTAATTCGGAACCTGAACACAAAACGAGGACTATGCAACGGGACTAGGCTGATAATTACCGATTTGAAGCCAAATCTAATAATTGCATTAGTTTTGGCAGGCAGTGCAAAAAATCAGGTCATCTTCATCCCACGAGTGGATTTAGCTCCAAAAAAACCCGGATCTTCCCTTCGTTTTGCGCCGACGGCAATCCCCAATCAAATTGTCTTTTGCAATGACTATCAACAAGTCGCAAGGCCGAACGCTGGATAAGGTCGGTATTTACTTGCCGGAGCCAGTCTTTAGCCACGGGCAATTGTATACAGCTTTCTCGAGAGCCAGGGGAGCTGCGGATATCAAAGTTAAAATACTGGACGTACCCTTCCAAGGAAAGTTAGTGGCCGGATGTGAAACCACATTCACAAAAAATGTTGTGTTCAAAGAAATATTTTCAAAGTAAATATGCAAACAATTTTCAATGATATAAGAAGTTATGATGCCATTTTACACAATTTAGTGCTCAAAGATTACTAGCTTTTAGAAACGAAATACTGGACAGAAGATTTTATGGTCAGGACGTTAAATACCACTGAAGACATGTTTTTTTTCAAGATCTTCGACCGTTGTTTGACGGGCTTTTCAACTAGTTTTAAATAAGTAAATAATTAATTATACGCAAATGGGTGATTGTTCGGAAATTGTCATTTTCTCGTCCTTTGAATTTTCCCACAATAAAATGGTCGAATGGTGACTAAATTGCGACATGTTCCCGAAGCTACGATGGTACTCTATTATTTCCATGAAACACATTCCATTCTGAACCGTGTAACTCGGTTTTAGGGAGAAAAAACTGTTCAAATTGTCACAACCATGGCCTGTCCTCCGTATCGAATTCAGGACTTCAGCAGTAATATCCGTCAAGGACGTGGCTTGAAAGAAGTTACCTGCATATATGTTCTAAGGGACATTTAGATTTACAATTCTACGCAAAAAAATTGAAGGAATATGCACACCATGGTTATTGAACGGTCCACGAAGTCTGTCCAACACATTTGTCAGAATTTTGTACAATTTGAATTCGACTGTGGTGGCGCCATCACCGGGGTTTCAATATGACCCACTTGCTGGCATTTTGGAGTGGAGGGAGTAGTGGCAGTATTTACACCGGCAGAAGTCAACACACGCACATGTATAGGAAGGGGAATTCAATTCGAAAAATTGAAAAGCTAAGTCACAAAATAATACGTCACAACCGTTCTCTTATGATTCACATATGCCGTACGATATTTAGGCTTGATTCCCGGTTATGAAAGTAATATTTCATTGCCTGAATTTCATTGTCTTTGGAACTTGTCGAATTCCAAACCGGTCTGGAGCACGGTTAGGTTAAACACTGAAAGTCACAACCGTGGCTGTCACAACCGTGTCATATAGTTTCCAATACTAACTAAAATTGATAAATAATGGTTTCTTGACACTGAATGATTAATGTGGAGTAGGCTGTTGCAAAGACCTGACAACACAGTAGGCATTTCCGAAGACCTGGCAACCCAGTAGGCTTTTGCGAAGACCTGGCAAAACGAGAGTGAAGTACTTGACATGGCAATCGTCAGTCGTGTGTAGGTCGTGAAAGGTATTAGTCTATTGGCGAAGTTAACTAAATAAATTAGTTGAAACATTAAAATAGTGCGTTTTATTCAATTGATATATATTAGCGGTCATTACAAGTAAGTTTCGTTCAGGCAGTCACTACCGTGGCATCGGAATACCATCAATGCTCCATAACTTCGATTGCTTTGGTGTTGTAGTATAGTGATCTTCAGATCAAACTTTTGGACCATGATAACATTCAGAAACGTAAAAAAAAATGGTACTGCAGACATATCGAGGTTTGGAAAAATTGCTATCTGAAAAATAACAATTTCCGAACAATCACCCAAATACTTTTTTGGTGAAATGATTTTTGAATTTTCTGTTTTCAGATTTGTTGAAGAAATTGAGCAACAGAATATATACAGCTCCCTGAATCTATGGCTTGCCGAAATTTCCTTTAAGACCTATTTGACCATCCATAAAAATTAAATAAAAATTAATAGTACCTAAATTATTTCGAGTTCCGCTGAATTTTAAGTGTCACCATTATATTGGCGACAAACATTGTGTCCAACACTCTTTGTAGCGAGTCCTTTAAGAAAATCCCCAGCACCACACTACTTCTGACAATATTGTTAGGTATACCCTGGTAATTCTATCAGATCATCGTCGGATGGTAAATAAAGTTAGAATGCGATTGGTTGAGCAACCTTGATGCATATTAGGTAATTAGGCTACATAAATACCCAACATAGTTGCTGATTCACAACTTATTTGCGTGCCTAGAGGTAGTTGGCAGCCCCAGCTCTAGGATCGGATGTGGTGGTCTTTTAAAACACACGTCTAAATTTTCAATCATTATAGAAACGTCAACAAATTAAACTTTATAAATGCCGAAAAAAGTGGTACCAGTTTTTAAATTTTTAAGAAAATTAAAATTTGAAAAGTGAAACAACGTTGAATTTTGGAAGAAAAAATCCAATGAGTTTTCGAACTCACGGGTGATGTGTTGTGTTGGTAAATGTTACATTGGAAAATAAAAAACAGCGTTCAATCATATGAAGACGTTACATTTAAATAATATTAATACTTATTTAAAGACCAGTGCAAGCATATGTGTTATTATATTCTTGCTTAATACTTTTTGATTTATTCCCACAAAAAAAAAACAAAGAGAATGCAAACAACTGACACATGCACATTAGAGTTCGGAATTTTAGTTCATTCAAGTGAGCGTTTTTGTTAGTTCAGCTCATCAGAATCAACTAGTTCATTCATTTAGTTCACTAGTTTATTGTAGCATTTCAGCTTAACAGTTCATATGACCTGTGAACTAAAGAGCTCATTGCAGTTCAACTTGTAGTTTTAGTGAAATCGGAGCGAATAGTCGCAAAAAGTATTTGATCTTTGAAGGTTTCTAATGGGTTTTGGGTATTGTGATATTTGTATATACTAAATCTCCCTATTGAAGGTCGACTTAACGATTAGGTTATTCCGTTTGTGAAAAATTTCCATATCTTTTATATTGTGGAATAAAAGTGGTGATTAGCGCTGTAGTTATTGTGTTCCACAAAGATTGCAACATTAGGCACCTTTTTGCAAA
The DNA here is from genome assembly GCA_963931995.1 of Phaonia tiefii. Lineage (NCBI taxonomy): Eukaryota > Metazoa > Arthropoda > Insecta > Diptera > Muscidae > Phaonia > Phaonia tiefii. The sequence continues at coordinate 321,169,504 of OZ008368.1, read as the reverse complement.
TTGAGTGAGACAAAGAGAGCATGAACTAAAAAATGGGGAAGAGAACTGCACAGCTGAAATACAAAAAACTGCTGAAACAAGTGAACTACTGAAACAAAACAGCTCAACAGTGTGAACTACTTTATCTAGTTCACAAGAGTGAATCGTTCAATTGAACTAGATAAATCGCGAACTACATAACTCTAAGGTACATACATACATTATTATGTTTGTACATACGCTACACAAGGTCACACAATTTTCGTTGCTCTCTTAATATCTCCTTTGTATATAGGTATAATTAAGTCATAATTCTCTTTGTTCTGAGAGTGCTCCGCACCACAAGACAACTAGTCGCTGCCGCTACATCAGTGTGTGTTTTTTCGAAGTCTAACAAACTGTGTTCCGCAGTCGGACAAATCTGTGTTCTATATATGGATGGGTCACCCTTATCATTTAGGGGTATTAAAAATAGATGTCGGCCGATTCTGACACCGACCCGATATGCACACAAACTTTCATACAATTCGGTCCAGCCGTTATGGAGGAGGTGAATTCGGAAAAACTGTTTTTGGATATATTCACTTTGTGAGTTAAGTCCCTACCCGCGCCTATAGACGTTAAATGTTAATAGTTAGGTATGTACGATCGATACTAATTCGCCTATGTAAATTGATTGACGGTTAACCGATGGTATCAATATAGGCGCAGTAGTTAGGAGTTAAGTGAAATTGTTACGGAGTTCGAAACTAATCATGTGATTGAGTGTTCTTAACTAAATGGTCTATTATTTCAAACAAAATCTAACCATTTTTCAATCAGAAAGTCTTCCTGACCTTTTAAGCTTGTAGTATGAATTTCTAATACATTAACCCTAGGATGTTCAACTGGGCTTTTCCAGGCCCATTTTAAACTTGAAGGGCCCCTAAATTTTTTCCGTATGTCTGCGCGCGGAAGTATTTCATGCCAACTACCGCTAGTGGGTTCTGAACATAATGAATCCAGTAAAATATTATTTTCATGGATTTCATTGAAGAAACCTGATCTGTATATGTAAAAAGTGGTAAGTGTACCTACTGGACCTTCTGAGACCCGTCTGTTAAATATATGTAAGCTGCCAACCAATAAATATTTCAACACGATTAGTCACGTTCGGTAATTGCAATATGTAGAGGTCGGTTCCAAATCTGGCCGACGTGACATATAGCTGGTGCCAGTAGTTAAAAAAAATATTTTGGTGAAAAGTAGGTATAAAAACATATTTTAAGTTTCAAGCTGACACGTTATTTAGTATTTGTATTAGAGCCATCAAAAGTTATCGATCTCAGTGCATTTGTAGACATGAATAAAAAATGGTCACCGTTATGAAATTCAATATTTTTCAATTTGAAACGTCTCAGTCCAAGCAATAGTAAAGCCGAGCTAGATTCTACTCTGGGAGAGTCTGCTCCTTCATGTACGACTGTAAAATATTGGGTAGCAGATATTAAACGAGGTTAAGAAAATCCACAAAATGGTATTAGATGATCGTCGGTTGAAGGTGCGTTTGCTAGCTGAAATGTCAGGCTCTGCACAAGATGGGTGCCGCGCTTGCTTTCAATAGAGCAAAAACAGCGCCGCGAAGATGTTTCAGTAGAGTGTTTGTCGATGTTTTACCGCAATATAGCCGAATTTGGACGCAGAATACGTCTTACCTTACGGTATAGGGAGTCATGCCAGATTGTTATTGTTGTAATCTTTATTTCATTGATTATGAGGAAACGGCGAGATATCTTTTTTTAAAAATTTTTTTGTAGGTAAATGAAGATGTTATCTTTCGTTTGATATACATTTCATATTGGTTGAGATCTTCCTAATATTTAAATTTCTCAAATGAAAATTGTTTAAACACATACACTCAAACATATGTGTGGTGTTTGGTTGAGTGTTTGAGTTTGTAGCGTGAACACAAACTATGCTGCTGTTTCAGTGTGGACACAAACCTTCGGCTGTTGTTTTGATTGATGAAATATTGAAATTTCGTATATTTACTTATGTATTTAAGTGAAACAAAATGTTAAATGTGAATTTGAATTTAACATGGATATATAATTATAAAAAATATATGAAAATATACATTTTTATGTTTAATGAAAGTGCTGCCAAGTAAGCAAAATAACAATGCTGCGTGATGCTGTTTGACAGCAACTGACAGTTGACGTTTAGTAAATTAAAATAAAAATATTCTATTGGACTTTTGGATTTCGAATATAATCCAATACATTTAATTTGGATTATATTCGAAACGATGCTCCCACAACTATTGATAACACAACCATTGACTTAGTTTTTGCGAGAAATTTGAATGTTAATTTTAAAAAAACATATTTATCCTATTTTTCCTATCATATTATCAAAAGTAACTTTCAAATAATCAAATTGATTTGCGTCTGTTATTTATCATTTATCCTTTTAATTTATAAACATATTTATCCTATTTTTCCTACCATAAGCGGATAATAATACGCTAAAATTAAGCAATTCGAACATTAATTCATTAACTTTGGCCATCGCAATAGTTTTGATGAAGCAACACTTTCTTTTTCGCCAAATGCGGCTTTGGTATTCCACAATTTCAGTACTTAAACGCTGCAATAAATTAGCGTAATATCAGCACCCTATTCGCCAGATTTAGTTACCTCGGACTATTTTCTATTTCCAAACTTGAAAAAATGGCTCGGCGGTAAAAGACTTTCCAACAATGAAGACGTGGAGTCTGCGGTTGGTGGATATTTTAAGGAGTTTGACAGTTCTAACTATAAACAAGATAGCGAAGCTTTTGAATATCGCTGAAAAAGTGAATTTAGCTAAAAGGAGATTATGTTGAAAAGTGAAGAATATTTTTCCCAAATTTTTGTATCTTCTTTTCTAGGTCGGCTGGTTTTGAAACCGCCCTCTATATGTGTGTTTGAGTAAAGTTCTTGTGTGCACGTGGTCAATTGAGATTTTAGTACACGGGATAAGTTTTCTACACTAAACCACAGTGGGGAGAATTTGGTAAGGAGAGCTAGTCACGTCTTATGGGCTTCGCCGGGCCCAGTAGAGCCACTTACAGCCTCCCAGGTAGCCAGACATCTAGGGTTAACCAAAAACTACCAAATTCGTCATAATTTCAAATTTCGAACAAAAATTTTATAGTTTTGAGTTTAGTTGTTTTAGATCCAAGTTATTGTTAAGGTTGTAGTTTCGTTAAAGCTAAGAGTTTATGTTTTCTCCGGTTGATGGAAAATATGCCGCTGGTGTGATTCCAACTCGCATTCGCTGGACGATAGTGTCGACGTTTGTGAAGCGTCACATTTAGCAGCATCTAGCCCGTTAAGCCACTGCAGTGTGTATTCACAAATGTCACCAACCGAAGTCTTTTATCGTGTTGAGTGATTTTTGCCACTACTTGCCAGTTGCTTTGCTACTTACACGAAAAAGAATTTGCAATTGAATGATATGAAAAATAACTTTGAATACTCACCTATCATTAGTTTTTAACCGAATTCAAAAATGATTACGAGATCAAAAGATGACCGGTTCTGAAACACTGTGCGGCTAAGCTATATAGCAATTAAATAAAATAAATGGTTTCCCATTACATCCCATGAAGGAATTATGGAGAGCTTCTCGCATTTTGAGAAGCTTTTTCATGGCTAAGTACTCGATAGTGTCGCCGTCACTAAGCGAGGTGGCCGTCGTCGAAAGAAATTTTAAGGTGATCAGAGCAGGAATCGATCCCAGGATCTCCTGTACAAGAGGCGCGTACACTAACCATTGCACCACCAACGGCCACTATATAGCAATTATTCAGTAAAAAGATTGCCACATCACAAACCATTCGTATTCGATGATGTGAAGGTTCTTAAAAAAAATATAAAGTCCATTTAACACTGATTGTGACAAGTTCTTCTTAATGGAATGGGAATGTAAGTTGGTCACAAAACGTTGACTGTCCGTGGACGACTTTAATCATAACTGGTCTTTAATTACAAATATAATCTTTACACAGATTTTAAAATACAAACTTGAGAAATTGGTTTTTAAATATTTTATGAATAGTTCTCCCATTATATTTTGCTAAGTTGCAGTTTTTGATCCCATTTTGCCCATTTTTTTACCTTTTTGCTTACTAATTAATTTTGCTGTATTTAAATTTATTAATACAAAATAAAGGGATTTGCAAACAATATTCTATATCCTTTTGATAAAATATGCAATCTTCAGGTGTTACCAACGGTTCCTTTCTAAACCTACAATCTGTGATATTTATGCAAACACATGTTCGCCTAGTGCTCCTTTGGAAGAACTGCCAGACAAAAAACCCCGAAATAACTCCTGGCACATGTATAAAATTAATTTTACAACAGTTGCGGATTTTGCCTGCAAGGATTTTTCATTACCATGCAAAGTGGAACTAAAGGGAATTTACGTTAAAACAACAAATGAAATAAAAATAATCAAATTCGCTTTCATAATAAATGCAAAGGAATTTTCATAATAAACCCAACCCAAAATACGCATTCATCCGCCAAATAAAAAATCATATGAAAAGCGGAACCAAAGTGTTGAAGGACAATTTTTGTAGAACAAAGAAGGCAAGCAAATCCTGCAAATGTCCCTGCTGGCTGCTGCTTCTTGTAGGAATACTGATTGTTATGATTACCGCAAAATAATCGTTTAAATGTCTATAAATACAAATACAAAATTCCGTCATAATCATTATTTTGATGTCTATCACTGCTACACGTTACAGCCATTGCGGCTTGTCGTATTTCCTTTTATTTCCGCTTGGTGTTTTACTTGAGAGCTGGTTTCGTTGTTTGTCTGTTTTCTTTTTATATCCGTTTATCACCCCATTTGTTTGCAGTAATACATGTGCACATGGTAGTGTGCGAGTATAAACGCGTAGGATGCTCAAAAAATTGTATCTGCTTTTATTCAAAGGGCAAACTGTCAGGCGTAATGAGTGAGTTAGCGCAAGTGGTGATATGGTGATACTTATCGTCCTGTTGTGTATATAACAATGAAGAATTCAGACGTCGTGTAACACTTAAAACGTCGATGAAATTTAACTTATTTCTTCGACGAGATATGAACTCTACTTGTGATAGTAGTATAGATAGTATTATCAGACCAAACTGCAATGTTCGTTATGAGTCAACGACTTATTTAAGAGCCATTAAAAACTCGTTTATAAAAAATTTTAAAATTTATATAAATTAAATAAAGGGCGTGCCAATAAATGTCCACGATTTAGTTTAAGAACGAATCGCATATTTTTGACGTAGTATTGCTATTTTTATTGCATTGCAATGTGGACTTGTTTCCGATTAACTACGCAAGAATAGTATCTGGCAAATACACCCGCGGCTCTAATCACATACCTTTGCCTCCCGAAATTTGAGGTTGTTGTGATCGATGTCGAATTGATGCAGACGGTTTTTAGGCGACGTTCTCGTTAACAGCAGCAATGTCTTCCAGAGACCAGCCGGTACGTTGACTCACAGGAGACTTACCCAGTTTCTTTAAATTTTTTGATCACTCTTCGAATTGTTGACACGCTAGTTAGACTTCCCCTACCGAAAATTCCATGAAGTTTGCTTGCGGTTTTACTGAAATTTTTAACAAGTTTTCACAATGATAACGCGTTTCAATGATAAGCGCTCCATTTTTAATAATCGGAACAATCGTCGACGACAACTGTCAAATTTCCGAGCTACCACTTCATAACATTTTCTAAATCTTGGAATTATTTTCGACTCCTATAGGTGTATGGTTCAATTCTAAAGTCTTTCTTCTTGTAAGCTTATCGATGAGGGTTTTTCCGCCGCAATCTCAAAAACTATGCTGATAACTGCTATGATTTCGACATATTTTTTGGATAGGTCTGGTTTCTTCCATGGCCACACTTAATTGGGATTATAATTATACTGAGTGATTCAATTGTAATGCACATCTTTGACAGCAGTTACTTGTGATACGTTAAGGTCTTTTTTATTTTTCTCATCTAGTAAGTACTCGTAATGGCCGTCGGAGTGCAATGGTTAGTGTGCGCGGCTCTTGTACATGAGAACGTGGGCTCGCACCCTGCTCGGACCACCTTAAATTTTCTTCGACGACGATAACATCGCATAATTATGGCGACTCTATCGAATACTTAGCCATGAAAAAGCTTCTCAAAATACCGTTCGGAACCGGGGGAAAACTGTAGGTCCCAATCAGTGAGTGTAAAACTCAAACATCTCACTGATTGTGAGAAGTTTTCCACAATCGCTTCATGGGATGTTATGGGACACCATGTTTTTTTGTAAATACTCGTACTACAAGCTTTAGCAATCTTAGTCATGGCGGAATATTCAGTTGAACAACAGGTACAAGGGATACAAACGTTTTAAGAAATGGTACTTCTGCAAGAAGTGTATTTTGGGAATTGTGTGATTTTTACAGTCACCTTAGTGGCCGTCGGTGGTGCTGTGGTTAGTGTGCACGCCTCTTGTACATATGATCCTGGGTTTGATCCCATCAGTTTCTTTCGGCGGCGGTCACCTCGCATAGTAACGGCGACGCTACCGAGTATTTAGCCATGAAAAAGCTTCTCAAAATACCATTCGAAACCGGTGGAAAACTGTAGGTCCTACTCAATGAGTATAAAAACTAGAAAGGGCACAGCTCACTGGTTGTGAGAAGCTCTCCCCAATTCCTTCATGGAATATAGTGGAAAGCTCTCCCCAATTCCTTCATGGAATATAGTGGAAAACCATTTATTTGTTATAGTCGGCCACCTGAATCAGCAATCAGCCATTTGGTACAGCTGTGACGATGAAAATATTACTGCAGTGAAACAAAGTGCGGACCAGGCAGCGAGAACCTCAAGTCGTCGACGTGCACACCAAATTGACCTTTCCTACAACACCGTTAGCGGATAAATGCCTATTTTGGCACACCTACAAAGCACAGTTAATACGGGAACTGAAACCAAGAGACAAATTGTCCCTGCAAAATCGTGGAGGGACCATGTATATATTCGTATACTTTCGTGCAAGCATTGTTTCCATGAATGCCAGATCTGCTGCTTTTTGTGATCCTTTGCTGGTCTGACACGTTTTTTCCCGCAGATTTCAACAAACAAAGCCAAATTTGCGACGCAATAACATATTAATAATAGGGTCTTTAACATGTAATCATGAAAAGCAAACACAATGTGTTTTTGGACACAAGTATACTATATTTGCTACAAGCTACAAACACGTTATATTTGCATGCAAACAACAAAAAAAGACAGTTGAAGTTGATTTGTAAAGAAAACTCATCTGCAAACTATATTCAAGTATATTATTCAAGTAACCCACACCGAGTCACTGTCGGACCTTACTTCTTTGAAAATAGCACCTGTAACGATTGTTGGTAGCGTTTGTTATGGTCTGGATTGATTTTAACAAAACATTTAGACAGACAGACGGACATGGTTCAATCGTCTTAAAAAGTCCGAAAACGAATTTCGTCTAAAGATACTAAGGGTCTAACATGGCTCCTTTAATGTGTTACATTTTTTCGTATAAAATTTTATATAAACCCATTAGTGAAACGCTTATTTGTATGGGGAATTTGCAGCAAAGAAACTATTTTGCTCGCACCCCCCATTTTGGTTCATTTACTCCAAAAACTGGTCTGTGCACAATTATTCCCCGATCGAATAAAAATCTCGCAAGCATCACCCATAGACATTTTTTTTTCAAACAAGGTAATAAAATTATTCTTGGTTGTGCACCCTCGTTTTTTTTATATAAAATAATATCTAACTATAGGGAGATTATGCTTGTAAAATTTGATGGAGGTTGGCGATCATTATTTGTCTATCCGTATTCATTAGCGTATTGAGTCCAAATAGAGAAAAATTTAAAACAATATATTTCTGTTTTTGTTTCCATGAATTTAAAACAGTATTTTTTGTTTTTGGTATAAAGTTGTAGTTGTATAAAGTTGGATTCATATAAATTTTTGGAAATGGTATGGCTGTATTGAAAATATTTTGAAGCTTAAAATAAGGTATAATACGTTACCTTAGTACACTGCCAAAATAATTCGATTTGGAGTAAGTTATTCAAAATTGTAGAAAAATATTGTTTCCCAGTCTTTTGGAACAAAATTTAAAATTTTTCATATGTTATATTGTTTAAGTCTAATAAAAGGTATTATTAGGTAAGGTAAACATATGTCCTTAATATACTGTGTTACCTTCCGAACTTGCCACAACTATTTCATTCATCCACCAACATTAATAAGTTAGCGTCGCAATTTCCATCGGCCAAACTTCAATATCTCTTTATCCAGAAAACACTTTTAAGTTCTGTAACCACCCGGTTGTAGTCAAGGAGTCAAAGAATATTGGATATCAGCACTCAAAATCGCGCAGTGGGATATATTTCAGAAAAATTTTCAACAAATATTTTTCTAAAATTTTTAATATCGTACCCCAAAGTCGGATTATTTTAGCAATGTACTAAGGAAACATATTATACCTTATTTTAAACTCCAAAATGTTTTCAATACAGCGATACCATTTCCAAAAATTGAAATAAATCTTTACAAAATACATACATCTTTATACCAAAAACAAAAAAATACTGTTTTAAATTTTTCTCCATTTGGATGGAATTGGCTAACGACTTCGGATAGACATATAATGATCTCCAACCTACGCCAAATTTTACTCTCATAATATTATTTTATATGAAAACTCGAGGGTACCTAACCGCGAATAATTGTATTATCTTATTTTAATAAATTGTCTAAGGGTGTTGCTTGCGCAATCTCTAGGCCGTTTGTGGCACGCCTTAGAGTCATCCGATTGGGGGGAAATTTTGCACACACCAGTTTTTTCAGAAAATGAACAAAACTGGGGTATGGGAGCTTAACTTTTCCAAAGTTGAAAACTAAGGTCCACACTAACCCCATGGGTGAGGGTATACAAAATAGAAGACCGAAATACATAAACAAATTATTCGCAGCGTTAGGACAAAACGGATGTAAGCTAGTGTTGTTAGCAACATTATTACTATATTTTGCCAATCAGAACAAGCACAGCTAAGAACACAATTTTAAAATAATATTAATATCCTCTTTTAAAGACTGTTAGCTCAAAACAAAGGTGCAAAATATTATTTATCTCTATATATCTGTTGTCTCCGACAACACAAATTTCAAAGAAATTCTAAGTCCAAAAAATAAAATTTTTTTTGTGATAGTTAATGTTAAAGACGACCACAAACTTTTCTCAACGCAACTTACAATTACGTTAAATGGCAATAAGATGCTGCCTTTTAACACAAAAAAAGAAATTTAATATAGAGTTCCAATTTTGAATAAATTTTCTTAACAAACATCAATTTATTGGAAACTAATGGCGTCGTATTTTGGAGGTTATATGTTTTATTATATTAGAAAATTTCTTTTAAAAAATTCAAGATTGTATCCAGCATTAACTTTTTTTAAGTTCGTTTATATTGGGGCACCGCACAACGTTATCAAACGAAGACTATATCAGCATTTTATTGCTGTGTTATTACCAAACAATATCAACAACAAAATCGCATAAATTAGCACTCCACCCTACTGTAAAGTCTTGCAAACTCACTTGTTGCTCATTTCGTTGCTTACTAATTTTTATGGCAACAACATTAAAACAACACACGTTTCACCTTACAAACTGAACTACCTTTATTTCCGCTCACTTGTAGCTATCAGGAATCAAACGGCACACAATTTCCTATTTGATGTTGATGTTTTCAATTCTGCATCCACTAAGTGTTCCATATAGAGTACAAGTAACATTGAAACATTTGGTAGTGGTGGTTCTTCTGCATTTTATTTTGGAATGATAAAGTTTTTTTCTGCATTTTGTTCTTGGTATTTGAAGAAAATATTTCAAAAGTTTTTAGATGAAAGCCCACAATGTTGGTGAGTAACTAAGCTCCAAGGTGTTTTTTTCGTTGATGATACTGACTATACCCCGCGATGCACTTGAATAGATATGAAGAGGGTTTCAGAGAGTGGGTTTTCATGTTTATTTTTTTAAAGGGTGTACGGAAGTGTTATATGATAGGCGTTTGGGCCTCTATTGCCTACACAAAATATGTACAATAGTTCGTTCTGTAACTAAATTTGGCAGCAAAAATCATTTAATTTTCTTTCGGGAATGTATTTTGAATGTATTTTTAGATATATGTTTTCAGTTCAAGCTAAGGTGCACATATATATGTTACATTTTCTTAGTTTGTTAGCTTTCGCAACAACTAAAAGCCCAATTTTCATTTAGAGGAATTGTTAAATATTTTAAATTTTTTTAATCTGGTATTTTTGTGTAAAAGTTTGTAATAAAGGCGAAATTTGAAAGACTTTAATGTTCAAGATTGTGGAAAAACTTATGCCTTTTTAAAATTAAATTTGTTATGAGAGGATATCTAAATTCTGCTCGTAAACTTTCGCTGCACCTGAAATTGAGTGGCGGTAAATCTTTGCGATACAGAAAAGTATATAAGGTGTACAAAAGAAAAACAGTAGACAAAAGCTTAACACAAAGGTATAAAAAGTGAACACGAAACTGAAAAATGTGAACGCAAAAGCAAAAAATGTGTATAAAAAATCACATGAAGTGACCCTCTCATGAAGGGACACTCGGTTGGAACGAAATTATGTACTAGTTAGTTCCAACACGCCTTAGGCGCCTGTTGAAAAGTACTGTAATTTAAATAGATCTTGAAGATAATATACTGTTTGTAATATAATAAACGTGACCGGCGGTGGTGCAATGGGTAGTGTGCGCGCCTCTTGTACAGGAGATCCTGGGTTCGATCCCTGCTCCAACCACCTTAAAAAATTTCTTTCGACGACGGTCACCTCGCTTAGTGACGGCGACACTATCGAGTATTTAGCCATGAAAAAGCTTCCCAAAATACCGTTCGGAATCGGTGTAAAACTGTAGGTCCCAATCAGTGAGTGAAAACTGGAAAGCGCATAGCTCAGTGATTGTGAGAAGTGCTCCCCGGTCCCTTCATGGGATGTAATGAGAAACCATTTATTTATTCTTTTAATATAATAAACTATTTTTAAGAAATTTTTATTTATTTAATGTATTTCTTTAAAAAAAAGTATATTTATATATATACGTGTGTATATATAAGGATGTGTATTATGTTTTTCCGGTAAGGTACTTTCTTTAATCAGAGGTACTTCTTTTATTGAAACCTATTTTTTTTAAGAAAAGCTGCCGTTTTTAATAAGAAGTGCTTTCTGTATGAAAAAGCCTAAGAGTGTTTAATTTTTTTTTTACAAAGAAGTACTTTTTTAAGGAACAGGTACTATTTAAAGAAGTAATTCTCTTTTTATGAAAACGTTATTTTTGTAAGAAAATTTACTTATTTTCAGAAAGGCTATTTATTTCAAGAAAAGAAAGAGGTAACGGGTCCGCCAAATAACTTTTTTTTTCGAAAATGCTATAAAAAAAAAACTACTGAATATTTTCTCAAATTTCTTTTTTTATTTGAAAGTACAATCCTTCCGGTTAATAATGGAAAATAATTTCATTCAAATGGGTGCCTCGGCTGGCCATGCAGTAGCCTACACGATCGGTCCAATTTTTAAGCACTTTATCGATTGTGTGCAACTGTATTTCACCAATGGCTTCACGAATATTGTCCTTTAAAGCGTCAATTGTCTCTGGCTTGTCGGCGTAGCACTTATCTTTGAGGGCACTCCACAAATAATAGTCCAACGGTGTCAGATCGCAGCTACGAGGTGGCCAAACGACATCAGCTCTGCGGCTGATAATGCGATCTTCAAAAACAGGGCACAAAACGTCGAGTGTAGCTTCGGCTGTGTGGCACGTAGCGCCGTCCTCTTGAAACCAAATACTGCCAATATCCTCCTCTTAAATTTTTGTGAACAAAAATTCGTTCAACATGGCCCGATAACGATCGCCATTGACTGTAACGGCCACTCCTTGCTCGTTTTCGAAGAAAAATGGCCCAATTATGCCTCTGAACCAAAATCCGCACCAAACAGTGACTCGTTTTGGGTACATCGGCTTTTCAATATATGCGTGCGGGTTTTCTGTGCCCCAAATGCGACAATTTTGCTTGTTTATATACCCGCCAAGATCAAAATGAGCTTCATCTGAAAAGATGATTTTTTTTTTGCAAAATCGGTAAAATTGGTCAAAATCGGCATCTGCAACATACGGCCCTGTTCTGCATACAGAATCATTTTGTATCAGCATTTTCTTTCAGAATAAAAAGTCTACAATTTTGATGTTCTTAAAACATGAAATATTTTTATCCTGAATTGCTTGTTTTTAAAATCACAAGGCATTTGCATTCTAATTCAAAGCGGATATTTTTGTTCTGAATTGTTTTACATAAACCCAAATATTCTGAAATGTTTTATGTTTGTCGCGATTCTATTTACAGAACAGGGCCGATTACCATGATTTTCAAAGTAATGTCGCAATATTTCCCAGCGTTGTTCAAGCGTCTTCACAACCATATTCGTTCAGCGGAAGGATAAAACTAATTATCTGTCAAATCAGACATGAGCTAAGTGTTACCATTCACAAAATAAGCACTAGTTAAAAAAAAACGTTAGATGGCGGACCCGATATTATTCTATTTTTAAGTACTTTTAAGGAAAGGAATTTTTGTAAGAAAAGTTATTTTTTGTAAGAGAAGGTTTTTTGTTTGAAGAAAATTTTTTTTTTTCGAAAGAACAGATAAAATTTTAAGAGTAGCTACATATCTCAAGAAAAGAAAGAAAAGGTAGTTTTTTAAGAAAAGGCAATTTGTTGTAAGATAATGTACTTTTTTAAGCAAAGGTACTTCTTTAAGATAAGGTATTTTTGATGTGTTAACACCTATACGCGCACCTCTAGGGCAGTAAACTATCAGTTTAATACATACGCAAGGGTTAGGTATGTAAGAGTAAATCATCGTTTGTTTGTTCGTTGCTTGGCAGTCGGTACTGAAAGTGATTATTGGGCGATTTTCATATAATTTTCCCACGCGATTTTCTCCGGAAATTCATAGCCGATTTTATTAATTTTTGGATTAAAAAGCTAGTGCGGGTTTCGACGAAGAGTTTATTCCAAAAATTAAGGCGATCCGATATCGGCGAGCCGAGATTAAAGTGTTTTAATTTGGAGTAATATTAAAAAAGTATTTTATGTTGATCTTCGGTTATATCGTACGAATATAACAATGTATGTATGTATGTACAAGTGTATGTTGCTTTGTATTCTTTGACTTTTGTGGGAATAAAACAAAAAGTATTGAGCAAGAAAATAATGACACATGTGCTTGCACTGGGTCTTTAAATAATTTTAAGTATTAATATTATTTAACTATAACTTCATCATATGATTGAACGCTGTTTTTTATTTTCCAATGTAACATTTACGAATGTGTTCATAGAAATCGAACAGCTACCGTGTAGCAAAAAGGTGTTAACACATCGCCCGTGAGTTCGAACACTCATTGGATTTTTTTTTAAGTAAATGTACTCTGCTTAAAAATATGAACGGGTATTTTGTCAAGTTAAGGTACTCTGTTTAAGAGTATTTACTTCTTTACTTTTACTTTACTTTTTGTAAGAAAACGAACTTTTTTAAGAAAATGTTATTTGTTAAACTTTTTTTCACTTTGGCTTTTCTAAATTTACTTTTTATTTGGTTCAAACTACAATATGTAGTGAACAGGCTCCACCTATAAAACTTCCCATGAAAAAAGAAATAGGCCCTATATGTTAGTCTAGACACAAACCAAACAAAAAGTACTTGTGTAAGAGTACTAGTTGTATTTCATTGATTTGCCAGTGTTGCACTTTAGCTTTTCTAAATTTTCTTTTTATTGGGTTCAAAACTACAATATGTAATACACAGGCTCCACCTAGAAAACTTCCCTTTAAACCAAACCAAACCAAAAGTACCCAATATAGTTGATAATAATGGGTTGTAATACACTAGTTAAAAAAAAGTTGTTTAAAATTGTTTCATTTAGCCCCCATACCGCAACGTGCGATAAGGAACTTCGTTCCAAAATTAAAAAACTTGTTTATAAAAGCAAAAAAACTATACTTAAATGTAGGAAACGTATACAGAAAGGTACTAATAGCGTACGCAAATTAAATAAACAGTGAAGAAGTTTATAAAAGGTACACGGAATTACAGTGATTCTATCCAGAGATCCAACATGCATATATAAAAGTCCCAATTTATAGAAATATGTAGAAAAATACAAAAAGTGTAGAGAGAAATACAAGAAGCGTGCGTTGAAGTTCAAAAAGTGTAAACAAAGGTACAAAGAGCGCGCACAAAACTACAATATATTTCCACAATGGTAAATTACGTGTGCACAAAAGCACGAAAATATACAAATGTATACACAAAAGTGCAAAATGTATAAGTGAAAGTCGAAGCAATGTACATAAATGACAATAAGTGTATACAAATGAACAGAAAGTTTACACAAAAGTGCAGAAGTACAAAATATCTACTCAAAACTAAAAAAAATATTCTCAAATGGGCAAAAAGTGTGTACAAAAAAACAGGGAGTGTTCACAAGAGTACAAACGTGTAAAAAAGGGTATTAACACTGTGCATAAATGTACAAAAAATTTACAAAAGAGTACGAAAAGTCTACAAGAGTGTGAAATGGTACTAGAACTGTAAAAATAAGTGCAACAACTGTACAAGAAGGAAATAAACCATACGTCAAAGTTTATAAAGTATAAAAAATAAAAAAGAACAAAATACAAAAAGTGTATACAAAACTACAAAAATGGTTCTCAAAAAGTACAAAAGTATAGAGAGAAGTACATGAAATGTTCGCAAAAGTGCAAACGTGTACACTAGGGTTATGACAAAATTTTAACAACATTTCTTTATCGCACCACGCTATGGGCAATGTTGTACTGATAATAAATATCATTTTTTTATGTCATTTTGGTGAAAAAAGTTCACCCACCGATTTCAATTTTTAAAACTCCCCCAAGATTTTTTTATTTAATATTTTATATTGTTTGTTTTCATATATGCATATGCATACAATGCATATTAAAGTATATGGTACTTTTATGGTTTATATATGTTACATATTTTATATATTTTAAATAAATAGTAATTTAATACTGATAAATAACTGTGGTTTTGGGTTGAATGAAATGAATTTCAAGTTCAAAGTTCGACTAGTTTTAGATAATACAAAAATATCTTGCGTATTTTTGATAGCGCGTTCCGCGCATATATTACTGCGCTGCTGATTTGGAATTGCAAGTAAAAATGAAATCAGTACGAAAAACAACTAAATTACACTTTTTTTGCTTCAAAGAAAAGCTACAATTCAAAACTTCATCGCGATCGGTGGGTGAACTTTTTTAACGATCGCGAATATTTTTCTTAATATTTTTTCATGGTCTATACGGCTATGCGATGAAGAATTTTATATTTGCAAAAATTGCAAATAGTCATAACCCTAGTGTACACGTAAGTATTGTTCGTGCAGAAACTATTAATTTTTACTACTTGAAATAAAACGCGAGTTATTCTATTTTTGGTTTGATGTTTGAGGTGTATTGTTTTAAGCGTTTTCGACAACTGATTTTACAATGTTTCTCATTATCGCGGGCCACCAAATCCATCAACTTCGGAACGACAGTTAATGCAGATTGAGAATCTAAAAAAAAAATATCAACAACACTACAACGGCTAAATGACCAAACTGAGCAAATGACTTCGTCAGCGCTGTTGTCCTTGTTGTTATATTCTTTTGCATCGATAATGAAATCAACAAGCAACAACCCAGCAAAAAACACTGCTTACCCGGAAGCAGAATTGTAAGGCGAAAACATGGTGGCAATCGCTTACAAACCTGCTGAAATAAGGCATGATTTTTGTATGGATGTCCCACTTGGTAGCACTACTTAAAGGCGACCAAAGGCACTTCATTCATTGCAGTCTAGAAGATATGAAAGATATGAAGATTATTGCCATACTTTATTGCAGTCCAGTAAGCGAGCGACAAGAAAAGAATGAGCATTGCCTTACAATATCGCTATCTCGGTAGCACAACTGTATACTATAGAATGGTCTTTTCGTTTGTGATTCCATACTTCATTGCAGTTTGGTATGCCGGAATTGTAATGACTTCTAAGTAAGCGTTTCAGTATGGGGTAAAAAAATTGCTAGTGCTTCCAAAACCCTACAAATTTTTTGCTAAGAGCACACACACGATACAAAACGTAATGACCAAAACGAAATTATTAGAAAAGAATATTAGGGTATTTTACAATATCAATATTTTACAAATTTAACAAAAAACAAAAACACAAAATATTTTGATAATCGATGTAGGGCGATCTCACCCAACTGGTATTAACACTGTGCACAAACATACAGACAGAAAGTGTGCACAAAAGTACGAACAGTCTACAAGAGTGTAAAACGGTACGAAAATTGTTTCGATAGCATAAAAACTGTAAACAAAAGTGCATCAAGTACACACAAAAGTACAAAACGGTATTAAAAGAGCACACGAAACCAGAAAAGTGTTTACAAACATTGTACGCAAGAACTAAAATCTGAAGACGTGTACAAAGAGCTCAAGGCAAAATATACCAAGACAAATAGCCACATTTACGTAATCACAGCAACGTAATTACATAAATCCGGTAATACATATCGAGAGCTTATATTCAATACCAGCTATACGCAAAAACACAATTTTTCAGGAGAAGGAAAAAACTGTTTATTTTCCGAACTCTCGAAGATTGAGGTAAATTTTCTTCTAGTATTTTTGTTAAATATTATTAGTGGGTACTGCATACAAAAATTATTTAAAGATTCAATCTTCAAGAGTTCGGAAAATAAACTGTTTTTTCCTTCTCCTGAAAAATTGTGTTTTTGCGTATAGCTGGTATTGAATATAAGCTCTCGATATACTACGACACTTCAGCCTAGTAACTGCGTACTCTTGTATGATATCATTCACTGTACAAGACGAATGACAGTGATTACTATAGGATAACAAGAAAGAAAACGAGAGACAGAGAGAAGACAGCAATGACAAACCCTTATCTACGATAAGTTCAAACGAACGTACACACATGCTTAAATATCCATACATAACAAAGTAAATTCACAGTCGTTGGACAAAAGAGTGACATGTAAAAATAATTTCAAATGCAGTCAGACAGTTTCACTTAGTTTAGATAGTTTCTTCATGGCACAAAGATTATGTTTTTAAATATGAACTTTTAACTGGGGCATAATTATCTGCGGTACAAGTCTGTTAATCGTCGGTGACGCCGTCCCTAAGCCTAAATAAATCTAAGGTACCCAATGTAGAGCTTAAATCTTAAAAGCATCTTTTACACTTAAAATCTTATATATTTATGTAAACAACCACCATGGATGGCTATGGACATAGTCATAGTTACAAAAACAGTCAACATTTATTATACGCCTGGGTGGACATCGACAAATTGTTGTTGGTGCTGTCGCCGACAATAGGAAACACTCAATGAAATATAAAATTGATTGAATATTAATCGAACAACAGCAGATTTTCTATTCTGTTTCGGGTTACACTGAATGTTAGGGTTGAGCAAAGAGAGAATACATTTTGCTGGAATTCAACCAGCGTCAAGCAAAGGAAATGAAGAAAATGAATGAAATGTTGATATATAAAAACTGTCGTTGAAGGTGATTATTTTTTCAATTCTTTGATGGCTTTGCTCCATTTCAATGAAATCATAACGGCGTCACGTACTACCAGTTGGAATAGCAACTGAATTCAATGTGTACCACTAGTCTTGTATACGTATACGTACATATTTTCTTACTTCAAGGACATGAAAGGAACATTTTGTCACATATTTGCTTTCAATCGGGTTTGGTTCATTTCCAAATGATTGGTCGATTAAGCACATGAAATATTTTGTTATGAAAGTATTCATGATTTAGTACGAAATACAAACGAGTCGATGCGCATGGAGTTTTCCTTTGAGGAATGCTAATATTCTTTTGCATTAGATATTGAGTTTAATTGTAAAGATATTTGTGAATTTTAACAGACAATTTTGAACTTTTAAAAGGGAAATATTTTGCAAATAATATTCTTTAAGAATTTCATATGTGTGGCATCCATTTTCTTTTATTTTGGTGAGAACACAAAGTCAAGAAATGTATTTCTATCGTTGCGTGAATTTGATAGCTATTTAATGTTTATGACAAGTGATTTAATTGTATATTGCCATTCGTTAATAATAATTACACAATCACTCAATCAACGGGACTAATTTCACATCAAAAACATAAGAGGGAAACAATATATTGAATGAAATGTTCACTTACAAACGTGCAATTGTCCAAGTCAATAATGTAGAAGTTGTGGCTTTTGATAGTTGGGAAAATAATTTGTTTTTAGAAAATAATATTTTGTTTTTTTTCAGTTCTTTGAGATTAGCTTCGTTCGATTACTCGAAAATTTGTGCAAATTTTTACTGGATTGTGTTCGTTTACTCTAAAATCAACATTTTTTTTAATTTATTTAAGCTCAAGAACTTTTTAATATTATTTTCAAATAAGACGAGCACAAAAAGTGTTTCAATGATTTCACCTATTCCCAAGATCTTCATCAGTGCTGCTGTAAAGTGTTATTTGTGTTCTAACTAAGGCGGAAATTTTTTTTAGAAATGGGTTAGAGGTCTTTTTCGGAATAACCGGGCAACCAAGATCGCAAAAATTTCAAATTAAGGCAAATTCGGAAAATTCGAAAATCCACCTGTGTGCATGCCAAGGTGGGCACGTTTGTACTTCTGGACGTGTAGATACTTTCATTCAAAACTTTGGTTCAATGGACGTGTATTTGTTTGGTCGCCCGATTTCGACCATGTGTGTGTGTGGGGGGGGGGGGGAAATTGTCAATAAACCCAGCGACGGCGGTCATGACTTGGAAGGCCCGAAAATATTTCCAAGCAGGCCGTTTTTAAAATATGGAAGTCGTTCCCTACACATTACCGCTTTCTTTCTCTTTAATATTACGTGAGATTGGGAGGCAAGGCCTTCCTCGCCCATTGCCCAAAGAAGGCCTTAGAAGGCATGTAAAGAGGAAGGCCTTAGAAGGCATTTACTTTAATTAATTTTTGTTAAACAAAAATAAATTTAAAATAATTAATTTTATAACAGAATCATTATCAACTTCTGCATATATATTTACCACGCCCAACTTCAAATTGAAAATTTTTAAAAATACCCTGAAAAATATTAAATCTATATATATAAAAATGAAGCCTCAAAAAGTGATGTGCTCGCTAAACTCGAAAACGCGTAGATCGATTTGAACCAAATTTTCACACATTGTAGACAGTGTTACGGAAAAGGTTTTTGTGCAGTTTGCTTAAAATCGGAACACGCATGCGTGAGTTAAGCGTACACACACATCATATGGAATTGCTTATACGAAGCGTTCACAATTAAAACAACACATATAAGAGACACGGAGCTATGAGCACTGTGTTGTTTTTTCTTTCCTTTCTCTTTCGGCTCATTTGCACACAGCTATTCTATGGACCGTGAGTGGTGTTTGTGTGTAGTTTCGCCTTTGTCCGGTAAATTTCGAGATTTTTCTTAAATTTTTTTTATTGGTTTTATTTGGTAGTTTTGCGTATATTTGTTTTGAAAAGCCATTAAATAGGTTTAAACCAAACTGGTGGTGAAAATATGGTGCTTGAATTTTTGATACATGAAGTGGGTGTGGCCCGGCCATTGGATCCTATTTTTGAACACGCAATGTCTAGAGGACTGTTCCACCAATCGCCTTGACAATTTGGATGGATAGATGCAGAGCAATCAAATTCGCGATCCAACAAAAAAATGGGTTGGATCGGATCAATGTGCATGGCATACAACTTGAAACTTTGTACAGCCCTATCTCATGAACTATCAGAGGTATGAATATGATGTTTGGTATATAAGTTGTTCGTACAGTTCGAATTATAGCCATGGTGTAAGTCGGCGGTGCTACGCCCCTTTTTCAAAAATCGCTCTGACGGCTTTTCTAATAGACCGATTGTTATGAAAATTTCACAATGTGGTACTGATGACCTGGTGATAGTCCTTGGCTATACTTGGTAGTGATTGGATAAAGGGGAGTAGCACCGCCCATACAATTTGAAATTTAAAATGGCTATGAATTATAGCGATGGTGGACATTTCAATAATCGCTCTGACGGATTTTCTAATAGACCGATTGTTAGTCCTTGGCTATACTTGGAAGCAATTGGAAAAAGGGGTGTGGCACCGCCCATAAAGCTTGAAATTTAAAACGACTGTATCTCATGAACTATCAGAGGTAATAAGATGAGATTTGGTATACATAGTGTTGGTATGAAATGAATTACAGCCAGGTTGAAAGTGGGTGGTGCCACGCCCCCATTTCAAAAATCGTTCTTACGGCCGATTGTTATGAAAATTTCACAATGTGGAACTGATAACCTGCTGATAGTTATTACCCATACTTGGTAGTGATTACCGAAAGGGGGCGGCATCCGCCCATATAACTAGAAATTTAAAATTACTATATCTTATGAACTATCAGAGGTATGCAGACAAGATTTGGTATATATGTTTTTGATATAGTATGAATTATAGCCAGGGTGGAAGTGGGATGTGCCACGCCCCTTTTAAAACAAACGGTTATAGTAGTCATAATAATAGTTTGATCGTCCTGAAAATTTCACAGTATGTTACAGTTGGCCTACAGATACGAACAGGCAATTAGGAAGCAATTTGCCAAAAGGCACGGGCTGCCGCCCACACACGCCAATATTTGACTATTACATATACTATATCAAACAATTATCCGTACATCAGGAACTAGACCACATTATTCAATGTATCTCAAAAAATATATGACCGATCCGTTTTAAAACATTTTTTTTTAAAGTACAATTCATCGAACCATAAAAACAAATATTTGAATCAAATCAACCATACATCTTTTCAGATACAATCAAATATGTTCACAACTGCCTGGTGTACGGACAATTGCTTGCCAATTGCAGTGTAGGAATGTGAGGTTCTGTACATATGCTACTAATATGATGCAAAATAATTTTTGGAGAAACCCAATGAAAATACGGCTACTAAAAAAGACAGACTATGAAGCTAATAAAGTGACCACAGGTACGAATGAATATGAATATTATTGAGGTCAGTTTCAAGAGCATCCTAAATGTCGTTATCCTAATACTGCCTTTTTAAAAAAATACAAAATAATCATAGAGAGGCTACTATAATCGTTGAAAATTATAAAGGAGCCGATATTCTGATTCCACGCATTCCCATGATACCTACAGACTTGCCCAACCATTTCAAAAGATTGCAGTTTCCGATTCGGTTTCCATTTACGATGACCATTAATAAAGCACAAGGGCGGGCAATCGCTTGAAGTCTGTGGCTTAAGTTTGACAAATTCGTATTTTTCGCACGGACAATATATGTTTCATGGTCACGTGTGGGTAAACCTTCAGGCTTATATTTATATATTTGCACCAGAGTTCGAAACTAGAAATATTGTATATCGTGGAGCTCTTGAATAAATAGGAGAAAAAAATAACAAAATTGTGTTTCATTAAAATTACAACTCAGGGGTAGCGAAGCGCAACGGGTACAGCAATTATAGTATAATGAGAAGCTTTTTAGACAAATCAGCACAACACGATCGAAACCTACACAAATACTTCTAACAAATAGTTATTTTACATTCTTCTACATAATATTCCATTCAACTACAGGTTTATTTGCCCATCGTATATTTGTTCACCCTTTGGCATTACAAAATCTTTAAGGCAAAACGAAGTTTGCCGGGTACAGCTAGTAAACAATATAATTTGAAATTTGTATGAAATGTTCTAATTACGGTTAAAAAGAATCGGAAAAGAAATTAATCAAAATTGTAAAAATCTTCTTGTTGGTTATATCTGATGAAAAAATGCATGCATTCCGCAGGCATTACTTTAGGAAGGCATTACAAAAGAACCGTTTCGCATGCCTTATTTGTGGAAGGCCTGGGAACCTACCATGTACCTTCGGAGTGATTGACATTTTCTATTGTAAATATGATTCTTTTAATTTAGTACTGTACTGGGAGAAAGAGGTTCTAGTCCATTTCCGAAACATCCATTTACTACACTCTTGCAAGATTGGAGAGTTTGAACACATTTTATTCAACCCAAGGAGCAGAGCCTCCGGAGATCATCTACTCTTCTTAATAACAACCTGCATGAATTCCAGATAAACCCAGTACCTCCATGAGCGACTTGCAAGAACAAACAATTTTTAAACGCCCGAGTTTTTGAAAACTGTAGCAAAGATTCAATTTTCATTTTTTTGGCTTTGAGCACTCCTCTGAATTTGCAAGATTTTCAAACGCTTGGATTGACAACACACACTTTTAAGAACCCCCCACCTCATTCGATCCCAAATTTCAGATGCACATTGTCAATTTAACGCTGTGGTTTTATGTGGTCAATGAAAGTGAAAAGATTATTACAATATGCAGCGGGGAATATCTGTCAAAACGCTAACTTTAGATGTCGTTTGCGGGAAATTTACATTTACTACGCGGAAGAATTCATCCAAGTCTCGATTTTTCGACAGTAAAACATTTTTTAATCCTGGTTTAATAATTCCCCGGTTGTTAGTGGCGACTCTCAGGGAACTGGTTAATCCCAAGGTGGTTCTTAAACTCAAACTAAACCTCGTTCTGATTTTTTAAAAACAGTCGGCCGATATAGCCGATCGACCTATTGCGATTTTATTGTCACTAGGAGGTATACCTGGTTAGAGTGTACTTCATCCTGAATAGTTGTTGCTACACTATATTTTAGTAGTGTTGCGATTAATTGTTCATTCTGCTTTCCTTTTAATGTCGAATCTATATATCCTCGAAGATTCTCTACTTGGCACATTGCTTGGCATAAACTTTCTTGTTGGCTTTACAACTTTGGCTTTTGGTCGAAAGGTCTGCATTTAAACTTTTTCTAGCGAGCTTAAATAGCACTAGCATATTTTGTTGTCATTGGATCCTTTCGAAATAACACAGTGCAACACAAAAAATATAACCGTATACGTAATAAACAACCAAAAAAAAAAACCCGGTGTATCCCAGTTTTGTCCAAAGTCATGCACTTTTTTTATGGGCCCCCAAAGATTTGGGGCCTCAGTGTCATTTTTGAACAAAAGTGATCATTTTGTCAGGCTCATATCATGCACCTTGTTCGGAATTTTGATTTACCCTCTGAGGGAGAGTTGTAGCCCTTGTCATAAAGAACAGAATTTTTGAAAGTATAAAATCAAACAAACTTCATCTTTAAGGTCAAAATCGCAAAAAACTTTAAAAAATTCGATTTTCTTTTATCTTTTTCAACTGTTCAGGTCCATAGGTCCACAATCAACTTCAGAAATGTACCTAAGATCTCAATAAACAACTTTCTGAAACATATGAACTTCCAAGGAATGATTCTGAACACCGTTTAGGTAGCGCTTAAGTAGCGTTTAGGTAGCCGCAAATGTCAAAAATTTCTCGAAATTTTTTTAATTTCACTGTGTGTAACGTTTTAAGTCATGGAAACATAAGCATATGCGGACACCACTACGTGATAAAAGACAAAAAAAAAGACTCGTGTCTCCCAGTTTTGCCCAAAGTCATGGACTTTTTTGTATGGACCCACAAATATTTGGGGCTTCGGTGACATTTTTGCAAAAAAGTGTCATTTTGTCAGTTTCATATCTCGCAAACCGTTCACAATTTTGATTTACTCTCTGAGGGAGTTATAGCCCATGTCATAAAGAACATATGAGATCAAAAAAAACTTCATCTTCAAGGTCAAAATCGCCAAAAAAAAACTTTACAAAATTCGATTTTTTTTACCTTTTTTACCCCCTGTTCAGGTCCATAGGTAGCAACCCGTTCCAAATTCAAGGAAACAATCAACCATAAAAATGTACCTAAAATCTCAATATAAATACAACTTTCTACAACATTTAAACTTCCTAGGAATGATTCTTAAGTTGTGTGCTGCGTCCCTTGTTGCGTTTACTGAGCATACTGCTTTGCCTGTGCTGCTGCGGTCGGTGAGATAGCATAGTATCTCAATGTTGAAGTAAACTAAAACAAAATTCCGAACAGTTGGCAAAAAATTAGCCTGACAAAATGACCACTTTTTTGCAAAAATTACACCGAGGCTCCAAATCTTTGGGGGCCCACAAACAACGTGCATGACTTTGGGCTAAACTGGGATACACGAGGCTTTTTCTTTTTTTATCTTTTATAACGTGGTGGTGTCCGTATATGATTATATTTCCATGACTTAAAAAATGTATACCGTGTAATTCTTCTCTCAAATTTTGACTAATTGCGTAATTCGACTTTCTGGAATTGACCACTGGTGTTTTGACTCACGAGTCGATAAATATTTCGTTAACAGGTACAACACAAAGCGTGGTGGAGAGCAGAATCTTTTAACATATCTTCTAAATTCTGATCCAGTAATTTTTCCAATTTTAGACGTAAAGAAGCTTCTAAACTGAAAATTAACTGCCTCTTCTTGAGACAGTTATTTGTTAGTTTTGTGAAGCATGGAATTAGTTTGAAAACAAGTCACTGAGGTTCGATAACAAGTTGTAAAATTTTCGTTGAAGCCACTCCATGCTTTGTTGATACTTAAACACAACAATCTAAACAGATTTTTCATAACAGTACACGTACATACGTACATACATTCCCACCTTGGCATGTCTAAAGTTGGATTTTCGAATTTACCCAATATGTCTTAATTTGAAATTTTTACTATCTTGATTGCCCGGTTACTCCGAACTAGCCTGCTAACCCATTTCAATAAAAATTCCTGTCTTTGCTATGACCCAAAGAACACTTTCCAGCAGGAAAATCCCAAGTACAAGAACCTTAGGGTTGTCGCAATTTCAGCCACTCCGTGCTACCCAAGTCTCGTAATGAAACACCATCCATAGAGATCAAAGATAATTGAAATGTGCATTGCAAGTGCCACGAATTGCCTAACGCCTGACAAACCTATGAATTGTGAAATGTTTATATATACGTACACTCCGGTTCACTCATTTAAAGGCACTAAAAATTCCATATTCAGCACCCTGTATCTTTTGCATTTTGTAATCGATTGCAGAATTTTAAAATGGAAATAGAAGCTACATATCCTGAGATATGAAAAAAGTTACGACAGCAGTGGTTTCTTAACTAAAGAACTTTTTTTGAGCCATTTATGAAAAAAAAGTAAAAAAATGTGCTATTTTTTTTGTTTCACTTGAATAAAGGCACTTTAACTAATTTTAATGAAAAACGATTTTTCTTGTTTTTTTAATTTATTTTACTTTATTTAAGAACTATTAGGAATGGATACAACCCTCTTTGCTTTTAATAATTTTCAAATATATGGGTTTTCATTGAGAGATAAAGAGAATTCATGTAATCCAACGAAATTTGATTCCAAGCATCCTTAATGTCCTGAATTAGTGACTGCTTGTCCTCAACTTGTCTACCTCCTTCATAGACATTACGAGATAACCAACCCCAGACATTTTCGATAATGTATAGATCTGGCGAATAGGGTGGCCAGTCAAGAATATTACCATTTTGGCTTGCAATGAAGTCCTTTACTACTCTGGCGTTGTGTATAGGGGCATTATCCTGTTGCAATATGCAAGATATGGGACCAAATAGTTAGTTCACTGAACTTCGGAAAAGCAGATTCCAATAACGTTTTATAGCTTGCACCAGTCGTTTTTGCACTTTGAAATTCAAGATCGATGGTGCCATGGTACGGAATAGCACCCCACACCACAACGCCGTCCTCTCGGCAGTGATGTCGGTTCAAAAAAAGGCTTTCTTTGAGCAGATAATGGAAATAATAATTGTAGCCATCAGGCCCATCCAAATTAAACTTCTTCTCATCCGTAAATACAACGGTTCTCCAGTCATTTACATGACCTCTTGGCTGCACATCCCATACCATGTAGTCTCTTGCGAATTGACGCGCTTTTCCTTACGAGGAGCATTAAGTGGCGGCTTTTTTGTAATTTCAGGTATTTAAGATACTCACAGATCTTAATTGCTCTGCGTAGTGAGGACTTGCTCGCTTCAACTCTAGCTTGAGCTCTTATTTTTGATAAGGATAAGGCAGAATTAGAAGCAATTCTGATGATTTTTCTTTTTTCATACGTAGATAAATACAATGAAACCCTTCTTTTAAAATTGCTTCCATACCCATTGGGTTCCTTGATGTAATTGTCGACAACAGTTGGACTTCGTCCATTTTTTTTAGCTATTGCGCTGTTAGAGTATCCTACAGAAGGGTAAACATCGATTTTAGTTTTCTCCGATTGATTTAAAATTTTTTGTTTGCCGTTTTGACTCGTAAAATGATTAAGATGTAATAACTCGTAATAATTAAACGCTCCCCACAAAAAATCATCGCTTACTTTAAAAATAATAAAAAAATATAAAGTGCCTTTATTCAAGTGAACAAAAAAAATAGCACATTTTTGGACTTTTTTTTATAAATTGCTCAAAGAAATTTCTTTAGTTAAGAAACATTTCCATTTTAAAATTCTGCAATCGGTTACAAATTGCAAACGATACAGGCTGCAGAATATGGAATTTTTAGTGCCTTTAAATGAGTGAACCGGAGTGTAATTTGTAGTGCCACTGACTATTGGTGGCATTTCGCCATTTGATTGCCATTAGAATTGCAACCATAAAACGAACAAAACTCATGAATATTTACTATAGGTGTAAATATTATTTTACGTATTTAGGCTTGAAATATTGATAACTTTAATGTCTCGAAAATTTTTGATCAATGTTAAGAAACAGCGGAGAATGACAGCAAATTATTCAAACAAATTGTTGAGAATTCATTTATATATTCATTATTTTTTTTAATATCCTGCACAGCAGGACTGTAAATCCTACAGTACGGAGCTGGCAATTGCGAAATCGAGAAATATTCAAAGAGGTAATATAAATAAAATGAGAAATAAATTGGTAGTTTGTGTAATAAACCTTGATTGCAGTTGAGTGATGTTATGTCAAAATGTAGCAGTTTTTCAATGACTATTAAAAAATTCGTTTAAAGTCTAGAACCGTTGGAATCAGTAAGACTAACATACGGTTCAGCACAATTGTACTAATGCATTTTTTGACTTCCGAACCAATATCTTAGCTTGAATTCGGTGAAAAAATTTTAATAAAGTTGTCTCCCACCCACCGAACTTCATTAAATTTTGTATCCGAAGGGTTTTCTCCCTATATATTGCTATGCTGCATTTCGTAAATAATTCACTAAGAATGAATTATGTTTTATCCGATATGAAGGAATTGTCTTTTGTTTTTCCTATAATTTATTTTCCTCTGTAACATGATTACTATCTTCAACGACTGATTACCAATAGCTTCGAGTTATTCTTTTGAGATCTTATCGCATTCTCATTAAGTCAGAATCATTCCAACTCATTTCCTATGTATTGTCATCACATATTGCTGACACATAAGCCATAATGCTAATGTCCAGAGATTATTAGTAAATACGAATAACAACAGATTACAATAATGTTTGTTAGGGCGTTTTCCATCCTCCCTGGGCTGGGCATTATGATGATGGTGACAGATTCGTGTGTCGAAAGAGGAGCCATTAGCCATAAGCAACGCATATGTATCACCTTAAGCTAACACGATATAACACGATAAGCAAGCAAGTAATAACCACTCTACGGTAGTTGTCGCTGTCACCTTTGGAGCCGTGGTTTAATATGTAGCAGTGGCAACCAACACATTGATAAAGTTGTCATTTGATTACACCCAAGCACACATGTGTTGCATTACACAGAACTACATTTGAAATATGTTGCCTCGTGTAATATGGGTGTATGGTAGGGTGTATGTGAGAATGTGTTTGCAAGTTTGTATAGCGTTACTTCTTCAAATATTCACAATATTTAAGCGGATTTATATATATGTGCGTATTTTGCTGTCTTATCGCATTGTCATCAATTTGCCTGATTTGATTTCAGTTGCCATTCGTGGTAAAACATAAAGTGAGAGACAATATACATACTTCTTTATCTTTTTTATATCGTATGTTGTGCAGATATATATTTGATTGTATCTCATATGGGTGGTTCTACGAGGGTGGCTTTCGCAGGTTTTATTTAATCAATAAATCATATTTTCGTGGCTCTTAAAGCATTTCACGTAGAGTGTCATTCTTCTAAACATTGTGCTATTTTTTTTTTCAAATCCCATGTCAAATTTCGGAAGCTACGAAGAAACTAAAGCTAAAAGTGAATAATTTTCGGTCCCTTCACACAAAATAAACCTGCGAAGAAATCACGACAGTATAAAAGTCTTAAAGAACAGTAGGCGGAAGGCGGTAGGCGGTAGGCGGAAGGAATCTCCAAATACCAATATTGCGGAAAATCAAGTTTTTGAAACTTACGGCTCTATTACACCATGGGATTTCTTGCGGCACTGTCCAATTTCAGTTCTCTAGGGAATTATGGAATTATTATTATTACAGTATGGAATTATTGAAATATCAACCAATGAAATATCAAATGTAAGACAAAAATGGAAAATACACAAAGAGATATACATATACAAGGTGTTTCAAAAGAAGCCATCCGATGTTGTTTTGTTCTCATTTTGTTTCTAAATGAAAAACTTCGATTCTGTTTTTTGATTATGTTTATTTTAACCTTTAGAATTTTATTGATTAAGTTGAGAAGATGATATGGGTTAAATGGGCGCCGTCACAATTGATTACCATACGGGCCCTTTTTATGGCATTTTTCATCACTTCGGCGAGAACTTCGGGCGACAGATTCTCGCACTCGTGGTCTCCAGGGTCTCGGGCTTGTTCAAGTAAACACGGGACTTCAAAAGACCCCACAAAAAAAGTCTGGAACGGTTAAATCGGGCGATCTTGCGGGCCAGTGAAAATCGCCAAAACGAGAGATGAGGCGACCCGGGAACGCCGCTTTCAGAATATCGGTTGTGGCTCGCGCAGTGTGTGTCATTGCTCCGGCTTGTTGGAACCACATGTCCTCCAGTCCTAATTCGGCGAACTGCGGCGGAAAAAGCATGGTTAACATGGCCCTATAGCGCGCACAGTCCACTGTTGTCGTTTGACCAGCGGCTTTCTCGGGAAAAAATGGTCCGATGGCTCCTCCAGCGTGAACAGCGCACCATGCAGTCACTTTGAGCGGGTGTAATGGCTCCTCGTGCATCACCCTTGGATTTCTGGTGCCCCAAAAACGATAGTTTTGCTTGTTCACGTACCCGCTGAGGTGAAAATGAGCCTCATCGGCCAGTATGATTTTGGTGGAAAAATCGTTCACTTCGTCCACGAGATTGCGGATGGCTTGGGCGTAGGTTACACGCGTTTGAGGGTCGACAGGCAGCAGCTGATGCACGGACTGGACTTTGTATGGGAACATGGGCAGGTCTTTGATCAAAGTTCGCTATAACGATGACCGGCTGATGGCTAATTGCGAGGATCGCCGTCTGGTCGATGTTTCCGGCGACAGCTCGACATCCCCGGCAACAGCGGCGATATTCTCGGCAAAACGGGCGCTCCGGGACCGGCCACTCCTGGCAACGTCTCGTGTGGTCCCATACTCTTCAAGGCTAGTGGCCAAACGGCGCAGTGTTTGGGCAGTCGGTGTCGGACGGCCGGGGAATCGGCGACGGTATTCGCGCTGCGCCAACACCACAGACGAATTATTACGCAAAAAAATAGACATGATTATTCTGCGTTCTTGGGAAGTGTATCGCTCCATGGCTTGTTTACTTGTATTCTACATCTGTCTAGTCCACAAATGTCAAAACAGATTTAACATTGGCGGCCATTTGCAAAAATAAGAGCATCTTCTAAGAGGGTGGTCACTTTTGAAACACCCTGTACATATATAATATATATTACGTTGCATTTTTTCCTCCTCTATTACTTCACTGCACCTCTTGCCTAAATAAATGGATTCCGACGACATCCCATGAAGGGATTGGAGAGAGCTTCTCATAACCATTGAGCTGTGCGCATTATAGTTTTGATCTCACTAATTGGGACCCACAGTTTTTACACTGGTTCCGAGCGGCATTTTGCGAAGCTTTTTCATAACTAAGTGTTCGATTGTGTCGCCATAACTAAGCGAGATGACCGTCGTCGAAAGAAATGTAAGGTGGTCTGAGCAGGGATCGAACTCACGTACTCATGATCAAGATCCGTGCACGATAACCTTGCTCCACCGACGGCCACCTCTTGTTAAACGAACGTAAAATACACGAATTTCCTTGAGGGGTAAATTCATCGTGTATTAGGGCTCTTAAAAGTATTCTACAAAGAAAGTCAATAATTTACTCAAAGGTGAAAAATGTCACAAATTAAATTCCCAATTTATCTCCAATGGTCCAACAGACTTAACAAAAATGTGGTAGGGTTGAATGTACTAGAATCAAAGCCGAAAATCGTATTAAAAATATGATATTAAGTAAGCCGTTTCAAAGGTTTTTGCCTCTAAAATATTCAGTACAGATGAGGTAATAGAAACAGCTCCTAGAAAAAATGGTTTAATGACGATTGTCGTGCCCATTCCCCATTGGAATGTTTAATAAAACTAATCCTTCGGGAGACAATGAGGACTGACTTAAGTACATAGTTTGATTACCAACGAGTGTGTATATCTTGTGAGTGTGATTCTCTATATTTTTGCATTATTCTCTCAGTGAGTGATTCATAAAAATTCCACAATTTGCGTGATGTACTCGTATTGCGTTTTAATTTCTTGTATTCAGTCGTCAAGTATTCAGTCGTGTATTCAGTGGTTCAACGGACAGAGGATATCAAAGGCACCTGATGAGTGAAAGAGAATAAACAAAAGCTCGGACGGTTAAATCGTTTGTGATGTTGCTTTGATATTTATGTTTGTGTTGCGCATATATTTATGTGTGCTACCAAGGTGAGAAACGATTTTCAGAAAAGAAACTGGAGAGGGCAACAATGTGAATCCCTTTCTCTGACCGATCATCTACTGAAAAAATAAGAATGGCGGACCATTTGCGAAGTATAATAAAAACAAAAACACAATTAATTAATACACGGTTTTCTTGATTAATCTAGATGTGTATACAAGTATATTGTTCGTGTACCAACGCATAGGGATACCCAACGCATAGTTGAAACCTTCTGAAGACAAAAACGTGAGAGACAACAAAGAAAGGAGAAACAACAGAGCAGTATCTTCAATAAAAATAATGCATTGAAAGAAATTTTTGTATTAATATTTATATAAATAAATGCGAATATATATTGATAAAATTAATTGTAATAAATAAAGAAAGAAAGAGTAATTCGTTTCTAAATATTAGTATATTTGGGAGCAAATACGCATATGTTTCCACGTATGTATATTGAGGTTTGGAGGAAATACGCGAATGCTTCCACGTAAGTATATGGATGTACATAAATGGATGAAGCACTTATATGTTTCCACGTAAAAGCATACATATTTGTCAGTGAACATGCTAATGTTTGCATTTAAATACACCTGAGTTTGGAATTTGCAAACATATAAATTTTTGAAGTGTGTTTCCAACATATACATGGTTCCTCCAGATTATGTTTGTTAGAATATTTTACAGTGGCCGGTTTTTTCAGCGTGTATGAACACCCATTTCCCTGGCAAGACGCTGAACAAGGAAACAGCTTCAAGTGAACGTTCTCCTACTAGCTTAGAAGTAGCAATTGTTGCTAAATTCAGTCTGAATTGGGCTATCACAGCTTCAAATCCATAAAAGCCCCCTGGCTCGATATGGTATCACCATTGGAATTTCAGGCTGTGGCCGATCTATGAGTCCTTTGACGGATAAAGTTATACTAAGAGTGTATAAACTTCACATACATACCTAGAGCATGGATGGATTCCAGAGTGATGTTACTCCCAAAGCGGGGAAGGCCTCTAAAACTTCTGTTAAGAACTTTAGAGCTATAAACCTATCATAATTCTTAGTGAAGTCTTATTCGAACTAACTACAATTTGAGTATCTACAAATGGATGCCGTCGATGTCCAGTATCCGCACATACTCGTAGATACATAACTACAAGTGGTCACAAGTGTCGGACGCGTTAGATGCTAGATATACTTATCGAAAGTAAACAGAGACACTCTAAAGTATATGGGTGCACATAGAGTACTCTCAGTACTTCGTCAAAACATGTGAAATATCTTCTTTACTTGTTCTGTAACAATTAAACATAAGGTACATATGTATGTATAACGACGATTACAAAAAACTAGCGATCGTTTACGCATTACCCACAGGGTATTGGGAAAATAATGGGTAGCTACCCACGACAATGGTTAATTACCCATCACGACTACCCGTTACCCTCAGGGTAATAGGGAAAATAATGGGTAGCTACCCCCGATGTTGGGTAATAATTCATCACGATTACCCATTGACCTCAGGGAAATGGGGGATATAATGGGTAGCTACCCACAACGATGGGTAATGTGTTACCCAGGGTAACCCATCCCCATATTTGATCGAAAATATGACATAGTTAGAAAAAATTTCTATATCTCGGAAACGGAGCATCCAATCGAAAAAAAAATTTTTTACGATTTCTAAGGGTTTTTCATAAAGGGGGCCAATTCGTATGGAAGAATTTTTTTTCAAAAATCGACAAAATAAGAAAATCGCCAAAATAAAAAAGTGTCTATAACTCGGAAACGATGCGTCCAATCGAAAAAATAATAAAAATTTACTTCCAAAGGAGGCTTTATCCAATGGGTGTCTGCAATATGGCATCACTTTTTTTATAGCCACTTTTTATTTTAGCGATTTTATTTTTTGGCGTTTTTTAAAAAAAATCTTCCATACGAATTGGGCACTTTAAGAAAACCCCTTTGAAACCGCAACCATTGGTTATTTTTCGATTGGACGCTCCGTTCCCAAGATATAAATAGGAGAGCGTTTTAGCGATTTTTTGTTTGAAAAAAGTGATGCCATATTGAAGACACCCATTGGTTAAAGCCTGCAAAGGAGGTAAAATCTGTAATATTTTTTCGATGGGACGCACCGTTTTCGAGATATAGATAGCCACTTTTTATTAAGCGATTTTCTTATTTTGGCGATTTTTGAAAAAAAAAATTCTTCCATACGAATTGGACCACTTTATGAAAAACCCTTAGAAACCCGCAAAAATTGGTTATTTTTTCGATTGGATGCTCCGTTTCCGAGATATATATTAATTTTGTCTACCTTTTTCATATTTTCGATCAAAAATGGAGCTGGGCTACCCTGGGTATTTGTTATGCTCTTTGTTGAGAGTTGTGTTGCCATTCATGTTGTGTACGAGTGAAAAGCCGAGCTTGATCGGCCACTGGTGGCTATGAGAGCCGAAGGCTGGTATAGAGTAGTCATGCAGAATTCAGCGAGTGTTACAACATTCGTACATGTATGCAAGAAATTAAGTTGGATATGTATCAATAATGTCGGTTATAATTATGGAGTACATACGTTTATGGAGTCATCAGCTCAGTCAACCCAACCATTAGATTGTGATTCAGGATTCTCCCCTTCGATACAACTGGAAGGACCTCTGGTGCTACGGTATTAATATGCAGGACGTTATTCCATTTCACATCGACCGATTGTCAATCGCCGTTCCGTAGATATTGTTGCATCATGCGGTGGTTTTAGTAGCTAGTAATGACTATGCTCGTAACAATGCCCTTCTGCGATATTCGAAAGTGAGAGGATACTACCCAGGTTCAGAAGAACGTTGTTGGTTCAATTATGTGGTGGTGGAGTTGAGTATTTAACTGATTCTGCCTGTCTTCGTTGAAACACATGGAAATTACCAGAAACAATCTCATGGGGTTCGAACTGGTAATTTTTATCGATACCTGTGGGCGACCACTCCAACAGTTGCCAAAATATTTCTACCATTTCAAAATGTATCTGGCGGCAAACGCTAAAGTTTCTAGTAAACAGAGTGCCTCCTTTCACAGGCCTGTCACTAACTTAGTAAACACTTCAATATTATTGTAATAATGAAGAACATCTATAGATAATTCAATATCATTAGGTGCAGACTTCAGGAGAGTATTGACAAACTGTTGTTCATAAATTCATTTATCTCTGATTCCTTGTAATGTTCAAAATCTATCATTTATAACGAACAAATTTGAAGTATGCGATTCAGGAAGTTCCGGACAAATTTCTCCAGCGTATTCCTTGGCTCATTTCATGAAAAAAAGTCCACTAGGACCATGTCAGAAAATGCAAGCGAGCGAAATGGCAGCGGGTTCAAAATTTTCGGATTGGTGGTCGGAGGGTAGTAGGGTAAAGCTGCTAACTTCTGAGCCAGTGGTCAGCCTTTCAGAATCAATAAAAAAAATTAGAAAAAAGTCAAATCGCCGAGATACAGAGCTTTTGGAAAAAAATGGAAAAACAATTTCCATAACCTCTATTTGCTCAGCCAGATGGCAGGTAAGTTATGTTTTTCTGTTGAAAGATAGCTATACCTCTTACCTTTCCAAAACGACCTAAACGAAGCCCAGAGGTCTTACCGTTCCAAAGTTATGACCATTTTACTGAAATGCAAAAATTTTTAGTTTTGTTTTTGGAAGCGAAATAACAGCACACATTTATTTGTTTTTGTAAATTAACACGTTTAGGATTTTATTTTATTGACCTCTTAAAGACCTTTCCAACAAGCGCAAAAATCCGACCACTGGCTCAGAAGTTAGCAACTTTACCCTACTACCCTCCGACCACCAATCCGGAAATTTTGAACCCGCTGCCATTTCGCACCCTTGCATTTTCGGACATGATCCTAGTGGCCTTTTCTTCATGATATGAGCCAAGCAATACGCTGGAGAAATCTGTCCGGAACTTCCTGAATCACCCTGTATATCATATTACAAAAATTTCCACCATAACCTTCAGTTGAAATACATTTAGCATGAGCTACCAAATAGTTGTTGGCGAGTTGAGATAACACCCCACTTCAGTTCGATTTGTTGTTTTGTTGTGTGGAAGTTTGGGCTCAATATAAATGTCTTTAGTCTTATTAATGTTAATGCCACCGTTTATATCTTTCGCTCGCGAATTTTGCCGTTGTGCCCTTAAGTTATAAATGCAATTTATTATTTTTACTCATTAGCGGCAGGATTGGCAGTGGGCGTTTTACATTATTTCAAATTTTTATACAACTAAGCGGCTTATTTATCAAACACAATGAAGTGCAAATCGCATTTTGCCCTAGGACGGCTAAAGGGATATATGTTGTGCTATGATGGGAGGTTAAGATGAAGCAGAAAGAAAAGAGTTATAAATCAAATAAGATTTGGGTAGGGGTTGCTTGGGGCGTCCACAAATGACTTATAACTTCAGTTTCGAATTTTTCATTATATTGTGAAAAAAAATAGGGCGTATGAGTGTTATTAATTGCAATTTTCTGGGCATTCCTTGTAGAAAACTTGTTTAGATGAGTTATGTGCTATATATAAATGGAGGCAATATAACACTTACTTTCTTATATACTTTCATTGATAAAGATGTCAAACGTTTAAGGAATCAAATATTTAATTACTAAGGACCTTTGAAATGAGTTATAACTTCCGTTACGGATTTGTTTCCATATGTTGGATAACAGGGCGTATGAGTTTTAATAATTGAAATTTTCTGGGCATTCCTTATAGACAAATTATTTAGATGAGTGGCGTACTATATATTAATTGAGGCGGTATAATAATTAATACTTTGATTAATCAAATATTTAAGTACCAATGAATCTTTTATGTTGTATTTTTTTTGTATTGCACTAATATTTATTTAACATTCCATTTCAGTACTTAAAGGGATATTAACTACATTCTCTCTATTTTACTCCATCGTTACTAATGTTTGTGTGTGACGTAACGTTTAAATGTTATGCAGTGGCGGGGCGAACAAATTCTTATGCAAGACTCATAAAATGATAAAT
Source organism: Phaonia tiefii (assembly GCA_963931995.1). Taxonomy (NCBI): domain Eukaryota; kingdom Metazoa; phylum Arthropoda; class Insecta; order Diptera; family Muscidae; genus Phaonia; species Phaonia tiefii. The sequence continues at coordinate 321,133,368 of OZ008368.1, read as the reverse complement.
TGAATTTTTATTAAACGTTTTCCAACATTAAAAATGTATAAAGGTTTTCCTTAAGAAACACGGCAAGTGTATGATTATCTTTGCATACCTTGAACATGCAAATGCTGCCTTTCATTTTATTATCCTCATCATTATTCACTCTTGAAGGTTTTCTCCCACTCGTTTCTGTTATTTTGTATTTCATCAAAACTCAACAAAGATTCATCTAGGGGATTAGGGCGCTTTGGTAAATGTTTTACCCTAGACAAATCGTCACGTATCGCAAATTCTTGTAAACTCAAAGTCATAAAACACTCTCAGTCATCAGCCACCACCTTTTCCGCTGTGGTGCGATACCGTTATGCTCCGCCTCTCCTTGATATGTATTTGTGTGTCTTCTAGCTTAAAATCTAAGAAAATAAATGCAAAGAAGATGCGAATATAATACGAGTACATCAAGAATTGAATTCATCAATTTTGATTTCAGTCCTCCCAGTGGTATTTGCATATGTGGCATTCAAACTTTTTCATTAAGGTTATTTCTTGTGTTTTTACGGTTTTATATTTTGGAAAACAATGTGATACCAAGACTTTATTAGACTGTATGTAAATTAATCATTACAGAACTTTTGTCGCATAGAATTCCAAGAACCGGCATTCTATACAAACACCCAAGTATGGGTAAAACGTTTCAGCTGTGGTTGCTTTTTAATTATAATAAAAAGTGTTGCCTCAAAATATTTTCGATGGAAATTTTATTTTTTTAATAAAAACATCCACATGTTAAACTTAACCTTCATCGCACCCTTGTGTGGAAAACCACACAAAATGAATTTTTTTATAAATTTAAAAAAAAAGTTGTTAAGCGATGTTCTTGACAATTCCTGCCGCAACAACTTAGCATAGACAACGTATTAGATAATTGATTCAAAAATACTTTTTGCTAACGAGATATTCATAAAGTTACGTTGCTTATCGTATGCGGTTTTCCACACATGTGCAATTTCCCCATATGTTGCACTAGAAACTCGACTTCTTGTCGTGAAATATTATTTTAAATGTGATGATGAAGGTCTTTCCGCCGATGAAGATTTTCCCGATTACTCGCCTCAAAAACATGGTGAATCAAAAGAAAATGAACCTGATTGTGAATTTAATGCAATGGAACAGCTCAATAGTGCTTTCATCCGCAGATCCACTATTTGTCACAAAAGACGGTTTTGTGTGGAATCCTCAAGTAGTTCACGGTCGTCCTGGAAGATTACGGCTTTTATGTTGTTTTTCCCACCGCCAATTGTGAATGTTATTCTGAAGTGGTCGAACGTATTCGCATAGGCGCAATGCGGCAACAACTATATCGAAATCGACTCAAACTTGTTGCATGCATATATCGGTGTTCTCATTTTGACTGGAGTTTACAGATATATTGTTTTTATTTCTATGTCTGATATGTTACATATAATAGTAATATTTTTATTCTGTTGTTCGACCTTTTCTTTATCAATAAATAATCAATCTTCGAGCTTGAGTTAAGATTTGCTGTTGTTGTATTTAATTTCCTCGATATTTCGCTACTCCATTGTGTAGCATCATCAGGAGATATGAACAATATTTAACAATTAAAACAAAATAACAATTGTGAAAAAATTATGTCAATTTAAAAATATTCAAACAAATATTCCCGCCTTTTTTCAAAATTTTCTGAAGTTACACAAACAAAAATAATGTTCGTAAAAAGTGCATATAAATTAAACCAAAGAAAAATATTAGATTGATAAACAATTTGTGCTTAAATGGTTCTACTTTTTACTAGTTAAATGGCTGTAAATTTGGGCTACATCATCTGTATCTGTTTTATAGTTAATTGTTTTCAATGTTGGTGTAGTAATTATTTGTAGCATTTCTAACATATAACGACGTTTATAATGGTTTTCTTTATTTAAACCGCTGTATGTATTATATATGTACTTATAATATTTAATAGCAAAATTAATATATTTGGACACAAATATACTATATTTGCGACAAAATCCAAATACATTATATTTGCATCCAAACAAAAAAAATGGAAAATTTTTCAGCGCGTAGTGTAAGCAGCGATCATATTTGGAACTTGTTTAAAAATATTTGCATTAGTTGTTACAGTATTTGAGGAAACAATCTATCTCTGGATAGCTAATTCCAATAAATATTGATAAAGGTATAAAATGAACAACTCGTAGGGGACGAATATATAAAGGTTTGTTTTAAAACAATAATTCCTTTAAGTACTAACAGGTAATGCACATACTCTTACAATTCAACAACACACGCCAAATTCCACATTGCTACAGGAGTCTAAACTAATTACTTTTCCTTTGTATTTCTCGTCATACAAGTAATTACACGTACTACACACGTAAAACGTAAGCAAATTATTCCATCCATTAAAGCTGGCGTACGCGTCCTTCATACGATTTACGTCACTTTTTAATGGAAGTCCTTTTAAGTACCATATGATGATGTGGCACCTTTACATGTCAATTTTCGTGTTTTGCAAAAATTCACCAACATCTGCGTCAGTGCGTGAGGATACTATTTTGTGACTAAAGACTTAATGAAATTTTATTTATACATTTCATATGATGCTTTTCTGCCCCAACAAAAATTGTGTACTGCCTTGAAACCAAGCATATCAGTTGGGGAATACAAAAGACAAACTTGCGAGAAAGAGGAAAAGTGAGAAAGGAAGAGGAAGTTGACACAACGACAGACATGGTTGTTACTATGTTCTTAGAATACAACTATAATATGAATTATTTGATAAAAGGGACCTGAGGTTAAAATAAAAGCAGATGTAGTTACCTTGCTATGTCGCCTTAATATGGCTTATTGTACAAAGCCGTGATTAATCTGGAAAAATTCCATACCCTTTTATGATGGCATATGGACCGACATATAAGGATGTTAGCTTCAGCTTTTTGATTAACATCTATGTTGCTGCCATAAAAACCCAAATTTTCTCTCGAATACTCCCATTTGTTTATTTCCGCTTGTGAAGTTTCGCAGCCATAAACCAGGTCAGGTAAAATGAGAGTCTGGTATAGCTGATGATTTGTCTATCGAGAGAGAGATTTGTTCTTAAACTTCTTACTGAGCCCCAAATAGCATCAATTTGCAAGCACAAATCTCCTATTTATCTCCAGGCTGCCGGTGTTGTCCTTGTTCACGGCGGATCGAAGTGAGCTCAATTCATCTATAACTTCAAAATTAAATCGGTTGTCGACGTTCGAGTGCGGCCCAAGTCGAGAGGTTTGGTTAGTCGTTGACACAATCAATATTGACTTGCCCTCATTAACAGCAAGACCCACATTCGCTGATTCCTTTTCAATTCTTGAAAAAACCTGCAATAACCTCTCGCAAATTCAACCCAACTGTGTCTATGGTGTCAGGGTACGCCAGCAACATATGGCTTTTCGTGTTGATGGTCTTGTGAAAGAGATTGCACGAAAGTGTGTCGCCTTGTCTCAGACCTCGCTGGGTACAGATCGGTTCGATCAGGTCTTTCTCCACCTTCACAACTGATTTCTGGTGTTGATCAGCGTCATTCTAGAGAGGCGGATCAGTTTATCGGAATCCCAAGATCAGACATAGCTTCGTAAAATTTTTCCCGTATGGGGCTCTAGAAAGCAGCTTTGTAATCGACAAAAATATGGTATGTATCGAGTTTCCTCCGTGGGTATTTTCCAGGATTTGGCGTAGCTTGAATATTTGGTCAGTCGTGGACTTCCCTGTTCTAAAACCACATTGATAAGGTCCAAACAGGTTTTTAACAATTGGCTTTAGTCTATCACATAATACGCTCGACAAGACCTTATACGCGATGGATAAAAGACTAATACCGCGATAGTTGGAACATACACTCGGCTCACTGTTTTCGAATATAGGACATAATACACCGAGACTCCAATCGTCAGGCATTGATTCAGCCAACCATATGCGCCATATAAATAGATGCATGTGGGCTAGGAGTCCTTCGCCAGCGGCCTTAAAAGGCACAAGGTGTAGCCCATCCACACCAGCGGCTCTATTATTCTTAAGCCGGGAGATTGCGTTCTATTCACGCCTTGGTTGGGGGGGGGGGGGGGGATTCAATTTACACTGTGTTCCACTATCATTACCTCCTTATATTTAGTGAAAGGATCTCAGTGGAGTAGTGTTGAAAAGTGTTCTCTCCACTTTTAAACACACACTACTTATCTATCACCATATTCCCATTCTCGGAGGGCTGCCCATTATTTGATGATAGCCAAGTTCAGTCCTTGCAGCGGTTTCCAAAGAATGGGAGATGTGCTTCCACTGCGATTCTGTGTCTTCGGGAGTAGAGTATTCCGCTCTGGCAAGAAACTAAGCTTTTGTTGATAGGCCTTTGCCATATCCGGTATTTGTAACTTGTCGATATTTAGTTTTTTTTCGTCTTCGGCTTTGTACGTTTTTTGCCCTGCTCAGTACTGTACGAAATTTTACAGCCACCAGGTAATGTTCCAAGTCGATATTGGCGCCTCGACTCACGCGTACCTCCAGGTGACCAATCTGGTTCAACGTTGTCTGTTCAAGAGATAACAAAGTGGCCTTATGTATGTCATTATGTTGGAATCGTGCACTACTAACTACCATATTATGTGTAGCGTCGAAGTCTATCAGTTCGTGCTTCGCTTATGGCAGCTGTAGTAAATATCGCAGATATTCTTTCTGGCGCAACGATATCCTGGCCATGCTATTTCCCGGGTAGCTGTGATGTTAATTTTATATTCAACAAACACACACATATTATAACATATAATTTGTCAGTTTTGAATGACGGTAACAAGTTATTGGATCAGTTGCGTATGGAGATTAAATCCAATAATGGTAGTCTTTTTTTGTGTGCTTCATATATTCCTCCAAATAGCCTGGATGATATTTATTCTGGACATGTTCGAAATAATCTTCACTTATCGGAGAATTTGAAATATGACGATAAACTATGTATTGTTGGTGATTTTAACCTAAATTCATAATTCTGGGAAGTTTAAGTAAATCTTTTGAAATTGTTCTCATTGATTCCTTCTCCAGTATTGCTGTTCATCAAGTAAATAGAACTTTCGATAAACTAGGTAGGCTATTGGATTTGGTCTTTGTTAGTTCTGACTTGAAATTTCAAGTATCAGAAAGTAAATTTGCCATATCGCCTCCTAATGTGCATCATTCTGCAATAAATATTGAACTCGAGTTTTATCAGTTTTCAAACCCTAATTCCAGTTTGTTAAGTGTGGAATATAATTTCAAATCGTGTAATTTTGAGCACATTAATTCAATAATTTAAAATATTGACTGGTCAGAGTGCATGCAAAGTGATGTTGTCGCTGTTTGTTACGAGGAATTTCTCAAGCTGATTAGGCAAATTGTTGATGAAAATATTCCACGCGTACTCTACTAGGGGTCTAAAGAAACTGAAAAATCGAAGGAATAAATATCATAATAAATTTTTGCTGTCCATATGTTTTTTTCCGATGAAAATATGTTTTTGCATTACAGGAAGGAATTTGATTTTCTAAATAAAGTCCTTTACAATCAATATATCGTGAGTTTTAGTGACCCTCTAAAAGCAAACACAAAAAGGTTTTTCTCTTTTATTAAATCTAAAAGAAATTCTTCCAGTATTCCATCGTGTGTCACTTACAATAATTTAGTTTCTAATTCTGTTCAAGATTCAGTCAATCTGTTTAAGGACTATCTTCAGTCAAATTTCATTTCTAACTCTATTTCCTTTAACATGCTTGATTTCAATAATATCACATCGTGTCTTGATATTGGTACTTTGAGCGTTCGTGATGAGGATGTAATATCTGGTATTTCAAAGCTTGGCAATTCTGTGAAATGTGATAATGATGGGATTTCTGCTCTCTTCCTCAAGGAGTTTACTGATGCGCTTATTCGACCACTCCGTATGTTGCTTTCAAAGTCTCTGTCTTCCGGTTATTGTATTCAAAAATGAAATTGGCTACTGTCTTTTCGATTTTTAGATCTGGCTATAAAAATAGTGTTACTAACTAACGGGTTTTTCAATAAGAGCGCTAGAAAAGTTTATGTATGGAACTCGATTTCTTTTGCATGGCCATCACGTTCACGCTTCCAGACGCTGAACCCAATTTTCAACGGTTTTCAAGCATATATCGGCCGATAGCGCTGCAGTTTTACATTCCATATTCGTACCAACTTCACCAATCGTTGCTGGCTTGTTGGCATAGACCATAGACTTGACGTAGCCCCGCAGGAAATAATCTAGCGGCGTCAAATCGCACGACTGATGCGGCCAATCGACTCCGCCATTTCGTGAGATAACACGTTCACCAAACTGGGTTTCCAATAAATTGATTGTGGCATTCGGTGTGTGGCTTGTGGCGCCGTCCTGTTGGAACCACATGTCCTCCAAGTCCATGTTATCCAATTGGGGCCAAAAATATTCGGTTATCATTGAACGGTAGCGATTCGTATTCACAGTAATGTGCATTCACAGTAATGTGTGATCATCACGGAAGAAGTTCGGAATAATGACGCCGCCGGCCCATAAACCACACCAAACCGTAATTTTTTCGGGGCGCAATGATGACTCCTGGATTATGTGTGGATTGCTGTCTGACCAATAACGCATATTTTGCTTATTGACGAAGCCATTCAGCCAGAAATGAGCCTCATCGCTGAAGATGATTTTCCTATAAAAATCCGAATCATTTTCAAGTTGTTGATCAGCCCAATTCACGACCATACGACGCTTATGGTGGTCAAGCGGCTTCAGTTCTTGCGTCAATTTGATCTTGTAAGGATGTAGGCCAAGATCTTTTCGCAAAATTCGCAGAGATGCCCAACGCTTCAGAACGACGTGTGAGAGACACATTTGGGCTTTCTTAAACTGAAGCCTCAGCGGCAGCAATATTCTCGACACTACGGGCACTTCTTTGTCTCACTGGCACGGGAACATTTGGTACTGTGCCTGTGTATTCAAATTTTTCCACTAGACGCTCAATTGTTGAGCTGGTAGGACGATTATGACGACCATAAATTGGACGTAGCGCTCTTAAAGTTAAGGCCACTGACTCCAAATTTCGGTAGTGAATTTTAATAGTTTCGACTCGTTGTTGGCTCGTATATCTTTTCACGATGAAATGGCAAACCTTACTGAAGAGAAATGTCAAAAGAGCGGGGAAAAAATATGGCGTCGTTTGCTGTCCCTATCGATTTAGTTTTGTAGCATCTCTGTTGAAAAACCCTTTATGTACCTATCTCTAAGTTACCTAATATAGCTAAATTTTGGGAGCACATTGTGTATGATTCAATATTTTTTAATTTAAAATGGTTTCGAAGTCCTGATCAGCATGGTTTCATTGCTGGCCCTTCCGCAACTAGTAATTTAGCTATTTTTCCAAATTTTTGTACATGTAACTTTGAGAAAGGTGTTCAATACGATGCAATAAACACCGAATTCTCCAAAGCATTTGACCGAGTTGATCATGGTATATTGATTAATAAATTACAAAAGTACGGGTTTCACTTTGCAATATTGACTTGGTTTCGCTCGTATTTGTTGTGCAGGCGGTGTTCTGTTTATACTACATACCAATCTCTGGTATTCCTCAAGGTAGTATACTTGGACCCTTGTTGTTTAATTTATTTATAAATGACATTGGCCAATGCTTTCTAAATTCTAAACATATTTTGTATGCGGATGATCTTAAGATTTTCAAGGCTATTTATTTCATGAATGATGTAATGTTGTTTCAGGATGATATTAATAGGGTCGCTATTTGGTCCCAAGTCAATGCCTTTGCTTTTAACATTAAAAAGGGGTTTTCATATGACATTTCATCGTTGTCGTAATGTGATTAAATCCTCTTATAAAATAATGAACTGTGATATTGAAAGAGTTCATGAGTACTTTGATTTGGGTGTTGTATTTGATGAGAAGTTGACGTTTATTCGTCACTGAAACTATTTAGTGCCAAAAGCGTTTTCTTTATTATGCTTCATTCGTAGAAATATTGCTAACCCATACACTAAAGCAGTTCTATTTACTTCTTTTGTTCATTCCAAAATAGAGTTAGATATTTCTCGTACTGTGAAGGCACAAAAATCTTTTTTGAAATTTGCTTTGATGTCTTTAAATTTCACCAATCCAATTCCTTCGTATGAAAGTCGTTGTATGTTGATTTCTTTGAAATCTTTAGAATCAAGAAGGATTATCAGCACTACCATGTTTCTGCATGGCATTGCATCCGGTTCTGCTGATTGCACTGACTTACTGTCATATATGCTGCTTCTCGCACATTGCGTCGTTTTGACACTTTTAATATTAATATGCATTTAACAAACTACGCCTCGAATGAACCTTTAATTAGAGCCATGAGACATTATAATTCCATTTGTAATAATATTGATCTTTGTTTTCCTACTGTTAAATTTAAGAAGTTATTATATGATCTGATTGTATAAAATTGTATTTTTAATTGTTATGGTAGTCTGTGAGGTTGTTTTTCATAGACTATAATAAATAAATGAAATGAAATCATTGTGTCTCCACCTTGTAATCTTGTACAGCAAACACAATGTGTTGGGACACAAGTATAGTACACTTTTGTGACAAGTTCCAGGCACACGTTATGTTTGCATTCAAGCATTAAAAATATGCAGGGGCTTAAGCTTGATATTTTCCGTATCAGTCAATCTGTAGATGTAGACGAAAAGCTACCAGAAGGTAAAAAATGGTGTGAGAAAATATCACAAAACAGCTTAAGTGAAAATCGTTTTAAGGATAGACTTGTTTGCTCATATTAGGACAAATTGTACTTTAATATGTTTCCTAACTTCCTAAATTACAAGACTTTTAATCATCATCCTTTTATTCCGTCCTATTCATCCTTATTATTCTCTATTTAGATTAATATGTAATAATACGAAGAAGCCTTACGCAGTGTGTATGTGTGTATATACGCTATATACACTCTCGATCAGGTGATTCGAACCACCACCAAGTTCTGGTTTAGTAGGCCATATCTTTTTAAATTCTACGTCTACAGCTAACATTTTAGCACCACCGGAAAGGGCATTTTCTTAAGGTTACGAAAATAAGAAAATCGAAATTAAAGTTTTACGCAAGAGTAGTATATTGGTCCTATTCCCAAACAAAAGACAAAAATAGTTAAAATTTCCCATTCATGTAATTAGAACCATTTAACTTATTTTAATTAAAAATTAATAACTTTATTAGTTAATAATAAGAAACATTAATATTTAGTTTATTGATAATACTGTAGACTTTATAATAGTGGGCGCCCCACAATGCTTTCTGTAGAAGGAGTCGTCCTAGGGTAATAAAATTTGGCGCGAGTCCCTAATATAATATAATTAAGAAAGTTTCAAAGTATCGACAAAATTGCCCACGCCCATCACCCACCGCCCACATAAACCGAAATTAATATTGGAACGAAGTTCTTTATCTCACGTTGCGGGATGGGGGCTAAATGAAAAAATTGTTAAAATTTTTTTTAACTACTTTATTACAACCCATTATTATCAACTATATTGGGTACTTTTGGTTTGGTTTGGTTCAAAGGGAAGTTTTTTAGGTGACGCTTGTTTATTACATATTGTAGTTTTGAACCCAATAACAAGTAAATTTGGAAAAGCCAAATCCCAAGACTGGCAAATCCATGAAGTACAACCCTGAATTAGATTTGGCAGCACACTTACTCTTACACTCATACTTTTGGTTTGTGTCTAGACTAACATAAACATTTTGTTTAATGGGAAATTTTCTAGGTGGAGCCTGTTTATTACATATTGTGGTTTGGACCGAATAAAACGTAAATTTAGAAAAGCCAAAGTGAAAGCAGTTTAAACAAAAAAATTAATGTGAGTCCGATCACAGAGGAGATGTGTAAACATCTAGTGATGAAGTTGGAAGTACTTATGCTTTTAGTATATTTTTTTAATTAATCAATTAAAAGTATCAAAACTTTCAATATTGTAAATACATAGGAATTTGCTGGTTTTTGTTTGTTTTATTTAACTTATTTGGTTAGTAAATGGGCACACTGCAGTATATATGTACTGCATTAAAAATTACAGTAAGCAGTAAATTTACTGATTACTGAAAAAATTCAGCAAATTTTTACTGATAATGAAATTTAATTTGCATTACCAGTGAAATCATAGGGCGGTATTCATAATAATCAGTAATCGGGCACTACTGATTACTGAAAATTCAATGCACCTCATCGTAATCATGTAGGCACTTTATAAAAATTGCTGAAAAAAATTTTAGTAATCAGCAAAAATTTACTAGTTAAAGAATTATTTTTACTGAAATTTTAGTAGTACTGCAAAGTGCCCATCTATGGTAAATACCTTAAGTACACATAGATAATATGGGCTTATGGTAACTAAAATAAGATACATATTTAAATTTTTGACTCGATTGTATTTAAAAATCTATGGAAAACGGCATCCATAGTAGTGGAATTGTTAGTAGTGGGGGTTTGTGGAGAATTGCTCATATACAAGTGGAAAACGTAAAATAAAAATTTTGATAAAGCTTGCGACTGTTTGTTTGCACAATTTGTATTAAAATCTCCACCCATAATAATTGGCATGAGATGGAGTTTGTTACCCAATTGCCGAGCACCAGCTTCAGTGTCAGGCAACAGTACGTAATGAAGATACATATGTTATAATCTTAATTTATATTGGAATCTAATAGAAATTTTATTATAACTAACATTATCTCCATTCAGCTTTGATACACTTTGTGTCGTTTTATGTTCTGAGTTATAATTTTTTTAGTGTTTTGTAAAATATTTTATTATTTTGTATTTGTTGCGGTTGACAAGTTATTAATCAGCTGTTTACTGAAATCTAATGTTATTTTACAGCAATGGTTTTCGAAAATTAGTAGCTAATATTGCACACTAGATGGTGCAAATATGCAGCTGTTAAGTATGAATGACAATCTCAAAGATGAAGAAAACTTTTAGTTTTTAGTTTTCCTTATATTTGACAAGTTTAGTTTTTAGTTTTCCTTATTTTGCTTTGTTTTAGTAAATTTTTTATTAAAAGTGCAAAAAATCTTTTTCAAAGTTATTAAAATTAAATGTTTTTGTATTCATTTTATTTCCTTGTTTTCATTTGCCTACGATAACATAATGTACGACAATTAGTGAAAATTAGTCGGTTCTATTCCACATTAGATGGTGTTGAGTATATTGTATGCAGCGTATGGGTACACTAATACACTCATACATAGCTTACACCGATTTGATAACGCTTTACGATTGGTCAACGATTACATCGCACATCTTACTCTAAATTTGTGATTGTATTGTGAAAAAGATTTTTACCCCCAGCGTATAGATGTTTACACATCAAAAACATTTTCTTAAATAAGTGCGTTTTCTTAAAAAAAGTAAATGTTCTCAAAAAAAATATACCTATTCATATTCTCAAACAAAGCACTTTTACTTAACAAAATACCTTTGCTTATAAAAGTAAAATTTCTTACATAAAGTACCTTTTCTTAAAAAAGTGCGTTATATTACACCAAAGTGCCTTTTCTTAAAAAACTACCATATCCTTAAAGATCACCTTTTTTGTTAAGCAAAATAACTTTTCTTGAGATAAGTACCTACTCCTAAAATTGTACCTGTTCCTTCGTAAAAAAAGCTTTTCTTCAAAAAAAAAAATATATTCTGTTACAAAAAATAATTTTCTTACAAAACTTCCTTTTCTTAAAAGTACCCTTGCTTAAATTAAAATAATACTTTTTTTTCTTGAGATAAGTAGCCTTCCTGAAAAAAGTAAATTTTCTTAAAAAAATAGCCTTATCCCAAAACGAGTACCACTTCTTTAAAAAGTACCTGTTCATAAAAAAAGTATTTCTTTGTGGAAAAATACATACTCTTAGACATTTTCTTACATAAAAATATTAGCTTTTAATAAAAGAAGTATCTCTCATCAAAGAAAGGGCCTTTTCGGGGAAATATAATACATATTCTTAAAAAAGGGGCCTAAAAATTAATTTTATTTTTTAAAACACATTCAATAAATACAAAATTTCTTGAATAAAGTTCATCATTTTAGAAGAGTATCTTTTCTTAAAGATCCATTTAAATTACAGTATTTTTCAACAGGCGACTTAGCTGTGGTGGAACTAACTAGTACATAATATAGCGAAAGGAACTTCGCTCCAACCGGGTGTCCCTTGACACCTCATGTGATTTTTTATTATTATTTTATGCAAGAAACCAAAAGTGTTTTCAAAACGGCTATGCGAATAATCGCCCAAAACGAAAACTGAACAATGACCCAAAACTTTTGGGTGTTTTTTCATTAAGAAAAAATACCCAAAAAAAGAGGTAAAATCGTCCAAAAATTTAAGAACATTAGCCCAAAAATATAAATCATAATGATAAATCGCCCAAGACTGTAGCGAATAACCGCCCAATTAGTAAAAGGGCGAATTTAAATTTTTAAAAATTGGGGCGATCAAAAAAATCAAAAATACCAAAACGCCCAAACATGATGAAAATCGCCTAATTTTTTTCCCCATATTTTTTGGGCGATTGTGAATTTTTGGGTTTTGGGCGATTATTCGCATAGCCTTTCAAAACCACTTCTCCAATCGCAGCAGATAGGGACTTGTTCTTATTTTTCCCTGGTAGATAAATGCATGAACTGTAAAAGAACAAAAATAACAGATAAAAAAACGTCATATTTCGTATTATTTATTTTATTTCATGAAACTTTTATAAAAAATTAAAATTAAATTAGTTAATTAATTAATTAATTTTAAATCATAAATTTTTTTCGTTATTTGTTGGATCGATGGGGACCCATTATTTTTTTCGTCTGTAAGACAGATAGATTATATATATAAATAGATTTTAACTAAAATTGGCCACCTATAACATTTTCAATGCAGAAAATTGTATACCTAATTTGAAGGCCGTCGGTGGTGCAATGGTAGTGTCCGCGGCTTTCTTTCTTTCGCCGACGGTCACCTGGCTTTAGTGATGGCGACACTATCGAGTATTTAGTAATGAAAAAAGCTTCTCTAAATACCGTTCGGAATCGCTGAAAAATTGTAGTTCCCAATCAGTGAGGGTAAAACTAGAACGCGCACAGCTCACAGTTAGTGAGAAGCTCTCCCTATTCCCTTCATCGGATGTAACGGGAAACCATTTGTTTATTTTTTTTAATTTGATGGAAATCGGATAACGAATTCTGGTACCTCCCATACAAATTGTAAAAATCTCGAAGATTTGTCGTTTTTAGTTGTTTGGATGCAAATATAACGTGTGTTTGGAGCTTGCCGAAAATATAATATACTTGTGTCCAAACACATTTTGTTTGATATTCAATATTACATGTTTGAGACACAATGATTAATATGTTAAAACATATGTGTTTGCGTACCAAATGTATATATGTTTGCTTGCCGAGTTTGTTGCACTCTTTATGCTCTCTTGAGAGCAAGATAGATAGAGAGGGACAACGAGAGAGTCTATGGCGTAAGTCTATGTCGAGAGAGTCTATGTCGTAAGTGTGTAATTTTGCATTATTCTCTCCGTCAGTGATTCATAAATATTCCTGAATGGGCGTGTAAATTGAAGAAGACAGTGATTCTTATTTTGGCTGATGTATTACGTTTCGGTTTCAGTCGTCAATGGTTCATCGGACAGAGGATATCAAAAGCGATTGATATTTGCAAATATTTATTAACTAATTATTAACTAATTAAAGTAAAAATAATCTCCTACAAAATAATTCATATTTGACTAACAAGTAAAAAATAATTTTAAGCACTTTTTAAAAAGCTTAAATATAAAGGAGCGGAACAAAGCGGAGAAAATTTTGCATTTTTCGAATAGATTAAAGTTTAAACTAATTTATCATGAAAAAATATTTCACCGAATTTTATGATGTTATTTTTTTTGCCATCAAAAAATGAGAATTTTTCAAATATTCATCTTGAAAAATAAAATTTTCAAAAATCAATTAAATTTTTTAATAACATTTATACGAAATAAAAAAAAATAAAATTTGTACTGCTTCTTACCTATCCAAAAAATAGAGCATAATTTAATTTCTTCCACAAATGTATTTTTGAACAATATTTTCCTTCAACTACTAATGAACGAAACTAAGTTATGAGCAAATCTCTCATTTTGAATTGCTCTGGAGGACAAAAAATCTATTTCTGTGCAAAAATTTTTGCTGTTTTTTTAGCTACGCTATTACCTTTAAAACGATATCAAAAAAAATTCAATTCCAATCAAGTCAGAATTCTGAATTTTGTCCATGAAAAATGGAGAAGTGTGCGCCCATCCGTTGTTTAAAATATCTTCAAATATACAGCTTTTTATTGACTCATAAAGTGCTGTTAAATAATCCAAAGGAGTCTTATTCCAGGAGCCAAATATTACAATGACCTCTTACTCGAATATCCCATGTCATATGCTCTCTAGCAAATTGTAACCGATTTTCTTTGCTAACGTTCTTCAGCGGCGGTTTATTCTTCAGTTTTTTTTCAATTTCAGGTACTGACAGCTTGCAATGACTCTATTTTCTGTCGAGATACTTGAAGAGAAGAGTTTGATGCAATTCTTGAGATTTTTCTCTTTTCGGTTGGACCTAAAGCGGTTGAATTCCATACTTTGAAATTCCTTCGGTAGTTTTCAATATCTTTTAGTCATCCCAGAATAATTTTGTGACTTCGCCAAACTTCCCGCACAATGGTCCGATGAGAATACCCTTGCGAATGACAAACATCGATTTTAGCTCTTTCCGCTATGTTCCAAATGATTTTCTTGCCCATTTTTCACTAATGTTTATTAGAAGTAATATTTTTCTTTTACTAATTGTTAGATGTATAAATCAAATGCGACTACGTGCAAAAACTTAAAAAACCAACCCGTAAAAAACATAGTGTTTGACTATAAAATCTTTATATATGACACATAGTTTTTTATTTTACACATTAAGTTCTAGCAGAAATAATGGATTTTTAATTTGTGATTTGTATGGGATGTACCACGCCCCTTTATCCAATCCTGCCCATATTTGCAGCAGATCTTAGAATAGGTACACCTAACCAACTTACCCAATTTTGTTCAAATACCGTTAACAGGAGCAGAAATAATGGACTTTTAATTTTTGTTTTGTATAGGACCTACCACGCCCCTTTGTCCAATCCCGACAATTTTGCCAGTTCCTTGTTGTTGTCGCCATTAGTGTGCCTTCGAAGTTTCATCTCGATTGGATCACGGGAAAGGGGTTAAAAATCAATCCAAAACTTTTTCGGTACGCCGACAAGTGAAGTTAATATAAAGAATTTAAAAATGCAAAGTGCTTTAATAATATGAGCGGAATTTAATTTTTTTTTTTGTTTTTTTGGAAAAGGATCTTTATAATGCTGTTGCATTAAACTTTAATGTTGTTGCTATTATATTTGTAATTCTAAGAAATTTCCCCTTCCGATGGTAGTAAGATCTTAGCTATCGACAAAAACTTTAAATAGATATGGCCTACTAAAACCCGAAATTTAAGTGGTTCTAAGCATGTAATCGAGAGTGTACGTTAATTTTTTTTGTATATTTTTGCAAAGCCTAGTGTCGGCCTGTGTGTTCGTATTCGTCCTTATGTGTCTGTTTTTTCTGTGTCTAATTTTCCTTATTTTCTGGATCATGTCCTCCGTGTTATCATGTGCGTCCTGTAAACATTCCGGAATTTGTATTCAGGTATATATATACATATGTGTGTGTAATGTGCAAAGGACGATGATTTCCTTGAAGATTTTCATGTTGAGGTTTAAGTGTGGTATGTGTGTCAAATATACGACACTTTTACCTGCATGTATATGTTCGTTCCTTAGCGCGTTTGTGTTATACTTTGAATGTTTTCCTTTATGACTATAATGAAAATAATTTAAATACTTTTTGTGTCGACAATGTGTTTGATGCTAATTTATGCATAATACATCTTATTGTCTCCTTAAAGTCATGTAAGCCATTTGCATTGTGTGCGGCGCAGTGTGTCTTCACAAACCTTACCTGCTGACATCATTATCTGCTGCTACTCCAGAGTTTCATTATTTGCTATTGTGTAGACGTGGTGGTGGCGGGCTCTCCCAAGGAGTTACAGTATCAAGCAACGCAAGTGAGTTCGACAAAAATATTTTTTAAAACGAACACAATGTGGAGACAACTTGTTAAAAAAAATTTTACTTTACGAGCATGTTGACTTATACCAAAATATGTGTCACATCTTGGAAGATTTGGGTGGCAAGAGATTTTTTTTGATTTTAATTTACGAGTATGTTGGTTTACCCCAAAATGTGAGTCACTTCTTGGAAAATTTAGGCTGAGGTGAAATTCACTCAGGCAAAAGATTTTTTTTCCGGCTAGTAACCAAACACGTGTCTTTGAAGCCGCTGGCTATAAGGAGAGATGTAACTCATTGTAAAACATCATGTGCGGGAAATGTATAAAAATAATCCTCCCATTACTCGTAACAAAAATTTTTAAATTCAACGATTTATATGGAAATGTTAAAGATTCAAGAAAACAAATAAATAAATATCAACTAACGGACAATTTTAAATTTCTCATGACTTGAATCATTACTACACTTTATAGATTATTCTCGTAATGTATTCAAAGATGCCTCTTCTGGACGTGTACAAGTTAAACAAAACACTTCAATTCAAAAATAATTTCAGGCTGTAAATCAATCTGCAGGACTCGGCCATTACATACAAATCAAGGATGAGGCTAAAGCCAAAATAATAAACATTCCACAAGCATAGTCAGAACGCCAAGGTTATCACCGAAAGTATCTTGGGACAATGGTTGCCCAATACAGAATATATATGTACACAGTGGTCAAATTTGCAAATAAGGATTTTGCTTGTCTGGCACTTTATCTTGTTGTGAGTCGAAGGGAAAAGTATTCGTCTGTCAGATTAGCGTAATGCTGACAATCGTAAAAATTACAAGTCCTCCAATGTCAAACGTAAAAATATGTCTCAAATTTATGTATAGGCATTTATTTATTTATGTATATATGTACAGGCATGCATAGGTATAGGTTTATGGTTTTGATAGCCTATGCTTTATGCTAGAAAAAATACATGTGTTTTCAATAAAAGAATGGGAAATGAGTAATGAAGGGTGTCTCAGTAAGACTGAATTTTTTTAATGTAGTGTTATTTTTGATTGTGAAAGTGGCTGTCACACGTGTTTACTTCAACTATTAAAAATGGAGCCCTCTACGAAAGAACAACGAGTTGTTATTGTGAAAACATATTACAAAAATTTGTAAATTTATGCTGAGACCGATCTGAAATTTCGAAGAATTTTCAGTCGATAAAGTGCACCTAATGTATCAACCACTCGATGCAACTGGGTCGGTTGTGGACAGTTAGACTCCTGTGCCTCGTCGTACCGGTCGGTCTCTAGAAAAAATTGTTGCTGTAACGAGAGTGTCCCCGAAATCCCGAAAACATTAATTCGGCATGGTTCTCAATAACTTCAAATTTCCTGCGTACAAGATTCAAGTTACTCCGGAGTTCAAACCAGCAGATCATGGACGGCGCCGGCAATTCGTTCAACGGTTAATACAACAAAGTGAAGTCAACGGCAATTTGGAAAAAAAATCGTCTTCTTCGATGAAGCGCATTTCCATCTCAATATTTTCGTGAATACACAAAATTGTCGAATTCGGAACTCAGAAAATCCTTATGCTATCTAAGAGAAACAAATGCACCGACATTTAATTTTTTCACATTTTCACTCTGTGAAAAGGTCATGAAAAGAGTGATGGCCTGTCGTCAGAGCAGTGGAACAATCGGAACATGTCTTCTTGACATTCCAATATAAAAAATCAATGAGTGTTTGAGGTCACGGGCGATGTGTTAACACCGTTTTGTTACACGGTACCTGTTCGATTTCTATGAACACAGTAGTAAATGTTACATTGGAAAATAAAAAAAAGA
Organism: Phaonia tiefii; assembly: GCA_963931995.1. Lineage (NCBI taxonomy): Eukaryota > Metazoa > Arthropoda > Insecta > Diptera > Muscidae > Phaonia > Phaonia tiefii. Next base: position 321,115,325 of record OZ008368.1, on the reverse strand, counting down.
ATAGATTTTTTGCTGAAGGCTCTTTTGATATTGCACTTGCTTTTTTCTTACATCTGTTTTAACATTAGATGTAATATTGTTAAAATACATAAAGCAATTTTTAGCTCACTGAATTAATTTTTTTTGTCATAAACAGAGTGACAACTTGTTTAAATGGTGCCATGCAACTGAATAGAAAACAATATTTAGCTCACTGATATACATAATTGTTTTTTTTTTCGTAAACGGAGCGACGACAAAAAGTACTGAATAGTATAGAGAACATATTGCACTCTTTTTCCGCTCTGAGTAAAATAGCACAAACAAGCCTTATTCTCTTTATAGAATATTTCAATATAACTGCACCATTTCGACAGTGTTATTACATAAAATAATACAAAAAGCGTAAATGTTTCAAAAGTCATCAATGTTTCACATCAAAATTATGAATGGACCAAGTTATGACAAAAAGAGAGTAATACGTTTAGAAGCATTCGGCAGATGTTGTTAATGCTTTTGACTCATCACAATTCGTTCCATGAGTTATCTACACTATTCAATACACTTTGGCAACGTCAATCTGCTTATTTCGCTGCCGCTTCATCAATGCCATCATACTTATTTTCAGGCAAAGACTATTGTTGTACAACAAACACGTATGTGATGCTAACGCTGTGTGTTGTTTGCATGTGTTCACTTTGATAGATTGCCCTACCCGTGCCAATAGATGTTAACATATCAAAAAATCTAATTTTTTCTCCAAGTAAAGGTTTTTTACTAACGTCGATTTTTTGTACTTATATCTATGTTTTTAGCAAAATCATAAAGTTTTTTTAGTCTCTTGAAAAATAGCCAAAAATCGGCAAACTAGCTACGCATGATCAAGACTTCAAAATGCTGTTTTAAAAAAAGAAGTACCGTCAAAATTTTTAAAATATACTTTTCTAATTATGCTCATCAGATACGCCGTTTGAGCACCGTATTGGTAAATTATAATAAATGTTGTTACAAACCCAAAAACACTAGGAATCGAAGTTTCGACGGCCGGCTATAAGTATTTTTTTTGAATTGGAATTTAATGATTGATTTTGTTAGTTTTAGTTAATGTACATATAAGTATGAGAATTTCATACTACAAGCTTAAAAGTTCAGGTTGTTTTTTGTAGATCCATACTAATATAAATTGAATAATTCAGTCATCAATCTAGGGGTATTTTTAGGTTTTTTCACAGATTACGCGTGAGTTGTGTCAAATTATAATATGTCTTCTTTTCAGTATTGTTTGCTATTTCATCATGGAAAGACTTACACCGCAACAGCGTCTCCAAATTGTGCAACTGTATTAGCGTTCGGTGAGGAACGTTTTTCGTGCGCTTAGACCTTTTTAATTTTGTTCAGTGATGAGGCCCATTTCTAGTTCAACGGCAAAGTCAGTAAACAAAATTGCCGCATTTGGTTTGAAAAACAACCAGAAGAGGTTCAAGAGCTGAAATTATACCCAGAGAAAACCACGGTTTGGTGCGGTTTATGGGCAGGTGGAATCATCAGTCCATATTTTTTCAAAAATTAAGATGGCCGGAACGTAACCGTGAAAGGTGTTCGCTATCGCGCCATGATATCGGACTTTTTGCTACCTGCTATTGAAGCCCGTAATCTTCAAGACTTTTTTTCAAACGAATGGTGCTCCTTGCCATACAGCCGCTCAAACATTGGATCTATTGAGAATTCATTTCGTAGAACAGCTAATTTCACGTTTTGGAACGGTGAGTTGGCCGCCTAGATCGTGTGATATCACACTTTTAGACTTTTTCGTTTGGGGCTACGTAAAGTCAAAAGTCTATGCTGATAAACCAGCTACTATCTCAGTTTTGGAAGCCAACAGTGCACATGTCATTAACGCCATACCAGTCGAAATGCTCGAATGAGTCATTCAAAATTGAGCACTCTGAATGGATACCCTGAGGCGTAGTTGCGGCCAACATTTGAATGAAATTTTATTCAAAAAATAAATGGCATAAAATGTCCTTTCGAATGCAAAATATAGATTCCACACATGATTTGAATTTTCGTATTTTTTTTATTTTGAAAAAAATACCTCTGATTGTTCACCGGAAATTCGATTGATGATCATCAGATGGTAACAATTCGGGCTCAGTAGTTAGGCCACTGATGATGAACTTATCACGGAGGTCGAGTCACGCCAGTGAGTGTGCTTAACTGAATTATCTATTATTCCAACAAAAACCAACCTAACCTTGAAACCTTGAAGTATGAATTTCTCATACATGAACTAAACCTAAAAATTCAAATTAAAAACGTAACTGATGCTATCCCGGTCATCAAAAAACCTATACCACAGAAGAAAATCAACTCTGTGATATAGTAAAAATTCACTTAAAGCGCTGCAACAATGTGAGTATGGAATAGGAAAAGAAGAACATGATGGAAAAAAGCCGTCTGTTCTTGGGTTGGAATACTTAGGGATCTTCGATCGATACCAAATCGCATACATATCTGAATTGCATTATTTAGTTTGTATATATACGATTGATGATCAACGGATGGTATCAATTCAGGCACAGTACTTAGGCATCTGATGGAAACTTGTCACGCAGTTCGAAACAAATCATTCCAGTGAGTGTGTTTAACTATATTGTCTATTATTCCAACAAAAACCAACCTGACCTTGTAAGCTTGTAGTATGAATTTCTCATACAATAACTACACATAAGTAACTTCGTATAAAAAAGTTTGACGTTCCTCTAATCTGCTCTTCAAAACGCATTCTTGGAAACTCCCCACATTTCAAATTCAAAACCAATTGTGTTTTCAGTATAGCAAAAACGTATACTACATAAAATTCTAAGATAATTCTCCGAAGAAACCAAGTATCTGAAATCAAATCCTAATCCGCGCCTCTCGACTTGAAAATTTATATACACGGCTTTGCCAAAAAAAAAATAAATGTTTGACAAAATAGCATTTTCAAAAAAGAAATCGAATTTTCTGAATAAAATTCTTTAGTAAGATAGTTCTTTTGGACTTTATATTTTCTACACTCAAAATTTTTTTACATTAAAAAATATTCACCCAAGTAAAAAAAGTTTGTATATAATTTTATATTTAATATTTTCATAAGGCACATAGATAACAAAAAAACTTCTTTCATAATATAATTAAAAAGGTTGGAAATACAAAAAAAAAATACACTCAAAAAATTGTTTTCAGTACGCAAAACGCAGTTTAGGTAAAACGTGTTCTAACTATTTTTTTTATATAGAACGCAAATCAGAGGAGATGCAAATAGGGTTTAACTGTTTTTTTGATAATTGAATATTTTGATTAGTCTCAAAAGAAAACCAGTATTGCATAAACTATAATATAATAGAACATAATATATTTCAAAAAAAAGAAAATAATTTACCGAAAGAAGAGGAAACAAATTTCGTGTGAACTCTTATGTTTTCGTACACTTTCTCTAATTGATAAAAATGGTTCCCCGTTACATCCCATGAAGGGACAGGGGAGAGCTTCTCACAATCACTGAGCTGTGCGCTTTCCAGTTTTCACTCACAGACCGTCATAGGATGAATGCAAATTCTCAGAAGACACTGACATTTAATATTCGCTAATTAAATTTATTTGTCAAAAATTAAAATTTTTGCCAGTATTACTACAAGTACATGTTTTAGAAATCCTGTTAATATCTTAGCATGAAGAAACCCAAGTTATTATTTATAAAAATTCGTAAAAATCTGAAATTTTCCATAACTCAGTTAACCCGTCAATGGTGACGCAAATTTGACTTTGATTAATGGTGACGCAGGTCTCATGCACCGGGGTTTTCAACTGAAGAGTTTTTGAAACGTGTCTTTTTTTTTGAAGCATCATCTTCAGCAGCGTCTAGCCCTTAAGCCACTTCGGTGTGTATTTACACAAGTCACTAACCGAAGACATTTGTTGAATGTGTGCAGAGCGATTGTTGCCGCTACTTACACATTGCTTTCCTACTTACACGCACTGATGCAGAAGTTTTGAAAGTTATATTTATAGAACGAACTATTCTAATTGTAGTTGTCTCTTTCTGTTTTGGTTTGGCCCTACCATATGTTTCACATTTAGTTGTTTTAGATCCTCGTTATGTTTAAAGTTGTAATTTCCTTTAAGGCTGTAAGAGCTCATGTTTTCTCCGGTTAGTGAAAAAAACGTAAATGCCGCGGGTGGGATTCGAACTCTCATTCGCTGGACGATCGTTTCGATGTTTGTGAGGCATCATCTTCAGCAGCGTCTAGCCCGTTAAGCCACTACGGTGTGTATTTACACAAGTCGCTAATCGAAGACATTTATTGATTGTGTGCAGAGCGATTGTCGTCGCTACTTACACATTGCTTTCCTACTTCCACGCACTGATGTTTTTTATTTATGCACTTTGACAATAAAACAAAGATATATAATCATTTTAAGTTCTTTTATTTCAATATCAAAATTCACAAATGTTTTTAAATAGAGCATTAAAAATAACTATGTTTTAGCAATACATTTTTTAAAATTAAGAAAAAATAAAAAAAATCACTTATTCATTCAGGAAAATAATGTTTATTAGTCTTTCGACAATAGGAACTTTTATAAAATGAACAAAAATTGGTATCCTTCCAAAATGTAATACAAAATGTTGCGATTATTTTACTTACATACACGGTGACTCACGGTCTCACACACCAGGTTAGAAAAAAAATACAGAAGTTGTGCTCACTAAGCAGCTTCGTCATTGAGTCATGGTGGGGGATGTGCAATGCTGCAGCTTCTCGAAATCGCAACAAAAAACTGTAACGGAGAACAAAGTTATACGAATTTTTTAACACAGCCGGTCGCACAGACCAGTGCGTCACCATTAGCGGGTTAACCGTCATTTTAAGTTTTTCCCGAATTTCACATATACACTAACTATATATGTAGCTAAGACACAAGGCAGAACGTGGTTTTAATTTTCCATTCAAAAACGTAGTTTCGTATAAAAACCCATAGAGAAAGATATAAAGATTGTGCATGTATGTTTCAGTTCCACTAAATTCTCGTCGAAAGAAACTGGGCTAACGACAGTTATGGAACGAAGTTCCTTATCGCACGTTGCGGGATGGAGGCTAAATGAAAAAATTCTTAATAATTTTTTTTAACAACTTTATCACAACCCATTATTATCAACTATATTCTGTACTTTTGTTTTGGTTTGGTTTAAAGGGAAGTTTTCTAGGTGGAGCCTGTTTATTACGTATTGTAGTTTTGAATCCAATATAAAGTAAATTTAGAAAAGCCAAAATGCAAGACTGTCAAATCCATGAAGTACAACCCTGAGCATGGAATTACATTTGGCAGCACACTTACTCTTACACTTGTACTTATGGTTTGGTTTATGTCTAGAGTAACATGTGGGACCATATTTCTTATTTAATGGGAAATTTTCTAGGTGGAGCCTATTTATTAAATTTTGTAGTTTGAACCGAATAAAAGGTAAATTTAGAAAAGCCAAAGTGAAAGATGTTTTAAAAAATGAAATTTTCTTAAATAAGTGGGTTTTCTTATAACAAGTAATTTTTCTCAAAACAATACCTATTCATCTTCTTAAACAGAGTACATTTACTTAACAAAAGAACTTATCTAAAAGAAGTACTTTTGCTTTCCTACAAAAAGTACATGTTCTTAAAAAAAGTAATTTTTTAAATCAAATTGCCTTTCCTTAAAAAACTACTAAACTAAACTTAAAATTGTGCCTGTTTTTTTCGTAAAAAAAAGCTTCTCTTCAAAAAAAAATAAACTCTTACAAAAAATAATCTTTCTTACAAAAATTCAATTTATTAGAAGTATTCTTTCTTAAAAATATAATGGAACCATTTCTTTTCTCTTCTTTTCTTTTCTTTTCTTGAGATATGTAGCCTGCCTGAAAATAAGTAAAACTACTTAACCAAATAACCTTTTCCTAAAAAGAGTACCACTTCTTTAAAAAGTACCTGTTCTTAAAAAACCGTATTTCTTTGAAAAAAAATTATACTTAACTTAATAAAACTACTTAAAAAAAGAAGTAAGGACCTTTGGGGGAAAATATAATACATATTTTTACAAAAGGGACCTAAAAATAAATTTTTATTTTAAAACGTCCATTCACTAAATAAAAAATTTCTTAAAAAAAGTGTATCATTTTACAAAAAGTATCTTTTCTTAAAGATCCCTTTAAATTACACTATTTTTCAACAGGCGCGTTAGGCGTGTTGGAACTCACTAGTAAAAAATATATAGGGAAAAGAATTTCGTTCTAATCGGGTGTCCCCTGCCGCTTCCTGTAATTGTCATACGTTTCTTTATACCAGTTGCTTCTGTAGGAGTTATGACGAAATACAAATAAAACTTAAAGAAAATTGTTGTATTCTTTAAATTAAATCTTATTTATTGCATATAAAGTAATTTTGGAAGTCATAAGTGCAAATAAAATCAAATTAAAAGTCAGTTTTTTCGAAATTCTAGGAGGTCGATAAGCTGTGTCATCCAAATCATCCACACAAGACCATCCAAACAAGACCAGAACTTTGAATTTGTTTTGAAGTTTGTGAAAAAATAATCATAAAGAAAACACTTCAAAAGTTGTAAAATATATTCCTGTTCTCCAATATTCCAAATTGTCCCACTGTTTCTGTTGGTCATACTAATTCATACAAACGAAAATGTTACGAAAATTGTAATCGCTTTCCCCCGTATTCCCCGTCGTGTAAGTGTTGGTATTTGTTTGTATGTAATAAAGTGAACAATTTTGTCATGTTCAAATTTTAAGCTTTTTCGTTACGCCAACATTTTATGGTTTGTTAATTTAAGCGAAATAAATTATTATTTGTTGTTGTTAAACTGTAAGTTCTTACTTTCATCCTTGTCCTTAAAGTCGTCCTGATCGTCTTCAGTGCCGTCCGTCCCTGTGCCTTGTGGCATTCGCAGTTGAATCATTTCATTCCACGAAAATTGCCATTTTTTCCGAAAAATTAATTTTATTTCTCTTTCCTTGGACTGAGTGAGTCAACGTTTGTTGATGTGGTTGCCCTCATTGGTTGGGAGAAAATTGGCCATAATTGCAGAAAGATATTTCAATTGTTTTTCCTTCCCCCCCCCCCGCCCCCCCCTACATCATCATCATCCTTTGATGTTTCATACATTTGCCACGGTTACCCTGACGTTATTACGTTGTCGTTCTTCAACTTTTTGCCCCTTGGAGGTTTTATGAATGATGCTTGAAAATAATATTTTCTTGGAGTTTGATTCTTTTGTTATTTTTGTTTTCATATCTTCCTCCTTTAATAGTGTTGGGTTGGTAACAGAGGAAAGGACTATTATTTGATGTTAACCAGACATATGAGTAATTTTAATTGTTTTTCATATGAATTTAATAGAACCATAGTAGACAATAATAAGTAACGTGGTGTATAAGTCTGATTATTGTGTATAATTTGTTTTGTATTAATGACGCAAAAAGTATACGGTCATTTTCCATTTTGATAAATGCAGTATAAAAGCCCCCACCAGCTTCGTTTCCCCGTCCGTTTTCTAGGTTAATTTTTTATATTGTACAAACAAATCAAAAGATCGTCATGAAAAGAAGAATCTATCTCCTCAACACAGTCACTGAACTATTTCTTCTAAAAAAGAGGTTGTGTCAACCATGAATTCGGTTGTGGCAACCAAGTGGTGTTTGCCACACCGAATTCCGTTGTTGCAGAGATAACACTGCAAGTAGGTGAAAATGACACACCAAAACGACGAGACACGTCAATCTAATTTTGGAATGTAGAATCCAGTGGTGTACCCCGTTTTGAAAAGTTAGCTCGAAATCACGAGATATTTCGATTTTAAATTTGTAGTAGTACTTGTTTAAAATCAATTTGTTTATTATTCTTTTGTCAAAATTTATATCTAGAAAATGGACGTCCATTTTCAAGCGGACATGGAACTATATTTGCTCTTATTTTGATGATTTTATAAAGTTTTTGGCATTTATTCAATTTTTACTCTTTGTTTGCAATCGACCAGCAGAAATCAGCAAGCATTGACTCTATTCTTTTTCCAGCGACACGGTCTTTGAATGCCATTATAGTTTGATGAAATCGTTTCCCAGTTTCGTCTGTTTCTGTGGACAATTGTCGTTCGTAAAAATCATGCGGATTTTCAACGACATATTAACGCCAAGTTTGTCGCAAGATTTCATCATGTTGCCAATAAAATGACGGTACTCTGATAACCGATTTTTGCAAAGAACGTTTTCAATTACCGCACGAATTGAGTTCCATGCGTTTAGTTCAGTTTCATCTAACATTTCAGAAAAACTAGTATCCCTTAAATATTTCCGTATATCTGGACCGTTAACTCCACCTGTTTAAAAAAATGTATATAAAATTTATTGCAGTCACACACTTTTAGTTACAACAAATTATCTCTTTTAATTTTCCCAATGTTAATTTTGGAATAGCGTTGTTTTTCAAGTATGGTAATGCATTTTCGTTAACGCGAACCAAACGCTTTAAAAAATTCTTTACAACTCCCAGCTTGATATGAACATCCGGAATCATTATTTTCTGAAGGGGAATCAATGGTGGACGAATTACATTAAATTCGCCAACAACTTGCGAATCGCGTTTTGGCCAGTCTCGCTTTTCGTTCTGGTTGCATTTTGCATTTACAAAAAATACACATGTACTTTGTATAGCCAGTTTGCATTCCAGCTAATAGTGAAAGAACCTTAAAATCACAATTTATGCGCCAATTGTGTTCGTCATAACTGATGAATTAATTTCATGGCATCATCCGACTCTTGCATTCCAAGAGCATACATTGATGGCACTGGTTTAACGCTGCTGTTTTCAATTAGGAAGGCTACTTTTAAGCTTCTGGTTGAAAAGTCTATGAAAAGACGCCATAAAGATGGATTATAGTTGCAGATTCCCATTTCATTCACTAAACCGGGAATGTCTTGACAATATGCATAAGCTGCGTCCTCGGAAAGCATGAAATATGGCATATGTGGTTCTTGCCTGTATTTATAAGATGTAACTTTTACACCGGGTGCCTGAACGTTGACGTTTCTAGTTCCGAAGCCAAAGTCATTCCATTATTTTGAGATAGCTTCAGATTTCGAACGATTCTATCTAAATGTTCCTGGGAAATTAATGATGGATATTGTATAACTGACTGAAGGTAATCAGAATCAGCATGATGTAATGATGTTGCTGAAGTTTGTGATTCTACTTCATAGGACGCAGTATCATGTTGGTATGTCGATGGATGTACTGGGACAGGCAATTCGTCACTGTGTGGAACTGGTACGTGAGCACTTGTCACATCTTTGTAAATTAAACCGGATCATTCTATAATAATAAATTATTGTGTATTCCATATATAGTCTATCTAAGTGAACTTTCTGTTTCGATGGAGACCATTTGCATCGCTCTTGCACGCGTAGCAATTTTCTGTATCATGTTCCCCTGGATCGGTCCATATCATTGGACTAAAACTTGTGATGCACGTAAATTCAGGTGCACGATCAACATTTCGCATTTCTTCATCGGGGGTAACCAAAAAAATACTGATTGTAAGCTTTGAGGGCATCTTCAACCAAATGTCGTCGATGATTTTTCGATGTAAATTTTCCAAACACAAAACAAAACATATTTAATTTTTCGCAATGTGATCTGCATTTTTCGTCACTCATTTTTCTATTTTTTCAAAATCGTCAATAAAATACTTATATTTTTGATGTGTTAACATCTATAGCGGCGGGTAGGGAGTAATCTGTCAAAGTGAACACTTTGATATATATGTTGTAGCATCTGTTTGTAATAGTGATGACAATCTCAAACTCCCGAATCCCAAAATTATTATAATTATTATGGCCCCAAACTGTAAGAGGTAAACTAATTCTGCTTCCAAATGTATGTATATTATTTCAGCGGTTACATTTTGTCGAAAAAAAATATATAAATTGATTTAACAAGAGTTTTTGCAGGTTTTTCCCTCAAATAAAATCAAAAATCACCTTAAATCTACTACAAATTTAAAATCAAAATATCTCATTATTTTGAGCTAACTTTTTAAAACGGAGTATACCACTGGATTTTATGACCCAAAAATTAGTTGGGGTGTCTCGTTGTATTTGGGTGTCATTTTAAAACTTAAAATTTTACTGACAGTGTAATTTGATAGGAACAGATTCAACTCATGGTTCTCATGGCTCCAACTATTTACATTGCATTAACAGAATTGTACATTAAATCGTAAACGGTTTTTAAATTAAGAGTTACGAGGTAACAGTTGTTGTAAACGTTTTCGGTTCCCATAAAAGGTTTTATTTATTTAACGCAAAAGAAATGATTTTTGAGATTCAAAAAATTATCCATTTGCGCATTTATATATTCAAAAACGAATAGGTCTAGTTCATTGCTGCATAAAGCGATAATTGTGTTGTAACGTTGCATCAACAGGATTTTTTAAAATATTGGTTCCAACACCTAATTTGACAATGATTCGGTTGCAGCAACCGAGTTTATGATATATTCTGTTACCGCAATCGAATTTCTAATGAATTCTGTTAACAATCGTTTAACATTACATACCATGAACGGATTGGGGAGAGCTTCTCACAACTAGTAACCAGTGCACTTTGTCATTTTTCAATCTCTGATTGGGACCTACAGTTTTACAGTAGTTTCGAACGGTATTTGGGAAGTTTTTTCGTGGCTAAGTATTCGACAGTGTCACCATCACTGAAGGAGGTGGTCGTCGTCAAAGGAAATGTATGGTGGTACGAGTAGGGATCGAAGCCACGTCCTCATGCACAAGAGCCGCGCACACTAGCCATTGCACCACCGACGACCACGGATGAATTCTGTTGTTAGTTAATCTATAAGAAAATTCATATTACAAGCTTGTAAGATCAGGATAATTTTTGTAGTTGAAAAATGGTTGCGTTTTTTGTGGAATAATAGTATAAATAGTTTCGAAATCCATGACAATCCAAATCCATCAGATGCCTAACTACTCTACCTGAATGGATACCATCGGTAGGTCATCAACCATATTTAAACAAATTTAAATATGAAATTTATATATGCGAATTAAGGGTTGCTATTTATATTTCGGGAACTTGCAATACTGGTCTTCCCATATGCAAACTGGAAATTCCATTGGAAAGTTTGACATTTTAGCATAAATATATTTTATTCAACTAAGATTTGTGTACATCTCTGCTATTAACAGCTGTTGTTTGCTTCTTATTCCTAAATAAATAAACACTACAACAAGAATACACTTGGCAGGAGAGAGCTCAAAAAGCCGACATTATAAAGTAACAAGAGAAATTAAAAAAACCATGGGCCCGCCAGGGGTTTTATATTTCAAACCTTTCGCGTGGTCGGGCTTAGGGACTTTTTGCTTTGTGGTGCGTCCAACAACAGCTTCGCACTTTGGGTTCAACCCCGGCTTCGGCAGTTTTTTTTTATGTTACACAGCTTTCTGAGTGGAAGGTCGGCCTTCGGGATTTTCTCGTCTGGGAAGGAGTATCACCGGCGTCGGCAGTTTAAGAATACAAAAAAGCAACAAAATTTGGTTATCTTGACAAAGCGATGTCACACGTTAAAAGTAAAGCGTGAGAATAATACATTTCGTTTGAATGTTCACACTTCCTTGCTCTTACGCGTACCTTCGGTGAGCCCGCTGTTTGGGTCCAGAGGTTTCCATGGGGCCGGCTGCACATTTTCTTTTTAATATGTATTTCGTGTTCCTATATCTTTCTTTAGTTTTGGAATGTTGTTAAAAAAATTAAACCCTGTCCTTCGATTGCATAACGCGAGGAATTATGTCGGATTGAACCGATTGGAGAAACCACGGTAATAATATCACAACTTTTAAAGTATTGTTTGATCATTTTAATGTGCACCAGATATTTGTAGGCAAGGAGTTGGGCTTTAAGAATATTGCATTCAGATGGACCACATTGGTGCTGTTGAAGCTTTCAGAGTCTGGTACTTCAACAATCAAGGGCTGCTTCCAACAATGTTTTACTTTGAGAATCTTGTATGCAAGTGCTGTGGAATATCGTCTACCGTTATTAAGATATTCACTATCAAAGTTTAAATTTTAGATTTTTTCATTGACTGTTTTCAGACTTTTGTTAATGACTTGGCTATTTGAGAGATAGTAATGTACCGTCGCAAAGGTAAACTCCTCTTCCTTCTTGAACACTTTTAGAAAAAATACAAAAAATAAATAATACTGGAAAATCTCTTAAAAATTTGATTTCACGTGTATAAGTACGTTTTGATAGTACCTTACCAATGTTATTGACCACTGCACGGTCAATTAAATCCACTTGAGTTTTTTTCCGAACAGTAAAAGAAACATTAAGAGAACAATAGTCAAGAATATTGTGGTTACTACTCATTATAAAATGTTAGGGACACAATGATTAATGGTTTATAATGTATGTATTTGTAACCCAAATGTGGCTTTATGTGTTGAAAAGTGCTGAAAACAAATACGTGACAGACAATAAAGAAGCAAACAGCAGTAGATCCTCTATTCACGATAACAATGCTTTGCAAGCAGTACTTGATTCCTGCAATATGTTGCTGGAGTTGACACAACCACAATGGAAGTTGACACAACCTCATTGGAGGTTAACGCAACCTCATTGGAGGTTGACACAACCTCATTATAGTTTGTCGCAACTGCATTAAAGGTTTTCGCAGCCGAATTAGAGGTTGTTACAACCGAATTTTGATACTGTCACAAAACAATTTTGAAATAAGTTTTAATTATTAGTTGATGATGTTATTCTTATAAAAAACATTACAAATGAAAAAAAGTCATTTAAATCTTTAGGGTTACGCATTGTTTATTCATGCCAGTTCCGGCCTTTTTTGAAGTCCCGGACATCATGGGTCACCCCACCAATTCTGACGTGCATCTCAAATGACCGACCGTGAAAAACTGCCAAACCGTGGATATTTGATTGAACATTTTCTGCAAAAAAAATTACTATTTAAGACATAAAATATAATCACAATATTCTCACTTACCTTTGGTAACAACCATAAAACGAAAACGAATTTGAATAAAATATTTCTAATTATAATTTTAAACGTCAGGTATGAAATACATGGCATTATGTTGTGGTAACCGAATTGAAAATGAATTCGGCAGAACTACAGAGTTCAATAGAAATTCGGTTACAGCAACCAACTTGACGCCAAATTCGGTCGTCGCAACCGACTTAAGACTAAATTCGGTAATTGCGACCGAATTGATACCAAATTCGATAGATACAACCGAATTGATGACAAATTCGGTTGTTTCTACTGAAATGGTGTCACATTCGTTTACTCCAACCGAATTCGGTATCAATTTCGGTTGTTACATCCGAACTAATTCCAAATTCGGTTCTTCCAACCGAAATTTTAGAAAATTTAGTTGACAGAATGAATATAATTGGATTTTCAGCTTTCACAACAGAATCCATTATGAAATGAGGTTTCCTCAACCGAATTTCAGTTGTGGGGATTAAATTCGGTCGTCACAACCTCAATTCGTTTGTAGCAACCGCAATTCGGTGGCAACAACCGAATTTACGGTTGCTGCAACATCTTTTCAAACAATTAGTTCTCTGGGTGGCCAAATCAAAACAGAACGAGACAACTACAAATAGAATAGTTCGTTCTATAAACAGAACTTTCAAAACTTCTGCATCAGTGCGTCTAAGTAGGAAAGCAATGTGTAAGTAGCCACAACCAATCACTCTGCACACAATCAATATATGTCTTCGGTTAGTGACTTATGTAAATACACACCGCAGTGGCTTAACGGGCTAGACGCTACTGAAGATGACGCTTCACAAACATCAAAACGATCGTCCAGCGAATGTGAGTTCGAATCCCACCCGCGGCATTTACATTTTTTTCACTAACCGGAGAAAATATGATCTCTTAGCCTTAAAAGGAAATTACAACTTTAAATATGACGAGGATCTAAAAACAACTAAATTTGAAACAACAATTAGTGTTAGTCGTTATACGCGCAGACAATGCTGACTAAGTGGGAAATGCAATTTTTGTGACTCCCACACTATATTCGCGCTGTGATAACTATGTGACACTCCTTATATTTATACCTGACCAACTTAATATTATGATTGTTACTAAGCGGGCAGTTGATTATAAAACTTCAACATATCTACGTGTTCGTTAATAACAGGATCAGCTCTAATTGAAACTGTCGGTCATAGATTTATTATTTGTCTTTTTATCCGTTCTGGACTAAATGCCCTTAAGCTTTATTGACTGTTGTTGCCTGATATGACCGTCGGTGGTGCAATAGTAGCGTGCGCGGCTCTTGTACATGAGAACTTAGGTTCGATCCCTGCTAACATTTCTTTCAACGACGGTCACCTCGCTTAGTGATCTCAATACTATCGAGAACTTACCCATGAAAGAATTCTCAAAATACCATTCAGAACCGATGTAAAATTGTAGGTTCCCATCAAGGAGTGTAAAGCTACAAAGCGCGAAACTCACTGGTTGTGAGAAGCTCTCCCCAATCCCTTCATGGGGTGTAATGGAAACCATTGCAGTTGTTGTTTGCCTGATATACTACGACTTACCAGTGTTATCCTGTTAATGCTTTAAGTATTTTCAGGCTGGTGTCTGTTATTTTCACTACCAGGAAGCACTTGGCATAATGTCGATTGGTTCTTTTTGTTGTGATCAATTTTGTTAATTTTTATGTTTGATTTTTTTCACCACGTTCTCTGTTGTCAATTTTGAAGTATTGAGATGTTGGGATAATTGTACAAGGGATTATTTCTGATTTATCTTGATATGAGTAACCATAGGGTAATCATATACCTAGAGTAGCCACTTCTCTCCGAAAATTGAGGACATTAGGTTTGGCTGCCTATGAATCTTGCATGTTGGAAAATATTGATTTAACAAGAGCAGATTGAGACATTAGTTCAAAACAACCAACCAGAAAACTGCAACGTTATTTAGTTTTGTGTGGTAGACTTCTTGTCTTAAATGAACCAAAAATATATATTAACAATAAACAATAAAAATAAGTGCAAAAGACGTTTACATTTCACAGATCTCAATCAAAACGGTATAACAAATTAACGACATATTTACTTCAACTATCTCTCTATCGCGTGGCCATCGCTGGTGCAATGGTAGTGTGCGCGGCTCTTGTATATGAGATTCTGGGTTCGATCCCTGCTCTGACCACCTTAAATTTCTTTCAACGGCGGCCATCTCGCTTAGTGACGGCGACACTATCGAGTAGTAAGCAAATTTAAAAAGCTTCTCAAAATACCGTTCGGAACCGGTGTAAAATTTTAGGTCCCCATCAGTGAGTGTAAAACTACAATGCGCACAGCTCACTGGTTGTGAGAAGGTCTACATGGGATGTAACGCGAAAACATTCATTCATTCATTCATCTCTCTATCGCACCGATCTCATCTGGAAGAGTGTGAAACCAAACTGATGGCACCTCTGGGTATATGATTGTTCTATGTGAATAATAGCCAGAGAGTGTTAACTTTATTTAAATAGACCCAGCTCCTCAAGAATTGTAAGTAAAGACTTGCGTCAAAAATAATTTTCATCATAATTCATATGCTATCAGTTTCCAAATTCACACTTTACAAAATGTATCAATTGATATTGATATTGATTACTTCCATCCCTAATTTGTACCTTCGTATTTGTCACAAGTTTTTTGATTTATTACCCAACCAGAGAAATACAAAAAATCTGTGAATGACCCAAGTAAATCGCATTACTCCCAATAGAATTTCCAAAACTTTGACTCCAAACAGAAAAACACAAAAATATGTAATTCATAACAATTGATTTATGCGTGATTTACTCGTAAATCATGACAAACCTAAATCCCTGAGCGCAGGACATGCATGGAGAATAAAAGTTGAAGTTACGTTCGTATAAAGAAGAAAAAAGTTGGCCAACCAGCAATATTCAGACGCGACAAACTAACCGCTGAAGAAACAGAGTGCTTGTTTGGTATTGGTAGATATATATCATTACTCTACATATACATTCACACTTACAGTTCCTTTTAACATTGAATGCATTTATGCTATCAAACGCCCTCCTTCATTATCGTGTTCCATTTTCACATTGCAGTGCATACACCGACATCAACATCATAATACGCTACGAGATGTGTGGGCGAGAGAGCGGCATATATAGAGTTGACACCGCAACATCACTTACATCCTTTTCACTTTTGGATGACTGTATAATCGCATCAAGGACCATGTGTATAAATATTTGCTCTTTATTGCGTCCTGACTGGCCTGGACTTTGCCGGTTTGTTTAAAACTTTTTTTTATCTATTCAAACAGCAACAACAGTAAAGTGGCACTTTATGCCCATCAGTCAAAAATAAAGACAAGTGATGTCCCCACCGGATGTGAATGCAGATATGAAGAGAAGACCATGTGATGTAATTTAAATGGGTGAAAGGAAGTGAGGCAGTAGATTGTCTTTTTCACAGTCGCAGTCAAGGTAATAATATAAACTTATTTTAAAATTAAAATTTTCAAATTAAATTAAAATTTTTAACTTGTTTCTATGTTTTGTCCTGTGTCTCTGTTTCTTTATCGCCTTTTCTAACTAAACATCAAATTTTGTAACGGAATTCAACTAATTGATTTGGATTCTCACTGTTTAGCGAAATTAAGATATTTTTCCAATACCACAGTTTTAATCACGAACCATTTTCAAAATTCCTAACCTCCACCACATCGGATTTCTTCTACTTCTTTGTCTACTATAGGATCCTAAATTTAGAGGTACTTTCTTTGTGCATGCTCAGGACACTCTAGTCATCTGTGCCATAATTTGTAATCTAATTTTGTCAATAAGGATTCAGTTTCTTTCTTGTCAGAATGAATTTGGATTGACATTTGATATGTTGCTAGTGTCAGGTATACCATAGTCTGGTCTTTTGACTACTATCTCTTTTGATGACAGACTTTTATGGTCACGGCAGAGGGATGTCCCGTATTTCCATGACACTGGAAAACTTGTCATGTTGGCATCTTCCTCTAAGCAAATTAAAGTATTACACTGTGATAAAGCCCTACTTCTTTATGACATTCTTGTGCTTTCGTAGGTAACTTCATCGTGTTGTTAAATATAAATATAAATTTAAATTAAAAAAAAAGCGGGAACGAAAAATCACGTCCTCCACTATCGCAGACTCAACTATGGCCTTAATCAACTATAATTAGTAATTTGTGTCAGCCTGAAAAAAAAAATAATAAAAAAACGAAACAACGACATGGATGGCAGGAAGATTACACCAATCACAACAGAAAATGGAATGATAAAGAACAACAGCAGAATGGAATTAAAAGATTAAATAATAAATTGAATTATACAATTATGAAGCTGGTGATGGACGAACGAACCATAGCCGGTATGAAAAATGTTATCCAAATCCATTTAATGGGCGGTGCAAATACAGGAAAATCCAAATGCAGCCGCTCATAATGCTGCTGAGAATACGGTCTTAAGAGGAATGCAAAAGAAAACAAAAAAACTCATAATGTAGAATTTGTCAAACCAAAGAGAAAATAAAATGTAATTGTAAAAACCATGAGATTTGTGGGGCCATAATATTTCACGCAGATTTATAAATTAGATTAAGAAAAAATACAATTTTGGACATCTACACAGAGTGTGCTAACATGAAAACCATAAACGAATGATATTCAGTTATATGGAATTACCTGGGAGAAGTCAACGCATTTCCTGCCTGAATCTTTATCTTCACTTAAAAAGAGGTCAAATATTTAAATTTTCTTATAGGAATATTTTTTGATTTTCTTTAAGCTGTACTGATCAGAGGTTTTTCGGCAAATACATTTTGAACGAATGCAAGTTTCGACCCAGCACTGTTTGAAGTCATTTTTAAAAATTCTCTTGCATATTTTTATTATCACTCAGGTGATACACAGTAAAAGTCCCTTTTCAACATATATTAGAGTGTTCTAAAAAAGAGTCTCAAAAGATGCGTACTGCAGAGCTGATGTCGGAACCGTCACAATATTTTTATACGAGGATATTTTTAATCCTCTACCTGACGTAAAGTTGCGATAGCTAGTGTATTTATACAAAAAAAATAAAAACACATATTTTTATTGGGGCAATATGGGAGACAAATGACGTCTCATGGTGGACATAAAATAGAAAATATATTTTAAAATTTTAGACAGAGTATGGCGACATTTTGAAGACTTGAACAATCATAGTTTTCCGGGTTTTTCGGGTACTTCTCAAGATATTTTTCGAATTCGTTTTAGTTATATTTATCTTATTTCACAGAAAAAAGTAATGTAAAAATTTAATTGAAAAATTGGGAAGAAAAATTATTTAAAAATTATGTAATATGCCTCCGTGAAACCCAAAACAACATTTTTTCCCATTACATCCCTTGTGCTGGGGGATATGGAAGAGGAGAGCCGCTGGCAGTCACTAAACTGCCCTATCTCCAGTATTATTTCAACAATTGGGACCTACGATTTTACACTAGCACAACAGCTGCTCATACTAACCTTTGAACAACCAATGGTAGAAAAAAATCCAGTGATTGTTCGAACTCACGGGCGATGTGTTAACACATTTTTGTTACACGGTACCTATTCCATTTCTATGAAACCATTACTAAATGTTACATTAGAAAATAAAAAACAGCCTTCAATCATATTATGACGTTACATTTAAATCATATTAAGACCTACTATTATTTAAAGACCAGTGCAAGCGAATGTGTCATTATTATCTTACATAAAACATTATTGTTTTATTCCCACAAAAAACAAAGATAATGCTAAGCAACAGACACATGTACATACATACATTGTTATATTTGACTAATACTTAGACTAATACTTAGAGTAGACGTAATAGTTCTCTCACCAAATTTGTGACATTTGGCCTTGAGTGATATTAACGTTCGATGTTGGAAAGAATTGCTTTACTAATACCAGATATAGGCACTGGTTCAAAATAACGAACAAAATAACAACAACGGTATTTCGTTTTGTGTGTTAAAATTATTGTGTTAAATACTACACAAATGTATGCTAACAATAACAGTGATTAATAAAAGTATGAAGCACATTTAAATTTTATAGTTTTTCACCAAAATGACATAAAAAATTAAAGCAAGAAATTATTGTAATTCCACCTGGTGTATATCAGTTTTCGTCAAAAATCTCTCTATTGCACAGACCACATCAAGAAGAGTGTGAAAGGAAACGTCAGCTGAGCCAAATATTCTCTCTAGTAAAATTTACACTATGGTATGTACGCTACACAAGTTCACACAATTTTCGTTGCTTTCTTGCTATCTCATTTTTATATACGTATATCCACGTCATTACTCTCTTTGCTCGGAGAGTACTCCGCACCCACACAAGACAACTATTCGCTGCCGCTACATCATTGTGTGTTTTTTTCGCAGTTTGAAAATCTGTGTTTCGCAGTCGGACAAATCTGGGTTCTGTATAGGGGTGGGTTATCCTTATCTTTTGGGGGTATGACAAATAGATGCTGGCCGATTATGAGATCTACCCGATATCCACACAAAATTTCATACAAATTGGTCCAGCCGTTTCGGAGGAGATTAACACCAAACAATCTGTGATCGTAGTCGGACAATCTGTGTGATCGCAGTCGGACAAAATGTGTTTGAATGTGTTCACTTTGTGGATTTAGTCCCTACCCGCGTCTATAGATGTTAACACATCAAAAATGATCAGCAAAAATTTTGAAAATTTATAAATATAATATACCACACGCCGCTTGAGGGTTCATATTGGACCCAATACAATTTTTTTCACCCATAATATATCAGGAATCGAAACTTTGACGGCCCGTAGGACACTACAAGTACCCTCGTGTAAAAAATTTTCAATTTAATGGTAGAAATATTTCATTACTGTACATATACAATCACGCATAATTATCCTTTTCGCTGTGAATATATTTGTATTACAATGATACCTTCTTGATTTAAGAGTTAATGTTCGTAGCCTGTTTTTTGTGCATAACCTGTTGGAAATACATACATATGGGGAACACGATCTTTACTGTTTTTGAAACTCAATGGTTATGGAAATTTAGACAGCCCAAAATTATTTAAAATCTGTGGAAAAAATTACATGAGGTGTCAGGGGACACCCTGTTGGAACGAAGAATATATTATTTACTAGTGAGTTCCAACAAGCCTAAGGCGCCTGTTGAAAAATACTGTAATTTAAATAGATCTTTAAGAAAAGATACTTTTTGTAAAATGATGAACTTTTTTTAAGAAATTTTTTATTTATTGAATGTATTTTTTAAAAAAAGTATATCCTTAGGTCCCTTTTGTAAGAATATTTATTTATTTATTTATTTACTCAGCTAAACTAAATACAAAACTAAAGTACATATAATAACTAAATTAAAACAGTAATCAGGAACAAAATTAAAAAACAAATAGTAATAAATTCATGCAGGAGATAATAGATTGAACATGGACGATATTAACAGAATTATTATATTATTATATTATTATGAAGATACGAATGATATGAATGGAATAGGAATGCAAAAAAAAAAGCGGTAACAAATAAAGTTGCAACAGATGCAGCAGGATGGAAAGAGTAGGAACTGGTGAAGTATGTGGAGCAGGAACGAATGAAGTAAAAACATATGACACAGGAACAGATAAAGCAGGAACAGATGGAGCTGGAACTGTTGTAGCAGGACTGAGGAAGCAGGAACTGATGAGGCAGGAGCAGATGAAGCAGGAACAGATGACACAGAAACAGATTAAGCAGGAACAGATGAAGAAGGACAGATGAAGCAGGAACTGACGAACTAGCAACAGATGAAGGTGGAATAGATAGAGTAAGAAAATATGAAGCAGGAATATGATGTAAGAGAAACAGGAACAGATGAAGCAGGACAAATGAAGTAGGAACTGACGAAGCAGGAACAAATGAAGCGGGAACAGATGATACAAAAACAGAATTAGCAGGAACAGATGAATAAGAACAGAATAAGCAGGATCTGATAAAACGGGTGAAACATGAACAGATAAAGCAAGAACAGTGTCACAGGAACAGATGAAGCAGGAACAGATAAAGCAGGAACAGATACAGCAGGATGACAATGAATCAGGAACACATGCAGCAGGACATACGAAGGAGAAACTAATTATTTAGATGGAGCAAGAACAGATGATACAGGAACAGATAAAGCCGGAACAGATGGAGCAGGAATATATGTAGCAGGACAGATGAAGTAGGAGCTGATGAAGCAGGAACAGATGAAGCGAGAACAGACGACACCGAAACAGATTAAGCAGGAAAAGATGCATAACGACAGATGAAGCAGGATAAACAGATACATCCAGATGAGAATGAAGCAGGAACAGATGAAGCAGGAAATTTAGTTCGGAACCAAAATTCGTTAACATGATTTCTCGAATGATATCTTAAATCTTCAATTAAATATGTATTATATTTTCTCGATAAGGTCCTTTCTTTAGTGAGCTATTAAAAGCTAATGTTTTTATGTAAGAAAAACCCTAACAATATGATTTTTTTTAGAAAGAAATACTTTTTTTAAGAACAGGCATTTTTTAAAGAAATGGTATTCTTTTTACGTTAAGGTTATGTTTTTAAGAAAATTTACTTATTTTCAGGAAGTCTACTTATCTCAAGAAAAGAAAAGAGAAGAAATGGTATTATTTTATTTTTTGTAAGAGAAGTTTTTTTTTTTGAAGAAAAGCTCTTTTTAACGAAAAAACAGGCAAAATTTTAAGAGTAGGTACTTATCTCAAGAAAAGTTACTTTGTTTTAAAAAAGGTACTCTTTAAAGAAAAGCTAGTTTTTTAAGAAAAGACAATTTGTTGTAAGATAATGTTCTTTTTTTAAGACAAGGTACTTATTTAAAAAATATTTTTTTAAGAAAAGGTACTTAGTGTAAGAAAATTTACTTTTTTTTAGCAAATCTACTTCTTTAAGATAAGGTATTTTGTTAAGTAAAGTTACTCTGTTTAAGAATATGAATAGGTATTGTTTTGAGAAAATTTACTTGTAATTAAAAAACCCACTTAATTAAGGAAATTTAATTATTTTAAACTTCTTTCACTTTGGCTTTTCTAAATTTACTTTTTATTCGGTTCAAACTACAATATGTAATAAACAGGCTCCACATAGAAAATTTCCCATTAAACAAGACATATAGCCCCACATGTTAGTCTAGACACAAACCAAACCATAAGTACGAGTGTAAGAGTAAGTGTGCTGCCATATGTAATTCCATGCTCGGGGTTGTACTTCATGGATTTGACAAGTCCTGTACTTTGGATTTTCTAAATTTACTCTTTATTGGGTTCAAATCTACAATATGTAATAAAGAGGCTCCACCTAGAAAATTTCCCTTTAAACCAAACCAAACCAAAAGTACCCAATATAGTTGATAATAATGGGTCTCGCAACGTGCGATAAGGAACTTCGTTCCAATAGTGTTCCAAAAGTGGGGAAAGTAATCGGTTAACCGACATAAGAAAACCGGTGAAATTTGTTTATTGAAAACAGCAGGGCTGTTTTGGACTCCATCCGTTTAACGGGATACCCAGTTCCGGGTTAGGATACCCTGGTGTACATGTCTGGTTTTACGTATGATTGTTTAAATTTTTTGCCCTGAATTCGGTTTTCCGAACAATAGATACTTTATTGTCCCGTTTCTGTATACAGGTTAGTAAACTTGTGTATATTTTTTGTAGTTTTCTGTACACTTCTGGTAGTTTTGTGTACACTTTTAGTAATTTTGTGCACACATTTTGTACTTTTGTATAAATTGTTGAACTTTCATGTTCAATTTTGTACTTTCGTGCACACTTTTTGTAATTTCGTGTACTCTTTTGGTGGTTTTGTGGACACTTTTATTAGTTTTGTGTACACATTCTGTACTTTTATGTAACTTTTTGAACTTTTATGTTCAATTTTGTACTTGCATGCACTTTGCGCTTTTTTTGCTTTTAAGTTTTCTTAATAATTTTTAAATTTTTGCTAACTTTGGATAACTTTTATGTAAAACGCAACACATCCATTATTTATTAAAAAAAATTAAAAAAAGATCGTACAACAACAGGTCCTGCCCAGGAGCCAATGACCTTCAGGGTGGAGTCTATGAGGTCTGAGATGATATCAAATACCGTAGATCTTGCTGTACTTACTGACTACGATCCTGTGGCCAATGACCCTGAATCTGGGCGATTAACATTAAGTAATGTTGGTCGATAAAACTGAGCGTAGTTTAACGGTCTTTAGCGAACGAAAAAGTACCCTGCGCCTGGATTAACTAACTCAGCGGCTGGGATCAACGACCATGAGCCTGGGATAACAATTTGAACTTGGGGTCAACGATCTTGAGCGTATGGTTACTTGTCTGGCCATTGGGCTTGCAATGGTCTGAAAACCGACTAATAAAGTTCAAGACTATAAATCCGTCTCACCGCCTGCAAATTTATATTCTTGATTACGTATCTGTCTACAATGGTAATGTTTCCTCCTAATATTGACTTAATTGTGGTGATATGGTGGGAGAATGAATTGCTGGTAGTGATAACGACAACTTACAGTACCAGGAATTTTTAAATGTGTTAAATCTACCCACGAATTCGCACGTGTCATGGCAAATTATTCAAATTCATAGCAATTTAACTGCTTTTTTGTACACGAGGCCAAAATTTAATTATTTCTGAGAATCTGTCGTACCCACAACCGCATCTTTCCAAGTGTTGAAAATATGTTGCTTATCATACGATTGCTTCCTCCATATTCCAGCATGAAAATATTGTAAGAAGCCCTTTGTTTTATTACAATATAAATTGTTTTCATATCATGCGATTATCAACAAATTTGCCTAAATCTCTTGAAAAAAAACACATACACAAATACTTTTTCCATAAATTGGGGAATAAATCATCTCCTGCCGGCTGTTATTTAAGGGATCCCTTTTTTATGCACATATTATGTATTTTGTAAGGATCCATCGGTAAAATCTGTTGTTTACCTGTTTACGATAAATCCTTTCCTGTCGCTTGGTGTAAGACTTTTAACGCCATGGAAGCTGAATCCTTTTGGCGTTTAATGTTCTACACAAAAATCAATATAGATTTTTGGCTGTTTACATTTATTTGTGTAGGTGACGTGGAAATATTGCGGCTGTAAACTCAGGTCGTCGCAATTTTGCAAATAATTTATTCCGATTGAGTGAATTGAAAATAACTTACAGTCCGTTAAAGGATTGTGTTTACATCTCACAAAGTGAAGTTAATCAACTGGTAGTGTTTAGCGCGTACTTATTTTATATTGGTTTATTATTACTTGCGAGTACATTTACCATGAGTTTTTGAGCACTGGTGAAGAATTGGCTACTTTATATTCGAAAGCTCATACCCCATCACATGCTTTTGTTATTCTTTTCATTTATTGCTATAAATTAATAATTAAAGCTTCTTTGCGAAATTTTATATACAACGTTTATATTCGAAGCGGAAATACTGCACACACATTTTGTAAATCGCCACCTCTGGGCGGAATGATCATATGTGGCAGAAAGTAAATTTTACAGGAGAAGAGTTTCAAGGCGATTATATTGAAAGTGTTTCCATATCGTATTTAAACCTTTATATCTTAGGTACTATTGCAAATATGACCTTTAATTTTTGGCAGATTAGCAGTCAATGTTGCATGAGTCAAAGTTGTTTCAAAATGTAAATTTTGTAAAATTTACCTGTAACGAGCATTTGGCTTAGAAAACCCGATATTTTTAATACAAGTAATCTTTAATTTCTTTATATGCTTTAAGAAACCCTTAACCCTAGTGAGATAAGGTGCGTCTCTGAGACGCATGACAAATAAGCATTTATTTATTTCTTTGATGTTTAAGGGAAATACTGTTGGTCAGTTTTGCAGTTTAAAAGTTGAGGGCTTTTCTGTAGATAACATTTCTTTATAGAGCAAGACTTAATCTTATTAATGTGAAACTAAAATTAAAACATTTTGGAACCTTTACTAATTAGACCTCAAACTATCACACGTCTCTAAGACGTATGGTTATCTTTTATGTGTAAAAAAATAAGGTTATCTTTCTAGAGTTAAAGAGGCTGCAAAAATGTGTCTTAAAAAATATAAAATTTGTTCTTGAAATCGCACTTAAGCTACCTTAGGTAACTTACTGGAACCCAACAGAATCATGTCACTACAACCAAGTAAAATTTTTGTCTTCCTGAACTTATCTGTCTTCCTGAGTCAAACGCATCAACTTGATTTGCCTATAAGAAAAATCTCAAAATCTGAAGTGCAAGATACACTATGCAACATGTTTGAAGTCATCGAGTGCAAACTCCTTCTCGTAAGAAATTTCTTGAAGTACTTATCGAAACTAACCCCAAAAAACTGCATCTAGTGCCTGAGAATTACAAAAAGTCGAATTCTTGGCATTTTTTCTATATTTTTTCACCATTTTCAGCCCATAGCTGCCAAACTGTGGACTTGCATTAGTTTTTCATACAAAAATTGAAATTGTTAACTAATATCTTTTAAACGAACTACAAAGTTCTCTTTTGATAACTTTATTTCCACCAAAATAAAAAATATATTTAAATGTTCCAGCTGTATTTTACATTAAAAATGCGAGAAATATAGCAAAAGGCAAAAAAAAAATAATTAATCAATATCCATTGAAGTATACTCTCGGTGTAGTCTGTGAAGTTGGTGCTTGGTTTTTCGTTGGTGGTGCAGGCCACTGATCTGAATCATCGTCATCATCTGAGCTTAGTAGCTCCTTCAAAGTTTTTTGGCTAAAGTTTATATACAACGTTTATATAATTACCCAAAGCGGAAATACTGCGCACACATTATGTAAATCGCAACCTCTGGAGGGAATGATCATATGTGGTAGAAACTACATTTTACAGGAGAAGAGTTTCATTATGTTATATTGAAAGCGCTCCCATATCGTATTAAAATCTTTTGTATCTTAGGTACTATTATCGGTACTAACTTTATTTTTTTGGCAGATTAGGAGTCAATGTTGCATCAAAAAGAAAATTTTGTAAAATTGATCTGTAGCGAGCATTTGGCTTCGAAAACCCGATATTTTTAATACAACTAATCTTTAATTGTTTTATCTTCTTTGCAAAACCCTTAAATAGGCTGCAACAGTGTCGTTTAAAAAATATAAAATTTTTTCTTGAAACCCAACGTAAGCTATCGTAGGTAACTTACTTAAACCCAACAGAATCACGTCACTGAAACCAAGTCAAATTTGTGTCATACTGAACTTATCTGCCTTCCTGAGTCAAACGCATCAACTTGACTCGCCCATAAGAAAAATCTCAAAATCTGAAGTGGAAGATACACTATGCAACATTTTTGTAGTCATAGAGTTCAAACTCCTTCTTGTGAGAAATTTTTCGAAGTACTT
The DNA here is from genome assembly GCA_963931995.1 of Phaonia tiefii. Taxonomy (NCBI): domain Eukaryota; kingdom Metazoa; phylum Arthropoda; class Insecta; order Diptera; family Muscidae; genus Phaonia; species Phaonia tiefii. The sequence goes on along the minus strand of OZ008368.1, from coordinate 321,088,754 downwards.
ATCGAAGCTAACATACACTATTTGCGTTTTGTTACTTAAGCTGCTGTTCGGATTTTATGACCTAATATATATTTTGCCTAAAACGTAATTTTTCCGAAGAACATGCACTATTTCTAACGGCTATATCTCGGAAACTAGTTGAAACTTTGTTTTCCTGTCTTCGGCACAATTGTAGCTATAGACTGGTAGAAAGAAACTAACCCCAAAAAACTACATCTAGGGCCTCGGAATTACAAAATTTCGAAACCTTCAAATTTTTTCTATCTTTTTTCACAATTTTCAGCCCATAGCTGACAAACTGTGGAGTTGCATTAGTTTTTGATACAAAAACTGAAATTGTTAACTAATATCTCTTCAACGAACTACAAAGTTCTCTTTTTATAACTTTATTGCCAGCAAAATAAAAACAAATATAAATTTTACAGCTGTATTTTACATCAAAAACGCAAGAAATATGGCAAAAGGCAAAAAAACGTATTTAATCAATATTCAATGAAGTTTGCTCTCAGTGAAGCCTGTGAAGTAGGTGCTTAGTTTTTTCGTTGCTGTTTCAGTTCTATGCTCTGAATCATCATCATCATCTGAGCTTGATAGGACATTCAATGGCATATCTCTTTCGGTGTCCGTCAATTCTGTCGTCCTCCGCTATTTCGGTGACTGCATCTTCATATTGGGATACATTATGACTCCACCAACGAACTTCGGCGTCTAGTTTTTTCCTTTGTAAGGTTTTTCCTATGGCACGGTGACATAAAGGTATCGCTCTACTTGTTCATAAGTTTTTGAATGATCCCTTATAAATATTTCGTACTTTTTTACTGAAGTACCTGTAAAAAAATTTATCCAAAATTTTCTTGAAAAGAATTTCTGAATGGGTGCAATTGTCAAACGCGGTATATCTACATGCTGAAAAATTTGTCTTTTTTTGCTGTTTGAATGCAAATATAAACTGTGTTTGGAGCTTGTCGCAAATATAATATACTTGCGTCCAAACACATTGTGTTTGCAATTCAATATAACATGTTTGAGGCAAAATGATTAATATTTTATAATATATTTGTCTCTGACCCACATATATATTTGTTTGTGATACTACTACAGCTGTGGTTTTTACTCTGTCTATGCTCTCTAGTGAGCAGGAGAATAAAAGAGGGACATCGAGAGAGACTATCTTGTAAGTGTGGACCTGTATTTTTACATTATTCATTCAATCAGTGAATCACAAATATTCCTCAATGTGCGTGAAAATTACAGATGAAGTGTTTCTTATTTTGCCTGATGTATTGCGTTGTAGCTTCATGTATTCGGTCGTCAATGGTGCATTGGACAGAGGATAACAAAAGTGCTTTTTCAGTGAAAAAATAATAAATGGTTTGTGATGCTACCATAAGGTAAATCTTACAAGAGAGAATATTTGACTCATATGACATTTCTCTTTCACACTCTTCGTGGTGCGGTCGGTGTGATTGAGAGATGTTTTACGAAAAGTGACATGCACCAGGTTGAATACCAATAGCTTCTTAATTTAATTTTTCATGTCGTTTTGGTGAAAACTGTGAAATTTAAATGTGGTTTACACTTTTTTATGGACTGTTATTGTTAGCACACAATACAATACAAACGAAGTACCGTAGTTGTTTTGAACCATTGCGTCCATCTGGTATTATTGAAGCAATACTTTTAAACATCCAACGTTCATATCACACCAGGCCAAATGTCATAAATTTTCGGAGAGAACTGTTAAGTCTAATATAAGAATTAGTCAATTGATGTTACTTTGGTTTTTGTGTATATGTTTCGTGTGCTACCAAAGTGAGGATCAGTGTTGAGGAAAGAAACTGGAAAGGGTAACAATGTGGAGCCCTTTGTCTGTCCGAGCCTTTACTGTGAAATAAGTTTAATAAAAATGTAATGAAATAAGTATAATAAGAAAATACAAGTAATTAATCTACGCTTGGCCTGCATGCAATTGATTTTTATATATGTAAGTGTCTTGTTTGTATACCAACGCGTAGCTGAAACCTTCTGAAAACAAAAACGTGAGATACAACAAAGGAAGGACAAGTAAAAGAGCAGTAGATTCTCATTTCATGAAAATAAAACTAAATATTGCATTCAATCCAAATAAATGTAAAAGGGGCCGTTTTAAATCTATTAATTTTTTGTATTAATTATTTATAAATGTGGATTTAGATTGCTAAAATTAATTGTAATAAACGATACATATACATATATTGAAATCGAGGAATAATTCGTTTCTAAATATTATTATGTTTGGGAGGAAATTAGCATATTTCCACGTAAGTATATGTGGGTTTGGGGGAATCACGCGAATGCTTCCATGTAAGTATATGGATGTTTGGGTTGAAGAACGCATATGTGTCCACGTAAAAGCATACATTTTTGTGAGTAAACATGATACTGTTTGCATTTAAATACAAGTAAGTTTGGGACTTGCAAACATATGAATGTTTGGAATGTGTTCCATGTTAGAGAGGCCGTTGTTTTTCAGCGTGTATGTGCTTCAGTTTCATAATTCAATACGATAATTTGGTTTTCACCCTTCGTATGATTTTCATGATAATTCCATCAATAATACTCTCTTGTATCATAAATACTCTACTTTTTACTGAAGTATCTGAAAAAAATTGAATGCAAAATTTTCCTGAAAAGAATTTCTGACTGGGTGCCACATTGTCAAATGGGATAAATCTACATGCTTTAGTTTCCGGATATAATACAATAATTTAGTTTTCGGCTTTTGTGTGTGATTTTCATGAGAATTCAATCACAAATACTCTGCTATCTATTACTTAATTTTTGAACAAGTATTGGAACGAAGTTCCTTATCGCACGTTGCGGGATGGGGGCTAAATGAAAAAATGTTAACTAATTTATTACAACCTCTTATTATCAACTATATTGGACACTTTTTGGTTTGGTTTGGTTTACCGGGAAGATTTCTAGGTGGAACCTGTTTATTACATATTTTAGTATTGAACCCAAAAAAAAGTAAATTTAGAAATGCTAAAGTACCAGACTGGCAAATCCATGAAATACAACCCTGAGCATGGAATTACATTTCATGGAATTACATCCATGAAATACAACTCCGAGCATAGAATTATATTTGACAGTACACTTACTCTTGTGGCCGTCGGTGGTGCAATGGGTAGTGTGCGCGCCTCTTGTACATGCGATCCTGGGTTCGATCCCTGCTCTGACCACCTTAAACAAAAATTCTTTCGGCGGCGGTCACCTCGCATAGTGACGGCGACACTATCGAGTATTTAGCCACCATGAAAAAGCTTCTCAAAATATCGAATCGGAAACGGTGTAAAAGCTGTAGGTCCCAATCAGTGAGTGAAAAATTAGAAAGCGCACAGCTCACTGGTTGTGAGAAACTCTCCCCAATCCCTTCATGGGATGTAATGGGAAACGTTTTTTTTTTGTAGTACACTTACTCTTACACTCTTACTTTTGGTTTGGTTTGTGTCTAGACTAACATATGGGGATAAATATGCTGTTTAATGGGAAATTTCCTAGATGTAGCCAGTTTATTAAATATTGTAATTTTGAACCGAATAAAAAGTAAATTTAGAAAAGCCAAAGTGAAAGAAATTAAGAAAAATAAAATTTTCTTAAATAAGTGCGTTTTCTTAAAAAAGTAAATTTTCTCAAAAAAATGCCTACTCATATTCAGGTACACTTTTCTTAAAAACATACCTTCTCTTAAAGAAGTACCTTTGCTTAGAAAAGTAAATTTTCTTAAAAAAAGTACCTTTTCTTAAAAAAAGTAATTTTTTTGAATAAGTACCTTTTCTTAAAAAAGTACATTATCTTACAACAAATTGCCTTTTTTAAAAACTACCTTTTCTTTACAGAGTACTTGAGATAAGTGCTTACTCTTAAAATTGTACCTGTTCTTTAAATTCTATTCTAAAAAAATTATCATTTCTTAAAAAAACATTTTTTTCAAAAAAATAACTTCTTTTAAAAAAAAACTTTTTCTTACAAACATGCCTTTTCTTCAAAGTACCTTTTCTTAAAGATAAAATAAATTAATTTTCTTAAAAAATAAACTGTTCCTAAAAAGAGTACCACTTCTTTAAAAAGTACCTGGTCTTAAAAAAAGGACTTCCTTGTAAAAAAATTCATACTCTTAGGGTTTTTCTTACAGAAAGTACTTCATATTAAAAATGGTGCCTTTTCTTACAAAAAAATCCAATGAGTGTTCGAACTCACGGGCGATGTGTTAACACCTTTTTGTTACACGGTACCTGTTCGATTTCTATGAACACAGACCCACAAACCCGGAGGTAGAGTTAATATAAAGTATTTAATGAAAAAGAATAGTTTATTGAATTTAATTTTACTTTGTATAATTTATTAATGTTATGTTTTCAACACAGTTAAAATTGGTCTGTGATAGCTAAAATATGAAACATAAACTTTTGATTGTATCCTATCGATATAACGTGAGAAAACAGCGTCAATTGTAGTTCCTTGGATAGTAGTTGGGGACTCTAACGAAGTATTCATGGTAAGCTTGAATTTATCGTAGAGGAATTCGATAAGAGGTAGTGCTTCTACGGTTGAAAAATTGGTATTAAAGTCACCACCCATTATTATTGGCATTGAAAAATAGTCCTCTTCTACTTCGCGTGAACCATTTTCGGTGTAGGGCAGAAGTGAAAAATGAATAAATTTTATTATATTCTGGACAGACTGGTTTGTTGAAATGTAGATGGCAATACATAATATTTTTTTTTGACCTGTAGGTAATTCCAATTGAATGCTACTAATGTCACCAACCGAAGAGGTATTTTCTGAAGTTTGTGGCATGATGAAGTTCAATTGTGGATGTGGTATATAAGTAGAATTTTTTCTTTTATATATTGCAACCCCACCAGATCGGCTTTCAGGTCTTTTATATTTCAGACAGCAGTCAAAATCATTTATTATAATATTGTCCTCGTTGGGAAGCCAGGTTTCAGTTAACAATAAAATATCGCAACTTTTGACGACTATGTCATTCAAATCCATATAGTGGGCGCTTAGGCTTTGACAATTGAATGTCATGAATGTGATTGAGTCGGTTGCTTGCAAAAATTCCAAAGCATCATCTTGCACAGTCTGCAATGAATTAGACGAAAGCCGTGCGAATTCAACTCGTAAAGAATCCAATCTTGTGTTTGACCGTTTCCCATGATGGAATACGTGTACGCCTTCTGGAACAACAATAAAAAGTCCTTCTAATGCAGTAACTCGTGACAGAGCAACATAAACTAGCTGCTGGTCGTGTAATTTATCGTATTTATAGACGACGTGTTCGAAAGTTGCGCCTTGGGCCTTATGTATTGTCATTGCACAAGCTGGTACAAGTGGAAAATGAGATCGCTTGACATTGATGGTCTTATTGTTATTCAGATGTGTTGTAGAATTTCTACGGCTAATTGGAATTAAACCTGTGGCAATGTTTATTGTAGAGGCATGGAATGCACTTTTTCTTTTTGCTTTTTCGCCAATTTTGTTTCCAGTAAATTTAATCCACAACCGCTTAACTGTGTAATGGTCATGCGACATTTCGGAGCCGTTATGCAAATTCGCTGCATTATTTGGAATATCGCAAAATTCAATAAATGTCAATACTCCAACTGCTCCATTAGCTAAACCATCAGATACGTCAATGTTTGCAGTAATCATATATGGTTTGTTTAGAACAAGAACTAGCTCGTACGGTAGTCCACCAGTATCTATTATTGACATTTTATTAAATTTTTGGCGACAGAATGCCAATTGCTCTGCGTTATTGTAGCCAGAAAATAAATCAGTTGCAACAGACGTAACTTTATTTTGGTGTTCATTTAATACCGAGCGATTATATTCTTGAACATCTTGATTTTTGAAAAAAAGCCTTATTCCACTGGGGCATAATTCGTTAGCAACAGCTGCAGTGAAAAATCTTGATTGAATTAAATTTTGTTGACATTCAGTTAGTGTTTCACCATTTCCTATTTTCGTTAGAATCGCTGCAAAGTCGGCATTCGATTGACGCATGACTTCAGAAAGTTCGTAATACTTCAGCGATCTCCACAAAGTCGGGCCTGCTAAACTCTGTCTTGTTTGTTTATAAATTGGAGTAGCTCGTACTGGCGGCAACTGTCTAAGATCTCCAATCAGAAATACGTCCTTAGCGCCATAAATTTCATTATTTGCTGTTATTTGTTTCAAACGGACGTCAATTTTCTCATTAAGCTCCGCTGATATCATGCTTATTTCATCGATAATAATAGAAGCAATATTTTTGAGTAGACTACGAAATTGTTGCAAGGTTTCGAATGATAATGCAGAATTGCGAGCAATAGCAATTTTAAAGGCAGTGTGAATTGTTGTGCCGTTAATAGCGACAGCTGCTTTTCCTGTAGGTGCACAAGTCAGGAACGCATTGCAAAAACCTTGAGTGTGAGAAAATCGATTATAGATTTCTTTTAATAAATGTATGACAAAGGTTTTTCCGCATCCAGCAGGACCTGTGATAAAAATTTGAATGGGAGCATCAGCATTATGGTCTATTATATGGGCAATGACATGCAGGAGAAGGCCTTTCTGCTTAGTGTTAGCAGCTTGCATAAGTCGGTTGAAATCTTCTTTGGCCATAATGTCATCTCTTTTTTTTGCAAGTGATCCCAAACGGCTCAATGAAGCTACTCGTATGTCAGCATTTATTTCGGCGTTTGGATCTTGTAGAAAATCACTAAATCCATTATTTTCAGCAACATTAACCCCTAAAAGGTTTACATCCTCTTCAACCTGCACATTAACGTCGTCGTATTCTAAACACATATTCCTGCAGATCTCCAAAGTTTTCGCAATGTCTAAGGAAGATTCAAACTCTTTTCGGCGTTCCATTATTAGAACATCATTTTCGTCATAGAGTTGAAGGTACTTGTGTTCTGCAAGCAAGTCATTTTCTTCATCTCGGAATGCCAAATGTAGAGTTACCATCTCTCGTTTGTAATTATTTTGCTCCTTAGAAACATCGTAATTTCGGAATCTTATAATGCGTGGCTGCTGACGTAATTTCCACTCTCCTTTATGATATGTGTACTTTGATGTAAATTGAGCCAATGAAACACTTTCTAAAGTAACAGGTCTTTTCTGATATTTGTCGAATATATTTTCTTTCCATATATCGCACGATTCTCCATCAATTTCATCTTGGTCTAATTGTGCATTAGTTTTCCTAATTCTTTCACGCTCAGTTGGCCATGAAGTAGGTATATAAATTACTTGTACAGAGCTTTGAGACATCGGTTGCCGTAATAAGTACCAAGCACTTTCCTGACTTGTTAATTCAACGCTGTTCAGCAAATTTACTCCAAGATGCCTTGTAATTTCTACAATGTCATATTCCGGATGCTCATCCATAAGTTTAATTATATTTTGCTGCAGGTTACTTATTCCTCTGTTTGTTTTGTTGACATATTCGACAACGTAGGCCGCGCATGAGTATTCCTCTGTGATAAATTGCATATCCATGTTGGATCTTAAAACAGAAAGTATGAATGGATTGAATGGGTTAATCCACTTTTCAGAAGTTTTACGTTTAAGGATAACCATTGGTCTTGTTATGCCAGCGCGAAGTATGTCTAGATAAGTTTCCTCAGACCGAACATTATGAGCTGCTAAAAAAGTATCAATATTTTCATAGTCATTTTCTTCAAGTGCCTTCCACATACGAAGATATATTTTATGTAAAGTCGACCGTCTTGAATCAGTTAAGGGCATTGGTATTAAAATTTTCGTTGCTTTGCTTGGCATAAATGGAGCTCCAAACCTACAATTCTGACCAGTTGATCTACTGTAATTTTTATTTTTGTTACACGTAAATGTGTGTTTATGCGTTTGAAGTTTTTGCATGTCAGAACAGTTTGAAGCATCAACGCTTATTAATTTGTCAATTAAATTGACAGCGTCCGACATATTAGCACCCACAGCATCATTAGGAGCTTCATTAAGCCAGAGTAATATGTGTGCGTGCGGGCTTCCTCTGTGCTGAAATTCTATGCGCTAAAAGTAAAACGTTTATAAATAGTTGTTATGTTGTATTTGATATTTTAAAGTGAATACCTTGAAAAAATGCTTAACATAGTTTTGTCCAAAAGGGCTGTAGATTGGTGACTGGAGCAAGGTCATAATAACGTGGACAATTTTGTTGAAATGAATTGCACAGGTCACGGGATCTTCATTCACTAGGGTAGCCTTCTCATTAAAATGCATGCTTTGAAGTTCGGTTTCTTGTAGCTCAGTATTATGTTTCAATTTGTATAAAATCTGCATAAGTTTTGGCCAGCCAATTTCATTAGCGCTCATGGTAAGGAAAAGGGTTGGTTTTCCGAGCTGCCTAATCATTGCAAATAAATCGCGCTTTCTTTGCGACCAATAATATATTGAATTTGGAATCGAACGCAAGAATGCTAAATTTTTCTCGATGCAACCATTTAAATAGTGCTCATTTTGTACTTCATTCCTTGTTAATGAAAGATTTGAACCAACGTATTTAAATGCAATGGTTATTGAATCCCTTACTGGAAGTCGCATGATTTTCATGGCCATATAAAGCAAGTGTGATGGTGTTACTCCTCGTCGATCAGATCTACGTAGCTCACTGCTTGCTATCATAAATGGAGTCACTGTCAAGCCTTCTTTGAAATTCCTAAATTCTCCCAAATAAATTGAGGGAAAAGACAATTCTTCACAGTGTTCATCGAATAGAATAGACACAGGAGCGTTATTTTGACCAGGTGCCAAACAGAGGCATTTGTCCTCATTCCAAAGTAGTGTCTGTTGTTGTGCCAATAAACTCTCTTCTATATCAATAACTTCACTTAGGTCTTCTCGCTCTGTTGTTTGTAATTCGATCGATTCATCCATGAAAAATTCGTTGTTGACTTCAATGTTATAAAATTTATACAAAGGTGATTTAATAAGGTATTGTAGCCAAACTTTAATAACGTTTTTCTTAACCAATCCCATAAGATAACTTGACTTATGGATCAATTTTTTTTTTATATGCACATTGATAGCAAAATCATCATCTATGTTGCGTGGTAAAACTTGGACCATACTATTTATTGACACGGGTACATTTATAATTTGACCAAGTATTCCGTATTGACCTTGGCCATGTCTTAAACGTCGGATTTGCATAAAAGGCAATCTAGGGGACACCAAACGTTCCGTTAAAATATCTAATTGGGGTAAATGGAGTGGCCGGGGCGGATATTTGAAGCCATTAGATGTTGAAAGCTGTGGCATTTTATTGCTTTTTAATGTTAAATAACATGTGCCACACACGCGAGCATTATCGAAATCCAAATCAGGAAATTCAAAGTGAATTAAATTTCTGCATACAAGTGGAATTGATTTCAAATCTCCGGAGAACCACAATCTATCACAAACAACGCACGGATATCCGAAGTGATTGTCCATGAATTTGAGCTGGAATTGTCTATGAGCAGCACTATGTTCCATGAAATTAGTGTAAGAAGCAGTTTCCGTATGTTGCTGTTCCTGTTCTTGTTGTTGTGGCTGTTGTTCAATATTTAGTTGTTGAGCAAGAAGCTGTTCTTCCTGGTGGGTTGTATGTATTTGCCTTCTTGTTTCTTCAGAAGTCAATGCATTTGATGTAGATGGTAGCATTGGAAATTCAGCAGTTCCGGCATATTGTTGTTGTGCTTGATGCACCTGTAGTTCTTGTTGTTGTGTTGAATGTTGAAGCTGTTGCTGCATAGGATATTGTTGTTGCTGTATTGGATGTTGTTGTTGAGGAAGACGCTGTGCCTGCTCTCTCTTTTTCTTCCGATATTCGTTCATATATTTCCTTTGATATTCCCTATTTCTTTGTATAGCAGTTAATACAGTTGATGTAGACGGACGTTCTTGTTGCGATGGCTCTTGTGGCTGTTCTTGGTGTGCCTGCTCTCTCTTTTTCTTCCGATATTCGTTCATATATTTCCTTTGATATTCCCTTTTTCTTTGTATAGCAGTTAATGCAGTTGATGTAGATGGACGTTCTTGTTGCGATGGCTCTTGTGGCTGTTCTTGGTGATGTTGAACTAATGAATCCTGCATCGTTTTTATTAAATTTGAAGTTATAATTTTAACATCCAAATATAATGCATTATACAGGGTGGACCAAAAGTCACTGTAGGATTTAAAAATATAATAAAAATGTAATAACTTGTGCGTTTATATATTCTTTGATGTTTTTAGTTTTTGCTGTAGAGAGACAGCGAGATAAAGTTAAAACGAGCCCATCATAGGGAAGATGAAAACGGGGGTTATTTAAGTGATATTAATATTTTCCATACTTTAGTGCAAAAAAATTTCCATTTTGTATATTTTATTATAATCTGGAAAACTAAAAACATCAAAAATATATAAACGCACAAGTTATTACATTTTTATTTCCTATGGTGACTTTTGGCCCACCCTATATAAACGTCTAATGACCATTATACGAAATGTACTTACTTCAATTATACATGGAACTGGCTGACCCGGCGAACGCTCTCGTGCCTCTTGCGATCGTAACTGGGCGTCTACTTCTTGTTGTTGTGTTGAATGTTGAAGCTGTTGCTGTTGAGCAAGAAGCTGTGCCTGCTCTCTCTTTTTCCTCCGATATTCTGCCATATATTTTCTTTTTTCTTTTAATACCGACGCATTAAGTAGATGCACTCAAAATGAATAACACCTTTTTGCTACACGGTACCTGTTCGATTTCTATGAACACATTCGTAAATGTTACATTGGAAAATAAAAAACGGCGTTCAATCATATGATGACGTTACAGTTAAATAATATTAATACTTAAAATTATTTGAAGACCCAGTGCAAGCACATGTGTCATTATTTTCTTGCTCAATACTTTTTGTTTTATTCCCACAAAAGTCAAAGAATGCAAAGCAACAGCAGTTGTACATACATACATACATTGTTATATTCGTACGATATAACCGAAGATCAACATAAAATACTTTTTTAATATTACTCCAAATTAAAACACTTCAATCTCGGCTCGCCGATATCGGATCGCCTTAATTTTTGGAATAAACTCTTCGTCGAAACCCGCACCAGCTTTTTAATCCAAACATTAATAAAATCGGCTATGAATTTCCGGAGAAAATCGCGTGGGAAAATTATATGAAAATCGCCCAATAATCACTTTCAATACCGGTCAAGCAACGAACAAACAAACGATGATAAGACAAAACCGAAGATCAACATAAAACACTTTTTTAATATTACTCCAAATTAATACTCCAAATTAAAACACTTAAATCTCGGCTCGCCGATATCGGATCGCCTTAATTTTTGGCCTAAACTCTTCTTCGAAACCCGCACTAGCATTTTAATCCAAAAATTAATAAAATCGGCTATGAATTTCCGGAGAAAATCGCGTGGGAAAATTATATGAAAATCGCCCAATAATCACTTTCAATACCGACTGCCAAGCAACGAACACACAAACGATGATTTACTCTTCCAAACCTAACACTTGCGTATGTATTAAATTTATAGTTTACTGCCCTAGAGGCGCGCGTATAGATGTTAACACATCAAAAAACATTAGCTTTAAATAAAGGAACTACCTCTCATTAAAGAAAGGACCTTTTCGGAAAAATATAGTACATAGTCTTACAAAAGGGACCTAAATATATACATATATATATATTGTTTTAAACACATTCAATAAAAAAAAATTCTTAAAAAAAGTTTATCATTTTACAAAGAGTATATTTTCATAAAGATCCATTCTAATTATAGTATTTGTCAACAGGCGCCTTAGGCGTGTTGGAACTAACTAGTACATAATATATAGCGAAAAGAACTTCGTTCCAACCGGCTGTCCCCTGACACCTCATGTAATTTTGTATATATATTTCGTTTCTACCCTTTGTTCATAAATTTTAAGAGAATTCAATGATATAAATAGCCTAGTGTGTACTAAAAAACATTCATCACTTTCATATGATTTTCCCGGCGATTAGGATCAGTATTGTAAATTGGGGTTTGCCAAATCCGAGTCATAAACTGAATGTGTACGTACGTACTTCATTTTCAATCTGATTTATTGAAATTTTTGCCATCTTGAGGTACGAGATGCAGTTTTTGTAATATAATGTAATTCTAGTGTAATGAATGTACGTGTGATTCGAGGTGCCAATATCGACGCGGATCATTATCTGATGGCTGCGAACGAGACTGAGCTGGGCGAAAAACGTTCGAAGCCGAACATGGGAAAAGCTAGATATTGACAAGCTGCAAATACCGCAGATATCAAAGTCCTATCAAACAATTCTCACTTTCCTGCTAGGGCATAATACTGCCGCACCTGAGGACCCAGAGACGCAGTGGAACCACATCTTCAATTCTTTGGAAACCGCTGCAAGGACTGAACTAGGCTATCAAAAACCGCCGAACGATAAGCAATGGTACGACGAAGAATGTCGCATTGTAACTGATGAAAAAGACGCTGAACGTATGGCAATGAAACAGTCAGCAACAGACAGAAAGAACGACCGCTTTCATTTCACCATACACAGGCAAAGAGTGAAAGTGATTATATATGAAGGTAAAGAGACAGGGAATGCCGTACACCGTTAAAATGTATCTTCATTTATCAAATATCACATTTTTGTACATTAATGTAACAGGGACTACAAGGACATCCTCGACAACAACTTCCAATGCAGCATGTGTATGATACATGTGTTTTTGATACCGGTGATATATTCGTTTATGATTTCACTCTCACGGTCCATACCTGATGCTGTCACTAGACGATGAGGACTTCTTTGGTGGATGCTGGAAGTTAGAGTAGAATGCCATCGCTATTTGGTTTTAAAATGAAATAAATTCTTTTCTCCTCCTCACTTCGATCGTTAAACAAATTATTGGATTTTATTAAATGACCATGGATGGATTTTTATCTCATAATAAAGTTACGTGAACATATTTGGGCTTAATTTAACATTCTCTGCAATGTGAAAATGGTTTATGGAGCTCACGGTCATATTCTTCGCAAAAAGACGGAAAGGACTATGGCCTCTAATTGAATTCGATGAGTGCATAGTGCGAATATTTTTACATGAAAATGTATGAACAGTTAATGAAGAGATGTTGGCATCATATTAATTTTACAAGAATAAATATAAGAAGACAAGGGTAAATACAGCAGTTGAGGGATAGCTACTATTTTATAATTATGTTAAAAATTAATTATGTTAATAAACTTGCGTGTCCTTATAGAATAAAAAATATCAAATTCAACAATTTTATTTTCATTCTGAAAGCACTTTGTTCGCTCACCACCATTGTGGTAAGTTAGTTCAAAATTTTTAACAGCCAGAACTGTTGGAGATTAAACAAATAAATGGTTTCCCATTACATTCCATGAAGGAATAGGGGAAAGCTTCTCACAACCAGTGAGCTGTGTGCTTTCTAATTTTACACTCACTGATTGGGACCTACAGTTTTACATCGATTTCGAACGGTACTTTGAGAACGGTTTTCATGGCTAAATGGACGATATTGTCTCTATGCGAGGTGACCGCCGCCGAAAGAAATTTAAGGTGTTCATAGCAGGCATCAAACCCAGAATCGCATATACAAGATACGCATATACTAACCATTGGACCACCGACGTCCAAATTTTAGGGGAGGTTCTTTACAAAACGATGTTGTACATCAGCCACATCCATAGGGCAAATGTATTACTCGTCGAGACCTATACAACACTGTATTGCATGTTACGATCGAACCACAATCAAAAATGTACGACAAAAAAAGGTCTTGGCTGTATTTCACGGGCGCGGAAGAGATTTCTTTTGAAACGAAGTTCCTTATTGCACGTTGCGGGATGGGGGCTAAATGAAAAAATTTTAAACAACTTTTTGTTAACTACTTTATTACAACCTATTATCAACTATATTGGGTACTTTTGGTTTGGTTAGGTTTAACAGGAAGTTTTCTAAGTGGAGCCTGTTTAATACATATTGTAGTTTTCAACCCTATGAAAAGTAAATTTAGAAAAGCCAAAGTGCAAGACTGGCAAATCCATGAAATACAACGCTGAGCATGGAATTACATTTGGCTGCACACTTACTCTTCCACTCTTACTTTTGGTTTGTGTCTAGACTATGGGGAGAAATTTGTTGTTTAATGGGAAATTTTCTAGGTGGAGCCTGTTTATTACATTTTTTAGTTTTGAACCGAATAAAAAGTAAATATAGAAAAGCCAAAGTGAAAGAAATTTAGTAAAATAAAATTTTCTTAAATAAGTGCCTTTTCTTGAAAAAAGTAAATTTTCTCAAAAAAAACAATAACTACTCATATTCTTAAACAGAGTACCTGTTCTAAAAAAAATACCTTATCTTAAAGATGTACCTTTGCTTAAAAAAGTAAATTTTCTTACAAAAAGTACCTTTTCTTAAAAAAAGGAATTTTTTTTAAATAAGTCCCTTTTCTAAATAAGTACATTCTCTTACAACAAATTGCCTTTTCTTAAAAATCAGTAAGTAAGAGAGAAGTACCTGCTCTTAAAATTGTAAATTTTCTTGCAAAAAGTACCAATTCTTAACAAATTGCCATTTTTTAAAAAAAAACTTTTTTTCAAAAAAAATAACTTCTCTTAAAAAAAAAATTTTCTTACAAACTTCGAACTTCCTTTTCTTCAAAATACCTTCTCTTAAAAATAAACTAATACCTTTTCTTTTCTTGAGATAAGTAGCCTTTCTGAAAATAAGTAAATTTTCTTAAAAAAATAACCTTTTCCTAAAAAGAGTACCAGTTCTTTAAAAAATACCTGTACTAAAAAAGTACTTCTTTGTAAAAAAAAAGAAGAATGTACTTCCTATTGAAAATGGTACCTTTTCTTAAAAAAAACATTAGCTTTTAATAAAAGAAGTACCTCTCACTACAAAATCCTTACCAAAAGGCCTAAAAATATACTTTTTTAAAAAAAAACAATTCAATAAAAAAAAATTCTTGAAAAAGGTTTATCATTTTACAAAAAGTATCTTTTCTTAAAGATCCATTTAAATTATGGCATTTTCCAACAGGCGCCTTAGTCGTGTTGGAACTAACTAGTACATAATACATAGCGAAAGGAACTTCGTTCCAACCGGGTGTCCCCTGACACCCCATGTAATTTTCTTCAATTGTCTCGGGGTGATCTTTAATATTTGCCGTCGACTTTTGGAAATTTTTTTCGTGACACGGTCTATTGTACATCAGAGAAACCTACTACGCGGGATATCTTGTTAATACTTGAAAGCGTTTTGGTCTACTTAAAATCGTGAAACGAAGTAAAGCGAAAAGGTTACCGACCCAACTTAAAACGTTAGACAATGTAAACCTAGACAGAATTATTTCAACGTCTAGCTTTGCCTTACGCATTGTAAATATTTAATAAAATTAAATTGTAATTTTCATAACAGCAAATTTCTCTTTAAAAGTTGTTGTATATAAATTTTCAATTTCTTGTATATATTTTCAGAGCTACAACAGTTGTTGCGAAATACTTTCACAACTCGCATTCTTATTGAAAATGGTACCTTTTCTTAAAAAAAAAACATTAAATTTTAATAAAAGAAGTACCTCTCATTAAAGAAAGGACCTTTTCGGGAAAATATAATACATATCCTTACAAAAAAGACCTAAAAATATACTTTTTAAAAAAAAAAACAATTCAATAAAAAAAAAATCCAATGAGTGTTCGAACTCACGGGCGATGTGTTAACACCTTTTTGCTACACGGTACCTGTTCGATTTCTATGAACACATTCGTAAATGTTACATTGGAAAATAAAAAACAGCGTTCAATCATATGATGACGTTACAGTTAAATAATATTAATACTTAAAATTATTTAAAGACCCAGTGCAAGCACATGTGTCATTATATTCTTGCTCAATACTTTTTTTTTTATTCCCACAAAAGTCAAAGAATGCAAAGCAACAGACACTTGTACATACATACATACATACATTGTTATATTCGTACGATATAACCGAAGATCAACATAAAATACTTTTTTAATATTACTCCAAATTAATACTCCAAATTAAAACACTTCAATCTCGGCTCGACGATATCGGATCGCCTTAATTTTTGGCCTAAACTCTTCGTCGAAACCCGCACTAGCTTTTTAATCCAAAAATTAATAAAATCGGCTATGAATTTCCGGAGAAAATCGCGTGGGAAAATTATATGAAAATCGCCCAATAATCACTTTCAATACCGACTGCCAAGCAACGAACAAACAAACGATGATTTACTCTTACAAACCTAACACTTGCGTATGTATTAAATTTATAGTTTACTGCCCTAGAGGCGCGCGTATAGATGTTAACACATCAAATAATTCTTGAAAAATGTTTATCATTTTACAAAAAGTATCTTTTCTTAAAGATCCATTTAAATTATAGTATTTTTCAACAGGCGCCTTAGCCGTGTTGGAACTAACTAGTACATAATACATAGCGAAAGGAACTTCGTTCCAACCGGGTGTCCCCTGACACCCCGTGTAATTTTTTTCAATTGTCTCGGGGTGATCTTTAATATTTGCCGTCGACTTTTGGAAATTTTTTTCGTGACACGGTCTATTGTACATCAGAGAAATCTACTACGGGGGATATCTTGTTAATACTTGAAAGCGTTTTGGTCTACTTAAAATCGTGAAACGAAGTAAAGCGAAAAGGTTACCGACCCAACTTAAAACGTTAGACAATGTAAACCTAGACAGAATTATTTCAACGTCTAGCTTTGCCTTACGCATTGTAAATATTTAATAAAATTAAATTGTAATTTTCATAACAGCAAATTTCTCTTTAAAAGTTGTTGTATATAAATTTTCAATTTCTTGTATATATTTTCAGAGCTACAACATGTGTTGCGAAATACTTTCACAACTCGCATTCAACGTAAAACAACTGCCACCTATTTTCATAAAAATTATATCAAATATTTACGATAATCTGGACGGAGTTTCGTTACTTTGGTTTATTGTTTATGGCTGTTTTATGTTGTTTTTCTGTTGTTTGTGAAAAGTTTAAAAGTTGTACTTTCTAATAGACAGATCTGAGCTATAAAGCATAATTGTTAGGCACATTATGTTGTTCGTTAAGAGTAGTAAAGCAGAAAATGAGAATTGTTTTGTAAAACTAAGTAAAACTTAATCAAATGTTCTGCCAATAAAATGTTTTTTTATGGCTGCTGTTAATAGCAGGTCACTGAGAATATTGTACTTGGCTTCTGCTTAACAGAATTTATCTGCATAAAAGTGTTTAACATGATAAGCAAATGATAACACATTGTACTGTCAATATTTTAAATATCAAAGAGAGCAAGCAATGTTATCTTAACATTCGCTTAGCACTTGTATTTGCGAATTCGAGTTGTAGATTTAGCTTTGCATTTTGCTCTTTATCTGCAAAAGCTGTTGTTAACAGTGATAAGATAATCTGTTTACAACCATGAGAGTAGGTAAAAACGTTATCAGGACAAAACCAGAAAGAAGCTGGTTTAAACTGACAGATATATTAAAAATTTTCAAATAACTTTTTTTTGATATCCTGAAAAATTTATAGAACATTGAAAATCTTATATAAGTACAATCTTTAGATTTGGAAGGTATATTTCTTATATTATGTGTTTTGTTTTATATTTTCATGAGAATAGTTTTGTAAGGACTTTAACGAAGTCACGACAGTTCGACTTTTGACACAACCTGTTGAAAGTAAAAGTGAAAAACGCTGAAAAAAGTTGGAAATGTTTTTGAATTTACATATATCCATTTGGAGTCGGCCGAAGCTATTTAACTTTGATGAGCCAGCGGGAAAGGTTTTCGATAATGTACCCGATGGAAGCGGGAAAAGGGGACGACCAAGACTCCGCTGGAAAGACCAGGCAGAAGAATCCCTCCGTATCCTTGGTGTTACCAACTGGCGTTGGAAGAATATGTGGAAATTTGTTTAATTTTTTAGTTTAATTAATATGTGTAAGACGTCTGACCTCATGAGGTTGCAAAATAGTCAATAAATGTATAGTAACTTATTTTGACCACGTGGTCAAGGCTTTTCACATCCTAAACAGATGTTGAGTCGTTCAAAACCCATATCTTGGAAGTGTTGCAATCGGAGTGGAAAAAATGCGTCGAAATTTGGTTTGGCCGCATGCAAATTGCACTGATCTTCATGGTGAATATTTTGAAAAACAACAAAATACTGCTGGGCCCGAAAAATAAGTAGCAACCTCGCATAATAAAAAGCATAACCTTCCCGTAATCATTACTTCAATACGCATCATTTGGGAAAATTTTGTCAAGACGGTATCACATATCATAGTAAATATATCCTAAGAAAATTTTCATTTACATTCAATCTTTCGTGAATTTTCGGAAAAACTACTTTGCATTTATATCCTGTTACAGGTTTCTTATTCATAGTATGTGAACATAACATTTTGGCAACATTCTAGTTAACATCTTTACGGAGTTGTTACACTGCGCGATGTCTGCCATCCTTTAGAGAAAACCCGAAGCACTAATGCCCCCATATAAAATCGACAACAAACACGAGGCGAACGACAACAAAATGCCGCTAAACAAAATTAGTTCAATGCGAGCCTTCTGAGAAAGCGGTACTCGGTTCTAAACGAAACTCTGAAAAGACACACGGTTCGGATGCTAAAGTAGCTAAAGAAAACACATTGTAACATCAGTCCAAGGATATGGAATAACTCGTAAACTTCGAATAACAAAATTTGTGCTTTTAAAATTCGTTTGCTATAAATAAAGTATAAAACAAAAATCTATTAAAGCTATAACTAAGAGAGTGAAAAGAGTGTTCCACAAAAATTGTAAGTTTAACAAAATGTACAAAAAAATAATGAAAAAAAAGTTGTAACTTTATTGTCGAGATTGTTGCTTTGTTCTCGAATATCTGAAATTTCCTACTAAGTTCGCACAAGTTAATGTCATTGTTCGCTCGTTGTCTTTCGATGTGTTGGCATTGCAAAAGCGTGTTTGGGTGTTTGGGAGTGCCGTTCACATTCTTGACTCTCTTTTGTGTCTGTATATGTGTGTAAGTGAACACTTATAGTCACATCCTGTGCGCTATTTGCCTTTTCCTTTGTCTCCGTCTCTGTGTGTGTTAGTATGAGCAGTAGGTGTAATAATGTAAGTGTGTTAAAAGGATGTGACATATAAAACATCTTCCCATTCGAATGCAGCAAAAGGCACTAACATGGATTGAGTGAATATAACAAAAAAAGATTTGTTGCATATTTAAGTGCGCTTAACACGTATGCCTCTGTTTGTCCTACTCCCCCGAGGAAAACGACACGAAAGTGTTCCAAAAACGAAGAGTAGTGAATGTTAAAGGAAATAAATGTCAGTGCGAATAATAAACCCAAAATGGGACACATCTTGAAATATATATAAATAAAAGATGAAAAAAAATCAAATGGTGTAATTTAAAAGGAAGTGCAAATTCAAAGATAAAAGGGATTAGATAAAATACTAAAAACAAACAATTTTCCCGACAACGGAAAATATTTCGTGGAATGCTGTTGGGGGAAAAGGATCATAAGTGTAAAGTCAATGAAACAAAATTTAATAGTGTGTTAAAGAGATATTGGGATTCCAAGCACTACATGGCAACAAAAGTGTTAGCAAACTATATAGGCTATCGTAAATTCTTGGCAATGAGTGCAAGATATTTTGAACAATTGAACAAAATTGGGGATTAAAAGAATTTAGTACAGAATTTATAAAGTCATAAAATATTTAGTGAAACAAAAAAATTAAATAAGAACTGTGCGAGTAATTTAAAGCCTAATCAATAAAATCAATATTTTGCATTACAACGTGAATGCTATTAAAAAAATAAATAAATGGTTTCCCGTTACATCCCATGAAGGGACAGGGGAGAACTTCTCACAATCACTGAACTATACGCTTTCCAGTTTTCACTCACTGATTGGGACCTTCAGTTTTACACCGATTCCGAACGGTATTTTGAGAAGCTTTTTCATGGCTATATACTCCATAGTGTCGCCGTCATTATGCGAGGTGAACGCCGCCGAAAGAAATTTTTTTTTTAAGGTGGTCAGAGCAGGGTTCGAACCCAGGATCTCATGCACAAGAGCCGCGCACACTAACCATTGCACCACCGACGGTGGTGCATATACTGATTTCTGAAATATACTGATTTCTAAAAGCTATATCAAAAAAGAGACATAAGCATCTGCCAAGTAAGTGCAGGATAAAACTATTGCGACATCCTCCTCAGAGAGTACAAGAAAACTGAGGTGTTAAATTGAAGAGCCATTCAGGGGTTTTATCACGTCATACAGTTGTTTTTATCATTAAGGCTGACGAAAACAAATATTATGAAGGCTCAAACAAATATCTGTTCGAATTTATACATTTATTTTACAACTTCGCCAGTACTTCTTACGTATAAGGAAGACAGAAATCAGAAACCCGCTTTAATGACCGACACTAAGACTGTTGAAAAATAAAAATATTGTTTCTTGTGTCGGTTAAAAGACGAAAATTGATCGGAGTAGTGGTGATTACTAATTAACTATGATGGAAGTTCAAAAAGTCATGGAGATGTCAAACCGACCGTTCGATGTGTTAACAACTTTTTGTTACTCGGTACCTGTTCGATTTGTATGAACACATTAGTAGATGTTACATTGGAAAATAAAGTTACATTTAAATAATAATGACACTACATTTAAATAATATTAATACTTAAAATTATTAAAAGACCAGCGGAAGCACATGTGCCATTATTTTCTTGCTTAATCCTTTTTGTTTTATACCCACAAAAAACAAAGAGAATGCTAAGCAAGAGACACATGTGCATACATACATACATTGATATGTTTGTACACAGGGTCGCCAGTTTTTTTTTAGGCGAAATTCCCGAATCGTTATTTTTAATCCCCGAAAATCCCCAAAAAAAAATTTAAAACCCCCGCAAAAATCCCCACAGTTTTAAGGGAAGTTCGAGAAAGTTTTAAGTTTTAAAATAAAAATTTAGTTAGAATTCAGATTAACAAAACGTAAACTTAAATATTGAAAAATGTAAACATAATAAAAATTATATTATTTTTAAATATTTTTAAATAAATATTATATTATTATTATTTTAATAATAATTAGTTATAACAAAAAAATTATGACAAATGAGATCTGGATTTTGATCTGGACATTGGTTAAAAGTCATTCATAGTCATATCATATACTTAAGTCTCATAATCTTCAGATTCATCTACTTCATTATTTGTTTTGTACATAGTTTTAGTATTTCTCGTTATTTCTTCTCCAGTGCTTCTAGTCTTTTCAGTAACGCCAAATATCAAAAATGTTTGTTACTGGTTTTATTGTTGTCATCACGTACAGCCTTGCCAGTAAAACAGTTTGATATTTTCTGGGAGCAAAGTACATAGAATAAATCTTACTATAGAGAATATTTGACTCATCTGATATTTCTTTTCACACTCATCGTGATGCGGTCGGTGTGATAGAGATATGTTTGACGAAAAGTGACATACACCAGGTGGAATTACAATAACTTCTGACTTTAATTTTTCATGTCGTTTTGGTGAAATTTAAATGTGTTTTAAACTTTTTTATTGACTGGCATTGTTACTATACATTTGTGTTGTATTTAACACACAAAGCAAAATGCCGTTGTTGTTATTTTGTTCGTTGTTTTGAACCATTGCCTCTATCTTAATAGCAGCAATTCTTTTCAATATCCAACGTAAATATCACACCAGGCCAAATGTCATAAATTTTCTGAGAGAGCTGTTAAGTCTAGTATAGTAATTAGTCTATGGACAAGTGTATGCAATTCTTTTTGCTGACAACATTTAGCAATAACGATTTGCAAGTGTTTACTGGCAACGCCAAAAAACAGTATAGACTTGGCACAGTAACTTCCTTCTCTTTGATTTTGCAATCACACATACGCAAAACCAAATATTATTTGTGTGTGTATGCTTGCTTTGATTTAGGTAGTGCCAGATCAAAACTTTCAAACAATGATACAAAAGAAGCACGTTTAATAAATACATCTTAAATTTTCATCCCGAAAAAATCCCCGAATACCCATACCAAAAAAACAATCCCCTGTTTTGAAAAAAATCTCCAATTTGGGGATAAGTCCCCTAAACTGGCAACACTGTTTGTACATATGCTACACAACTTCACACAATTTTCGTTGCTCTCTTGCTATCTCATTTTTATATACGTGTTTATTACCACGTCATTATTCTCTTTGCTCTGAGAGTGATGCGCACCCACACAAGCCAACTATTCGCTGCTGCTACATCAGTTTGTGTTTTTTTTCGCTGTTTGACAATCTGTGTTTCGCAGTCGGACAAATCTTTGTTCTATATAGGGTAGGTCAGGGGTATGAAATATAGATGTTGGCCGATTGTGAGACCTACCCGATATGCACACAAAATTTCATTCAAATCAGTCCAGCCGTTTCGGATGGCTTTAACACCAAACAATCTGTGATCGCAGTCGGGCAATCTGTGTGATCTCAGTCTGACAAATTGTGTTTGGATGTATTCACTTTGTGAATTTAATGCCTACTCGCGCCTATAGATGTTAACACATCAAAAATCGTTGTCCCACTACATCCCTTGAATGGATAAGGTAGAGATTCTCACAATCAGTAAGATTTGCGTTTTTTATTTTCGGATTTAAAAACAACAACATAAAGTCTTACACTAGCTACTAATAGTGGCACCTAATTACTCGAAAGTTTTGAGATAACTTGTAAAGTACCTTATTACTTTATTCCAATTTCCAAGTTTAATTGATTATCCAGTGACCGCCATTAAGCAGAACTGTTACGCATACAGTAGATACAAAAAAATGGTTTCAAATTACATCCCATGAAGGGATTGGGTAGAGCGTCTCACAACCAATGAGCTGTGCACTTTTTTGCTTTGCAGTCATTAACTGGAATTATAATTTTTCACCGGCTTCGAATGATATTGTGAGAAACTTCTTTCATGGTTAACTAATCAATAGTGTCGCTATCACTAAGCGAGGTGACCGTCATTTAAAGAAATGGAAGGTGGTCAAAGAAGGGCTCGAACTCACGTTTTCATGTACAAGAACAGCGCACATTAACCACATTACCACCGACGTCCTTCCTATCAATCCAAAATCGCAAAAAAATACTAGATGAGAACAACGTAACAACGATCTAGTATTTCTGTGCCGTGGAACTACATTGTTCTTCTTCATACAAATACCTGTAAAGAAATTACAGAACCATAGATTTTGGTGAAATTGCCTTCATTCTGTCATATTAAGAATAGTTTCAGATCGTTGTTACTTACACACCGGTTGACTTATTTAAAGGCACTAAAAATTCCATATTCAGCAACACGTATCTTTTGCAATTTGTAATCGATTGCAGAATTTTAAAATGAAAATGGAGGCTAGGTATCTTGAGATATAAACAAAATCATGACAGTACTAGTTTCTTAACTAAGAAATTTTTTTAACCAATTTATAACAAAAAAAAAGTCAAAAAATGTGCTATTTTTTTGTGGTTCACTTGAATAAAGGTACTGTAACAAATTTTAATGAAACACAGTTTTTCTTTTTTTTTTAATTTATTTTACTTTAATTAAGAACTACTAGCAACGGGTACAACCCGCATAGTTTTTAATAACTTCAAATATACGGGTTTTCATTGAGAGATAAAGAGAATTTATGTAATCCAACGAAATTTGATTCCAAGCATCCTTAATGGCCTGAATTAGTGACTGCTTGTCACCAAATTATCTACCTCCTTCATAGGCCTTGCGAGATAACCAACCCCAGACATTTTCGATAATGTTTAGATCTGGCGAATAGGGTGGCCAGTCAAGAATATTAACATTTTGGCTTGCCATAAACTCCTTTACTACTCTGGCGTTGTACTACTCTGGCGTTGTGAACCAAATAATTCTCTGAACTTCGGAAAAGCCGATTCTTATAACGTTTTATAGCTTGCACCAGTCATTTTTGCACTTTGAAATTCAAGATCGATGGTGCCATAGTACGTAATAGCACCCCACACCATAACGCCGCCCGCTCGGCATTTATGTCGGTTCAAAAACCCTTTTCTTTGCGCAGATCATGGAAATAATAGTTGTAGCCGTCAGGCCCATCCCAATTAAACTTCTTCTTATCCGTAACCACAACGGTTATCCAGTCATTTACATGACCTCTTGGCTGCACATCCCATACCATGTAGTCTCTTGCGAATTGAAGCCGCTTTTCCTTACGAGGAGTATTAAGTGGAGCTTTATCGCTTGTTTAAAAAAAAAATAAAGTACCTTCATTCAAGTGAACCAAAAGACATAGCATATTTTTGGACTTTTTTTTATAAATTGCTCAAAAAAAGCTCTTTAGTTAAGAAACCACTATTGTCATGATTTTTTTATATCTCAAGATGTCTAGCTTCCATTTTCATTTTAAAATTCTGCAATCGGTTACAAATTACAAAACATACAGGCTGCTGAATATGAAATTTTTAGTGCCTTTAAATAAGTGAACTGGAGTGTATGAGAATGGAACTAATTCATATGTAGTATATCAGTTGTTGGGAACTAGTACTAAGTTTTAATTACTTTGATGGGTTCCACATAGGGGTACAAAATCATTTTGATTTTAATTCCAATCATGTAGGTGGTAAATTTAGCACACGGTGCATCCTTAAGCGTATACGGGATTTATTTAAATTCTCGTTATAAACGCTGGCCAAGAGTTATTTTAAACTTTGTCGAAAAACACGATTCGCGAACGTTTCGGTTTACGCCTTAAAGAAATGCTATATTCTACTTTGATGATTTTAAAGGGGAATGCTTTCAGGATTGGTTGTTTACCAGGACTGTTCTCAAATACAGTTACATTCTCTACTGCAGCAGTATAAATAGACCGTGCAGATTAATAGGCAAAATAATATATCTGTTCTGAAATGAGTTAAGCGATCAACCTTACTACGGCCACATCAATTTCATTGGGGTTTCCAGAAGGGTCAAGTGCCTTAGAAAATGGGGCAAACATGTTTCTCCAACCGGCTCTATCCTCAGCTTTTCACCCCCAGTATCACTAATAACAGCAACACCAACCTCTCGCAGCCAATATTCCACCTGGTAGTTCCAACGAAGTCTTGCTTGTCCTATTTTTCGATGTCCTTCGAGTACATCTTCGAAGACCCTTCCCATTGGTTCATTCTGATCATGGCCTACTGGCATGTCCTAGCCAGCGTACAGAGACGCTATTTTGATACACATAATTACGTCGATGTCGGTATACAGATTATATAAGTAGAGGTCGTGGTTCATCCTCTCGTCGACCCTCGCCGTTTTCTATTACATGACCATATATTTTTCGTAGTATTTTTCTATCGAAAAGCCCCAGTGATGTTTCATCAGCATGCGATATGAATCACGATTCTGCACCATAAAGAACGACAAGTTGTATGAGAGTCTGATATACTTCAATCTTCGATTGTCGAAAGAGGGTTTTTTCTCTGAAGTGCTTGCTTAGCCCGAAATAACACCTGTTTGCAAGCACATTTCTCCGCTCACGGCAGATCCGAGGTAAATAAATTTGTCCACTACCTCGGTATTATAACGGTTATCAACGTTCAGCCTTTCATCCTAGCAGGTGGATGTTGTGCTTGTTGAAACTATTAATTTTGTCTCTCTCTTGTTCTGAGTTTTACTGATCCTTTCTCATTTCTGGAAAATACTGCAGTTATTTCTCGCAGATTTCGCCCAATCAGTAACATACGCGAGCAGCGTGTGACTTTTCCTGCTGATCGTATGATTCGTTTTGACAGCAGATTTTCTCACAATGATGTCAAATAATATTAATATGTTGAAGGGATCGCATGTTAGGGTGTCGCACATCGTCTCATATTAAACGTTTCGGTGAGATCTTTACCAATCTTTACTGAAGATTTCATGTCGGTCAGTGCTGTTCAGAAAAGGCGTGACAGCTTAACTGGAATACCAAACTCTGATATTACTTGATACAGTTTGCCCCGAATCAGGCTATCGAAGACAGCCTTATAATGCAAAAACTAGTGGTAGTTGTCGATTTGTTTTTTGTGGGTTTTCTCCACGATTTGTAGTAATGTCTGGTCGATAGTTGGCTTTAGGAAGGCACACCGATAACGTCCGATCAGGTCTGCATCAAACGGCTTTAGTGTTTTGTAAATAATGCACACGATAAAATGTTTATTCCACATTATACTCCAGACGCCTTCACTGAAAAGAGGACGCAATATGCTAAGACTTCAATCGTCGGGCATGCATTCGTGTAGCCAGATTTTGCAGGTTTTTTGGTGATACTAAAACACAATCGGTTCGAAATACATTTTCCATTTTAAACTGCCTCTTTCGATATTAATTTTGAGTTTCAGACCATCGATGTCATAGCTGTTTTAGTTTTAATTAAACGAATAATTTGTAAGTAAATAACAAATAAATATATTATTTCATAAGTATATCTAAAACCAAATTCTGTCATTCGTCACATTTTGAAGACATAAAGAAGAAACTTAATTATAAACTCCACAATTCTAAAGTGTCACTCACACAGCCAGTAACTGATTACGGTTTTGTGTGTTTTGGCAATTAAAGTTTGCGCCACACCAAAGTGTAAGCAATTTGCTTATGAAGAATTTTACTTTCTATACTTTATAAATGAGCATCATATTGCTGGCTCATTTTGTAGGAAAAATGGAGACAAATAAAAATTTGATAGTCGAAATAATCTTTTTAGCAAATTATATTAAATGATGAACAAATCTTGTTGATTTCGTAATACATCCCGTGAAATAAATATAAAGGCAACACCATTTTTTGTGTTTTCCAAATGTTGTGAGGAATTTTCAAGTTTTTATTTTATATAGTAGTATTAGTCCTTTCAAACTTAAATACTTTTCAGCTCAAATACTTTGACTATAACTTCTTCAAGGCGAATCAACAAAAATAAACTAATTACTAGTGCGAAATATTTATAAAGGCAAAAGGTTTATTTAAATATTCTAGTTTCGTAAGACATTTGACTCCATTATCGCTTCTAACTTTTACTAGACATCTTGGAATTGAGTTTACTAACGAATGAATATGCGCAGGATCATTTGTCTTCCATTTTCTGGTATTGCTACCCTTCGATCCTTGATATTCTTCAACTGGAGTCCTGGGTGGTAAACTTGGGAAGGTAAAATAGACCAGAGGTTCTAGATCGGATAGAGATCAGAACTAAGTGCAGGCCAGTTGAGAGTTTGTATTATTTCTAGATTCCAGAAACTTTGGAGTTTTTGTAGACCGATGTACTTTTGCGATGTCCTGCTGGATGATAAATGCTGGGACACAAAATTTCCTCTCCAGAATTAAATAAGACGACATGCAATAGTCGAATATAATATTCAGAGTCCATTTTTGTTGAAACGAAACATATTGGAGTGGCGTGCCTGCCCAAATCACCGCCAAAATTTCGCAGCTGACGCATAATTTTGGAAAAATCTCTGGAACGCCAATATTTGTCCGAGCTATCAGGTCCATCCAAATTAAATGTTTTCCATCGGAAAATATCACCGCTCATCCAAAAATGTGTATATTTCAGCGAACTTAAATCCGGCTAATTCGTGTCTTGGCGTGAGACCAAGTTTTGCATAATTTTTCCCATATGACAGTTGCAAGTCGCGTTTCATTACTTGTTGAACACGACGCAACCCTGCTCCCAAGCTCAAGTCAGCAATAATTTCCTTATCGGCGAAGTTTTCTTTAACAGTAACCCTCTTGATGTCTCTTTTGGCGCTGCCACGGATTAGAGGTGTCCTTCCTAATCGTTGTGTGTTTCCCTATTGGCCACCCTATTTTATAAAATTGTCAATGACACAGTTATATCTCTTCAATCGCTTCGAAATTTCCTGATTGGGCAGCCATTCATCATGATAATCTTAAATTTTTCCCTTTTCTTCTATACTTAGGTACTTTCCTCCAGGTATTCGTTATTAATTTTTTTGTTTTTTAATTTGACCTAAGTTAATTTTAAAACAATCAAATAACAACCAAATAAAACTCACTTCTGTTTAAGTTCCTATTTACTACTGTTCGAATTCGGTTTCTTTTTTGTATTGTCTTTATATATATTTCGCACCAGAAACAGAAAACACAACTACACTTTTCATTTAACCTGTAAAAGAGATCAAATGGTTACATTCTCTGGCATAATATACCTAATGACACATGTATCCATTAAAATTCTACACCAAAAAACCCTGTACATTCAGAGTAGCGTGAAAAAATAGCTCAAATAGTTTCACTATTTTAAGGTTCTTCCAACAGGTATGGCAAACTTCAACGTCATTAATTTTGGCATTCAATCATTGTATATATAAATCGGTCAAAAAATTACATATTTGATATTTATGAATGAATCGGACGAAATCTACTAAAACAATATTATTTCTCGTTAATCCTTAGTCTTACCTTGAACGTTTATGTAAACAATTTTCATTGATTTTTTCCTTTTTGTACACGCGAACAGAAAATTAAGTTACCCCCAAGATTCTTCCATAAAAACCTAACCTAAACATTCGGCTAGATGGCGCTTCAGAAGCATGCAATAGGCTAAACTATATAATATATACCACATAAATGTGAATATCTTCTGAAGTAAATAACCAAATGTGATCATAGTCATGAAGTCGACTAGGTATTCGAAGCGCGTCCTGTATGACATATAACGCGATTACATCCAATAAAACGCAACAATATGATCAATTTCCTGTACTTAATTACACTGTGATAGTTTTTGGCAAACATTTTCTAAGACAAGGCCGGAGAGGACAGTTTTACCCTAATTCGGGTACAAGGAATCGAACTGCATCATTAGTTTTTTGAGTTTCAACTACGGTTTCATAAAAATTTTTTTCTTTTGGTTTTTCGATTTTGACTCACTTTTGACAGCCACTAACTTCTATTTGGTTGACTGAACCGGTAAACATTCTTCAACAAAGTTTTTCCAAACATATCGGGTTTCAACTTTACGGAACACAACGTACGAGGTTTTGGGGCTCTTTGATTCAGAACATCGGCAGAAAAGTAATTTTCCAAATTTCTTCGATTTTTCCGTTCACAAATTGCCAGTAATGAGATGCTTTCGCCAAATGAGAAAAACCCTTTTCCTGAATAACTATATTTATTTACTCATCATCATTTGCAATTATGAAATTCCACTTAATTATCAATTTCACTTAAATTTACTTTTTTGTACACCGGAAAAAATTTTTTTGTTTAGTTGGGTTTTGAACCAAAGAAAAAAAATAAAAAACTACAAAAAAAAAAATACAATGGTTTCAAAATAAGTACCTTTGCCTACATTTGTATGGGTTATGTAGAAGAAAGTACATCGAACAAAAAAATGCGCGTACTGTTGTGAATAGTAAGTCTGGCAAGCCTACATATATTTTGTATGAAAGCGTAATTGTAACTCAAAAACTAATGATGCAGTTCGATTCCTTGTACCTTAATTAGTGTAAAACCGTCCTCTACTGCCCTGTTCCTTTTGTCGACGTCCGCAGTGTTATTAATTTTATATGAGTAAAGTTTAGCGAATTCCATGATTTTTATAAGCGCCATCTAGTTGAAAGTACTAGAGCTAGAGTCATAGGACTTGGCAGTTAATATCTTTTAGTATAATGCTACCGTCTAACCCAAAATCATAAAAACGGAGTATGGTAAGGCCAGCTTGTTGAGATTTCATCTGGAGATGAATATTGTGTTGATTCACAAGGACTTTCCCATAAACAAGCTTCGGTTAGGGAATTTAATTCCGGCAAAAGAACGCTTGTCGAGTTCAAAGCATGCTTCCTTTTATGAAAACCGAACAAGTTTTATAACAAAACCTGTATAGTAACTGGAACGACAATAGAAAACTGTAGATGGTGAAATATAAGTGGTGGATTTGAAAGTCAAGGGAAATTTTCTAGTTGCCGCAGAATTGTTGGAAATTGTGAAATTTTCCTGAAAACAAAAATTAATTAAACATGTTTTTGTGCCTTTTGTATTATCAGAAAATTAACAAACGCAATTTGCTTTTATATTTTCAATATTTTGTTTTCAAATTAAAAGAACAGAATCGAAATAAAAACATATTTCAAGCCATTTCGGTCGTAAGGAATCAGTCTTTGCCATCTGGTGAAAATGGTGAATAATGAAATTCACCATCTAGGGTATTTCTATTGTCTGTGGTAATTATATCCCATGAAAGGACTGGAGAGAGCAAGACGCAGTTACTGAGTTGTTTACTTTTAGATTTGAACTCGCTAATTGCGATCAACAGTTTAACTCCGATTCCGAACGTGTTTTTCAGAACCGTTTTCCTTACCTACAATATGTTTTTTAAATAAAAATAAATGGTTTCCCATTACATTCCATGAAGGGATAGGGGAGAGCTTCTCATAATCACTGAGCTGTGCGCTTTCCAGTTTTCACTCACTGATTGGGACCTAAAGTTTTACACTGATTTTGAACGGTATTTTGAGACGCTTTTTCATGGCTATATACTCGATAGTGTCGCCGTCACAATGCGAGGCGACCGCCGCCAAAAGAAACTTTTGAAGGTGGTCAGACCAGGGTGTGCACACTACCATTGCAACACCGATGGCCACACATGTTTTTACTGAACTTAAAAATGAGTTCTAGATCAAAATTAATTAAATTGTTCCCAAAAGAAGTCAATATTAAATCATAATAATTACAAAAATCGATAATAACAGATCATCAGAGTCATTGTAAAAGTGTAAATCCAATAAGTGTGAGTCAATGTACTCGTATAAGGAACTCGGTTCACTGATTGCAAACTACCTACCCAATCAATCCCTTCATGGCATATAATGAGAAAATACGCTAACGGAGGGAACGAAACCACGAAGCACACAGACGGAGAGTGTGCATCGTATTATGAGTTTTTAAATAACCAGCAAATAAATTCGGCTCATACTTGAGTTTTAGCATTTAACTGTACGCTGAAAAATAATGGCCCCAGCAATATATTGCAGGAACCTTGTACATTAGGGTGGTTTTAAAAAAAAATTTCGATTTTTATAGGTGCTCACGTTTTGAATTATTCCATTACGTGTAAGAAAATGCAAAAGTCTTAGCTCAATCGGACAATGTCTTCCCGGCCGGAAAGAGCCCTGAAGTTTTAAAAATTGCCTTTTTTTTCACGAAATATCGTAAATTTTCTAATAAAAAAACTTACATAATTAATAAATTTTGTTAATTTCATGTCTTCCTATGTACTTGTATTATAATTAGTTCGCCGCGCAGGTAAAATTATTATTTTTATCAAATATGGTGGAATTTCCAGCATTGCTTCGAAGTGCATACCAGAGGCGTCTGAACCGAACTTGACCCGTTAAATGTTGAATATCGTCTAAACCGTATATTTTTGTGGAAAATATGTTAGGATGGAATTTAAAGTCAATAAAGTAACCTCTCATTTAATACATAAATTATTGTAATATGTTTAATCAACCATCAGCTAAAGTAGAAAATATACGATATTTCGTGAAACAGAAACAGAAAACCGTTCTACTTGTTGCTGCCGGATGCCGGTTTTGTGAAATTTTGCATTTTCCAACAACCCGTGGAATTATTTTTATACTCCCTGTTCTACCAGGTTATAAAAATTTGTCTCAAAGTCTTATTTTAGAAAAAATATTGTAATTCTACATTCACTTTTTAAGGCTCGTACTAAGATCAATATTTGATGTAATGTATGTGAAAATTCCATCCAATAAAAACTCCTGAGAAATATCGACGATATACAGGGTGGAGCGCGGTAATTAGCTCTTTTGCACTGCATGCTGTGGTGGCACTGTTGGTCGAAGAGAGTGGAGAGAGAGATTTGTATTGCATTTTGACGGGAGATTTGTATTCGTCTGCCTTTCAGTTTCCATCATGCATTGGAGACGTGAGGAGAGGTCATTTTGTACTGAAGCGTATTTTCCCAATGTGCATGCGATCATTGCAGTGCAGCGTGCTTTTCGTTTACGATTCGCTGTTCCCCCACGCGGTAGTGTTTCTGGACGGCAATCAATTGTAAATTGAGTAACGTCATTGAGAACAGCAGGGAATGTGTTATGTTAGCAGCAGGGAATGTGTAAATTGGCAGAATACCACTCGATATGCTTGTTAGAGTTCATGAAAACTTCAGAAACCGTATGCAGCAGTGTGTGGCTAGCGAAGATCGACATTTTGCAGATAAACTATTTACAACCATGCAATTTAAAAATTCTCTTACTGTTCAATGTAATTAAAATATAATATAAATTTTTCTAAGGTTCATAATTTTTTAATTCCATTCCCAAATAAGCAAAATATCGAGATCCACCCTCTATATCTACACCTGTAGTACTAAGTCATTCATGTAATATATAAGCAACGTGTATTGTCCAACATTTAACGTTTATAACAAAAATGCATTGACCAATCAAATTGTAGGAGGAATTTGTTAATGTTGTCAAACGTCGTTCGGTTTCTGAAATGAGTGTTCGAAGTCACGGGCGATGGATTAACACCTTTTTGTTACACGGTACCTGTTCGATTTCTATGAACACATTAGTAAATGTTACATTGGTAAATAAAAAACATAGTTCAATCATATGATGACGTTACATTTAAATAATATTAGTACTTAAAATTATTTAAAGACCGGTTCAAGCATTTATGTTATTATTATTATTATTCACAATGCACATCAACAGCCACAGGTACATACATACTTTGTTATGTTCGTACATACGCATACAAGTTCACACAATTTTCATTGCTCTCTTGCTATCTCATTTTTATATACGTATAACGACGTAATTTTTCTCTTTGCTCTGAGAGTGCTCCGCAACAAGACAACTATTCGCTGCCGCTACATCAGTGTGTGTGTTTTTTGCAGTCTGACAATCCGTGTTTCGCAGTCGGACAAATCTGTATTCTGTATAGGGGTGGGTCACCCTTATCACTTAGGGGTATGAAAACTGGATGTTGGCCGATTCTGAGACCTACCCGATAAACACCCAAAATTTCATACTAATCGTTAAAGCCGAATCCGATGAGTTTAACGGCAAACACTGTGTGATCTTCGTCGGGCAACCTGTGTGATCGCAGTCTGACAACATGTGTGATCGCAGTCGGACAAACTGTGTTTGGATGTATTCACTTTGTGCATTTAGGCCGCACCCGCGCCTATAGATGTTAACACAACAAAAAAAATGCAGTCATCATCCCTTATATGATGCTGACACATTTCGCAGAGAAACACATACGTACATAAATATAGTTCAATAATTTTTACTTATTACTCAGGTTAAAAAATGTTAATAAAAAATTGTATTTGTTGGAACTTTTTCACAGAAAATTGAAATTATACAAATAAATAAAAATGTATTTTCACTATAATTACCACAATGTAGTAACTATTTGAAACATTTTTGCATACAACTTAAAAAAAATTTTTTATTTTCCAATGAACAAGTTTATAAATATTTTTAGTACTTTTACATTTCTCTTTTTGTTGTTATATTCTAATATTAGTACTTATACAGGGTGATTAAGGAAGTTCCGGACAAATTTCTCCAGCGTATTCCTTGGCTTGTTTCATGAAGAAAAGTCCACTGGGACAATGTCCGAAAATATAAGGTGCGAAATGGCAGCGGGTTCAAAATTTTCGTATTGGCGGTCTGAGGGTAGTAGGGTAAAGTTGCTAACTTCTGAGCCAGTGGTCGGATGTTTTTGTTTTTGGGTATGTTGGAAAGAAAGGTCTTTAAGAGGTCTTTCAGAATCAATAAAAAAAAGTCAAATCGCCGAGATACAGAGCTTTCGGGAAAAAAAATGGAAAAAAATTCACATAACCTCAATTTGCTCAGCCAGATGGCAGGTATCTTATGATAGCCATACCTTTTACCTTTCCAAAATGAACTAAACGGTCTTACCGTTCCAAAGTTATGACCATTTTACTGAAATGCAAAAATGCTTGTTTTTGTTTTTGGAAGCGAAATAACAGCACACATTTATTTGTTTTTGTAAATTAACACGTTTAAGATTTTATTTTCCAGTCCATTTATCAGTTCCTAAAAAAGTAAGTAGTATTTATAGGTATTCATTGATAGAATTTTGTCATTCAACAAGTGTCTATGAACGCGAGAAGTACAAGTGATTTTTGTCCGGGTTTTTAAAAGTGAATAACGACAAAAAAGTTAAAGTTTACGCTAATCTCAGTTGCAGCAACAGTTTCGACTACGTTGTGTTTTGAATTTGTAAAAATGGCTACTTATTCAAACGAAGAATTAGCACACATTCATTACATGTATGGATTCTGCGATGGTAATGCAAGAGCTGCTGCGCGTGAATATGCATAACGTTTTCCTAATCGACGACCACCAAACCGAACAGCATTCAGTGAGACGCACCGCCGATTTCGTTAAGGTACGTTGTTTACACAAATTGAGCGTCCCGGAAATGAACAACACGACGTTGCAGTTGAACAGTTAATTTTGGATGCTATAGACGAGAACTCAATGACAAGCACAAGACGAATCGCGGTCCAAGTTGGTGTGGCACAATCAAAAGTATGGCGTTTCCTTCACAAAGAAAAAAAACATCCATTCCATTTCACACAAGTTCATGAACTCTTTGCGGCCGATTTGCCACTACGCGTCACCTATTGCCGTGAGATGTTGCAACGTGATGTACACGCATTTGTGTTTTTACGTTCGATTGTGTGGACCGACGAAGCGCAATTCACGAGAGACGGTATAACTAATTTCCATACTTTGCACGAATAGGCCCATGACAATCCCCACAACAAGAAAGAAACAGTATTTCAACACCGATTTGCCGTCAACTTTTGGGCTGGCACCATCGACAACATCTTGATTGGGCCAAAAGTACTTCCGCCCAGATTAAATTCGCAGAATTATTTGGCTTTTTTTGCAAGAAGTCATGCCAGAAATCCTAGAGGAAATACCTCTTGCGGTGGCGCCCCAGCGCATTACGGGCTTATTTCGCTTAACACCAATTAACACCAATTTCCCTGGACGTTGGATTGGACGAGCTGGACAATCGCCAGGCCGCCACGATCTCCAGATACATGAAAGATTGTGTGTATTCTGTGCAGATCCACAATCGTGAGCAGTTACTTGCACGCATTGAGGAAGCTGCGCTGAAAGTTCGTGAAAAGATGAGTGAACTAAACGTGGCGGATGTGCTTCGCAAACGACTGCAATTGTGTTTAGTTGAAAATGGGAACCACATTGAAAACTTCCTTTAACATCAAATGTTTTTTTTTTCTTATGTGTTTGATTCTTCAGCCAAAAATTTCAATAAAATAAAATCTTAAACGTGTTAATTTACAAAAACAAGTAAATGTGTGCTGTTATTTCGCTTCCAAAACAAATACAAACATTTTTGCATTTCAGTAAAATGGTCATAACTTTGGAACGGTAAGACCTCTGGGCTTAACTGCCATCTGGCTGAGCAAATTGAGGTAATGTGAATTTTTTTTCCATTTTTTCCCGAAAGCTCTGTTTCTCTTCGATTTGACTTTTTTCTACCTTTTTTTATTGATTCTGAAAGGCCTCTTAAGGACCTTTCCAACAAGCTCAAGTTAGTAACTTTACCCTACTACCCTCCGACCTACAATCCGAAAATTTTGAACCCGCTGCCATTTCGCACCCTTGCATTTTCGGACATGGTCCCAGTGGGCTTTTCTTCATGAAATTAGCCAAGGAATATGCTGGAGAAATTTGTCCGGAACTTCCTGAATCATCCTGTATATATATATTACATATTTGATTAAAAAACCAACCCGTAAAAAACAAAGTTTTTGACTATAAATTCTTTATTATCTTAAATTCTTTAAATGATTTAACTGAAAAATTCACAAAATCACTTCTATAATGAGCAAAACACTCCAAATTAAAATACTTAAATCTCGGCTCCCCGAAATCGGATCACCTTAATTTTTGGCCTAAACTCTTCGTCGAAACCCGCACTAGTTTTGATCCAAAAGTCAATAAAATCGGTCACGAACTTCCGGAGAAAATCGCTTGGGAAAATTATCTGAAAATCGCCCAATAATCACTTTCAATTCCTACTGTAAAGCAGCGAACAAACAAACAAACGACCAACGTTAAATATGGGTAAAATTATCGCAAATTAAAACACTTAAATCCCAGCTCCGTGATACCGGATCGCCCTGATTTTTGGCTTAAATTCTTCGTCGAAACCCGCACTAAAAATCAATCCAAAAATTAATAAAATGGGCCACGAACTTCCGGAGAAAATCGCGTAGGAAAATTATATCAAAATGCACAAAAATCACTGTAATACAGAATGCAAAGCAACAACTAACACAAGGCCAACGTTAAATACGATGACACAACACAACAATAACAGATTTGTGCCAAGACCTCAAGTCCTCAAGACCGGAGGCGAAGTTAATATAAAGAATTTAAAAATGGGTTCACTTTTGTAACTTAAACCGAAATTAAACCGAAATAGGGGGAAAACAGTTTTCTCTTTCTATAAAACTGATTGAATCACTTTTATAAACATGGAATGTTTCGAAACAACCGATAACCTGGTTTCTTAGGTTTGTCTCTTTTTTATACCCTAATTAAAACTCATCCCTACTGCAATACGATACACAAATTTTATTTCAATATTCCAATGTGTGAAGGAAAACTTCCACTAGAATTACCACCACTAAAGTGTGATTAAATTTCAGATTTGGTCACCCCTGGCTACCGTTACTCAACCGCATGTAGACAGTTTATAATGTTGTATACCTTTGTCATGAATATAATATTATGACCCACCAAAACATGCATTAGTGGGAACTCCATAGTATAGAAATACAAGTATCGTCAAGCTATTGACAGTATATAAAATATTAATATTATTATCGCTAATGTTGACTGGGATTGATTACAAAATATTTTGAATTCAATAATTTGTATATTGGTAAAACGCAGGAATATTGTTGGAAATATTAAAATATATGACCCTTGGCTGTGTGAGAATGCACAGAAAGAATATAGTCCGACATGTCCTTGTGAATTTCCAACCAATATCGGGGTGATGTAAGGGATGCGAATATATTGTTTTTCTCACGAATTTTAACAATCCGTGCACCTTTTCTAAACCTGAATATTTTATATTGTATATTTATGTAAGAAATTAAATTGGAGTTCTAAAGCACGTAGACCTAATTAAAACATGAAGGTTAAGGAAAATTATGTGCAAATACTAACGCAAAGTTCAATTAACACAATAGTTAGGAGAAAAATGGGAGAAGTGGTTAATGTTCCAATTTTGATATTGTTTTTAGCAGCGTTTCTAAATCAGCATTGGATTTTGTGATCTTGCAAACCTGAACCGTAACTTACAAAAAATTGGTTATATTACGCTATTCTCGATTATTTTTAGATAAGGAAGGCAGAAAAGAAGGAGTCTAGGTAAAGGGTGGGCCATGTCAAATTTCATTTTTTTTAAAAAACAATTCAAAAATAAATTTTTTCAAAATTATGTTTATATTGGTAATGAGATTTGTGGTTATTTAACTTTGTGAATGAAACACAACATCGTTCAAATAGCTTCTACGACTTGCTTTACAGTACGCCATTTGCCCTGCCCACCTTTTCAGTACACTTTCGACTGTTTGGGCATCTATCCGTCAACGACAGCATCGATTTCTTGTTTTAACTCAGAGTTACTCGGGGTTACTTGCGTAAAAGGAGCAATAGTCTAACGGGGTTAAATCGCAGTTGCGGGGGCGGCCAATGGACTTCAGATTATCGGCTGATTATGCTGGTTTAGATTACAGCGGTCAAATTATAGAATGTAAAATTGGCCGCGTGACGCATATATCGGTTATCGCATTCTCTTCAACTTTCGAAGACAGGAACTCGCTTAGCATGCCACGATACAGCTCACCATTAGCGGTAACGGCGGTTCCTTGCTTATTTTCTAAGAAAAATGGACCTATTATGCCGCCTTGCCAAAAACTGCACCAACAAGTCACTTGTTATGGACGCATCGTCTTCTCCTCGACGATGTGTAGATTTTCCGAGCCCCAAATGCAACTATTTTCTCAGTTGACCTAGCCATTGAATCGAAAATGAGCATCGTCGGAAAATACGATTTTTCGGTAAACATGCTCATCTTCTTCTAAGCCATATTCGATATTGGACTCTATACGCCTTCAAATTGAGGGCTTTATGGACAATTAATCAAACTTTGGAATTTGTTTCTTTCGATTACGTACATCACCGTTATAGTTTTTATGTAATTTCATCCTAAGGTCTCTTAAGTCATATTTGATGTGTTAACATCTATAGCGGCGTAGATATAGGGACTAAATCTATCAAAGTCAGATTTTATGCTGCTGCTAAAACCAGATTTTATGCTGCTGTTAAAACCAGATTTTCTGCGACTGCGAAAGAGAATAATAACGTCTCAAAAATGAGCGAGCAAGACAGCAATAAAAGAGTGGTGTGGCAGGGGTGAGGCAAACAAAATTGTGTCTATAGCGTATGTATTAACATAATAATGTATGTATGTTCATGTGTCTGTTGCTGTTGTTGAATGGAGATATAAAGCATAGCCACGCAAAATTTCATTTGCCGAAGTTAGGTGACACACTAATACGTCAGCTACTTCGTACAAAGTATGTGTGATGTTGTGTGTTTGGCTGTTTCGTTGCTGTTGATATGGCAAACATGTGGTTATGTGACACACGTATACGTAAGCTACTTCGGACAAAGTATGTGTGATGTTGTGTGTTTGGTTGTTTCGTTGTTGTTGCTATGGCCAAACAAAGCGAGTCATTTGATGTTCAGCATTGCCCGGTGTATACAAAAAAACTATTATTTTGTATTTTCCAATGTAACAGTTACTAATGTGTTCATAGAAATCGAACAGGTACCGTGTAGCAAAAAGGTGTTAACACATCATCCGTGAGTTCGCACACTCATTGATTTTTTTTATTTTAGTCACAGATTTTTAGTTAATCCATTGTCGTAAGAACTTGTTGGCCCACCGCATGTGTCACCACCAAAGAATAATAATTTAAAAATTGACGCAAACGTTAGCAGTATCGACTTGATATATTTTAAAATATATACACGATTTGGTTCAATCAAGGATTCACCGAAATATTGTAATCCACTTACTAAGGTCCTCAACAAATATCAACGTATATTTTTTTTTTTGTACAAGAAATGCCCCCACCCCCCTTGATAACATTTTGTTAACAAAAACTATGCAAACGTGACATGACCACTCAAATATTAAATTTTACTGGGGTATGAAATTTGCAATTCATTATGAATACAGTCGATTGTTGGTCGTTCCCATCATCAATAGGCGAACCTGTGTCACATGAATTGTTCCAGTACAACCACAAATTGGTAAAAGTAAAGCTCTTCCCTCGCACTTGACTAATTGATGGTCATTAATATTTACTTTACATTCGTGTAAATTCACACACACAGAATCCTGACCCTCATCCAAAATTTAAATTGTGTTCTGATGAGGGCTTGTATATGACATTTTGTTTCCCATAATTCTACATAAACTTAGAAGTGTATGATTACTGTTTGCATGGATTTTAAACTTATTTAATTTGTAAACGAATATGCGACAACAGTTTCAGTTATAAAAATCCTTGGGACCTTTTATTATA
The DNA here is from genome assembly GCA_963931995.1 of Phaonia tiefii. Taxonomy (NCBI): domain Eukaryota; kingdom Metazoa; phylum Arthropoda; class Insecta; order Diptera; family Muscidae; genus Phaonia; species Phaonia tiefii. Next base: position 321,048,892 of record OZ008368.1, on the reverse strand, counting down.
AATTGTCAAATTGTATTTTTACTGAGACCAATATTATATGGTATTAGTATTTTGAAGCAGCTGGGTCTTTAGTGCCATATGACAAATAAGCATCAGATGACAGTTGACACTTGTGTGGGTTTCAAAATGAGACTAACAGACTTATTCCCAACTCAAACTTATGTACATAACCAAACTGTTATTATAAGTATAATACTTTTCATGCCGATGGCAGATATCAAGGAGAGCAATCCAAAAACTACGTAAAATATTCATAGGTATTCATATGTAAAATGTATACATGTATAAGCAAATTTATACCGAAGTTTACCGGCAAAATAAGGCGAGTTTGATAGGACCATTCTATTTCGATAGAGGTATTTTAACAGAGAAATCTAAAAAAGGACCACAGCTTCCTTTGCTTTGTAGTCCTTAACAAAAAGTGAGGAAAACATTAGGTTTGGGTTAAGCACCTTTAATTCTTATCAGGGTGCGTCCTGTCTTTGTATCCTTCCGGAACGGTAACAGTGGCATTATATGTATATTACTTATATAACTACAAGTTTATATATGGGGAGAAACATGTGAACTGTTAAAGGTCAACTACATATGTTTACCTGTCCTTATTGTCAAATAGTTTAAGGTAAATTTAACGAATCTTCTAATGTATATGGAGATTTTTAAAGTATTTTTCATTAACATCCTAAAGATCGAAAAATATAGTACCTTATATATCCCCAACATACAGTGATGAACAAAATTGTAACAGAGTTGACACAGTTAGGAAGTAAGTTTTTATGTTTTTAATATTTGATTAAAAACAAAAAAAATATGTAAATTAATTTCCAGTGAAGCATAGAAAATTGTCTGCTGTTTAAGAAATAAACCAAATTTGGAATACAAATCGTGTGCAAAACCGAAAGTGCCCATTTCCAACCAAAATTTTTGTAAGTTCACTTCATTTATACAGTGTTTTGTTTAACTTGCTTTGTTGTCTGGCTGTATTGTTCAAATCAGTCCGTATTGTTCAAATCTAGTAACTCGTTTTTAACACAGTTGCAGTCGACCAATCGAACTAAACTTTTGCAAACTTGTCAGATTTGGATGACAATACACGAATATGAAAAAAAAAATTAAAACATTAAAAATTTATTTAATAAAAAATTAAAAATAAAAAAATAATTAAAACAAATTAAGTTACAGTGTTTAATTTATAAATGCACTAAAAACTAGAAAATAATTTTTCTCTTAGCCTCAATAAGTAGATATATTCTTCTTCATGATGGGGTTGTACAATGGTCCGCCTACTTAGCACTTCAACAACAATGGTCTAGATACTTTCAATAAAGAGCGTAATTAAAATGAATTAGTTAATTAATTTTCTAGGGATCTCTCAAATAAAACGCTTGCATTTAAACTAAAAATGGTGACAAAATTAAATGTCAAATTAAGTGTCAAAATTAAATGTTTAGGGTTCGAAAAATTTGAAATTTTGAAGGCAGTTACGATGAGATGATTGGAAAATTTTGGGTTTGGATCGGCACCAAAAAACAAATGATGAGCTGAACAAAAACTGCCAGGCAACCATGGTGCTACATAAAGAAGTTGCGCAAGAAAATAGGCACAGATTGCCTCTAGAGTAATGTCGAAAACATGTTTTCCACAAATTTTCTACACATTTTCTAAACATTTTCTACACGTTTTCTACATGATTTCTGAAGACAATCTGAGCGTGAACTACTGGAGTCAGCACCGTGGTTGCCTGGAAGTTTTTGTTTTTGATGTTTGGTGCCGATCTGAATGCAAACATTTTTCAAGTATAAAATCGTTGAAGTACTGCTGCGGTTTTCTGAAATTCAAATCAATTAAACAGCGCTTTTTAGCTGTATTCCAACTAGATCCCATATAACATGAATTTTCCCGATTTTCCATGTTATCCACAGACTTTTCTTATTACTGTTAAATTTGTTTTAAAAATGTACACGAATTTTCCTCGACTTTTCATGCAAGTTTTCATGATTGGTGAAGAGAAAGTATTGATGCCAGTTGGTAGGAGAAATGATGCCGTATAATTTATAAAACTTTAAAGTCGGAAAATGCCGGAATTTTCGGAAATTTTTTCCAGAAAATTGGAAATTGCTGAATTTTTCCTGAAAAAGATTTATTACTAATCTTATCGATGAAAATTTGTCGATAATTTTCCCACTTTTCCGGGTTATCCCTGGAGCTTTCCACAAAAGCAACTTTATGCAACTCATTTCGGTTTACAACTTTGCCTGTGGTTGCAAAACGCTTCCTTCGTCGGAAAAACTCCGGAAAACCATTTTACATGAATTTTCCTCGATTTTTTCTGTAAGTTTTCACCATTGTTGGAGAGAAATTAATGATTCCAGTTGATAGGGAACTTAATTCTCCATAAATTAGGACAAAATTTTACCGGAAAATTTTTCCGAAAAGTAGGAAAATTTCCGAAAAGTTTTTCGTAAAAATCGAAACGGAAACGGATTTATCACTAATCAAATTGGTACCAAATTTTCAAATGATTTGTCCCTATTTTCCGGGTTTTCCATGGAAATTTCCGTTTCAAATTTTGATAGATTCAATTGCCACGCGACACGAACTTTTGTGCCAAATTTCAGCTGGCTGTGAAAATAGTAAAAAACATATATAACAATAAATGATAAATAACATAAGCAAATGAAATTATTTATTTGATAGTTACTTTTGATAATATACATAAGCTTATGGTAGGAAAAATAGGATAAATATGTTTTTAAATTAAAAGAGTAAGGATAAATGATAAATAACAGACGCAAATCAATTTGATTTATATTTTTTATAATTATATGTCCATGTTAAATTCAAATTCACATTTAACATTTTGTTTCACATAAATACATAAGTAAATATACGAAATTTCAATATTTCATCAATCAAAACAACAGCCGAAGGTTTGTGTCCACACTGAAACAGTAGCATAGTTTGTGTTCACGCTACAAACTCAAACACTCAACCAAACACCACACATATGTTTGAGTGTATGTGTTTAACCCTTCTGCACAAATTCAGATTATACCCCTCATAAACAATTTGTGGGTCAATTTGACCCAATATGAAGAACACATCCGTATAACAGTTAATTAATTTTTTTTTTATTATTTGAACATAAAATATACAAATTCAATATTTATTTTAAGACAAGAAGTTTAATTCTGGGTGTTTATACTTATACACAACATGTTGTTTGCATAAATTGTTTTTGCATGTATTGCGACGGATTGAGTGGTTGTTTGAGTTTTTGGTATGTGGACAAACAAAAGCGTCTTTGTCTTTTTCCCAATTACCCAAAAAGCAGGAGGTAGAATCTTGAAATTGAATGATCTTCGATGAACTGGGAGTGTCGGCTACTACAGCTTCCTGGATCTTTGCCAAAAAATTTTTCCCAGAAGGCCCATAGGGCTCGCGAATGCATTGGTGGTCAAAATGACCCACAAATTGTATACGCGTAGGTAAAGTATTTAAAATGTAATGAAAAAAAATTGGCTAGTCGCGAAAAAATTATTTTTACTTAAAATCCATCAGAAGGCCCTGACTGAGGATATGAAAACGTTGTATAAACTTGCAGCCATCCTAAGACATGATTTTCGACGGTTGTTCTTCAAAATTGGGTCATTTTAACCCAAGTTGTGCAGAAGGGTTAAACAATTTTCATTTGAGAAATTTAAATATTAGGAAGATATCAACAAATATGAAATGTATATCAAACGAAAGATAACATCTTCATTTACCTACAAAATTATTATCTCGCCGTTTCCTCATAATCAATGAAATAAAGATTACAACAATAACAATCTGACATGACTCCCTATACCGTAAGTTAAGACGTATTCTACGCCAAAAACAGAAATATACAGTTATACAAATTCGTATACGAGTTAAAGGGAATGACCTCAGCAAAAATTGTGAGATCATCTCTCGAACCTCTCATAACTTTTTATGAATAAGGATGTAAGTGGTGGTGCAATGGTGAGTGTGCGCGGCTCTTGTACATGAGATCCTGGGTTCGAACCCGGCTCTGACAACCTTTAAATTTTCTTTCGGCTGCGGCCACCTCGCATAGTGACGGCGACACTATCGGGTATCTAGCCATGAAAAAGCTTCTCACATTACCGTTCGGAATCGGTGTAAAACTGTAGGTCCCAATCAGTGAGTGAAAACTGGAAAGCGCACAGGTCAGTGATTGTGAGAATTTCTTCCCAGTCCCTTCATGGGATGTAATGGGAAACCATTTATTTATTTTATTTAGCTTTCAATTTGAGTCATATGATTTCTTTAAGAAAACACATTACTTGTCAAGAAAATTCAAATATTTTTATGTAACGTGAAGTACAATCGATACAATTAAGTTCCGAATAAAACGCCTTTCAACTGGCCTCCACGGCTTCCTTTGCAGGAACAAATTCGACTACCCCACTTTTCGAGCACTTTTTCCATTAAATCAAGTCGTATATCATGAATGGAATGTTTAATATTGACTTGTAACGCTTGAAGAGAGTCTAGTTTATTGATAAAGACCAACGACTTCATATAATCACACAAGAAATATTCTAATGGCGTTAAATCACAACTTCTTGGAGGCCATTCGATATCACAAATAAACGAATCTCCAAACTTTTCTCGCAATAATTCGGTTGTTGCACGTGCTGTGTGTCACGTAGCACCGTCCTATTGGAACCAGATAACAAATCTGATTTAATTTCTTAAAGGAGCAGCCAATTTTCTATGCCATGAAACAAAAGATCAAAAACGAAAAAAACTTTAAATCCCATATCTTGAGGAATAAACGTCATATAAAAGAAATATTACGTATTGACTTTCTTACCTACTATAACTACAGTAAAGCCAAATAAGAAAGTATTGGAAGAAAAAGCATTTTTATGGTTGTCCGCTGCACGTGAAATGCCCCACAAGTAAGTTGGGTTAGATGGAAGCCCTTGTCACTGTTGACAAACTTATTCTAACGATGGCCACTGTAATACGGGATGTCATGTTCCACGGGATGTCATGTTCCGTCCCCATTGTTGAACCTGATAAATGAACAAGTTTATGATCCACAAAATTATTCTAAGGTGATTCAGCTGAAGGCCCTGCATCTATATTGCATACAAAAATAAGCTTGACCCAAAATATTGTCTCCTACCTACAAAAGTTTGTCGATCTCATGAGTAATACGACTCATGAACTGAGAATCCAAGAATAGATGCATGTCTGCCTGTTAAAAAGTTCACTGTGATCACAGCTGCTACCATAGAGTGATCCTAACAGGGAGCGTGTATCAAATTTTTCGAACGATTCAGGTCAGAACCTGTCTGGTGATTATGCAATTTTATTTATGTGGTTTCAACGGATCGTTGCCACATCGCCCGCGATGCCATAAACCAACCGAGAGGCGTGTCTCAATTTGTGGCGCTGGTAATTGAACATCTCGTCGTGCGATTTCACCCCACTAGACTATTTTTTTTTTGGCATGTTGGAAAATGCGTGCCAAAATAGATTTTCAGTATGGACCACGTGAAGCGTAGCCGTGGGCAGCAACTTGAAACTTGAACAACATGAAATTTAAGTTGCAAAATAGCACAACATTCAAAAACCACCACTTCAGGAAATGATTTCAGCGGTGGCCAAGACGTGCCTGGTCCGACGTTTCAGAAATAAACTAGTATTTACAGCAGTTAAAATTATTGATGTCCTTGAGTTTTCGAACTGTGGGTAGAGTGAGTATCCCTCTCCAGTAATTGTAAATTTTGGGCATATCTCTGGTTTTTATCCTACAATGTTTATTGCAAAGTTTGAGCTCAGAATCTTAACATTTTAGATTTCAAATGTTTAATCTCACTGTTGCTTTAAGTGTTGTTTATATTTGTGGGCTTTTTTTCTGTCATATATGTGTTATATATGTTTTTGTATCTGTCTACATAGAAACATATTTAAGTATATAAGGGTGCAATCATACTTGCATGCAGACACCTAAATGTGTTTAAGTGTCAAAATATATATACCTGTCCCCACCATTACAATTGCCCAGCAACACGCACGGTCGATCTCTTTGCGTTTGAACGCAATGCATATGTGATGTTCAATAATTACAAGCAAAAAGGACATGGGCGAAAGAAATAAAATGAAGGGTTAATAGAACAGCTGTGAAAAGCTATAAAAGCTAAAAACACATACACTCGTCTAATAGCGTGGTGTAACGTCAATAGACAAGCGACCACATTGGTTTGAGAGTTTATAAGTCAGTATCTGTGTGGCTTTGTAGTATTTACAAAATACAATTTGGAGAGGTTTGAATCATTTTTTCTATTTTGCTTTTAAATGGTTTCGTAGTTGGTTGGGAGTGTGGTTTGCTTTATTTCCCAATGTGCCATATGAACCAGTTACGAATTCGAGACGGATCCGTTTCTTTGGACATTTTAGTAGAAACGGACTCATAACGAATTAGTTTTTGTTTGAAATTCTTCTCGAAGACACCAACCTTTTTGGGTGTTTTTTCGAATCGGTTACAAACTCGTAACGGATTTTATATTCGAATCCGTTTCGGATTCGTTTGTTGGGAATAAAATGGATTCGAGATGGATTCGGTTTTATAATTTTTTTCGGATTCGAAACGGATTCGGTCTGATAAACGGATTCGGTCTGATACGGAAAATAGGTAAGAATTATATTTGCTACCTGATGTTTTTTCCTTTAAAGTTTTTTACTTTCATTAATATTCATTTTTACGGATAAAAAAATTCATTGTCAGCTAAATTCAAATGTTTTTACGGAATCGTAACCAGTCCGAGACAGATCAGCCAAATCGTAATTTAACTGATTCGCTGTTTTATGATTTTACGGAATCGTTACGGATTCGGGATGTATCCGCCAAATCACAATTTCACTAATTCCTTTTTTATATTTTACGGAATCGTAAAGGGTTCGAGACAGAACCGCCAAATCGCAATTACACTGATTCGCTTTTATATGTCTTTACAGACTCTTAACCGGTTCCAAACAGATTCGAGAACCCATACTTCGCTCTTTTATGATTTTACGGACTCGTAACGTGTTCAAAACGGGTCCGTTTTTGTGTGTACACTGGGTTGGGTCCTTCTATGCATGTTTATGCTTTTAGTGAGATATAAATCAGTCAAACGTTAGAGACTTTTTTGTTTTGCTTTTTGTAGGTTTTGTTATTGGCTATAGATTGGTGCGTGTGTGTGTGTTTTATTATGGTGTGTGTATGCAAGCCATTCAATCAATTGTTGATACATATCCGGAATATAGCTGAGTGTTTGCTTTCTTTCTCTCTCTCTCTCTCTCTCTCTGAATCTATTCAAACATTTTTAATATGTGAATTTTGACCTCAGTATAGCATCAACATATATAACAAAGAGAAACAGAAAATAGAACAGAAAACAAAAACCAAAGAACGTTTGAATAAATTTTTGTAAGGCCATTAGTGTTGCCGTTTTTTGTAGGTTATCACTGTGTTTTATATTGTCCTCCCCTTCCCCTTTTTATTGACATTTGAGTTAGTACTAAAATTTTCCAATATCGAAGCAGATAGCCTGGGAGATGTGTTACAATTGATGGCATTGTTTGCTTCTTCTATTTTATCACTTGCTCCTTTTTAGGGTGAACACGTTGACGTGGCCCATTCTTCCGTTACCATTACACTTCAACTGATACATCATTACTTATTAATTGAGCTAACAAAATTCTTCTTGATGCCTCAGATGTCATGATGAAAGATTTATTATAGTTGGTGGGGTTATTCGGGTTATTAGAGATATTTTAAGAACTTTTTTATTATTCTTTGTGACCTATCAAAAGGGATACCATGTAAAAGCAGTTCAAGTGGCTTTTAAAAAAGTGTAGTACAGGGCGGTATGAAAGTGGGCCCAGGAAATAACACCCCATTTGATGAATTTCATGTAAAAATCGAGATGCATTGAACCCGACCCCCTCAGATATCGATGAAATTTTGTTTATAGCTAAATTTGATCAATTTGATTTGACAAACCCTCATTTTTAGAAATGACTGTTTTGCAATTTTTTGGCGTGGCACAGTGGGAAAGTTTTCGAAAAAACGCGAAAATGGTCGAAAAGAGCTCCATTTGAACTACAATAACTCAGAATCGGCTGAACCGATTTCCATGATGTTGGTATCATTAAAAAGATATTTTAACAGGCTTTATGACACGTTTAAAAAAAATAAGAAAATACACTGTAACTAACTAACGAAAAAACCAAAAAGATCAAGGGTTTTTTTACAGTGTAGTATTTTTTTACAAAGGTTTATCCTTCACCTATACCATATCAAAAAATAAAAATGGGTTATTTTTTAGTTTTTTTTATATAATTTTTTAAGTAGTGTCACTTCTAGTAATTGCCTCATATTTCATATTTACAGGTAAAATAAATAAAAAATTTCCCACTGTGCCACGCCCAAAAAATCCCAAAACAGTCATTTCTAAAAATGAGAGTTTGTTTGTATTGATCAAATTTAGCTATGAACAAAATTTCATCGATAACTGAGGTGGTCGGGTTCAAAATTTCAGTTTTATCTCGATTTTTAAATGAAATTCATCATTTGTAAAATGAAAATGGGGCCCAAATCAATATACAGGATACTCAAACGAATTTTTTGGGTGAAGTTTCATATACTTAGGGTCCATATTCACGTACGATTTGGGTTTTTTATCATTATGAAATTGTGGCCCAATGAAAATGAACACCAACTTTTCACACCGACTTTATTTCGCGAATACTTCATGGCTGCGCTTTGTCAGAATTACTAGCTCAATTAAAACATGGGAAATTTCTGCATCACTGCATCATATTTTGAATCGGAAAAAACTAAAAAAAACCAACATCAAATCTACGTCGATCTCTTTATCTTCAAATCAATGTCGAATCTGTCGAAATGGTGTGGGCAATATTTCCAATGTAAAGACACCGCATGCATCCCAAAAACTGTCACGGTGACCCTCAAATTTCCCTTAAGAACCACCTTCAACTTTTTTGGTTCACTCTCACTCAAAGAAGTCCACTAATTTGACTGCCTCTTAGTTTGTGTTGTATTGCGCTGAATCCATATTTCGTCAGCGTCACTCCTACGCATCGCGGTTGAACTTTGCCAAACACTCTTCTGGAATAGTCACATGGTTGAGCTTATGTTGGACTGTGTAATAATATAAACTTATGATATTTTGCCAATAAAAAATCCTGTGAGTGTTCGAAGACACGAGTGATGTGTTAACACACTTTTGTTACACGGCACTTGTTCGATTTCTATGAACACCTTAGTAAATGTGGTATTGGAAAATAAAAAACAGCTTTCATCATATGATGACGATACATTTAACCCTGCTGTTAGATTAGGACCATTTGGTCCAAATTTTTTCTGTTTTCCCTTGTAACTTTGGAACGGTGATATATACTGACTAAATTTTTCTGCTAATGGGGTCTTTTAATAAAACAATGTTATGTGCGAAAATTAAATTTTCTAACTTTATTCAGGACTGAGAAAAATACAAAATGACGAATCTTAGGTTAGAGGACCATTTGGTCAATAGTACATTTTTTCATTACCAAGCGAATGTAAATTCATGTCAAATATTTAGAAGATGTTTTTGATATGTCAAATACTTGCTTTAGAAATTATTGAACCAAAATAGTTACAAAGGATAAGATAAAATTATTATTTTGGATGAAAATTCCAGTATGGACCAAATGGTCCCTCAACCTAAGATTCGTAAATTTTTTCATTACCAAGCGAATGTAAATTCATGTCAAATATTTAGAAGATGTTTTTGATATGTTAGCGGATGTTTTTGATATGTCAAATACTTGCTTTAGAAATTTTTGAACCAAAATAGTTACAAAGAATAAGATAAAATTATTATTTTGGATGAAAATTGCAGTATGGACCAAATGGTCCCTCAATCTAAGATTCGTAAGTTTTTTCTAATCTAACAGCAGGGTTAAATAATATTAATACTTGAAATTATTTAAAGACCAGTGCAGGCACATGTATCTTTATTTTCTTGCTTAATATTTTTGTTTTATTCCCGCAAAAAACAAAGAGAATGCAAAGCAACGGACGCATGTACATTCATGCACACATTGTTATGTTCGTACATACCCTACACAAGTTCACACAATCTTCGTTGCTCTCTTGCTATCTCATTTTTATATACGTATAACCACGTCATTATTTTTTTTGCTCTGAGAGTGCTCCGCACCGACACAAGACAACTATTCACTGCCTCTACATCAGCGTGTGTTTTTTTCGCAGTCTGACAATCGGTGTTTCGTAGTCGGACAAATCTGTGTTCTATATCTGTGTACCCCTTATCATTTAGGGGTATGAAAAATAGATGTTGGCCGATTCTGAGACCTACCTGATATACACATACAAATTGGTCCAGTTATTTCGGAGGGGTTTAACGCCAAACAATATGTGATCGCAGTTGGACAAGCTGTCGTTGGATGTGTTCACTTTGTGAGTTAAGTCCCTACCTGCACCTATGATGTTAACATATCCAAAATATGATTTTTCGACTTTCTTGTTAAACTTAAATAATATTATATTCAATAATAATAAATATTACTTTACCCCTCGATCTCAGTCAAAAGCCAGTCACAGGAATTCGATTGAAATTGGGTCTGTGAAATCAAAGGTGGGTGGTGTTCACATGATAATATATTTGACCGCAAGTGACAGCACGTTAAATAGAAAGGCATGATACGTTTTTGTTCGATGGGAAATGACAGGATTTAGGAGCCCAGATACAATCTAATCCCGACTAGAGTTACTGTAATTCGTTAGTGGTATTATAGCAATGTGAATGTCGGCGAAAACATCCCAATCGTGCAGTGCTCACAGCGCAAACAATTCGACTTCTGGCTATTCGATTTGAAAAGAGCGGTACAACACGGGACAACCAAAGACCCGGAAAGCCCTGATCCGCCTGTTTGGCTGGAAACATTGGAGCAGTGTGTCGGAATGTGGTAAAGGAGCGCGAAATATCCACCAGAAAACGTGCTTAACAACTGCACATTTCGCGGCGTACCCTGAGCAACATTCTGACATTGGATTTAAAAAGTGGTCCCATACTAAATCCATGCATATAAACAACTATGGCGCGTATTGAGGATACATCAGTAAGATATTTTCGTCAAAATTGATCATGAGGTATGGAAAATCCACGAATAATCCATGACGCACTATTATACTATTTCAAAGTTAGCCTGTGGTATGCAGTTACTTCGATAAAGGCGATTGGCCTTAATTTTTTGGAAAGAGTCGAAAGAAGTGGTGTTAGAGTGAACGGTGATCGCTATAGAGCCATGCTGACAGAGTTTTCCTTACTGAAAGTTGTCGATCCGGATTTGGAGGACATGTAGTTCCAACAGGACGTGGATTTTTTTTATTACACTGGACACAATTCATATTGTTTGGTTCACTCACCAGTGGTTGTCACTTGACTTGCTTGAAGATCGCGTTTGTCTACGCGAGTCACTACCTTGGCTTCTAATTGTTTCGCCAGCCCTCGATCCTTTATTTGCCATCCATAAATTTATTTGAGCCCAGGTGGGCGGTAGTAGTTCCAAAAAATAACACAAAATTATCTATATTTGATGCTACTTTTCTGTATTTCACTAACCAATGGCCTAAATGCAATATCTCTACATATATAAAAATTACGTGTATGTTCGTGATCGCTAAACTCAAAAACTACTGGACCGATTTTGACCAAATAATATGTGCATGCTCTATGGGCCGTTTCTGTGTAGTTTGAAGTTCGTCCGACAGATGGCGCAATATTTAGTTTTTTGTGTTTTTGCACCGTGATAAAATAGATGGCGCCCACGGCGAGATATTAATCATTGTTTACCATCTGATGTTATAAATACTTTTGAAGGCAGGACGAAGTCTGCCGGGTCAGCTAGTATTTAATAAAACATTGAGAAAGCGAGACTTCATTGAGTTACGTTACAAATGACAATGACCAAAGAAACAAAGGATAAACAAAATGATAAGATACGTGGAATTAGGTACGTTTGCATACTTAGGTCAGGGTTGCAGTTCATTGGCACTGTACCGGGGATGAGCAAATCCATTGGGCCCAACGCCGATCAATTTGGACACGAACTACATATGTAAACTTTGCAGCAAAACTTACCAGCGTGTGCTATCTCGAGTTTCGATGAGCCACATCTCCAGATTTGACTGTCCCGGACTACTTCCTCTGGGGAAGTGTGAACTCGTCGGTGTATGTGAACAAAATGACAACACAAATGCTGTGCACAGCTATTCAAACTCGATTAATATGAGACCAAATTTACGTCAACGCCGACGGCGTCTATTTGTCGGGCATAATTTTCCACAATTACTTGAAAAAAAATCGCGAATAAACATAATCACTTAAAAACCAAAGCAATCTCACACAAAATGCAACTATGTATTATAGATCAACTAAGCTCAATACAATTGCAACCTTGCAAGAATGTGAGAGGAAACGTGAACATGGAGGAAAAAAGTCATCTGCTCTTGATTATGTACGATTCACATTCAGATTTAATTGGTTCTGATGCATCGATCGATACATATTCGCATATGTAAATTCCATATCAAGTTGGTATATATACGATTCCCGAGTTTCCCCATAGTATCAATTCAGACACACTGAGTAGGCATCTGATGGCGAACTTGTCATGGAGTTCTAAACTGGTCACGACAGTGTGTGTGCTTTTTTGAATATAAATTATTCCAGCGAAAACCAACCACTTTTCGCTTAGAGCAATTTACCGTATCTTGAAAGTTTGTAGTATGAACTTCTCATACGTGACTTTCAGAACTAACAAAAATTAGGCCATTGCGAAAAATTCAAATAAATTTTTAATCAAAAAAAAGTCATATCAGATTATAGTATTTGCATCACCCTGTGTTACAGAATTATATCTCTTTTGTTTGTCATATTGCCAAAACTTTTCTTTTGCCTGAATGTTCTCATCGTCAAGAATTGAAAATCCGTCCACTTTCCTGTATTAAATCTTTGGAAAACTTTATTAGATGATGTAGATCTTTGAAAAACTTTATTAATGGTTTGTATTTAAACTCTCTTATATACATACTCATTCTACTCTATTTCAGTTTTTTTGCGTTGTGCACGTTAATCGATTTCCACTATACAAAGGGTTTTTCAACAGAGACGCCACAAAAGTAAATCGATAGGGACAGCAAACGACGCCATATTTTTTCCCGCTCTTTTGACATTTCTCGTCAGTAAGGTTTGCCATTTCATCATGGAAAGATATACGAGCAATCAACGAGTCGAAATTATTAAAATTTACTACCGAAATTTGGAGTCAGTGGCCTCAACTTTAACCCTGTAATGCCGGATTCTAAAATAATGAACAAAATATGAAAATAATCTTTTTTGGGTAAATTTAGGACTCTGATTTCAAAAAAATGCTTTGCAAGTGAGTTCAAACAATCGTTCACCTTCCATGCGAACATATATAAATAAGTGCCCTGAAACACTTTTTCGGGTTTATTGGTAAAAAATACAGTATATGTTTAGTGAAAACGATTTGAAAACAATTGAAATTAATTACAAGTTCATATGAGAAATGAGAAACGCATTACTTATTTTCGTTTACGATAGTCAAAAAAAAATTATGATTCTAACAGCATAAGTGAAGCTTCTTGCAAATCTGCGTGTCTTGCAAAAAGCCGACAAAAAGTGATAAAACGGAGCTTTAGTCTTGCAAAGCGTTTACAAATATTTTGCTACATCTGTTAGCTTCGTTAAAATAAACGTCATTACTAAAAAGTGGTTACATTTGGCATCAGTATGTCTTTTGTGAAGAGTGCCTCAAGGCACTCTTAAGCATTAGAGGGTTAAGAGCGCTACGTCCATTTTCTGAATCCTGAATTTCATTTCTGGCTGAATGGCTTCGTCAATAAGCAAAATATGCGTTATTGGTCAGACAGAAATCCACATGTAATCCATGAGTCATCATTGCATCCCGAAAAAATTACGGTTTGGTGCGGTTTATGGGCCGGCGGCGTCATTGGGCCGTACTTCTTCTGTGATGATCCAGACCGGCATATTACTGTGAATACGAATCGCTACCGTTCAATGATAACCGAATTATTTTGGCCCCAATTGTAGAATATGGACTTGTGGTTCCAACAGGACGGCGCCACAAGCCACACAGCGAATACCACAATCAATTTATTGGAAACCAAGTTTGGTGAACGTGTTATCTCACGAAATGGCCCAGTCGATTGGCCGCCTCGGTCGTGCGATTTGAAGCCGTTAGATTGTCTATGGTCTATACCAACAAGCCAGCGACGATTGGTGAACTTCGTACGAATATCGAACGTGAAATTGCAGCAGTATTGGCCGATTTATGCTTGAAAACCGTCGAAAATTGGGTTCAGCTTCTGGACTTCCGCAAGCGTGCCCGTGGTGGCCATGCAAAAGAAATCGAGTTCCATACATAATGGTATCGAATGTACTTTCACAGGAATAAAGAATTTCATTGGTATCTAAAACCGGTTTTGTTTCATTTAATAACACGTTTGTAGCGCTCTTCTTGAAAAACCCGTTACTTGAGTTATGCTTCCTTTATAAAACTCTAGAGTCACCTACAACTGTGCATCAGTGTTTCCTTTAGCCACACATCTCAAGAAACCCCTAAGATTATGCTTCAAATTTACTAAGATGAAACATATTAAGACTCAAATTCACTTGGGATTTAAAGCTAAACTATATTAAAATGATCCAAGCTGACCTTTCATTTAATGCTAGTAATATCTTATCGTTAGAGACAGCAAGGAAAAACTTTCTTTACCTTTCGCTTGATGTTGGTTTTGACCCATAGACATTTTGTGAAGCCTAATAGCTTTCGGTAAATGTTTTTGTATTATACACGTATCTCTGTTCGATATATGAGTATCATTTATTGTAGGAGCAGGTGTTTCTTTGTTTTTTGTTTAACCAAAATCCTGCAGAAATGTGTGTTTTTTAAAATTTCGACACGTGTGGGGTTGCCTTTTTAGGCAAACAATTAAACGTGATTGATGGATGTCTGGACGAATATTCAAGAGCAATACTAACTTAACTAGAGTTTGGTAATATAATTGCGTTAAAAAATTTTTCGATTAACAAGTGTTTAGCTTGGTATAGGTTTCTCCTATTGTAAAGAATTGTATTTGTTATATTTAAAATTTCCTACAAATATTTAAAATGTTTAAAATTCGTTGTGAGAATTCTACAAAGGTTATCAGGTGTTTAATTTTAATTCTAATTGGCACTCAGATCCTGGATGTTCTTTTGTGTGAATACATATTTTAAGCTGCCCAAAAATATGCCACGTTTTACAGTTTTAAACCACAAAGTTATTGTGTTTATGTGGCAGATGCAACACAGAAACGAAATTTAGTTTGTTTAAACAATAAGTGGTTTTTTACTCACCCACACTTAAGTTGATGGTTTCTAAAATTTCGCACACCATTATGAAGGCAGACCTACTTCGGCATAGGACATTGGCATTTGCTTTTACAAGCATATTTTGCAATTTCTAAACCAGCGTGTGGCCTCTGCAGTGTCGTCATCGCGATCGAAAACAGATACAGATATTTCATCAACATAAAGCATTAGGGTAACATTTAAATGGGCATGTAAACCAAAATTATAAAATTGCGGTAAATTATTAGATGCTGGGTCAATGATTTAATTGAATTTCGTGCACATTTTTAAGAGACAGATATTAGTTAAGTGCCCAAGCAATTTAATTGCACCGAAGAGATTATAGATGTGATATGCTAAATTCACATTCAAAATGAATATCTTTCACATTTCTTTCATTCTGCTATTAGCAGGTTTCCTCAAACATTCAAACACCTTCAGTTCAAATAAATCATTTGTCTAATGCCAAACTGTGTGTAATTTTTTAAGTCATGGAAATATAACCATATACGGAGACCACTGCGTGATAAAAGACAAAAAAACAATGTCCCGTGTCTCTCTGTTTTGCCCAAAGTCATGCACTTTTTTTATGGGCCCCCAAAGATTTGGGGCCTCGGTGACATTTTTGCAAAAAAGTAATCATTTTGTCAGGCTCATATCTTGCAAACCGTTCGAAATTTTGATTTACTCTCTGAGGCCTGTAGCTGTGTCATAAAGAACAAAAACTGTGATCATATAAAATCAAAAAACTTTATCTTCAAGTTCAAAATCGCAAAAAACTTTAAAAAGTTCGATTTTGTTTCCCTTTGTTCCCCTGCCAAGGACCACATGTAGCAAGCCGTTCAAAATTCAAGGAAACAATCAACGACCAAAATGTACCTAAGATCTCAATAAGCAACTCTCTAGAACATATGAACTTCCTAGCAATGATTCTTAACACAGTTTAGGTAGCGCTTAATTACCGTTTAGGTAGCTACAAAAGTGAAAAATTCCCGAATTTATCCCGAAAATTATTTAATTTCATTTGTTTTTTTTCTACTTTAACATTCAGATACTATGCTATCTATTACAAAAATAATAAAAAAATATTCGTATTGTGACTATAAATTTTTTTGCGATTTTGAACTTGAAGATGAAGTTTTTGATTTTATATGTATATATTAATGGAATTTTCCCTCCATATGTTAGTCTAGATACAAACCAAAGCAAAAGTACCCAATATAATTGATAATACTGGGATGTAATAAAGTTGATAAAAAAAAGTTGTTTAATTTTTTTAATTTTTTAAAAAAAACATCGAACAATATCTACGCATTGTAAAATGTGTGAATTCATTTGTGGCCATGACATCATTGAATACTTTTTGTCGGCAGGGCGAAAGTATTCAATGTTGTCATGGGTACCGTTGCTCTTCGCTACCCCTGAATTGTAATTTTAATGAATCACAATTTTGTTATTTTTTTCTATTTATTCAAGTGCTCTAGGATATACAATATGTCTAGTTTTGCCATCTGTTGAAAATGTATATTAGTCGGAAGGTTTACCTACACCTGAACATGCAGCATATATTGTCCGTGTGAAAACACGGATTTGTCTAATTTAAGCGACTGCCCTTGCGCATTATTAATTGTCATTGCAAATGGCAACAGAATCGGAAACTGGAATCTTTTGAAATCGATGGGCATGCCTGTAGGTATCATTGGAATGCGTGGAATCAGTACATCAATTCGTTTATAATTTCCAGTGATTACAGTAGCCTCTATAAGATTATTCTGAATTATTTTTTAAAAAATGCATTATTGGGATTCGATATTTACTATGCTCTCGAAACTGACCTCAATGATATTCATATTCATTCGTACCTGTGGTCACTTTCTTAGCGTCATGGTCTGACCTTTTTAATAGCCGTATTTTTATTGGTTTTCCCCAAAAAGTAATTTGCATCATATCAGTAGTATATATACCAAACCTCACATTCCTACATTGTATCAAACAATTGTCCGTACACCTGGCAGTTGTGAACATAATTCAATGTATCTCAAAAGATATATGGCCGATATGATTCAAATATTTTTTTAAAGTTAGAAGCATTGAACTCTAAAAGAAATGATTTAAATCGAATCGGCCATATATTTGTTGGGATACATTGAAATATGTTGTCAAGTGCCTGTTTAAGGACAACTGCTTGATATAGTATATGCAATAGTCAAATATTGACGCGTGTGGGCAGCAACTCGGCCCTTTTTGCCAACTTGCTTCCAAATAGCCTGTTCGTGTACTTAGTCCAACTGCAATATACTGGGAAATTATTCAGGACGATCAAACTATTATTATGACTGCTATAATGGTTTATTTTAAAAGGGGCCTGGTACATCCCACTACCACTCTCTCTTCATACCTCTGATAGTTCATGATATATAGTCTTTTTAAATTACAAATGGTATGGGCGGTGCCTCGCTGCTTTATCCAATCACTACCAAGTATAACCAAGGACTTTCAGTAGATCATCAGTACCACATTGTGAAATTTTCATAAAAATCGGTACATTAGAAAAACCGTCAGTGCGATTTTTGAAAAGGGGCGTGGCTCCGCCTACTTACAGACAGGCTGTAATTCATAGTATACCAACAACATATACACAAAATCTTATCTTCTGACCTCTGACAGTTCATGAGATACAACCATTTTAAATTTTAAGTTGTATGGGCGGTGCCACACGCCTTTAACCCAACATTTCTAAATATAGCCAAGGATTGTCAGCAGGTCATCAGTACCGCACTGTGAAATTTGCATAACAATCGGTATATTAGAAAAGCCGTCAGAGCGATTTTTGAAAAGGGGTCGTGGCACGGCCTGGGTTACCCTTATCATAAGAGGGTATGCAAAATAGATGTTGGCTGTTTCTCAGACCTACCCGATATGCACATAAAATTTCATACATATCGGTCCAGCCGTTTCGGAGGAGTAAGGTAACTAACATTGTGACACGAGAATTTTATATATATACAGATGTTTCAATCTTAATAAGATTTTCATATATGTAAATCTCTTTGAAATTCGAATATGATTTTCGAATTGAAATCAGTTTAATATGAATTTGAATAAAACTTTTAAATTATATATTAACACGCATTCCAAATTGGAATCTAATATACAAAATTTTTATATTTTAATAGATGTGTGAAATTTTGAGTTTTAAATACGAATCGCGCAAAATTATGGGAAAAGAAGTGCAAGAAATGTTCAGTTCTGCGAACGGTGGCAAGTTGATCCTGACGGCTATTCGAACACACTTTCAGCTACAGCGCTAATATTTTCCCCTGAACGCGCACCGGACGAGCACGTCCACAAGTAGTTTAGTGAGTGACGCAGTGACGAATTCGCTACACTAAATGTTCCATAAACTGCGTTGATCGCACTCTAGTTCTATCGAATTTATTGCGCAGATTTCTGGCAGTTTGAGTTGAAGACTCAGTACTTTGGAAGAAAGCATTTAATATTTCCCATTTCCCATCGAGCATAAATCGACCCATTTTGTAAATTTCTAGCTTTTAGTAAGTAATCTGTCACTTCATTGATTTCAAGTTGGTCATCTGCTTCGAAATAACGGGCAAAGTCTTTTGTGTCTGTCTGATGGAGTCAGTAATCATACTGACCTACGAAAAAGGTTTTACGTGTTTAATTCTGCGGCGTTATATGAGTTGTGTAAAATCCAAAAAACCCGGTCAACAGACTTGAAATAACCGGTGAAACTGTTTATTGGAAAACATACATTTTTAGTAAACCTAAATATGGGTAAGCGACCAGAATTCGGTTAACCGGTTTCGGTTTTGAATACACTACATAGGTTCTACCCAGCATCTTAAGGTGGTCATATCAATAATCACCCACTCTGCCAATAATACAAGTTTCAGTTTTCATATACTGCTTTGACTTTGAAAATATATTAGCGGAAAAAGTCCGCCAAAGGTCTTCACTTTTGATGAGGTCGGGACTTATGGCTGAAAATTCCAGTAGCGGTGTATTGTGTGACAAAAAAAGTTATTTTGGAACCGAGCGGCATGGATCGATGCATTATTGTTGGAACGTTCAATGATCACCGCATAATACGCCTGCAAAGTCTATTAAGTGGTTTGTCAAAAGTCTGCTTTGATCTTACTTGGGACAAAACATATTTTTGAACATCCTCGCGCTCCAAATACAGCCTTACCATGTAACACGTTTTGTGAGGATGTCGTAAATCTTTCGTGGCCATCAGACCCGTTCACGTTAATTTTTCTCGTCACTATATTTTACTGAGTCAAATTCTTCCTCCCAAAGTTAAAATTTTTCAAAAATACGCCCATGTTTATCAGGCATGGTTTGGCTTATATTTTCTTTCAGCTATCTCGATACATTTAAATTTATTTACAGGTTTATTTGCCTACAATTCATATCTACATTAGTTGCTATATGCCCAATATGTATGTCGCTTGGTCTTCTGGTAGAAGGGTGGAATGCGTCCACTGCGCTTAATAGAGCCATCGATTTCGGGGACTTTGACAAAATTCTAAACCGTATTGCGGTGCATATTTATCGCAGCTGCTATCTTACCAATTTCTCATGTAAGAAAATTAAATTTTTCCGTCCTCCTCTTCAGAAGGTTCACTTCCACGTCGAATTTTCAACCAGAGGCAATATTGTGAAGTTAGTTTTTCTTTAAATCTATCCAAAACCTTATCTTTATTACCGTATGAGAAGATATTTTGTATTAAACACAAAAAAAAGATATGTTCACTTGTCAGCTTCAGGAACGCGAACGTTTATCAGTGCACATATAAATATTTTCAATTGAATTGCAAACTGACGGCGAAATCTTAGATAACCGGACCACAAATGAAGAACCAAAGAAGAAAGATATATATGAAAAGACAGATATAAGCAAACATATTGTGAACAGTCGAAAATAAATTACAATTAGTTTTTCGATGGAAAGAAAAAAAATTTCCAAATATTTCTGACTACGGATTCTGGTAGACGGGGTAAAAAAAAAATATACGTGAATGGGCGTTTTGAATGTTTACGTCTGAGTTTTTCTTTTAAAGTGGAGGAAACTTTTCCCCCTGTTGCAAATTCTTATGATGAATCGGCATAGAAAACCATGTTATCCTTGCATTTTAGGTATATTTGTGGAATACCTTAACCCTCTGCCTCAATAAGAATAGAATATAAGAATAAACTTTCAACCCCCTATACACACAGGGAAAATATTAGTTAGAAATCAATTCATGCATTGGAAATTCCATGATAAAGTCTATATTTTGATTAGAATTCATAATTGTCATACATTAGAATTATTTGTCGATGTTATTGATAGATTAAACATCGGTCTTACTAAATACAAGTTTCTTCTACCGAACTTAAGTTGTATTAACCAATTTGAGTAATTAAAAAACCTTATTCATCTGAAATGGAAGAAACAAGCAATAAAAAGTACAGCATTAGAATTCGTGTTCAAATATTAGTCACTATAATCATAATTTAGTTTCTGTCACAAAAACACTTGTTACAAAGTTATGTATTCGATTTTTAAAGGGAAACTACGTATATTGGAATGTTACACGAGGACTTTACCGAAAAACTAATATTTTAAACAGAAAGTGATAAACAAAGTTGTGGAAAAACAATAAAGTGTATAGATATCAGTCAGCAGAGAATACATATTATCCTAAATTGAGGAGAAGTGAGACTTTTAAACACAATCGTTGAATCGGACGCCACTATTGATGCCTTCACAAACACATGCAAACAATTGTGGGCACTTGTCTGGAGAATCTGTTATTGTGGATGACACCAATTAACTTAAACATATCGCACCCCAAATACAAAAGCGTCATTAATCAAAATTTCGAGATTTTAATTCTTTGCTTAAAAACAATCACTGAGGACCATTTCTATCTGTTGTAACAGTGTGGCGTAATTATGTATTTCTTCCTTTTAGTTAAAAAAAATCCAGGATCAATATGGCTACTTTTGAGACTTTTCATACATTTTTAACTTTGCAACTTAGTTTTTTGTCTCTATTGAAAATATGTAAATTTTGAGTTTTAACACTTTTGTATTTAGGGTGCGATATGTACATATGATACCCAGGGTAACCCATCCCCATGTATGATCGAAAATATGAAAATTTTCTATATCTCTCTATATGCGACTGGGCGCACCATTTCCGAGATATAGCCATTTTTGACGTAGAATACGTCATACCTTACGGTATAGGGAGTCATGTCAGATTGTTATTGTTGTAATCTTTATTTCATTGATTATGAGGAAACGGCGTGATAACTTTTTTAAAAATTTTTTTGTAGGTAACTGAAGATGTTATCTTTCGTTTGATATACATTTCATATTGGTTGAGATCTTCCTAATATTTAAATTTCTCAAATGAAAATTGTTTAAACACATACACTCAATCATATGTGTGGTGTTTGGTTGAGTTTTTGAGTAGCGTGAACACAAACTATGCTGCTGTTTCAGTATGGACACAAACCTTCGGCTGTTGTTTTGATTGATGAAATATTGAAATTTCGTATATTTACTTATGTATTTAAGTGAAACAAAATGTTAAATGTGAATTTGAATTTATAAATTTTTATTTTAAATTAAAGTGCTGCCAAGTAAGCAAAATAACAATGCTGCGTGATGCTGTTTGACAGCAGCTGACAGTTGACGTTTAGTAAATTAAAATAAAAACTATTCTATTGGACTATTGGATTTCGAATATAATCCAATACATTTGATTTGGATTATATTCGAAACGATGCTCCCACAACTATTGATAACACAACCATTGACTTAGTTTTCGCGAGAAATTTGAATGTTAATTTAAAAACATATTTATCCTATTTTTCCTATCATATTATCAAAAGTAACTTTCAAATAATCAAATTGATTTGCGTCTGTTATTTATCATTTATCCTTATTCTTTTAATTCATGAACATATTTATCCTATTTTTCCTACCATAAGCGTATGTATATTATCAAAAGTAACTATCAAATAAATAAATTCATTTGCTTATGTTATGTATAATTTATTGTTATATATGTTTTCTGTCTTATCGAATGGCGTATTCTACGTTAAACTTAATGGCCGTGTCTCTGACACAGCCTGCAGGGACTGTCCGTGGCCGAAGGCCTCGGACAACTGTCTGCTGTTTTTTTATTTTCGCGATTTTCTTATTTTGGCGACATTTTGTAAAAAAACTATTTCATGAGAATTTGAACACTTTGTGAGAAACCATTAGAAACCCAATAAAAATTTGTTATTTTTCGATTGGACGCGTTTTCGCGGTATCGAATATTTTTCATATTTTCGATCACAAATGGGCACAAAGTCCGAACCCTGGTTATAAATAATAATAATTTTGTTTATATTTAATTATAAATACACAATTTTAATAAAAAATTATTGTTTTTAGTTTTCTTTCTATTAAATTCATAATGGGTTAAAGCATCACCAAATGGTTCTGACAGCCATAAAATTCAAGTAATTAATTTAGGTGAGCATAAAAAAAAATAAAAATAAATGGTTTCCCATTACATCCCATGAAGGGACCGGGGAGAACTTCTCACAATCAATGAGCTGTGCGCTTTCCAGTTTTCACTCACTGAATGGGACCTACAGTTGTACACCGATTCCGAACGGTATTTTGAGAAGCTTTATCATGGCTATATACTCGATAGTGTCGCCGCCACTATGCGAGGTGGCCGCCGCCGAAAGATATTTTGAAGGTGTTCAGAGCAGGGTTCGAACCCAGGATCTCATGTACAAGAGCCGCGCACACTAATCATTGCACCGCCGACGGCCAACTTAATAATGTGATAGTCCAAGGAACCGCCAAATTTTTGTTGGCTGTAAATATAGTTGTGACAACAAATCTCTTCTCTGTATATACCAGAATCCGTTGTCAGAACCTAGTAATTCTATTTGTGTTCCACTGTGTTATTTGTCTGAGGTACTACACAAATGCACTCCACATAAAATATAGACTTTTCGCCTAATATAGCAGTTTATTTATAATTTACATGGCTGTGGTGAGAATTCACCAGCTGTCCTAAAAGGAGCCGCAGCCAGTCATTTATTACGACATGTTCTCTAACTATATCCTAATTCTACCAACAGCATACTTCACATCCTATGTGATTATGCTTTATAAGGCCAAACGTATACCTCAGAATATTTTTTGCACACAAATGTGTAATGACGTGTGCAATCTCATGAATAATACTTTTTCACAGTGTGTCAGCAGACCCTTTCACATTTCATTTATTTATCACATTTATCTCCTCTTTTATGTATATAAGTCGAAATTGTCTACAATGACATTTGAAATTCTAATGAAAATGATTTCAGTTACAACCACAAACAATCGAAGTTTGTCAAATGAAACCTCTAAAACTATGCCACAATTTTAGGTTAAAAAATTGACCCTTTGAGGACAATACTTTATCGGCGGATGAAGCTTAGTTTGTCTCTTTATTTTTTAGATGCATGTCCTAATAATAGCATAATACCTATGCCACAAAACCGTGGTATACTTTTCTTTTATTAAAAAATAAATGGTTTCCCGTTACATCCCATGAAGGGATTAGGGAGAGTTTCTCACAATCATTGAGCTGTGCGCGTTCTAGCTTTACACTTACTTTTATTACTTTCTGATTAATTTCAGTTTAAAGGCAAACATACTGGCTAAACAAACGTTCGTCCCTGTGGGGTGGTTGAACTCGGCTTTAAATTGGTGGAAAGTAAGGCGAAAGTAACGCGACCGTGAGCGACATTGTATTCTCTTGCAATGGCACTACTTTATGGCCCACTTTGAGATCTGAAGTAGCAACAGATATGGACTTACTGGTTACTACAGTATTGTTGGCCTTTTTGATACATAGATATGTGCATATTTGCTCTATTTACTACCTGTGCAATTAAAAGTACCAAAAACCCTTGGGGAAATATACATACCCCTGGTCGTTAAGGAGTTAGTGAAAACTGGGCTTAAGCCTTAAATCGAAAGGAACAATGGTTATTCTTAGTAGTGTTACCTAAGTGAAATACCTAAACCTAAAAGTAACTTATTCTAATACTTGTTCTGTATATGTATGGCAAGTGAAAATGCGTTAAGTTCACAACCTTATTAGAATGCCACAAAGGCAAATTTTATATATCAGTTTTTATATTAAAAAAGTCAGTGAGTGTTCGAACTCACGGATGATGTGTTAACACCTTTTTGCCACACGGTACCTGTTCGATTTCTATGAACACATTAGTAACTGTTACAATGGAAAATAAAAAATAATAGTTTTTTTTGAATACACCGGGCAATTCTGAACATCAAATGACTCGCTTTGTTTGGCCATAGCAACAACAACGAAACAACCAAATACACAACATCACACATACTTTGTCCGAAGTAGCTGACGTATACGTGTGTCACATAACCACGTGTTTGCCATATCAACAGCAACGAAACAGCCAAACACACAACATCACACTTACTTTGTACGAAGTAGCCGACGTATTAGTGTGTCACCATAACGTCGACTGCGCAAGCCCGTGGGCTTGCAAATGAAATTTTGCGTGGCTATGCTTTATATCTCCGTTCAACACCAGCAACAGACCCATGTAATACATACATTATTATATTAATACATACGCTATAGACACAATTTCGTTTGCCTCACCCCTGCCACACCACTCTTTCACTGCTCTCTTGCTCGCTCATTTTTGTTTAACACGTCTTTATTCTCTTTCGCTGTCGCAGATAATCTGGTTTTAGCAGCAGCATAAAAACTGGTTTTAGCAGATTTTGACTATGATAGATTTAGTCCCTATACGCCGCTATAGATGTTAACACATCAAAAATCAGTCTCATTAACGATGTAGTGTGTTTGCCCAATAACAGACAATTGTAACAATAATACACTATCGCCCGAAATATCCATCAAAAATTAGTAAAATAATAATTAATTAAGAGAATTAATTTAAGTAGTATTTACAACACTGGGATCAGAATATACTTGTATATACTTTAGTTGTAATTCCAAAAATTGTGGTATTTTATATTTGTTTTAAGTCTAAAAATAAATTATTAAATTGGTACACGGTATATTGTCTGATGATGTATACACAGAAACAGAAAATGTTCTTGCTTCCTGCGCCGAAGTAATAACGAACACGTGTACGAGTAAGATGAGAAACAGAATACAGCGGCGGCGGCAGAGGTTGTCAACTTCGTCTAGAAAATTGAGAGGCCAAACCGCTCTCAAAAACCGCTGCCAATTAAATCTATTTTTAATTTCTCAGCGGTTTTTTACGCTCTCAATTATTGATTCTCCAACTCTCTTTTTGTTGCCACATTTCTGTGTTTGATAAACAAAAACATATGGGCTAACACTTTTTGTGGATATTTTCAGTAAGAAGAAGAAGTAAAACAATTGTTTTTTTTAGAAGAAAGTTGTGAAGTTGGTAAAATGGACCAAAACGAAATAATCATAGATGCAGTTAAAAAATATGATTGCTTGTACAATTTACAATTAAGCAATTTTAAAACTGTGAGCTCAAGGAAGACATTTGGACTCAAATTGGAGAAAAAATTGGTCTTAATGGTAAGTAAATCTTTAATTTGTTTACTGAATGCAAAATTAAACATTTTTGTTTTTATAGCTAAGGAAGTTAAGAAAAAGTTAAAAAAAATGTAAGAGATTCTTACAGAAAATTTAAACAGAGGGAAAACCTTCCTTCTGGCAGTGAGGCTGTCTTTCATAAGCCTTATAAATATAGGGAAAGTTTGCCCTTTTTAGATGATGTAACGCAAACCAGACTGTGAGTAGTGTCCCAAAGGTTAATTTCTAACCTCTCAAATTTATGTTTTGATTTTAGAACTACTGGTAATGCTGACGGAGATTTAATGGACCCTATCGAAGTTGGAAGTGATGCAGAGGAATGCTACCAGTAAGTGCCAAAAAGAAAGAAGCGCAACTCTTGTTCAGTGCAGGAAACGATGCAGAGTTTTTTGGAAAATGCATCCGCATCAATAAAAATGCTAAGTGAATCGAAACCCAACTCCACA
Organism: Phaonia tiefii; assembly: GCA_963931995.1. Lineage (NCBI taxonomy): Eukaryota > Metazoa > Arthropoda > Insecta > Diptera > Muscidae > Phaonia > Phaonia tiefii. The sequence continues at coordinate 321,022,277 of OZ008368.1, read as the reverse complement.
TCACAATTATTCGAGACATTGGCTAGCAAAATTATTGAACAGTTTGTTCGGTGGTTTATTCAAAATTGGCCGAATTTGGGCGTAAAAACAGTTAGAGAATTAAAATGTTTTGATGTGTTAACATCTATAGCGGCGTATAGGGACTAAATCTATCAAAGTCAAAGATTTTATGCTGCTGCTAAAACCAGATTTTCTGCGACTGCAAAAGAGAATAATGACGTGTTAAACAAAAATGAGCGAGCAAGAGAGCAATGAAAGAGTGGTGTGGCAGGGGTGAGGCAAACGAAATTGAGTCTATAGCGTATGTATTAACATAATAATGTATGTATGTACATGTGTCTGTTGCTGTTTTTGAACGGAGATATAAAGCATAGCCACGCAAAATTTCATTTACATGACATGGGCTTGCGCAGTCGACGTTATGGTGACACACTAATACGTCAGCTACTACGTACAAAGCATGTGTGATGTTGTGTGTTTGGTTTTTAAATGAAACGTCATCATATGATTGACCGCCTGTTTAAAGTCTTTATATTAACTTCACCTGTCTGTATGCATGTATGCCGAAAAAATTTTGGATTGATTTTTAACGCTTTTCCCGTTATCCAATCGAGCTGAAACTTCGCAGACAAACTAATGGGCCGGATTGGATAAAGGGACGTGGTACCTCCCATACAAATCACAAATTAAAAATCCATTACTTCTGCTCCTGTTAACGGTATTTGAACAAAATTGGGTAGGTTGGTTAGGTTTACATATTCTAAGATCTGCTGCAAATATGGGCTGGATTGGACAAAGGGGCGTGGTCATATATAAAGAATGTATGGTCAAAAACTATGTTTTTACGGGTTGGTTTTTTATTATTGTTAAAGGTAAGTCAAATAAAATGTGGGTGCGGAGCACTCTCAGAGCAAAGAGAATAATGACGTGGTTATACGTATATAAAAATGAGATAGCAAGAGAACAATGAAAATTTTGTGAACTTATGTAGCGTATGTACGAAGATAACAATGTATGTATATACAAGTGTCTGTTGCTTTGCATTCTTTGGTTTTTGTGGGAATAACGTCATCATATGATTGAACGCTGTTTTTTATTTTCCAGTGTATCATTTACTAATGTGTCCATTCATAGAAATCGAACAGGTACCGTGTAGCAGAAAGGTGTTAGCGCATCGCCCGTGAGTTCGAACACTCATTGGATTTTTTTTATCTCAATAGTTGCTTACTCAGTGATCTCATTTATGTTTGTTTTAAATAATTATTAAACATATAAGTTTTGCATACACTACAAAGTCTTTTATTTTTAAATATTATTTTATTATTAATAATAATACATTTACTGTAGAGAAAACAAATAGTCCTTTAAATGTTGTCGTAAAGAAAATGCTTCCGATGTTGACCGATTTTTTCTTAATAATCTGGCGTTTTCTAATGCATTTTCTTCGTTGTTGTAATATTTAGTGTCCTTGTTTAAAATGAGGATATTGTGTAATACAACGGTGGCTAATACCATTTTGTCAGCATTTTCCGGAAAAGTATTTATGATTGTATGTAAGACTCACCATCGGTTTGCCAATAGTCCGAATGATATTTCTATACTACGTCTCGTTCTAGATAGCATTCTATTAAAATATATTTTTCGTCTGACAATGACGTTCCAGGATACGGCCGTATCAAATTTGGAAGCAATGGGAATGCACTGTCACCCAGAAAATAGTATGGAAACAATATGTTGGAATTTGGTAGACAATTAGCTGAGGGAACATTTAACTGCTGATTGATAATTTGTTTCCCAAATGAGCTCGTTCTGAAAATACCGCCATCACTTTGACTTCCATAAGCCCCGACGTCCACAAAGGTAAAGACATAATTATTGTCGCAAGCGACCATAAATACAATGCTAAATTTTTTTTTATAATTGTAGTATAACGATCCACTCTTTTTCGGATATTTTATATTTATATGTTTGCCATCGATGGCACCAAGAGTATAGTTTTCTCGTAAAATGAATATGAGATTTGTTTCCAATCTGTTTTGTTTGGGACAGAAATATAAAACTCATGCAATCTATGCCAAATTATTTCACAGGTTTCGTAAATGATTTGCCTTACTGTAGATATTCCCAATTTTGTACGCCCATGCCAAAACGTGAATACTGCAGCCATGTGCAGGATACCATGAAATAGTAGTACTTTTTTAGAAATACAATTTGGATGGACCATTTATAAACAAAAACTTACAATAAGGTAATGGAGAGCCGGCATTCGGGTTGAAACGGCTTTCTCGCAGAATTGTTCCAATTGTTTCATACATAATTTGAAAAACCTTTCTTCGTCTCGCGAAATATTTACTGGTCGTACCCACCAACTTCTCCGTGGTGTCCAATTATTCTCCAATTCCATATAAATGTTGAATGTTTAATAATATTTTGAAGAACTTCAATGTTATTGTTAGACATATTAAAATAACTGTTCTTTTAATTCAAATACGTACATACACAATACAAAATAAAGGCAAACATCTATGAAATAACACCAAAACCCGTCGCCGCTACCGTCGTCATTTAATTTATTATCTTCTACCGCAGCGTAAACCGCTGCCGTCGCCGCTGTATTATGTTTCTATTCTAAGTCACACGAAATAATTTACCACCTGTCATTCACTTGAAAAAAAATTGCAAAATTTTCACCGTAGTAAACTGTATCTCTTTAAATGGTTGTGTGAATTTCAATGGCCTCATTTTGATTAATTTGATTCGTAATGTTTAAGTATGCTTATTTTGTATTGCATAGTTTTAGATGTTTTGCATCGGAATTTCGAATAGAATGCATGTAAACAATAACTTTCAAAATTAGAATTGATATTACTGTTGATGTTGTTAAATAGAAGTAAAAAGAAATTTTAAGTTATTATAAACAGATTTGGTTTACAGTACGAGCTCGATGATCGCAATCAACTTATATTACAATTGTTCGTAGCAACTAGCAACCAGCAAATTTTTGTTTTTTGGTTAATAAAAGAGCAACTATTAGCCGAGGTTATTGTAACAGAAACGTTACCGGTCCTTTGTGTTTGAATGGTGAGCCTGAAGAAACCTACGATATAAATATCACTATCTACTGCATCAAAAGATCTACTGCAGGCAAAAGTGTTGAGTTATCAACAATTAAGCGGCTGATGTGATCAATGCTCTTGATACCAGCCTTCAGGGGAGATGAAAACGATATTGTCGGCGAATTAATAAATTAAAGACCACAAAGAAGAAGACGAATATCACCAGGTTTATGGCAACTACTTCCAATCCATCAGCGACACATTTCGTTCCAATCCATATAAAAAGCATTTCATTGAATATTAAATTCTCTAGAATAATTCTTACAAGTTACCCAATAGGGAAGGGTAGATTTTGGGCATTCATTTGTTAGTCTTTTATTTTCAAATGATAGAAACAAATCACCATGGTAAGCTAGAGCGTCGAGAAGCACTTGCAAATGCTTTTTTGAAGTATTAATACAATATTTAGAAAAGGCTAACATTTTGTAAATAAAATAGTACTTAGATTGGTTTTATGAAAGAGATAAAGAATAATAATTATGTAGCAATATTTAATCTGTCCATCTATCAATAAACGTAAAAACTTATTCTACGAGGGTAGTTCTAAAATTCAGTCACTTTTTAAATAAAAGCAAATAATTCGATAAATCACATCACTTACTGCAGACCATCTTACGTGTAACAATTTCCCTTTTCGGTTCCGGTTCCACGGGACGGAAAATAATTGTATCAGAAAAGTTACCAATATCTGATGGGCTGTTTGTCAATAAAAATATATCACCAATGTTGTTATTCTTCATTTAAATGTTATGTCTTTGATAGCTCAATGCATCAATATACGGTTGAAAAATCAATATGCCTGGGTTCGAGTTTTGGGTAGACGAGAAAATAATATAAAAATAAAATAATAGATGTTATTTCGTACATCTTCGTCACAATTAAATGTAAATGGCATATCTTCTAGCACGTTCGACCACTACTGGGAATTTTTATTTTCTATCGAGAAAAATGTTCTCCTAAATACACGAAGGCAAAAAACAGTAAAACCACAAAAAAAAAACTAAATTGGTATCAACTCTGTTAGGATTCGGACTCGGGACTTCCAATACCTCCCACTTCGTAGTCGGATATGCTACCAAAAACGAAGTATTAAAGTAGACAGTCAAAATTTCCCTTCACTCGAATGCTAACAAACAAAACCGGTGAAGCTCTGTCTCTTACTCTCTTCATTGAATATTTCAATACACGAGCAGCTTATTAATAGTGTTATTGTATACAACTATACAAAACCCAACCAAGTTGAAGTACAATTACATAATTGCATTAATGATATAATCAAGATACGGCACGTGTGCGAAATGAGTTTGAATCTGAGATTAGTTTCCAATCTTGCCAAATTACGCACATCTTCTAGTCATTTACTTCTTGATCGTCTTTGATGCTGCCATTGAGTGATGGCTGGACAGGTATCTACGGGTGCTCCAAATACAGGCATATTTTCAAATCATATGCTATTTTGACACTGACCGATTTTTTTTTTCAAAATATAGATTACACTGTGATAGTTGAAAAAATTAAACACTTCAGGCTTTGTTTTAAGGTATAATACTTCGCATTAACCCTTCTAAGACCGGAGATATTTATGTTCAAAGTTTGAAATTACAGAAAATATGAAAGTTTTTTTTACTTTTTTCCAAAATTTTATTTATTTTCCTAGCATAGGCCTCAGGTTAAGCTTCAAAATCAAAATATTGGACTTTTATATATTTTTTTTTTAAGTTAATTAATTCAAAGAAATGAATTAAAACAAAGCCTGAAGTGTTGCCTACAACCTGAGTCTAGGTAGAAAATAGGTTTACTAGGGCTGTTTTTTGAGAAAATCAGATTTTTAGCAAAAAAGTGAGGTTAAAAAATCGTATTTTTTAAATTTGTCCCCAATGGGTTAATAAAATGTAATATATTTGTACGCAGATTTAAAGAGTTTTTAATGGTCTTTGTAATGATATTCACCGGAACCAGATCGTACCGTAAATGTGTGAGATATGGCCAATTACATACTCAAGATTTAGAGGCCCATATCTCAAGAAGTTGGACCGAGCGCAAACATTTGTTTTTTCTATTTTAATAAGCTTTTTAATCCCTTTTAGGCCAAAAAAAAATTGGCATATGGCCGGTAAAATTTGTTTAAATAGCGCAGACTTAGCTATATCCATATATACCGATTTCTCAAAAACTGGAGTCAATCTGACACTTCCAAATGTACTTTCGCACTCAGGGGACTCCCCCCTAATAGTTCGGAAAGGATTCATCAAAGTTCATTTTTTTTCGGGTCAAAAACTATCACAGTGTTATCAGACAGTATCATACCTACGGGAATCAAACCGAGTCGCTTGGAGCTTGTAAAAAGGCTGTGAAAAATTTAAATTTTATTTCCAAAGTGAGTGCTGTGTTGTCCAAAGTGTTCCAAAGTGAGTGCTGTGTTGTCCAAAGTGAGTGCTGTCCTTTTGTTCAAATTAAATTTTGGCAGAAATTAAGCACCCATGCTAAGCACCCACGTACCGACGCTAGTATGGGTTTTATGACCGAAAGTGTGCAACTCAGTCCAAGAACATCGACCTGTCATCGATCTCAAAAACTCTGCATTTCAAGCACCATCTTGATAAGAATTTTTTGCCAAACATTTGTGATTATTAGCTGACAAGGCCCAGTTGACTCAGCCATTGAAGGCAAACGACCATATACTTTGTTATGGCTGCTTAGTTTGGGCCTTATAGAAGCTCCAATCGGACATTGAATTAGGCCCAAAAATCATATTTTCTGACGAGGCGCATTTTCATCTTGGTAGCTGCGATAACACACAAAATTTTCGTATCTCGAGATGCGAGGACCTGCAGGTCATTGTCGAGAAGCCAGCGCATTCACCCAGAGTGCAAGTTGGTGTGGATTTTGGAGTGGTGCTACTAGTAGCGTCATTGCAGTCAACGGCGAACACTACACAGCAATGACTGCGGACTTTTTATGAACTAAAATGGAAGATATGAACTTGGGTAATCTTTGGTTTCGATGGTACAACCTGGAGTATATTTTACAGTATGAAATGTCCTTTGACTGGTTCTTTGCAATCTAATATTTTGTTGGTAAGTTCATACCATGCATGGGCAAAATTAATTATATGTCAAGTTTTAATTTGAATTACCTCTCCAAATGAAAAATATCTGGCAGTTTTGGTTCCCAAATATTTTACATGAACAGGTTTATGTATTGGAGAGTACTACGAGGCAAAACTTATGGAAGCTTCAAACCTCTAAATATAAAAAACGAATTAAAAATAATTAAAAGCATTCCCATATTTCATTACAATTGACTCCCGATTCCACAACCTTCATTCAAAATTGTCTAATTGACATTGCGAGTAATGGTAATTCTTTTGCATTTGCTTTAAACAAAGTAATGCAAATTGAAATCCAATGAAAATTAAAAAAGCATATACGCTTCATGACATACTAGCTAACTTGATCAGATACATTTGTTTAACTTAAAGATAGTTGGATTTTGTTAGAACAATCGATAATTCAGAAAAGCACCTTCACTAATTTCGAAGTCCGTTTTTAGATACCCCAGTACTGTACCTGCATTGACACTATCGGTAGATCATCAATTGGTATTTACACAAACTCCGAATGAAATTTGCGTGTCAAGTGTGTGTGTATTGATCTATGATCCCTAAGTAGCAACATTGAACATATTTTTATCTTTTCCTCGTGCTTCTTGTTTTGAACTTAGACTCTTTGTAGCTCAATATGCGGGTGGACCAAAAGTCGCGCCTGTGTGTAAAAATTGAATAACTTTTTTGTTTATTATTATTTTTTATTGATTTTTTTTTAAAATATAATATTATCTTTGTATGACCTAAATTTTAATTATGAAAAATAATGTCAGAGAGATGACCACCATTTTCATCGATGCACAATTGGGCTCTTAAACAGGCGTTTTGCATAACTGCACGCAAGGTTTCAGGCTCTATTGCCCTGATCTCAGCTTCAATGTTGTTCTTTAGCTGCTCTATAGTTTGGGGCTTGTTTACATACACTCGTTCTTTGAGATAACCCCATAAAAAATAATCAGGGGCAGTTAAATCCGGTGAACGAATTCTGAATTTTTTGAGATAATTCGGTCGTTAAAAATTGGAAAAGTAAAATTCTACCACTTTCGTTCGTTGCTCAGTCGTTAAATTTTGCACGGTGGTGTAACACAAATCGATGAATAAAATCTGAAAAAAAAAATAAAAAATATTAATAAACAAAAAAGTTATTCAATTTTTACACGCAGGCGTGACTTTTGGTCCACCCGTATATAGACTTGAATATATCAGTATGGTAAAGTGGCCGTCGGTGGTGCAATGGTCAGTGTGAGCGGCTCTTGTGCATGAGTACATGGATTCGATCCCGGCTCTGACCACCTGACATTTCTTTCGACGGCGCACATCTCGCTTATTGATGGCGGTAGTATCGAGCACTTACTGAGAAAGAGCTTCTCGCAATACCGTTTGGAATGGACGTAAAACTGCAAGCCCCAATCAGTGTGTGTAAAACTAGAATGCGCACCGCTCACTGGTTATGAGAAGCTATCCCCAATCTCCTCATGTAATGTAATGGGAAACCATCAATCTGACACTATATTGTACGTTGCTTCATGTGTATGTTAAACTACATTGCATCGATTCATATAATTATATATTTGCCAAATGGTATCCTTCGAATTTACCTGACAAAAGTCTACTTAATTCTCTTCCAAATCTAAAGAAGTTAATTGATTACCTATTAAACCTATGAACCCTTAAAATATGCTACAAGTTTGGTTCTTTTCTTAATCCCCGTATGTATACAACCAATTTGAAGGACAAAAATTAAACTTATTATAGTGGCATATATTTTGCAATGTTTTCGAGAATTGTTAGCATACAAATGAATAAAATCAATTTTATGAGGATGAATACAACAAATGTGTGAATGCCAGTGAATGAAATTCTACACAACAAACAACACGTCTTGATCGTTAAATAACGTTATTTACAATCCAATTGGATTTTTATTCATCATATCGTTCCCTAACTAACTGTCGTAACGGGAAAGAGGATACAATAATATATCGTCGGGAGTAATACAAAAAAGTAGAAACAAAAAAGTAAAAATTCTTTGCCAAATGCAACTAATGCCATGCTGGAACTGGGGAAAGAGGGGCCAATTGGCAAAGTCTGTTTTATAATGAAAATGCAAATGTTGTTGTCGACGTTGTTGTTAATACACAGCGATATATTTTGAATTTTCTTTGATTATGAGATTTCCAAATAATTGTCATATAAATGTGCTGAGCCTAAACGTATACACAGGGATTTAAGGATTCAACTTTTTTTTAACGATAACAATAAATCTACATACATTCTCGAACAGTTTTGTAGATGTTTTGGGGCATTCACCAACTCCTGCCAGCTTATGCGTTTGGGTATATTTGTTTGGGAGAGAGACAGCCTCAATATAATCAAATAACTTCGATTAATGATCATTTGTTTGTTTTGCCTTATGCCTTGTGCTTTTTGTTCTCATATTCTCGTACACAACTTTTAAATATGCATTGTATAAATGAAATTTATACAAATGTCAACGATATTTCATAAAGGCATCGAAGTTAAAACAGCACCCCTGCATAGCACAGGGGTTAGGTATGAGCATCACTTTTGGGAGTTTTAGTATCACAGATTCAATTTTTTAGAAGTTTTTTACTGTCACAGATTAAATTTTTTTATAGTATAAAGTTTAAACAAACACAAAATTTCAAAATTGGAAGGAAGAAATATGTAATGAAGTAAATGGGCTGGCCTGGCCGTCTATATTTAAATTATCCAAGAGAATTGTAACTCTAGAACTGTCACTGGACGCTAGGGAAAAGATGAACGTATATATAAGAACTGATATTTGCATAACTGAATATGGGCAATAAATGAATTTAAAGCTTAAAAAAAGCTTGCGTTTTGACTGACTTCAGCAACAATCAAGCCTGTATAAGCTCACATTAAACCGTTGTCTCCACTAGCATCAAAGGATGCTTTTGACGTTCAGCGAGCTCAGTTTCGTCAGCTTTTTATATCAAGCTCTAGCAAACATAGATGTTAGGTTCGTCTTTAATATTTTCACAATTTCCACAAAACTAAACCACTGTGTTATGGCATACAAGAGACCCCTTGGTTCCTCACAACCAAATGAATACATTGGGTGAGATATTTTCGGAAACCCATCTGCAATTGTCGGGTATCTTTGTCTGTGGCGTAGTGTGATTTGTCGAGACTTCCACAGATATGTAATGTAATAAACGTTAAGCTTGTCATAAAATCAATATAATGAAGATTGTATAACAGTACCTAACCAAGAAAAGGACAAATCAAACACGCACACGCTTCGGGGAAAAATAAAATGTAATGATTTTTGTTTCAACTTTTGCACTTACTTTTGTCATGTAGTGACATACGATATGTGGAAAACTTTTTGAATAAAATTGAATTAATCTTGACATGTATGATATTTGTTATTGCGTTATAGATAATACAGTAAATTTGATTGCGTACTGCCTATTCACAATTTCTAAAATCATAATACTTTTAATGACAACTTTTCACTTCTTTCTGTCATGCAACAACAGATGTCGAAAACTGAAATAATTAAGTGAATTGAAATATTATTGATATGCATGATTTTGTATACATACAGCAAATACAAATGCTGACATTTGCAATGAAGTTAAATACTACTATGCTTCAGTTACTTAGCAAGTACGAGGATGTCTTCTTCTAGTATAGTTCTAAAGTTTCAACTACCTACACAAACTAATTACCTAGATACCCTCAAAGAGCCACGAACCGGCATAATCGGCATAAACATATCGTTTGGACGATTACCGTGACACTCAATTAGGCGTTACTTTTTTATTAGTATCTTGAAATAAAGTTTTTACACTCCAATATTACAGTTTTGCGTAAGGTTGTGCAATTAATTGAGTAAAATACCTCCTAGTTAATAGACACACTGATTGATCTAATAATTGATTAATTATCCAGATTAATTAATAAAACTTACGAATAATCTGCAGTTTGATTAAGCAATATTCATGACTAATTGTTAAATCTAAATATTGATTAATGAAAAAATTTTAATACTTGTTTGTAGGTTTTTTCAGTTTGAGATTTTTCAACAACTTTCTGTAGTCAAAATGTTCAAATATTTCCTTTTGTTTGTATAGAATGAATTTGCATGTTTTTTCTTAATCATAATTTGAAGTGCAATATTACGCGAGGAAATGTATAAAACTCTATACAAAAAGGTACCGACGAACACTCAAGAAATATTTCCACAGGCGTAGTACTCAGTTGATCGCACTAACTACACAGCCCAATACATTTCCTAACACAACACATTTTATAATATTTGTATAGTTTTGCAAATGTTTGAGGCGCATTAAATCGGAAACTGTCCTCGTAATGTAGATATCTGAAACTAAAGACTTGTCAAATCAGTGGCAATGCCAGAAAACTTTAGTGCTGTGAAAAACCCGTCACTAAACGAGGTGAACGCCGTCGAAAGAAATTTAAGGTGTTCAGAGCAGGGAACAAACCAACGTTCTCATGCACAAGAGCCGCGCCCACAACCATTGCACCAGTGACGGCCATATACATACAATACTAGAAATAATTTTCGACGATAGAATAATTTTTCAGCAGTTTGAACTTAGCTAGATTATTAGAGCGAGGGAGAGAATGTGAGCGAGAGTGTAACTGTGAAGTGACTGAAACTGACTAACTACTGTAACACTTTGTGGTAATTGAAGGAACTAGTGCTTATGAGGTAGACACGTTGCATCTTATAAAAGAATGTATTCTGTTCTGCTATCGATTATTGTTGTCCCAGTTTATCACACAACTTCTTAACGCAAAACTAGAATATATAGTGTCATATGGCACGATGGTAGCGTGTCCACTTGCGTAGCTATAGACAATGCATGACCCGGGTTCGAATTCCAACTGATTTAAAAAACTTTTTGATGTGTTAACATCTATAGCGGAGTATAGGGACTAAATCTATCAAAGTCAAAATCTGCTACAACCAGATTTTATGCTGCTGCTAAAACCATCGCAGTCGACGTTATGGTGACATTCTAATACGTCAGCTACTTCGTACAAAGTATGTGTGATGTTGTGTGTTTGGCTGTTTCGTTGCTGTTGATATGGCAAACATGTGGTTATGTGACACACGTATACGTCAGCTACTTCGGACAAAGTATGTGTGATGTTGTGTGTTTGGTTGTTTTTATTTTAGGTACCCCACCCCCCCCAACACCCACCACCCACACAAACACTCCACGACACAGCAAGCACAAATCAATCACCAACATATCAGTTGTAGTAGTTGTTGTTGTTGTTGTTTTTTTATTATTGCGAAAGGTAAGTCCAATAAAGTGTCGGTGCGGAGCACTCTCAGAGCAAAGAGAGTAACGACGTATTATACGTATATAAAAATGAGATAGCAAGAGAGGAACGACAATTTTGTGAACTTGTGTATCGTATGTACGAATATAACAATGTATGTATATACAAGTGTCTGTTGCTTTGCATTCTTTGACTTTTGTGGGAATAAAACAAAAAGTATTGAGCAAGAAAATAATGACACATGTGCTTGCACTGGGTCTTTAAATAATTTTAAGTATTAATATTATTTAACTGTAACGTCATCATATGATTGAACGCTGTTTTTTATTTTCCAATGTAACATTTACGAATGTGTTCATAGAAATCGAACAGGTACCGTGTAGAAAAATCATCGCCCGTGAGTTCGAACACTCATTGGATTTTTTTATTGTTTTTTGTTTTCGTTTTAATATTTTCAGAAGTAAAAATTGTCCGTGTTACTTTAAAATAATAGAAACGACTAGAACATAGCATATATGGAGAGCTCACAGCTGAAGCGAACCAAGTCATAAAAAGACAATTCGAAGATATTTTGAGGTAAAGTAAATGTACCGCCATTAATTTCTGGAATTAATGTTTCAGTTATACAAAAAATATTTTTAAAGTTTATTCTCAAAAAAATTTTAACAAATTCATTTCCATATTTTACCAAAAAAAATTAAAAATAAAAAATTAAATTGGTTAGTTTTTACTCCGAATAATAATTGGAGAGCTCATACCGAAAACAAACCAAGTCAGAAGAAAATAAGGTTGACCTTTGCGAAGAATTTCGCACAAGTTTTAAAATGTCTTAAATTTCATGATTTGGTTCGGTTCAGCTCTGAGCCCTCTAGTTATTATTGACAACTCTTGTAATTATTTGGGAAAATAAAAGTCGGTATATATTTCGACAAAAGTAATAGCAAAAAATTTATTGTATTTAATTATGGACATTTAAGATTAAGAGAAATTTTTACACATACAAAAATTTGCCATTTCCATCTCCATCATTTTGGGGCTGGCCTTGATGTTGTCTCGTTGTTAGCACTTGTTTGCCTGGTAGATTCTTACAGAAACTGCGGTATACGGATGGCATAAATTTAAGCAAATCCATAATATCAGGTTTTATTCTCTGACGTAACTGTACGACGAGTTGGGTACATCATAGATTGTTGTCAACTTTGTAGAGACTGAAGTCTTTTTCCTTGTTTTGTTTTTTCTAAATAAACTTCGTGAAATTTGACTTCTTTATTGAGTGTTTCCTTAAATTTAAACGAAAAAGGTAGCTCGCGTTCAAGCCGAAGCCACTTGATATTGAGCCATGACCAATTGTGACCATCAACTGTCTGTTTTCGGTTCGTAATATTTTTACGAATAAATGTTTTTGCAGAATTCGTAAGACCTTTCTGATTTTTGTATTCTTTTCCACTGTTGCAGCGAAGCTTACGCACAGCACATTCTTTTTCCACTTTTCCGGGTTCATTTGTTTGTGCCTTCCCAGATGTAGTAATAATGCAGATGCAGATGATGTCCAATGTTGGTATATATTCCTCATTTTCATCACGAGAAAAATCACCAGCACTACTATTACATCTTTCCATTTATAATTAACACTGATTGCTGAAAACTGAAGAACAATAAACACGTGTTCACGAATAATATTGATGAAAAGTGAAACACACTGACTTGGTTCGTTTCAGCTTTAAAATAAAAACGAAAATGACTTGGGTATTTTACCGTTACCTTAGGAACGAAACACTTTTTGACATTGTGCGTTACAGAAGTAACTAGAGTTGAACTGGGCGGAGAATTTCGCACTAGTTTTGGAATTTTTTATATTTTATGACTTGGTCCGGTTCAGCTGTGAGCCCTCCGTATAAAGGATATTTACCTTGAGCGACATCAACATTTAAATGTGAAGCAATTTTACGAAACGAAATGTATTCGCCGGAAAGTATTCTAGTCCAAATAGTCCAAATTTTTCCCAATCTATGCGTGCATTGAGCTATGGAAGACATTGAGATGAAATAACCCAAAACAACACTATTGACACATTTCTTCTGATATCAGCAGTTGGTATTTTTGTTAATGTTTCACAAAACAAATAGTGGAACGGAGGTTTTTCTGAAATATATGATGTTGGCAACAGGCTCTAAAAAATGTTGCTTGATAAGCATCTACTGTTGATAAAGTGAACAAATGGCGAACTCAGTTGCCATGAAGTAATGACTGCCGGTGGTGCAATGGTTAGAGTGCGCGGCTATTGTATGTGAGCACGTGGATTCAATTCTTGTTCTGGCATTATATTTATTTCCGGTTCGTTGAATACCATTCGGAACCAGTGTAAAACTGTTGGTTCTAGTCTGTCAGTGTAAAACCAGAAAGAGCACCGCTCATTGGTCCGTTCATCGGAGGTAATGGGAAAGCATTTTTTGAATTTGCTGGTGTATAAGATTCAACCGTGTAATATATACAATTTTTTAAAGGGTAATTGAGTAACTGAATTAATTGAAAAAAAATTAAGAATGTAAATTTTAAGGTGTAATTAACTAGTTAGCATGTGTCACTCCTGTTAATTGCAACGCGGGTTCATCTGATATTTTAGAATATTTTTTGGTAATATAAAAAGTTCTTTCTACAAGCTCATAAGGTCAGGAAAATATTTCAAGTTAAAAGTGTTTGGTTGTTGTTCCGGTTTTGTTTTAATATACAATTCTGGAAACACATACTTACACCCTGAAAAATATCAGCCACAGTAACATATTGCAGGAACCGTGTACATATTTGCAAGCATTGCCTTCGTGATCTGCTGCAATTTGTTTTTTTACGGTATTAGACAGCAGTGTTTTAAGTAGTTTTCCACGAAAAAAAGACGTTTGGACCAGAAATACATATATTATAACCTATTAATCATTTTGCTCCAAACATGTTATATTGAGTAGGATTCTGTATTTTCGACAATCTATATTTATATATATATATTTGCATCCAAAACACAAACAAAAATTTACAGAGTGTACGGGTATGACTAGTTCTTAACTCCGTTGTAAATTCATCGCCAGATGACCCACTTTTGTGCCTCAATCGGTATTATTGGTATATTATCAGTCCATATCATAAATTTACATAAGCCCATTATTATCGATCGACGATCCCTAAGTCCAGCTTGCACGAAAAGTCATTTATTACAATTTTTCCAATTTAAAATTTTTATATTTGTTTCAATTTTACAATGCCAGCAAATATCTAAATTTTGTTGGATTCAATTTTATTGTGGCATACTTTTAGGCCTGTAAATAATTATGTGCATACATCTCATTGCCGCACCCAAATAATTTAATATAAATTCAGGATTACATGTAATTGATTTTTTTTCCGTCAACATCAAATGTGTTGCAAATATTTCCCAATGAATTTCTGCCAAAGACATCTGTTGTCCAATGTCACTTTCACTAACACAATTTCGCCGCAAACGCGGCATATTTATAGTATTGTTGTACATGAATTATACTGATATGGAAAACAAATTGAAACAAAATTGTTTTGCCGTTGACAGCCATAGTATTCAATATTAAATCGCAATAAAATGTGGTTGCTAAAATTATTTGTATTATTTTTGGAACGAAGTTCCTTATCGCAAGTTGCGGGATGGAGACTAAATTAAAATATTTTACACAACTTTTTTTTAACTACTTTATTACAGCCCATTATTGTCAACTATATTGAGTACTTTTGGTTTGGTTTGGTTTAAAGGGAAGTTTTCTAGGTGGAGCCTCTTTATTACATATTGCAGTTTTGAACCCAATAAAAACTAAATTTAGAAAAACTAGAGCACAAGAATGGCAAATCCATGAAATACAACCATGAGCATGGAATTACATTTGGCAGCACACTTACTCTTGTGGCCAGTCTCACAGTTGAAAATTATCCATTTAAATGTACTTTAAATGCCCGATGCTTGTCATTTAATATGAAAATTTTCTGTGAACTTTTAAATGTTAACACTCTGTTTATGGTTTGCGTCTACACTAACATATGGGCAGACATTTCTTGTTTACTGGGAAATTTTCTAGGTGGAGCCTGTTTATTACATATTGCAGGTTTGATCCGAATAAAAGGAAAATTTAGAAAAGCCAAAGTGAAAGAAGTTTAAAAGAACAAAAGTTTCTTAAACAAGAGCGTTTTCTTAATAAAACGACATTTCCTCAAAAACAATACCTATTCATATTCTTAAACAGAGTTAATATTGTTAAAAAAATTCCTTATCTTGAAGAAGTACCTTTGCCTAAAAAAGTAGATTTTCTTACAAAAAGTACCTTTTCTTAAAAAAAATATTTTTTGTAAATAAATACCATTTCTTAAAAAGTATATTATCTTACAACAAATTGTAATCTATTAAAAAAATACCTTTACTTTAAAGAGCACCTTTTATGTAAAACAAAATAACTTTTCTTGAGATAAGTACCTACTCTTAAAATTTTAATTGTTCTTGAAAAAAAACCAATTCTAAAACAAATTCCCATTTCTCAAAAAAACACCTTTTTTTCAAAAAAAACTTTCTCTGACATACAAAAAATCCTTTTCTTAAAAATAAAACAAAACCTTTTCTTTTCTAGAGATAAGTAGCCTATCTGAAAATAAGTAAATTTTCTTAAAAAATAACCTTTTCGTGAAAAGAGTACCACTTAAAAAAGTACTTCTTTGTAAAAAAATATATACTGTTAGACTTTTTCTTACAGAAAGTAGTTCTTATTGAAATGGTACCTTTTCATAAAAGAAGTACCTCTGATTAAAGAAAGGACCTTTTCGGGAAAATATAATACATATTCTTATAAATAGGACCTAAAAAATACTTTTTTTAATAAAAAATGCATTCAATAAATAAAAATTTCTTAAAAAATCTTTATCAGTTTACAAAAAGTATCTTGTTTTTAAGATCCATTTGAGTTATAGTATTTTTTAGCAGACGCCTTAGGCGAGTTGGTACTAACTAGTAAATAATATATAGCGAAAGGAACTTCGTTCCAACCCGGGTGTCCCCCTCTTGTAATTTTTTTTTTGTTATTTTTGGTTTTTGGAATCTTAATTTTGGGCACAAATGTAAAAAATTCAATTATATCGCAGTTATCACATGTGTTTATAGAAACTTGTCACACAATACTCCAAAAATATTTAATTATATACTCCTCCTAGTGTCATAGTCAATAAGTCTTGGATCTTTAACACCCTGTAATATTAAATCTATTACACTGATATTTTTGTTTTTATACATAAGAGAAATTATATTTACTTTCCGTTTTATCACGACTACGTGAATTTACATTTATTTATTTTACACGCAATGAAATATCTTTGCTGCTAGCTTATTTCAATAAACACTGCCTATTTCAAGGAGCTTACGGAAGTGTACAAAACATTTATCATTTGAATATTTGAATTGAATTTGAATACGGCTTGAATATTAATGAGTATGAATATAAATGTTTCAGAGTTTATTATTGTCATAGTTTATGTGTTTTACATTGTGTTTATTTTACCGGTTTTTACAGCATATTTAAAGTCATTTGGTAAAGTTGCTTTAAGAACTGAATAAAAGTACTAGCATTTTTATTAACTGACAAGAAAACCAGGCTGGAAAATAATTTCCCTGACCGGCGTAAAATAAAAGTTCTTAATTTAATGGTTGTCTAAATTGCTACGATTCTGATTACTAATATCTCACTTCAAAAACTTCTTAAAAGGATATTAACATTATTCATGTTCCATTTATAAGTATATACATACAGATTGACATGCCACCCTGTGGTTTCATTAAAGAAAAGTTTTCTTAGAAAACTATAACACACTCCAAGGTCACTGCTCCTTGAAGTCTCAAATTTAATGTGGCTTTGTCGTTTGTATAAATACAAGTATAACACAAACAGTTCTTTTAATAGTTCTTTTGAATGAAAACATGAGTATTGTAGGCACAAAAATGCATTTATTATAATGATACTTATAAAGATTAGTACCTAAGTGTATACAAAGCCTTTGAAATCCAAGGTTTTTTATTTTAAGTTAGAAGCAGACATTCTTAATATTTTGTTGACATGACCTCAACTACAGCTAAATATGTAGGCAAACAAGTGAACATGCGCAAAATTAAAATGCTAAATTAATGGGTAGATTCATTAAACACGTCTCAAGTTGGGATGTGAATGAAATTTAAAAATGCCTAAGATGCTAAAGTCTTCAAGGTAACGCTTTTATCACAACAGATTAGATTAATGTTTATATTTGTTACAAACGAAAATCCCAAGTTTCCTTCGCCGAGCTATTATGTAAAATAATTTCTGAATCAAGATATGACTTTAATATAAATATTACCTGTATTATTCTCTAATTATTTCATATCACGCATAGTTCATTTAATCATTAGCTGTTATTTTTATAGTAATTTTATGCAATGAGTTTTATAGCATACTTTTAGTGGCTGCGAAATGTTGTTGTATACTTTTAGTTGCTCCGTTCATTGCTGTCATTAGCGCTCAGCAAATCACTTGCAAACACACCATTAACATAGTGTTGTGGTTTTTATGGGTAACTTTATATCATACTACGTTGCGGTCATAAAAATATCTTGTTTAATTAGTTGCATGCAGTAAGTTTGCGGGTTAATTGTGCAAAAGGTGAGTTTAAGGAAGACCTGTTCATTAAGACGACTTTAAAAATGACCTGGAGAATGATTTAATACCAGTGTTTCTTAAAACAAATTTAAATAGGGGAAAACTTTTGCAAGAATATTGTAAGGATAAGGATACGAAACTAATAGTGACCACTTTTCTAATTGTACAGATAGTACCGTAGAATGATACGAATGATTCGAACAATAATAAATTTGGTTCTGTTGCTTCTGAATAATTTGAAGCCTATTGATTTGAATTTTGTTTTAATATGCATATAGTTGAATTGTAGAAATGCATTGTAATAATGTAAACAAGCCTAATGATTATGTACTAAAGGAGTATTGCGAACTCCATGTGAACATCCTTAATGATTGATGAACATTGGTTTTTAGTATTATTATTGTGTAAAAACGCCAGAGCAGGCAGACAACATGCAATAGAAAGAAAAATTCTGGGCAGATTACTAAGAATTTCAGCGAGAAAGGAATAAAAATATTGAGTTAGTCTGCCTCAAAGAATATTAATTTTAATAAAAATTTATAATATTAAAGGCCACAAAAACCGCAATTGTTTATTGGTTGTAGAGGGAAACAATATTGCAGAATCTTAGCATTGTGGCTCATTTAGGAACCACCAAAGAAAATCGTATAAATTGCGAAAAAGCTCGCAATTAACAGGTTCCTATCGGTTTTATATTAGCTTGACCGTGCATCGCTCAAAAATGCATTGCACTTCATTGTCTAAACATTGATTAAAGTGAGAAGAAATTCAGTGAAAATGACAGGGAAAATTTTTAAAAATGTTTTGTATAATGAGCGTCAAGACGAGTTTTTTTTTTCTATTTCCAAAGGTCAATAAGGATTTTGATAGGAATATGTGGCCGTAGATAAGCTCAGAATCTAGAGAGTTAATGTTAGTTAATGTATGAGAAGTTCACACTAGATCAGCTCCATAACAAGTTCGTCATAAGATGACTAAAAGCTGCGCTTGAATTAATAAAAAATAAATGTAAAGCTTTAAAATTCATTACAAATTTAAATGTGCTGGCTCACACACTCAGAAACAATGATTTCGAAAATTTGAATTGAAAAAATTCTTAAATTAAGTTAAACAAATATATGTACAGTTTCTGTTTAGAATTAGTAATTTGAACTACGTCAGTGAAAATTATACTTAAGTCCTGAAAATAATCGGATAGAGAAAAATATTTTTAGTTTGTTTTGGAGAAAACATTTTTGTTAGTATTAAAAGTGAGGTGATGGTTGAGCTGAATCTGTCTGTTTCTGCTTGGATGCAAATACCTCTGTCAAATATTTATATGAGCAAAATAATTTTTTTTTCTTTCCTTCTGAAAACTAACTGTAATTTAATGTCGACCATATTGGATTTTTTCGATAATATCGCTCTCTCGTTATCATATACTTTTTTCTCTTTTGGACTTTATTTGTAGTTCCATTATCTATGATTATCGCTGTAAGTTTGCAATTCAATAGAAAATAATTATATGTGTAGTCGCGTTCCTGGCACATTAAAGTGAACAACTCTATTGTTTTCGGGTGTTTAGTATAAAATATCTTTCAGTCGTGAGTAAAGTGATCGTTATGAATATATTTTGAGAAATGATTTATTTATTGTTTTGTTTCTAGTTGAATATGCCACGTGGAAGTAAACTTACGGATGAGGAGAAACTTACGGATGAGGAATTGGCTAGATTGAAGCTGCGGCAAATCGGCATCGCAATACAGTTTCGAAACCCCTCAAAGACCCCGAAAACTATGGTTTTCTGGTTGTAGACCAGAGCACTAAGCGGCGCATTCGGCATTTATCAGCTAATGAGAATATGAGTTGTAGGGAAATAACGGTGGCATTGGGTCTAAATGTAACGAGACAGCGTGTCCAGCAACTGCTAAAAGACGATATAGGTCTTCGGTACTAAACCAAATGGCCAAACCACGCTTAACCCAGCGCCATAAAAATGCGCGTAATGCTTTTGCAGAAAAGTACAAATTTTTGGGAGGACGATTTTGAAACCGTTATATTTAGTAATTAGAAAAAGTATAATTTGGACGGACCTGATGGTCACCATAAATATCGGATATATTGGGCTGCATTTGGAGCACGAGGGAAGTCAGAAATATGCTTTGTCCGAACTAAAATGAATGTGGAAGCATACGTTGATCTGTTGGACAACACTTTAATAGACTTTTCTGGTGAATTATATGAAGATAACTGGACTTTTCAACAAGACAACCCCCCGATCCACATTGCTCGGCTCACAAGGGATTTTTTGAAGTCCCGAAATATTCCATGATTGGAATGGCCAGCCATAAGTCCCGACAACATCCCAATTGAAGACCTCTGGGGGATGCTTTCCCCCAAGGAATTTTCAACGCCGAAGAAGTATACGACTCTTAAAGAACTAAACTAGCAATAGGGCAGCTCAATATCATATTAATTACATATTTTAATAGGATAAAAATAACAATTAGTTGGTCGACTATCGATAGCAACCGAATCTCAGTTGCGTTGTCAACTGGAATAAAAATTTGTATTATGTATTGTGACTTTGGCCAGTTGCCATCGACAACAGAGTTTTGACACTTCGCCAATTGTAAATAATGTAAACAAACAATAAATCTAAAGTTTGTGAGAAATAAAAGTGTCTTTAGGAAGAAACGACAAAACTTTTTAATAATTATGGTTAGTTCAGTGGAATTATTTTTTGAGGAGGAAGACAACGTACAAAACGTGGCATCTATTAGAAGACACTTAAGAGACAACTCTTATCATTTAGAATTGCCGGCTACACTGAGCAAATGTTATTTCTGAGAATAATTGTTCACAAACACTTCCGTTTTAGATTCAAGGCATATTTTCGCCTTCCAATAGAAGGAATAGTTTATTTAGTGGATATTTTGAACTTACTTCAAACGAAGACATGGCTCAGCCTACGTTGTCGGTTGCTTTGAAGGAAGTTGTGCATCTAATTGAAAAAAAACAGTTGTAAGATGTGGAGCATTTCAAAAATGACAGAGGAAGGAGAGACCCAAAAAAAAAAACGGTTTTACGACGTTTGCTGGTGTTGTCGGATGTATAGGTGGGACACACGTACGTAACATTGGGGCGAATGAAGAAGTTCGCCATTTATACATAAATAGGAAAGGCTGGTTTAGGTTGAATGTTTTACTGGCAAGTTATAATACAATAATTATCATTTTTATAAAAATTATCTAAATGGGAATAAGGTATGTTGACGCCAGACATCCTGGTTCTACTCACGATGCCCTCATTTGCAACAACAGTCCACTGAAGCAACAGGTTGCAAACACACGGTTACTACGTCTAAATAGCCGGAGTTCGGACGCAGTTCAAAACTTGATAAAAAAAATGCCAAAATTAGACAAAAATATTTTATTTTTTGTCGGACGGACCTATGGTCCAGACCTTTTATATAAAGTCTGGAAAATTGTTCTTGAAATTTTTTAAAATGACCAGCAATGAAGCAGATTCGTCATTGCCTTTAATTTGAACACCCACACTAAATGTCAAGACATACTATAATATGGTAAATTGGGGTTATCTGGGTGCACAGATTCCGTTCCACAAAAATAAAGACACCATTAAATTTGGGATAAAAATACCTTTCATTTGAGTACCCATAGTTGCCTGTTTCTAGCAGTCCCTAACTGGACTCGTTTTTTTTGGATCCGGACGCGGCTGGACAGACCAGGCAGAAGAATCCCTACGTATCCTTGGTGTTACCAACTGGCGAGAAAAGGCGAAGGATAGCGCCAGTTGGAGAAATATGTTGAAATTTGTTTAATTAATATGCGTACTACGACTGATCTCATGAGGTTGTAAAATAGTCAATAAACGTAAAGTAAGGGCCCCATAGGTCTGTCCGACAACAAAAATATATTTTTCGTGTTCATACATTTTTCTTTAGTTTGGTTTTATCATAAGTTTTGCGCTGCCCGAGCTCTGACAATTTTGCCGCTACTAGGATCTATTTTATATGAATAATCATGTATTTATTATGCACAAATTTTTATAAACATTACAATTTAACAACAAAAAATTAGGATTTTCTTTAGAACCACAGCTTTTGACTCCTTATCGTTCACCTGCATGTTTTGTGTTGTTTTAAAAACTATACAGCAACCAAAAATTCGTGGTTACCAATATAAACTCTATCAAGCAACTGAAGTTGCTAGCTGTCAGTTGCCAGTTGCCATATGTAATAAGTTTTCGGCAACTGGCAACGCAACTGAGGTTCGGTTGCTATCGATAATCGACCATAATTATACCCTCCACTGTAAGTGATAGAGGGTATATATCAACTTGTCATTCTGATTGTAACATAAAGTAAATAAATTCTTGATCCTTATAACAACCAGGGTGAATATAGCCATGTCCGTCTGTCCGTCTGTTGAAAACATTCTCACGACTTCAATCGGCGATAACGCGGTTTGGTTTTTGGCCAGAATGTTCCACGTATTCCTGAGCAGTTTGGTATTGAAAATCAGCGAAATTGGTCCATTGGAAAAAATTTTATGATTGGAAACGTAAAAAAACTCATAAAATTTTCACATTAATTTTTGTAGTTTTATACTAAACTACTCCTTTTGCGGTGTGGTGAATTTCCATGTTGAAAATCTTTGTTGTTCTTTATAATAGGTAAGTACTTTAGAATGTTCAGATGTACTTTCATGTGTTCATACATTTATATGAATTTTGTCACACTTCATCTAAGGTCGCTGTGGCCTGATGGGTAAAGGGTTGCGCGTTGGAGTCTGAGGGTTGGTGATTCAACTCTCGTCCCAGCTTGTTTTTTTTTCTTTTTTTAACAGTTCTTCAAAAAAAGCTGTTTTTATTTTTAAAAAAGCCTTTTTTATTTTACTTGTGAACAAGTAACTTATTTTTATTTTTTTTTAATAAGTACATTTTCTTAAAAAAAAGTACATTTCAAAGTACATTAAGTACATTTCAAAGTACATTTCTTAAGTACATT
Source organism: Phaonia tiefii (assembly GCA_963931995.1). Taxonomy (NCBI): domain Eukaryota; kingdom Metazoa; phylum Arthropoda; class Insecta; order Diptera; family Muscidae; genus Phaonia; species Phaonia tiefii. The sequence continues at coordinate 320,999,054 of OZ008368.1, read as the reverse complement.
TCATTAAGTACATTTCTTAAGTAGATTTCTTAAGTACATTTCTTTCTTAAGTAGATTTCTTCTTAAGTACATTTCTTAAGTACATTTCTTCTTAAGTACATTTCTTCTTAAGTACTTAAGAAATGTACATTTCTTAAGTACATTTCTTAAGTACATTTCAAAGTACATTTCAAAGTACATTAAGTACATTTCAAAGTACATTCCAAAGTACATTTCAAAGTACATTTTCTTAAGTACATTTTCAATGTGAGCATTTGATTATTGTGAGCAATGCATTTGTGAGCATTGTGAGCATTTGTGAGCATCCTGCATTTGTGAGCATTAGTGAACAAGTAATTGCATTTGTGAACAAGTCACTTATTTTTGTTTTTTTTTTAAAAAGGTCCTTTTTAAAATTTAATATTTTGTTGGTTAACACTAAGGTGGAGGGTATCAAAGATTCGGCACAAGCGAATTTAACACTTTTACTTGTTTTAAGCTTAATTTTTGCATATAAAAATATTTTCTATAAAGAATATATCATACACTTTTTTTAGTTCTAAAAAATAAATCAAAAAATTTGTTCTCTTATAATTTTAAAGAACACATAAATATAAACTAATATATAAAATGAAAATCAAAAAATTTTAGTTTTCAAATCTCCATCTCTACATGCACATGCAAATATTTGACGGGGTATAACGTGATTGTACCATTTCGCAATTATAGTATACTGGTGTCCAAACTCATTAGTCGTGTTTTGGTTACAAGCAACCGATTGTCGCTTGCTAAGTTGCAAAGAAAACGGCAATTTTGCAATAAGTCATTTTATTCAAAAATATGAATAAGGGTCGAAAACGGTAAAAGGTGTAAAAATTTTTATTTTAAACTTGGCGGAAATGATTTTCATCGCTCAGTGCTCGGTAAGTCTTCGCTAAGTGCTTCTTACAAAACTAGCGAGTGTTTAAGCAAGCGCTTATTGATTTCTTTGTTGTATAAAATTTATCTTTAATAATTTTTGCATTAAATTGCTTTGAGTATCTAACTGTTGCATACATACTAAAGTATATATGTATGACAATTATGTTTTTTTCTTTCAGCAAATAACATTTCTAACAGAAGCCGCAATGCTGCAAAAGGGTCCCCACCACTTTATGCCGCCGATAATATTGGTTTCCAATAAACATTATTGTATTTTTATGTTAAAGAAGTGATTGTTTTTGCTATATTTTCACCAACTAATACCCATAAACATTTGGTTGGATACCAAATATCTTCAAATACTTAAATATTCATGTACTCTCGCACACAGCCACAGATATTCCCAGAGGCGTACTCAATGGTGTGGGGTGACCTGCCGTAGTAGCCCTTTCTTGGACCCGGAGGTCCACTAACCCTAAAAGCACACTTGTTTGACGTTAAATTAAAAAATAAATACAAATTTTACGATTACCAAATACTAATGAAGGCGGAATGAAGGTGGGCCCCGGGAAATATCATTCTAATTGGAAAATGAAATTGGACCCTAAATCAATATACTGGATACAAAAACGTGTATTTTATTCATTATTTTCTACGTATATTAAAAATAATAATAAAGCCGCTGGTGCGGCTGGCCTACCCGCTGAACTTTTTAAGGCATTGGGTCCTAAATTTTCACATCGATTCCGCAGTGTTCTGGGTTACGTGTTTGTGTCGCCGTTACTACGCGAGTTGGAATACGCTCAGGGGGTATTGACAAATTATCTTGTGCACAAGTGTAGCAAACTCAATCCCATTCTGTAGTGAACTCGTGGATACAAACGTTGGTTTCCCTATTGGTTCTGAGTTCAACAATTAAAAACAAAATAGAAGTAGACTGAGAAATAGAGTAAAAAAATAGAAATAGATTGACGAGTAAAATTGCAACGGAGTTGGCACATTCTGGAAAGAAATTTGTGTATTTTATTTATTTGTTAAAAAATAAGACAACATAATTAACTTAATCAATTTATTGTTCTCTCGTAAATAAAAACAAAACAATTTTAATTCTAGTTTGATATACAAAGTAAACTGTTAGTAAAATTAAACAAATGTTACAAATTTACACTTTGTTTTATGATAATTTATTTGTATTCTGATTCAATATTTTTTCCAGTATTTTTTGGCGTATTTAAGTTCATGTATACGGAGAGCTATGCTCTTGTAAAATGTTGCCGTCATTTTCGCTGGAATCGCATCCCGAGTTTCGTTTACTTTATCCCACAGCAAGTTTACTCGTTTTGGAGCATCCGGATACTTGGCGAACTGATATTTTATGAATCTCCAAAAATTTTTTTGGTCGGGTTCAAGTCCGGTGACTGTGCTGGCCATTTCATAGTTGTAAATTGATGACTGTTTAGCCAGTTTTTATCGATTTTGGCCAAATGTTTTAGGTCCTTGCCATGCTGAAAATACACTCTTTTAGCAACAATACGCATTTTTCAGTAGCAGCTGTTAAATGATTTTGTTGTCGTAATGTGATTTTGTGATATTGTTATTTTTTACATAATACCTTCAATTTTTACCAGAAGATCTACTCCATTCTTCGTAATACATCCCCATACCATTATGGTGCCACCACCATGTTTCATGGTTTGTTTTACTGCATGCGGACCAGTAGTATTTGCAACGTTGGTCCAGTACAAAGCCACGCCAGTAGACGCAAGTCGATTAATCTTAGTCTCATTGGACCATGTAGCCTGAAAAGCAAGGCGTAATTGTATTTTAATTATTAACAATGTGCCGAATTCAATGCTTTACCTTCTTCCAGCCAGCACTCAATGCAGTTTTCATAGATCTACGCGAATTCTTTACGAAGCTTTATATTCTTTGGTGATACAAATGGTTCCTTTTTCTTTTCTCCAGCCTTAACTCACAATCTTTTGAGACTTCGCCGAACAGCCCACACACTGGCGACAATATTTAAAGTTTTCAGTGCTACAGCTGGGGTAACTGCATTGTCACTTGTCAATAATTTTGCCAAATGAAGACAAGTGCGTTCGTCAATCTTTCTGGAGCGTCGATTAGAAGTTGAAGTTTTAATAATTTTCTTCCGTTTTATTCTATGACTTACATTAAATTTTTTGCAACGATACGAACCGAATTATTATTTTTTAATAATTCCATGATTTCGACTACTTTAGATGCTTCCATTTTTTAACAGCACGTGGATACTAAAGAGCAATTGATTTGAGTTTCCAGATCTTTTAAGAGCTCTTCAACTCTTGTAAAAAAAATAGTGTAAAATTGTCGAGAGTGCGTAATTATAACATAGACATTTGTTTACATATTACGGTATATATGTATAAACAAGTCCCAAACTCACTTGTATTTAAATGCAAACAGTAGCGTGTTTATTGGCAAACATATATGCTTTTACGTGGAAACATATGCGTTCTTTATCCCAATCATCCATATACTTACGTAAAAGCATTCGCGTGTTTCCCCCAAACCTGCAAGTACTTAAGTGGAAACGTATGCGTATTATTTGCTCCCAAACATAATAATATTCAGAAACCAATTATTCTTTGATTTCAATATATGTATATGTATTATTTATTATTATCAATTTTATCAATTTAAATCCACATTTATAAGTAATTAATAAAAAAACTTAAAAGATTTACAGCGGCCCTTTTTACATTTTCTTGCATTGATTTTTGTTTTTTTCATGAAATTAGAGATCTGCTGTTCTTTTCCTTCTCCTTTCTTTATTGTCCCTCACGTTTTTTTTTTTCAGAAGGTTTCGGACATGCGTTGGTACACAAACAATATATGTATATACAAATCTAGTTCATGTAAGCCAAACATGGATTTATTACTTGTGTATTTTTTTTTATTATATTACTTATTTCACAAATGGTCCGCCGTTCCGATTTCGTCAGCAAAAGCTCGGACAGACAAAGGGCTTCACGTTGTTGCCTTTTCCAGATTGTTTCCTTGAAACTTGTTTCTCACACACACACAAAAAACAAAGCAAACCATTCAATAGTTCGAACCTTCGTTTATTCTTTTTTCACTGATCAGGTGCTTTTGATATCCACTGTTCGATGAACCATTGACGACTGAATACATGAAATTAACACGCAATACATCAGTCAAAATAACAAACACTGTCTTCATCTGCAATTTACACGCACATTCAGGAATATTTCTGAATCACTGACTGAGAGAATAATATAAAAATACAGATCCACACTTACAAGATAGACTCTCTCGTTGTCCCTCTTTTATTCTGCTGCTCTCGAGAGACCATAGACAGTGCAACAAACTCAGCTTTGACTATATTACAAATATAAATATATGTGGGTCGCATAGACATACATTATAACATATTAATCATTGAGTCTCAAACATGTAATATTATATAGCAAACACAATGTGTTAGGACACTAGTATATTGTATTTGCGACAGCCTCCAAACACAGTTTACATTTGCATCCAAACAAAAAAGAAACCGATTTTTCAGCGTCTATAATCGTTGTATATTTAAGTGTTCATAATGAAAGAGACCACATCATAGTAAACTTGAAAAAAAATTTTAGTTCTAAGTTTAAAGGCCGCTAAAAATTAAAGTTTTAAACTCTAATTATGGGAAACCTGTTACAATTTTGCTCGGCACTGTATACGTGAAAAACACTATCGAGGTCAGTCCTTTTGAAAGATAATACAAAAAAAAAAAAAACAATTATTTCCCATTACTTCCTATGCTGGGAAGTGTTAAACTCACTTATTGGGACATACAATTTTATTCCGGAACCGAACGATATTTTGAACAGCTTTTTCATGGCTAAGTACTCGGTAGTTTCGCCATGACTAAGCCGAAAGAAAGGAAAGGTGATCAGAGCAGGGACTTAACCCCCCGTGTCATGTGTAAGAGCCACGCACACTACCATTGCACCGCCAAAGTCCGGTTATAACATAGAATCAAAAATTATTAAGAATTGTTTGTCTGTAACCATTCATTATATTTAAAGCAAATGGAAAATTGGATGGCTGCTTTTAGACGGCAAATGTGTAACATATCTCTTAGAATGAACGAAAAACAATGCATATTTATTGGGAGTTCAAATCAGAAATATTTCGTTAATTACCACCAGCATCCGAACTAGGGCACAGTTGTTGAATTTAACTCCGCCGCTGATGTGGACACAAAAATTCTAATGTTTTTCAAACGTGCCTTGAAATTGTAGGATAGTAAATACGCTGGTGTGCGTTTGAATAGGTCAGGAGTATTTGCATACTTTAGGGCAGTTCCATGTACTAAATACATATATAAGTATAGCATATATTATATGAAAAACTAAAATCGTCTTTTTCTGTATATTTACGTATGTGCATTCAGACAAAATAATAAATAATAAATAAATATAAATGGGTGTGCAAAAGTGAAAGTAATGACAGCAATATGGGATATGTTAAAGTGTATAAAAGTTGTATTTTTAATGGTTTATATCTTCTTCAAAGTGCTTAACATTTGTCCAATATATAATAATATGCTGCTTTTTTATTTATATTTGAAAATATTGGAATTTTCTCAATGAAAGAAATACAATGGGAAGGCTTATTTTGTGATTTATTCTGCGGCGCTTGTGCATATTTAGTATATGCAATTAACGTCAATGCACAAATATTGACGAATGTGGCAAAGTTTATAAGGATCTTGTTTAAGAACATGAATTTATATATATTACATAACCGAATTTTATGAACTCAATAACGTCTTGAGTATGGGAGACTTTGTTATTGTTTGAATTCATCCGACATAAGTTCGAGTATCAACTGGCAATGGTATTTTCGGACTTACGTCTGTTGATAGCCAAATTGAGAGTGCGATGTATGCGTCCAAGGAAAAGTATTAGGGCTACATTAAAATATAAAATAGTTGCTATCACTAAGCTTTTATGCCTGCTGGGTTTTGGATGCGGCGGTCTAATAAATCACAAATTTTTGATCAAAATCATTGCAGCAACTATGAGAAGTTGTAATAAGAAATATACTCCAGTCAACTTGGGGTAGAAGAACCCTCCCCGAAAAACTGAGATTCCAGCAGCTTAAAGGGTTATGGAGTTCCACAATATGGATATCCCACGACTGAGCAAAATACGTTGGCTTAGCATTGACAACACACAACTAACACCAGGTCATAACCCATCAGTTATGGCTAGAAATTCTGTCGCTAGGGTCATCTCGCAGTTCCTCGAACTTCCGCAGTATATCTGTGACCGTCATAGTGCAGCGGTTAGTATGCGTGACTCCTATACATGAGTACGTTGGTATGAACTCTGCTGTGGCCACCCTACATTCGTCTCGGGGATCGGCAACCGGATTAGCAGCGACAACACTATTGAGTACTTCGTCATACAATGGATTCTTGTAAACCCGACTGGAATCGGTATAATAAGGTAGGAGTCACTCTGTGGGTGTATAAGTAGAAAAGTACAGATCATTGATTGTAAGAAACTCTCCCCTGTTTCGTCATGGGATGTTATCTACTGTTATATATCTGGACTTAATCCGCCACTGAGCTTGATGTGGACAAAGCTAAGGACGAATAGTTGAATAAATTTTGCTATGTGCCCTATATCAGTTGGTGATGTGATGTGAACAAATTTCTGGGAGACTTCAATGCCATAGCGGTCTACGACTACAACAATTTGCAGATAATTTTAGGAAGACATGTCGTTAGAATTATTATAAACAATAACGGTGGCAGTCACATATATTTCTGTCGTCACCAGCACCTGTTTACCAGCGGAATGAATTTCCCACATGTAAATATACACAGTTAGACAAGGGTAACATCCGATGGTGAAATATTCAAGCAAATTGGCGATATTCCTGTCAACAAGACCTTTTTAGGGGTTACCTGTTTGACCTCAAATCTAGGCATCTTGCTGAATTGATAACGACCACCACTCCTTAGTGGTATAATTACTTTCCCATTATATCCCATCAAGGGACACGGGAGAGCTTGTCACAATCTATGAGCTGAGTATTTTCTGGTGTCGTACTCATTGATAGGAACCTGGGGATTTGCGCAGATTACAAACGTTCTTTAAATAAGCTGTTTCATGGCTTATTATTCGTCAAAAGAAATGTAAGGTGGTCAGAGCGTGATCGAACACACGTTCTTATTTACAAAAGTCGCGCACCCTAACCGTTGCATCACCGAAGGAGGTATTAGGAGCATTAGAAGCAAAATTATTAAATGTGATGCAGACAGTGTGGAGACTACAACCATACTAATTATTTGCGGTCCAACTCAGTATTCTTATGTAACACCAAACAGTCAAAATACCGTGGCAGGCATAATTCGAAGTTTGAATGAAACTGAGAGGCATGTCCTTGACGGAAAAAGAGGAACGGTGAAAGCTTGGTTTACTAGCCAATCCGGGACCGAGCTTCAGTACTGTGAATGCGTGCATAATATGTCCGAGCAGACTATCTGTAATTTTTGCGTAATTACGATTACGACAACTGACTGAACGATATGCGGGAACAATCCGAAAAGGCTGCAAATACAAATATCTTCCGGGAGTTTACTCTTCAATGACATAAAATACACTACATCTTTAAAAGCCAATGATGGCACAGAGCTACACGCAACAAAACTTCGGGTCCCGATTACATTACAACGGGACTGCTGAAATATAGCGCAGCCACGTTAGCAGGTGCGATTACTCCAACTGTCAGAAGTGCATAAATAAGAATTCCCAAACAGTCGACTTAATATTGTGGGAAAACGCGATTCATTACCTTGCTCTACGCAATAGCAATGGCGATTTGGATACTGCAGGGAATCTTGCCAGTGCTGAAACAAATTGAGCAAAAGCAACAAGCGTGTATCAGGCTTTGCCAATCATATACCGGCCATGTAAAAACGCTGCAGATAATCATAAAGCATGTGAATTGAACTAGCCGAATCTACATTTTAAAGATTTTATGAAAGTTGTCGATAGGGAGTACCGAAACTCAGTTTGGCCCTTCTTAACTAACTAGGGCATGCGAGACAAAACATTGTCCTCGGCTTTGCATATAAATTTCGATGTAGCGAACCTTGCAACAAATTTGTTTGCGTTAGATAAGGATGCGTTTTGTGTCCTACTTTATTTGAACTACCTATGTACGAGGTATTGGAAGCAACAGATACGGAATGCTCCTTCGGCATTTAGCGGAATATGTATTATCACATATGCGACAGCAGTATTCAGAGAAAAATGTGTAGAATTAGGTAAATTTACTTACTTACTTAGGTGGCCTCAAACAACCCAGAGGGGTCAAGGGCCTTACAAAATGAGAACTACATGTTTCTGCAATCGGCTCGATCTTCAGCTTTTCTCATCCTATTGGTAACACCAAGCTTCCGCTGACAATATTCCACCTGGCATTTCCAGAGAAGTGTTGGTCGTCCCGTTTTGTCCTCCGAGTACGTCTTTGAAATCCTTTGGCCCTAGTTCATGGTCTAGCGAGCGTAAATGCACGCGTAGTTATGCGTATTAATGAGAATGCTGGTATATAGATTATACAGCTCGTTGTTCATCCCTCGTCGACACTCGCCGTTTTCTGTTAAAGAGCTATATATTTTCCGGAGCATTTATCCCATTTATTGCGCCACAAACAAGACAGGTTGCATGAGAGTCTGATATAGTTAGATCTTCCATTCTCGAATGAGGGTCTTATCTCTGAAGTGCTTTGCTTCGCCCGAAAAAACACCTGTTTGCAAGAAAAATTTTCCGTTGGATTGACGTCTAACCCATCAGCATACGCGAGCAGTATGTACTTTTGCTTCTGGTAGTTTCTTACGTGTTCACTGCAACTTTTCTCATGATGATCTCAATTACTATGTTGAAGAGATCGCACTGTAGGGCGTCACCCTGCCCCAGGCCTCGCGTTTTAGGTCGGTGATATCTTTGCCAACCCTTACTGAAGATTCTGTGTCGGTCAGTATCATTCTACAAAGGCGTGCTAGCTTATCAGGAGTACCAAGCTCCGACATGGAACAATTTTCCCCGAATCGGGCCATCGAAGTCAGCTTTGTAAACCACAAAGTAGTGGTAGGTGTTGATTAGTTTTTCGTGGGTTTCCATCAGAAATTTTGGTAATGAGAATATCTGGTCGATAGTTGATTTTCCGGACCTAAAGCCACACTGGTAAGGGTCGATCAGGCCTGCAATAAACGGCTTTAATCTTCCACACATTACACCCGAGTGCACTTTGGATGCGACAGATATAACGCTTTATCCGCCATAGTTTCTGCATATATTCGGATCGCCATTTTTTAAAACAGGATACATTATGCTATGACAGAAATCGTCGGGTATGCATTCGTCTAGCCAGATGCTGATTCATGCACCTGATACTTTCCACTTCCTCCTCCTTATCATCCTTATCACTATAAAAGGAAGGCCCTGATCCATTTCCGTTGGTTTGGCTTTATACTTTTCGGTAGAATTTACATGTCTAATTCTCCTTCAGTAAGATTAAATTGTTTCACTCTCGCGCATTCTCCACAACCATTTTGCCTCCTAAGCATTCGGCCTCCTTTCTTCTCTTCTCCATATACCACTCTGTTATGGCTGACATTGCATCTGACTGAAGCATTTCGCTCTGCTTATCCTTATGCGAACCAGGTAAATTTACTATCCGATTACACCAGCCCACGAAATGTGTTAAAACGACCAGGAAGTAATATTTTTGTAAATACATTTCAAACATTCCAAGCTTTTTGGCTTTTCAAAATCTTTAAAAAATTACACCCAAAATTTGGTATTTATTTAGATTATTAATTTTATGTACTCACCTCGATAGACACAACTATGTCGATCCTAAAACTTCCTCCATAAATTTCGTTTCTCCAATACATTTCATTTTCTGCCGACTGAACTCTAGTGAAGCGGCCAAATTATTATTTATTAAAACTTAATTGCTTTGCCTACATAATTTTCCATTATATCAGCCATAGACTACATTGTAACAGAGGAAATAAAATTTACTAAACTTAAGCTAACTTATCGTTTAATTTGACGCGGCAAACAACTGTTTCACAATAAACTATTTAATGTGCCCTTAATTTCTTATGATTTCCAACTCGGATACTGTTTTGTTGCTATATATATTACAATAAATCATTTTGGGTTCTGATCAATTACCGAAAACTTTACCCTTGGTGTTTATTACAATTTATCATCACACAAAACATCCTGAAAGTATGCCACAGTTTTTAATAACCAAAAATGCCCCAGAGTAGGCAGTGAACAATGACACACTGAAACAAGTAAATATATTAGGAAATAACACAATTCAAGGAACTTAGTGAAAATAAAATATAGTTTAGTAACATAAATATGCAGCCAGAGATAATGCACAAATGGTAGTTCAAGGTCGTATAACAAAAGATAATATTTTATGTTGGTTTATTATTATTTGTATATTAATATTTAATATCTATCCAAATTTAGCATCAGTGGACTGTGAAGGGGGAAAACACTGGTTAAGTGGCACATCAGCAGCCAGAGAAATTCAGGTTTCGATAGTTTTTAACAATTATATCAAAGAATATTTTATTTCATATTTTCTGAGCAACAAATATTAATAGCTGCAGTTGTATTATTTTTAATATATTTAATACCTCTTATGAAAGTAAATAGAATTTGGACTTATTTAAATCCCTATTAACGACTGTTTTTGTTTCTTTTCTTTATCAGAATTTCAAATGCAGTTGGATTCGATCACCAATTCTTCAAACTCCCTCTAGAATTTAATTTTAGGTAAGTTTCAACAAGTTCTATTATAAAATTTTGTATACGCTGCTAGTCTAAGAATTTGCTTAATTAGTATGAGGAAGATAGGGTAGCTTAAGAGATAGTCTTTATAAAAGATTAGCCTGCCCATAATACATAGCTACACAATGTGGCAATATACGACAATGAAACAGGCGCCAGCAGTATGTGAACAACCCAGTTGGAAAATTTGTTTTGAATATATTATCAGTAGAATTTCCTTAGGACAATGTCAGCAGGTGCTGACATTTTACAGAAGACATGTTCATGACATGTGACTAGTGTTGCCTTGGGTGACATAAATTGTGAACGGACTGACAATCTATGTAAGACCGTCTTATTGACTTTTCAGCATTATGTCATGACTGAACTCTTACCAAACTCTTGCCAATGTTGAATATCGAGTCATACGTATAAAATCGCAAGTTATTCAGAAAACATTAAACTGAAAAATTTATATTTGAATTGTATGTCATAAATTTTGAGAAATAATTTCCAAAATATATGAAAATTTATTGAAGAATATGCACATTTTCAGGGAATTATTTGTATGTATGTATGCATATGAATGTGCCGATTTCTTATTATCAATGTAATATTTATTTCAGCTTTTTTAAATTAGAGGTCATCCATCTCAAAGACCCAAATATAATAATTATACATATATATAGGAAATGACACAGGGTCACCACATTTGGAGACATCGTGGCCAACTTACTCTCTGATGAATTGTGACTTAAGGACGACTTGTGTACATGTCATAAGGTAATCGCCACTACTGACAAACTGCGGAAAATTCCTGTTGACCTTTTGCCAAACGTATGAAAACGTCATGGGGTGTCATGCATTTTGTTTATGGGATCTGGGGGACAGGGATTGTATGTCTTTGAAACTCTTAGTCCAATGAGACAAATTGTGATGAATGTTCTGTCTCCATCGTTGAGCCTCTAAATTGACCTTCTATAGCAAATTTGCACCATCCCGAGGTGTCCGGATGTGTTTTAGAATGGGAGGTTTATTAGTCTCTTGCGAAACAAATTTGTGTTTCACAGAAGCTCCTAAGATCATTGAGCTATACTCGTTGAACGTCTGTTGAACCCAAAAACACACCCAACATGTGATTACAACACCCAAAGTATCAAGTTATCATAACACACCAATTGCAAACTGAAAATGCAAAAAAAACAACACGAAATTACATTTGGGGTTCATTTTCGCTTACACTTGGGGTGTTTTTTCATTATGAATGTGGGCCCCAATGAAAGTGGACCCCAATTATTTTTTGGGGGACATTTTCATTGTACTTGCGGTTCGTCTTCATGTTTTGGGGTGTTATTTCCTAACTAAATTGGGGTGTAATTTCTCGGGGTGCAATTTCGTATGGCTTCTTTAAAACTTAATGAAAAACACCCCACAATAACAAATGAAATTAGGACCCAAATATTTCTAAAAAGTAAATAATAGTAAATTTTAATAAACTATATTTTACAGTTATAGAAAGAAATGACAAAAATTTTCCAAAAAAAAATTACGCGATTTTTTTGGGAAAAATGCTTTGCCTGCGGCGCTTCAACAAGCAATCAACAAAAATTTTAATAGACCATGTTTTATTGTTTTACAAAGAAATGAAAAAAATTTTGCCAAAAAAGACGTCAAAAAAGGGGAGACAAATATTTGAAATAACTTTTCTATTCTATCTTATTTTGTTTAGTGTTTCATGGAATATGTTTATGTGTGTATTGTATATTCATTCTGAAATTAATCAAATCGACGGATACAACAAAACCAATTTTTTCCTATTGGGGCCGATTTTCCTGAGGTTCAATTTCTATTCTTTAAAATTACACTTCAAGAAAATACACCCCAAAAAGTCAATGAAATCTGGCCCCAAATTTTATCAGAATACAACAAATAATTGTTTTGGGGTCCTCTTGCGCTTATTGGGGCATTTTTTTTAAACAGTATAAACAAAAAATTGAAGCCGCCCCAACAAAAATATTTGGGGTCGTGCTTCACAATTTTTTGGGGCCCTTTATCATTGCTTGCGAAGCTATTTCATTTTGAAATTTGGGGCTCACCTTCATAATGAAAACAAACCCTAAATTTGGGGCCAATTTTCATTTTGCAATTGGGGTGCTATTTCCTGGGGCCCGTCTTCCGGCCGCCAAAAGCTTGGTGGTCGTCCGGGTAGTCAATGCGATAAGTCGCGTGAAACACTTCCGATAGGTAATGGGCTTCATGCCATCAAACGTCAGTCACCGGTTAAGACAAGGGTAATTTTACCACGCCCATATTGGCATCTCCCATACATTAGTTGTTCGGCCGGTTGGTTGCTCGGCAAGATAACTCCCGTAAAACAGAACCAATCTTTATAAAATTTGGCATTAAACAAAATTTTGTCAGATGACACTCTCCTCTGAAAACTTAGTGGTTTTGCCACACCCATTATTGTCCCTTCCACAGAAAAGTTGGGTGGATGACCGGTTGATCGACACAGTAAATCTCGTATACTACAACCGATATTAATGAAATTCGGTACTAGGCAATGTTTTGGTAAAAATTTCTGTGTAAATAAAAATTAACTACTGTGCCACGCCCATTTTCGTACCTCACATTCAAAAGTGGGGTGAATTTCTGGTCGGCCGACTCGACATGCCCAATTTTGTACCTCGAATATAAATATTGGGCGGACAATTGTCTGGTTCGTTCTCACGATAAATCCCCAAAATCACTTAGGATCCCAATTAAGTTTGATATTGAATAATATCAGCGTAAGAGTGAATAACTACCTTGGACTCGCCGTGAACAAGGACAACAACGTCAACCTGGAGACAGATAGGAGAATTGTGCTTGCAAAAGATGCAATTTTGGGCTCAGCAAACAGGTTAGGGACAGAGCCCTCTCTCGACAGACAAAAGTCCAGCTATATCAGACTCTCATTTTACCTGTATATCGCAAGCGGATGAAAAACACATGGGAGTATACGAGATAAAAATTCTCAATAAAAATATGGTCCTGCTAGAGAAAGCGTCGAGTACCGACGTCGCTGGAACGCAGAGCTATATAATCTATATTCTGACGTGGACATAGCTAGGCGAATCACATTAGGACAATTGCGTTGCCTAGGCCATGTTATCAGAATGGTTGAAGATGAGCCACCGCGAAAGGTTTTCGATAACGTACCCGATGGAAGCAGGAAAAGAGGAAGAACAAGACTCCGCTGGAAAGACCAGGCAGAAGAATCCCTTCGTATCATTGGTGTTACCAACTGGTGAGAAAAGGCGAATTATAAAGCCAGTTGGAACCATAGGTTGAAATTTGTTTGTTTAATTAATATGTTTAGTACGTGTGACCTCATGAGGTTGTAAAATAGTCAATAAAAAGTGGATTTTCCGAGCCCCAACTGCAACAATGTTGCTTGCTAACGTAAAGTGACCTTAATCGGAAAAGATGATTTTCCGGTACAAATGTTCAGCTTCAGCCATGCGACCTTCAGCCGAGTCAGTGGAGCGAAAACACATCGTATGGCCACGGAGGCTTCAGATCTTTGACATATTGGACTTTATAAGACTTCATACCGAGGCCATTATGCAAACGGTAGCGAGTTGATATTTATGGCTGAACGAGCACACGTTCAGATACGGCCGCAATATACGCACTGGACGACCATATACGCGAACTCTTTTGTGCAACACAGACCCGGATTGACGAACTTACTTCACAAATTGATCCACAAACTCTGTTGGTGGCACTCTATTTCTATCGAATTTATTCCATACATTCCACAGAATTTGAGTTCATGGCTCAGAACTTAGGAAGAAAGTTTTTAATATGTTCCAATTTCCGTCAAGGGTACAACGAGTCTTTCCTAAAGTTCTAAATTCTAAGTAATAATATATCACTTCATAAAGGTTAAATTGGTCATCTGCTTCGAAATAACGGGGTATTCAAATTCCAAATTTTACGCGGCCCAACCTTTATAAGGTTCATGCATTCTAACCTGGTACCACCAATGGCAACAATGGTCATGCCGTTTAAACTTTAGAAGCATTGTATTTTTCATTTTCGAATAATGATAATAAACAAATAATTGAAAACAAAATTGTATTTGTAAAAGCGACGCATAAATACATTTTCTCTTAACTTTCGTGTTTTGAAACAAAATATTTTGTTCTGATGCTCTTCTAGATTAAAATTTCAAAAATTAGGTCACAATACTAAGCTAACTGCTGCGAAATTGCAATACTATTATGTGCCACAAATCGATTTTAAATTGTAAGTATTAATTATGTTATAACTTTGCTGTTGTGATATAAACATTATTATAACTTTTGTATGTTATTGTATGTAATTATTTCACTCATTAATATTTAAAGTTACAACAAACCTCGTAACAACACACGCTCATAAGAAATGAACAACATAAATTTACAAGTTTACAATATCAAAATAATATATATGGGCATTTCCATTTTGACGTTACGTGACATTTGTACGAAATAATATTTAAAAAAAAATATGAAAAAGTCATATTTTTAAAAAGCTTTTTTTATATTTGGGTTAGTAACACTTTATTCATTAAAGAAATTGAAAACAATCCACACGGATGATTCAAATATAGAAGCAAAAATATGTGCTGGCGTGACGTTACAAATAACAGAAGTGGGTGTTTGACTTGGATTACAAAATTGCAAAACTCTGCGAATTTGGCAAGACTTTTTTTATGAAACTTTTTCTTAGTAGCATTTAAATCAATTTAAGTTTCTTTTCCAAGTTATAGAATTTAAAAATGTTTTCTAAGTTTTTATACCCTCCACTGTTAGTGATAGAGGGTATATATCAGTTTGTCATTCTGATTGTAACATATATAAATAAGGCTTTGCGGCCCCATAAAGTAAATATATTCTTGATCCTTATAACAACCGGAGTCGATATAGCCATGTCCGCCTGTCCGTCTGTTGAAAACATTCTCACGACTTCAATCGGCGATAACGCGGTTTGGTTTTTGGCCAGAACGTTCCACGTATTCCTGAGCAGTTTGGTATTGAAAGTCAGCGAAATTGGTCCATTGGAAAACATTTTATGATTGGAAACGTAAAAAAACTCATACATTTTTCACATTAATTTTTGTAGTTTTATACTAAACTACTCCTTTTGCCGTGTGGTGAATTTCCATGTTGAAAATCTTTGTTGTTCTTTATAATAGGTAAGTACTTTAGAATGTTTGGATGTACTTTCATGTGTTCATACATTTATATGAATTTTGTCCCACTTTATAAAGTCGCTGTGGCCTGATGGGTAAAGGTTTGCGCGTTGGAGTCTGAGGGTTGTTGGTTCAATTCTCGTCCCAGCTTGTTGTTTTTTTTTTCTTTTAACAGTTTTTCAAACAATGCTTTTTTATTTTTAAAAAATGCTGTGCAGCTTGTTTTTTTTTTTTTTAACAGTTCTTCAAAAAATGCTTTTTTATTTTAAAAAAATGCTTTTTATTTTACTTGTGAACAAGTAACTTATTTTTATTTTTTTTAAAAAAGTAAATTTTTTTAAAAGAGTACATTTCTTAAGTACATTTCAAAGTACATTAAGTAAATTTCAAAGTACATTTCTTAAGTACATTTCATTAAGTACATTTCTTAAGTACATTTCTTTCTTAAGTACATTTCTTAAGTACATTTCTTAAGTACATTTCTTCTTAAGTACTTAAGAAATGTACATTTCTTAAGTACATTTCTTAAGTCCATTTCTTAAGTACATTTCTTAAGTCCATTTCTTAAGTACATTTCAAAGTACATTTAAAAGTACATTAAGTACATTAAGTACATTTCGAAGTACATTTCAAAGTACAGTTTCTTAAGTACATTTTCAATGTGAGCATTTGATCATTGTGAGCATTTGTGAGCATCCTGCATTTGTGAACAAGTAATTGCATTTGTGAACAAGTAACTTATTTTTATTTTTTTTAAAAAAGTACATTTTCTTAAAAAAGGTCCTTTTTAAAATCTAATATTTTGCTTGTTAACACTAAGGTGGAGGGTATCCAAGATTCGTCACAGCCGCATTTAACACTTTTACTTGTTTTTTTTATTTACGTTAGTATCTGACGTGACGTTACATGACGTTACGTTACTTAAATTTCCACTGGAAAATTTTTAGTTAAAATTTTTATTAAAAAATGCCTTAACGCAAACATATTTCGCTTGTTGAAAAGACATTTTAAGCGAAAAATATTTTTTTTGTAAAATAATGATTAGGAGAACAAGATAAAAAAAATATATAAAGGTCTTAACCTTCATGTCAACAGCAGATCTTCTATACGCACGTCAATACCAAAATACCTGGGTATGTATATACGTTTTGTATGGGAAATGGCATGCCGTTAGCATATCTAACTCGTTTCTTGGAATTTCTGTTTTATTTTTAATTTGTTAGAAAGAAACAAAAGGTTCAAACCCAGTTTTACCCTTCCATTTAGTCATTGTTTTTTGGAAAAAAGGTTGTATAGGTAGACACACGTAGAAGCATGTATATGATAGAGACATGTATTGATGCAGAAATTTCATTCTTTGTCAACAAATTTAGTATACGTTTGTGATTCGAAGTGAAAAGACGTTTCTGTTTATTTTGTGGAAATACGAAAATAAAATAAAAGTAAATTGGCGGATGGTGAATGGCTTACTCCACGACAACTAAGCGCACTTTCGCACGAACAACAGCAAGCATATATTCGCCAAACGCTTGGAGAGAGCCGGGAAGAAATAAGTGACCACGATTTAATAGTTGGTGACGAGGCTTTAGGTGAATGTGTAGGTGATATTGGTGGTGATGACTCAGACTGTGAAGAACCCACGTTACCGGAATATGACCCAAAGGACGACAGTGATTCTGATGAGGAACTTGAAGATGCACCAATTGAAACTGGCGAATGTTTTTGTGCCAGAGATGGTAATGTTTGGTCTTCGATACAACCACAACCTGTAAGATTCTGTACGCACAATATTCTAAGAAGTGCACAATCTGGACCAGTAAGGGCAACGCAAGGTTTGACCATTGCAGAAACGTTCAAATTCTATGATGATGACAATGCAAAACATCCAACCAGCGAACCGAGATCATGGATTCCCATAACAAAAAGTGAATTTGATGCATATTTGGGCCTACTTTTGCTAAGTGACGTTACACATTCTGGTTACGTGCATACGAAAGATTTGTGGAAAACTACCTCACATCCATTATATCGTGCTGCAATGAGTGTACGACGATTTTGGGATATATGCCGCTTCATACGTTTTGATAATGGTAACACACGCCAGCAAGGCAAACAACCTGACATAGCAGCAGCAATATCGGACGTTTTTTTTGATGCTAAACAGCTGTCTTTGTAGATATTACGTGGCAGCAGCCAACGTCACCGTAGATGAGCAATTGTATGCTTATCGTGGTGGAACTGGCTTCACGCAATACATACCATCAAAACCTGCCAAATATGGGACAAAAGTGTGGTGGGTGTGCGACTTCATTTCGTCCTATCCATTGCATGTACTATCAATATTGTTGAAAATATAAATAACTATATTGAATTTAATTTTTCAATGCAGGGGCAAATCTATACAGGGGCAAATCACCGTCTGGTGAACGTGAAAGAAACGTTGGGGAAAGAGTTGTAAAGGATTTATGTGTCAACCTTTTTGGTGGAAGTAGAAGAAATATTGTATGTGACAATTATTTTACTAGCTACAACTTGGCAAAATATTTGATGATAGACAAAAATTTATCGATATTGGGTACTTGCAACAAAAGGCGTACATTCGTGCCAGCAGCATTTGCCAACCCCAAACGATGTGAGGCTGAATCATCAATGTTTGGGTTCAATAATCTCGTTAAGATGTGCTCGTACGTGCCCAAGAAAAACAAGGCAGTTGTACTATTGTCCACTTCCCATTATACAACAGAAATGGCCGGTCCTAAGAAGAAGCCGTTGCTTATATTGGACTACAACAGAACCAAAGGTGGAGTTGATAACATGGACAAGAGCTCGTCATGGACAAGAGCTCGCGGCGGACAAATAGATGGCCTTTGGCTTTCTTTTATAATATTGTGGACGTTGCTGGGTTTGCTGTATACGTTATATACTTTGACAACAACACTCACCTGAAGGAGTCTACAAGCCGCCATAGGATGTTTCTCCATCAGCTAAGCGAGCAACTATGCAAGCCAGAAATAGAGAGAAAGGCGAATAGCAGAAGAATATCCAGAGTTTTTTCAACGCGCAACGCCATCGAAGCCGTGATAGGTAGGCCCATCCGAATTGTGGATGCTGGAGCACATGAAGCGGAGGAACGTGATAGTACGGGACGCCTAAAAGTAAAGGGGAACGACGTCCTACTCGTAAAGCATACACATTATGCAACAAACCAGTGTGCGCAGAGCATTCCAAAGACTTGCCGCAATGCGATAAATGTATTTGAATCTCAATAATTTAATTACAAATAATTATATAATAATAATATACTATTTACAAAAATTAACTCAAAATAAAATATACTTTTCAATTATATCATCATATTGTGTATGCTGTTGACGTAAGGGTGCAACTTTGTAAATGGGCTTCATCTTCCAAACGGATGATCCAATCCTAGCCAAACTTGGGGCTATTGCGTAAAACAGTTTTGGCTAGCATATTAGGAAATTTCAAGTCGAGCCGGTTGTCCAGTTCAGCGCTACAGCGTTTTGAAAACGCAAAACATACCCAGGTATGTTGCCGTTGACATAAAGGTTAAATTATTGCTCTAGTTGAAAATACAGTCTGAGCTGCTCTTTTTTAAAGATTCCATCTGCATAAACCATAATTGAAGCGAAATTTAAAATAAACAAAATATCGTGTAAAGAAATTACTGTGGCGTGACGTTACACACTTTTCAAATTTAATATTAAATTAACTATTTGTTGATCAACCGAGTTTTTTATTGTTATTAGTTTACTTTATTAACCTTTGTTAAAATACAAAATTTCACGCAATTACGATCATCAGCGAGGAGATACGGAGAATAAATGTTATTTTTTCTGAAGTAACGTTTTGTTAAAATATCATTAAAAGCAAATAAAAATAATTGATATTTATTTGCTCTTTTTCATTTATTTTATGTTTAGTTGTTATTGTAGAAAAAGTTTTGCTATAATAGTCCAATTGCATAATTACTATTAGAAATGTAAATTGTAAACAGAAGATGCTCTTAGAAATAAACAAAACTGACGAAAACATGAACCTGTATTTTGTAGCCCGATAACGCTCCATCGCAACTAAGTAAAGCTGGGAACTCTTCTATTTAATTAATGTTGAATACTTCTCTTTAATAGTACATGTAAAATAAACTGGTGCATAACTTTTAATTTTTCGGTCAGGGTGGACCTTTCTGTGGAAATGCCCATATATGCATCTAAATTATTAGCACTTTCGGGATATAATAATTCTGGAAAAAAATACTGTAATATTGGGAGATATTAGTATGGCCCGTTTTAAAATGTGTACCTATATAATCGTGTAAAGTTTGGAAACATTAAAGTTTCATTCATTTATGAATTATTTATATTATTCCACGGAGTTTGGCAAAGACAAAATTTGGGTTTTATTTATCGAAAATTATTATACTTTAATTTAAAACTTTCTATTTTTATTCACATTCAAAATAAATTCAAATATAATTAAATATATATATAATTATATAAATAAATATAAAGCTACAACACAAATTTTATTTGGTCTCAGATTTTACAAAATTTAAAACACAACCACAAGAAGGGCCTATTTTTGCACTCCTTTTTCTGGCGCAAAGTAATAAAATTGTGTGGAAATTGCTGGTTCCTTTCTTAAATATTTTCCTTTTTAAAATTAAACAAAAGTCCTTAGTCGGTGTGAAAACAGTCAACAAACGATTCATTCTACAGAACAAAAGCACTATATGTATAAACAAAAAAACATTCCACATTTGTATGTTGTGTAAGAAAAACAATAGGATTGTGTTACTGTGCATGGGTACACAAGGCTGGTAGTGTGTTTTTGTGTGTAATAAAACGCAAAAATTATAGCACAATTTATAGATATTATTTATATGTTTTGCTGGAATAACTGACTGCCCCCAAAGCTTATATAAAATGTGAATATGATTTATCAAAATATACGAGGAAGGAATGTTAATACACGGTTACATATTTTGCGGACTTCTGCATGTTGATAAACGACCTGCCATATATTTGGTAACATCATTTAATAGTAACTAATAATGACTAATAATAGTAACAAGTATGCTCAACGGCAGCGATCCAAGTATTAAATAAAGTTCGGTAATGTTTTCGTTACACAGAAAAAAATAATTTTTCAATTCAATTAAATAATTCGAAAATTGAAACAAAATATTAATTGAAAATCCTGTGATAAAAATAATCACATATCAGCTACCATATTTGCAGGTTGTGTATTGGAAAAATAATATTTTCCAATCGATGCAAAATTTCACCCATCTATCAAAATATTTGTACGTTATTTATCAAAAATATTTTCGTTATTAGTCGATGAAGAATGTCACATATTAACAAACTAAATTGTATCTCAGTTTTCGTTTTGTCTTCGATCCGAAGTATTTTTAGAAATTTTATTTATTTAAAACAATTAAAAAGCCGCGGTAGGATTCGAACTCGCATCCAGTGGAAGATCGTTTCGATGTTTGTTACACGGCGTCTTTTCGGGCAGCGTCTAGCCCTTTCCGCCAGCGACTGCCTATGCAAACTTATCTCTAACAGAAGTTATGTGGTTGTTCGTATCTTATGAATTTTTTTGTTGGTACCAATTATCGATATTCATTTCAATATTTAAGTCATTTGTCAGTATATCAATGAAAAATGTAATTTCACGTACCAATTTTTTTTGTTAAAATTTTACAGTCGTCTTTTGTTTTCTGTGTATAGATTAGTGTCAGCTGTTATATTAAATTATAAGAGTGTTTAATTATAAAAATGAGCTGCAAACTTTTTGGTTTTACACTCACATCCGTTCGAAACTGTGTTTTGGCAAGCTTTTTTCATTGCTAAGTACTCGATAGTGTCGCCATCACTAAGTGAGGTGACTGCCGTCTAACGAAATTTAAACAAGGGCCGCGTACCTTTACCCCTGCATGGCCGAGGGCTGAATTATTTTACTATTTATGGAAAAATTATAAACTCAATACTAGTACCAAATACTCCTGACAAGACAGGGAATAAACCTATGGAAGCTCAAGGAGAAAACTGAAATAAATTGAGCTTAACTATTATATTTTAATTTTTGATAGGGATATAGTTTCAAAAACAAGTTTTGCAAAACGCATCCTACACAGATCTTTATGGGAAACGATAGTTCTCCGTAGATGAAAATAAGTGTTTGGAATGATTTCCGGCGTGCTTTGCTTGCAATATTTTCGAACACTTGCATAGTACGGAAATCTCAATTTAAATGAGTTTTCGTTTGAATATAGTTTTGATGTATTTTTCAATATCTTCATTCTAAATAACCGCTGACGAAGTTCTAAGGCCACACTCACATAAAAATTCGATTGAGACAGCCGAATTATCCGTAACCGAATTTAGACGTTGGCACAACCTCATTAGAGGCTGACGCAACTTCATTAGAGGTTGCCACAACCGAAGTTAGAGAGTGTCATAAACGAATTTAGATTTTTTTTGTTATTATTAACTAATGATATATTTTCTAGTATTTTTATCAAAATTATTAGAATGCATTAGATTTTACATGTCACTACCGACCTTTTTTGAAGTCCCGGGCATCATGGGTCACCGCACCAATTCAGGAGTGTTTTATCTGTTGGTTTCAGCCCTAAACCATTTCATACACAGATAATTGCAGAACATCTCAAACGATCGACCCTGAATAGCTACAAAACGCTTAATAACTGCTTGGACATTCTCTGCAAAATAGGACGATTTAATACAAAAACCATAATTAAAATATTTTTACTTACTTTTCTTGTTCGCTTCTGGCGGTAACAAATATACATACTTTAACTTCTTTTAATGTAAAATTTGTTTTCAGAATTTTGAATGTCAAATTTTAATTACATATCCCAGTTGGAAATTTCCTATAGACACCATCAATGACAAAGAACTGACATGTCAGAGTCACTGCAGACTTTCCGACCTGCTCCCATATAAAAAGCGTCATGACACCTCCTGACATTTGTTCAAAAGTCAGCAGGAATTTTCCGCATTTTGCCAACAGTGGTGATCACCTTCTGACTTGTACACAAGACGTCATGAGGAATCATTCAACAGTGGGTCAGTTACTCAAGACGTCTTTAATTATGGTGTTTCGGGTCATCTTGTGGGTACTTATTTATTGGAATTTATGTATATGTACATATATATATTATTATATTATTATTATAATTCGATTTTTTGTTACTTGACAGGAGAAGGAAAAAACTTAATAAAATCCGTATAATTTTAGAAACAAAAAAAATTTTAATGCAACTTTTAACAAAAAATGGCAACACAATTTTGGATATTGCATTACAACTTTTTTTTGTATCTAAAATTTTACGGATTTTATTAAGTTTTTTCCTTCTCCTGTTAAGTAACAAAAAATCTAATTATAATAATAATATAATAAAAAATCAAAAAATCTGAAAGATAAGATGACAAAAAGTGAGACATACATACATAATTATAATGCTCTGAAAATTAGCATATTCTTCTAAAAAATTTCAAATATTTTGATATAAATTCTGAAAACGAATGCCATATATTCTATAACTACAAATAAATAAAAAAAATTAAGTTTGAAGTTTTTGAAAATTTTAAAATCAACGCACCTGACTTGCTGTTGAGAAATGATGAAGACATCCTCAATCGACATTCAGCATTGGTCTTAATAAGAGTCAGCCATGACCAAGGGCTGGCAAATCAATAGGACGGTCTTAAATAGATTGTCAACCCCTTCACAATTTATGTCACCTAAGTCAAAACTACTGACATGTCAAGAAGATATCTTATATAAGTTGCCATCACCTACTGACATAATCCTAAGGAAATACTACTGACAATGTCTTCAAGACAAAATTTCCAACCTGGAGAATTACGTTGTGGTAACCTAACTGAAAACTAAATTCGGTTGTACCTATAGAATTCATTAGAAATTTAGTTACAGCAACCGAATTGACCACGAATTCGGTCGTTGGTTAATTCGGATATTGCGACCGAGTGATTACCAAATTCGGTACTGACAACCGAATTGATGTCAAATTCGGTTTCTGCATCTGAATTGATGACATATTCGGCTACTCCAACCGAATTTGGTACCAATTTCGGTTGCTGCATCCGAACTGATTACAAATTCGTTTGCTCTAACCGAAATTTTAGAAAATTTGATTATCAAAACGAATATAATTCAAGATTCATTTGTCACATCGAAATCAATTACAAAAAGAGTTTGCTTCATCCGAATTTCAAATGTTATGACTAAATTTAGTCGTGACAACCACAATTCGGTTGTTGCAACCACAGTTCGGTGGTATCAGCCGAATTTAAGGTTGCTACAACCTCTTCAATTAGTTTTCTGGGTATAGATCTGAAATAGCTATACGGTTTGCCAGGAATCATGGGGATGCATTCTGCTAAACTTCTTTTTATAGACTATATCAGTATTAATAGTGATGCAGAATCGTACCGAGCTTGAATAAATAGAATTAAATAGTTCCAATAGAAAGTACGAATAAGTAAATATTAAAGGTTGTATTTTTATAAACTTCTTAACTGAATTATGACAACGTCAACCAAAATTCAAATGAAAAGTTAACAAAACTGATGGTTTTATTTATGTCGACTGCAGCTTTTCTCATAATCATCGCCATTAAGATGCTAAAAAGATCGAACGAAAGGGTGTCACCTTGCCTGTGGCCCCGCTTAGTTTCGAAAGGTTCGGTAAGATCCTTACCAACTTTCACTGCGGATTTGGTGTTCGTCAAGGTCATCCTGCAAAAGCGTATGAGTTTTGCAAAAATACCAAGCCCAGACATTGCTTCATAGAGTTTCCCGGTAAGGGACTATCGAAGGCCGCCTTATAATCGACAAATATATGATAGGCGGCGATTTGTTTTTAGTGGGTCTTCTCCAGGAGTTGGCGTAGTGTGAAAATCTGGTCAGTTGTCGATTTTCTAGGCCTAAAGCCACACTGGTATGGTCCAATCAGGTCAGCGATAATCGGTCCTAGACTTTCGCACATTATACTTGATAGAACCTTATACGCCATGGACAAAAGGCTCAGTCCATAATAGTCGGCACAGAGACCCGGGTCACCTTTTCCAAACATGGGACACAATAACAGTACACTGAGACTCCAATCGCCAGGCATGCATTCATCTAACCAAATTTTGCTAATGAGCTGGAGCATGCACTTTATCAGTTCATCTCCGTCAGCTTTAAACAGCTCTGCTGGTAATCCATCGGCTCCTGCGGCTTTGTGGTTCTTAAGCCGGGCAGTAGCTGTACTGCCCTCGTCTTGGTTAGGTTCTGTACGACTGCCAAATAAGAACTGACAAATGTCAACCAAAGAGAATTGGAAAAAATTTAAAAATTGTTATTATATTAATAGTGTACTTTTAAAACTATAAAGGAATAAAGCTGTTCACCCAACAGGGAGAGAGATCAGATAACCCGCGAATATGACACCTACAAGTAGTAGCAACGTGAACAAGATGGTCTCCGTTCGAAACGCTAATTCGCTGAAGAGAAGTGTTCCAAATTTCGATACAAAAGTCCGCCAATGTGAGTTCATATCCTGGTTTCGGCTGTTTACATTTGTTTTAATTGCAGAAAAATTTGTGTATATGTACTTATTCAAACTATTTTACCATTAGTAATACAGTAATTTCCCTGTTAATGGTACATCGTTTGTTTTGAAAACGGTAAATAATATACAACATAACGACTTCTCATAATGCACCAAATTAATATTACATTCATGCCTGTTTCATTCTTGATTTTTCCCTTTCATTTTCCTTTGATTGATGCCAACAATTTTACCAGTTGCTAAAAAGATAAATTACATTTGTTAACTACCCTCGTACGAAGAATTTTTGGTAGTAACAAATGCGTGTGATTGCTGTAATTTAACATTTGCAAACAAAAACAAACTAAAATAACAAAATCGCTAACAGTGCGAAGTTAATATAGAAACCACTTTCAGCAGGGAACGAATTGTCAAGCCTTGTTAAACATTCAAATATTAATATGGGAAACAGTAGATATTTGATGGTTTGTCATTTTTCACTTCTGACTCAGGCAAATGTGTAATACATATACATTAGGGTGTGCTCAGTCAAATATTAATTTTTAAAAGCATCAGAAATAAGTTTAAGATGAATTAAAATTATCCACGATTTCACACCCTTAAATTTTGAAGCCATAAAACTACAATTTTAAAAGGCTTAACCGTTTGTTGGTGGGTTTAGGAAATTCTAGTAGCCAATTTTTACAAACAAACACTAAATGCGAGTTTCACACCCGTCATTTAAAAGCTCATTTTGAAATCTCACAGAAATTTTTCATATTAAATGATAAACATCGGGCATTTAAAATCCATTTAAATGGAGAATTTTCAACTGTGAAACTGAGCAAAAGTGCCATTCACCAGGAAATTTAACATAAATTTATAAGGGACACCCTAAACTCGCTTATCTACACAAATAAAGAGCCAAGAATAACAAAACTCCTATACATAGATAAATATTATGCGATGCTATTTTCGAGTGTGACTACACCAACACCCAAGTACTCTTAAAAGCTTGAGCATTAGAAATAATGATGATAACGCGTTTGTGTTATTCTACGTTCTGTGAACTGGGAAGAAATTCATGCAACTAAGGGGCACGTTAGACATGCGGACTAGTCGGCCGACTATAAGTTAGGCCGACTTTTGTGTCGGACATTGTTTCGCCTTACACTAACCGACTTTCTCGCCGACTTTCTGGTAATCAAACTAGGATTGATGTTTGCCCGACTAGTCGGCCGACTACCGTACCGCACCTTACACTGGGAGAAGAGTCGGCTCGACTCGAAAGGCCACCCGATAATCTGCTGGTCTAGGGTGCCCTTAATACTAGTGTGTTTTATTATATTTCATGTTTTTTATTGCAGAAATGAACAAAATATTTGTGGTGCATGACATTATACTCGTATGAATGTGTCGCCTGTGAATTGCTGCGCCATTACAAATTTATGAGTGTAGGGGGAGAATTTTAATGAATCCCTAAAGAGCGAAATGTATATGCGACTGCTGATGGGTGATGCATCGACACGTGCCAATTAGTGTGTACTATAGAAGCTAGGAAATATATCCTGACATATACATGTGGTGCAATGTTTAGTGTTCGCGGCTCTTGAACATGAGAACGTGGGTTCCATCCCTGCTTAGACCACCTTATATTTCTTTCGACGGCGGTCACCTCGCTTAGTGATGGCGATACTATCGAGTACTTAGCCATGAAAACGCTTCTCAAAAATACCGTTCGGAACCGGTGTCAAACTGTAGGTCCCAATCATTGAGTGTAAAACTAGAAAGCGCACATCTCACTGATTGTGAGAAACTCTCCCCAATCCCTTCATGGGATGTTATGGCACACCACTTTACTTTATACATGTGGTAGCATCACCATAAATATAAATGAATATAATTTATAGTCAATGTATGTACGTATTGTAAACCGTAATTTTTGGTATTTTAATCAGGCGGGGGATTTTAGAAGATGCGTACGGGAATGCCAAACATTTTTTTATACTAGGGTACTAATGGTACCTTACCGATAGTTGAAGTTACTATTCCTAGTATATTTGGGGACAACCTTTTTTGATGATGAGCATAATTAGAAAATTATATTTTCAAAATTTTGAGATAAAAATAGATTTTGTTAGTTTTAGTTAATGAATGAAACATTCGTACTACAAGCTTACTACGTCAGCTCGTTTTTGTTGGAATAATGGACAATTCAGTTAAGCACACTCACTGGCATGACTAGTTTCGAACTCCGTGACAAGTTCATCATCAGATGCCCTAACTACTGTGCCTGAATTGATACCATCGGTAGATCAGCTATCGGGTTTTTTAAGAAAGGGTTTTTTTAAGAAATTGGAATTTTGTTTCGAACTGGTCCTTTAGTAGAGTAGAAAAGGTAGTTTTTTAAGAAAAGGCAATTTGTTGTAACAAAAATATTTTTTTTATGAAAGGGTATTTTTTGTTAGAAAATTTCCTTTTTCAAGCAAAGGTACTTCTTTAAGATAAGGGTTTTTTTTTAAATTTACTTTGTTTAAGAAAATTAATAGGTACTTTTTTTTGTGAAAATTAACTTTTTGCCAGTTTTGCACTTTGGTAGAAATGTAGAAATTTACTTTTTATTGGGTTCAAAACTACAATATATACTTAATATGGGTTACAGGATCTACCTAGAAAACTTATCATTAAACAAGAATTTTCCCAACATATGTGCAATTACCCTCGTATACAAAAAAAAAATGATTTTCCCATAAAACTTCTTCAATACGCATCCTTTGAGACCCCCTCCAGAACATATTAGTCCGTACATCTTAATGTACGTGTGATCGTGCCTATTCAGCGTCGGAATTTTCAGGGCCTTCCTCGGATTTGGCAATACTTACTTACTTACCCGGTCTCGAACAACGGGAGTTCAGATACCTTAAAAAACGAAGATAATATACAGGGAGAAGTGCGGTAATTTGCTTTTTTGCACTGCAGGGTATTGCGAGAATCGGTTCCGAATCCCGTCGTCGAATACAATGTAGAACTACGTTTTTAAAGTTTTATAATACACATACTAAATATCCTATATTTGTGTTCAAGTATTCAATGTTAACACCGAGTTTACCAACCCATTAAAATATTAATATTATATTTAATTGATACTTTATTTACCAAATATTTTATTTTAACCAAAACCAGTACAGAAATTTCAGATGGTTGAACCGACTCAAACATACCCTTACCCTAATTTATTGCGACCAAGTTCTATTAAAAAAAAATCACATATATTCACCCTTACGTTGAACGAAAGAGGCTGGCAAATATACCAATATTCAATAGCAGGGTGGCATTTTAATTACGATCCTAAGTGATTATAGGGAGTTATCGTGACTACCAGCCAATTTTCCGCCCAATATTTATATAGGATATATGAAAGTGGGCGTGGAGAAGTTGTTCATCTGTTATTACACAGTACCTTTGAAAAAATATTGATCAGTACGAAATTTTGTTAGGATCGGTTGTGGTATAAGGAAGATATTGACTCGGCGAGCGGGAAAGCCGCCCCAATTTTGTTTGGGAGGAACGAAAATGGGTGTGGAATAGTAGCTAATCTTTAATTTTTAGGAAAATATTGCCGAGTACTGAATTTTTTTAAGATCGCTTGTAGTTTACAAGAGTTATCGTGTCGGCCGCACAACTTATGTTGGTAGGCGGGTCAAAATCACCCTTGTCTTACTCGGTGACTGGCATTTGATAACACGAAGCATACAAGATAATTTCATTAAGATTGGAAGTGTGTCAAGAGACTTATCGCACTGACAATCCGGACGACCACCAAACGTTTGTATGGGAGGGTATCAGAATGGGCGTGGCAAAACCAGTCATTTTCCATAGAAGAGTGGCATTTGACTAAATTTTGTCTGGTTCCAAATTTTATGAACATTGGTTTGGTTTTGCGGGTGTTATCTTGCCGAACAACTAGATGAGCGAACAATTTGTGTTTGAGAGGCTCCAACATGGTCGTGGCAAAATCACCCTTGTCTTAATTCGTGACTCGCGTTTGATGACATGAAGCCTATAACCTAATTTCATTAAGATTGGACTTATCGCACTGACAAAATATCACCCTTATCATAACCGGTGAATGGCATTTGATGACATTAAACCATTTTTATGTATAAATAAACACAAGAAATACATATATTAACAAAGTCATACTCCAGGTTCTTAATTTAGTCAAGGGCTGATGTCGAAAAATGAGGTGATTGTGAAAGTGAGTTACATGATCAGGCTCTAAGTCTAAAATGCAATATTTAGTAATTTCTGCATTATTTTAACAACAGATATTGTAAAGACTTTTTAAAATTTTTAGAAATACTAAAGTAAAATAAAATAAACCGATCGTATTGAAATGTTTTTTGCTCAGTGAAACCAATCATTAAGACAGAGCTTCTACTAAATTATTAAAATAATCATTAAACGATATCCCGTCCTTTTCCCCATTAAATTTCTATGCTCAAAATTGGGTCTAAACTAACTGACTGAAGTTGCGGAAGATTTGAAACTTCTGGTACGAATTTGAAATTTCTGGATATTTAAAACTTCAAAGCCAATATTTCACATCCCAAATATCGCGCCAAATGATGCATGTTGCCAGCTCTTTCCAGAAAAATTTGTGCATTTTTCAAACTTGACCGAAAGTACTATAATGATTTATTTTCAAAGATAGTTTGATTTCGAACATATTGACATAATAACATAAATAATAAAGTTTTTAATGTCACTATGCTAGACTTAATTAAAATTGAAAAAAATTGAAATATTGAAATGTTGAAAAATTTCCAATTTAAGATCACCATAACGGGTTTAATATAGCATTCGGTTAGGTAAGGGTAGGTTAAGGTTAAATGTAGGACAGTCGATGAATAACTCACTTAGACCCATTCTCACCACCTCAAGTTATCACACAGTTAAAGCCAAGCCATCGGTGGTGGTTAGTGTCCGCGTCTCTTATAAATCAGATCCTGGATTCGAATTCTGATCTGGCCACCTTAAATTTCGATCGGCGGCGGTTACCTCGCATTGTGACGACGACACTATCAGGTATCTATCCATGATAAAGCTTCGGTGTAAAAACTGTAAGTCCCAATCAATGAGTATAAAACTAGAAAGTGCACAGCTCACTGGTTGTGAGAAGCTCTCTCCCATTCCTTCATGGGATGTAATGAGAAACCGTTTATTTCATTTATTTAGAGAAACAAAAAGTTTTGCTGTCAGTTCGTATGGAATTTGAAAATAATAACTGTTAGTTAGTTCCAAGTAGACATTGTGATGAAGATACATAGATTAAACGGTAGCTACTCCAGATAACAATTTGTCTTGCAATGAAGCTCAAGATCCTGTCCTTGTCTATCTGAGAATATTCTACCAGGTCTCTAAATAAGTAGGATTCTATATTAGATTTTCTCCTTCCAGCTAGCGCTGGACTCGTAAATAGAAGATATTCGGTGGAATGTTTGCATCGTTACAGCTTTAACAGACTCATTTTCCCTGACTGTTAGTCTATCCGCATGTCGCCTAGTCGGACAATGTTTCAACAAAACTGAATCAACTTTTGATGCTCTGGGCCTATCTAAAGGCAGACGGTCCATGGAAGAAACCCGTATACTTCTTTGTAAGAAGACAATTTTGCCTTTCAGAGGAGTTAAATATATTTATTTGTATTCATATAACATAACTTAACACGTAAAATGAAGAACCAGATTGCAAATTGTTAACCTCTATTTATCCCCTCAGACAAACATTCTGCTCCACACATTTCTCTGCATACAAATGCTGACCTTTTAGTGGCGTTTCGGTCAACCAACTTTATATAAAATGTTCAACATTCATTCGGCCATTCATTTATCCGTCTATTCACTCATTCTGCGCAAACAAATCCACATTAATTCATTGTACACCACATCGTATCTGCTCGTCTGTATTCAAATGTTGTGCTAGTGTGATGATGCTAAACACGATACCTTTATATGGGCATTCTAAATGCCTAAAAGTATGCAATAATGTCATTTGTTCTTAGGTATGCTATTGTTTTGTACGACTTCGTATTTACCTAAAATTGGTGTAATATCTCGCATACAAATGGAAAGTTGTAAACAAATATAAGTGTATCCTTGTGTGTGTGTGTGTGTATAGTTAATATGTTTATGTTCACACGTGAAAAGCCAAACAAGTCTAACATTCCAAACCATTAAGCTAAACAAAAAGTAGAACATTTAGCTTAAATATGGTTTTTGTTAATTTTTTGTAATTTTTTCGTATGCAACTGATGTTGTTAGTCACCCATACCCAGAACGTTGAACACTTTACGAGCAAAAGTTTACATTTTTAATTTAAGAACTTTTCTTTCAGTGTTGTTTGTTATATTTTACTGTTTGTTATATGGTTGTGTAGGGGAAAATTATACAACATCTCTGGGCTTTCCCTAACTGTGTGGGATTTTGTATACGTTTGAATTAGTATAGAAGGGCAGTTGTATGTAAGGACAAACCGACGCCTGTTTTATCAATCTAGAGACATTTTTATGTTCTATAGTAGTTTCATGGTGTTGGGTAGATGATGAAGTGAAATTTCTTGTTTTTACGTGCTGTTATTTAAGAGCTTGTTGCTTTAGTATTTCATTTCCTCCTCTTCCTGCTTTCGTCCTTCCTTTTATGTTAAGATGATGTGCTGGTTTCAGTTTTTTGTGGTAATCTCTGGTTGATACCCCACCGTACCAAATGTTTGCGAGTAAGTAACATCGACGTTAATGAAAAGAGAATCTCCGGAGGAAACTATAAAACTTGGGCAGCCTTGAAAGTGTTTCAGCGAGGAAAACTGTGTGTATGCTGAAGATGAAATGGCTAATAAAAATGTTACCTTGACATTTAGAATGTAAATTTAATTTGTAGAATTGTAGCAGGCGGCAATAATTTAGACACACAATATGGTAAGCAGTAGTATACGAGCTACTTTACGTCGAGTATGGTGCACCTGTGAGTATGGACACACTTGTTTATAATAAATTTAAGTTTAGGCAACAGACACTTTTCTGGTATGAAAACTATGCCTCCAAATGTGGAACAACCATAATAAAAACCATAATAAAAACAGAAAACTGATCGGTTTCCATTGGAAACGGTTGTTCGGCAGAAATATATGAACCAGTTTGAGGTACAAGTTATGTGCCGAACAATGACAACTACCAAGTTTTTGAAAATCAAAATAAAAAGTTTTCCCATTACACCCCATGAACGGATTGGGGAGACCTGCTCACAATCATTGAACTGGGCGCTTTTTAGTTTTACACTCGCTGATAGGGAGTTTTACACTGGATAAGCTTCGTCAACGGTTAAGGTATACAACTCTAACTGTTTGGAAACTATTGGTTTCTTATCCAGGTAAGGCAAAAACCTAAAAGGACCTTCTAGTTTTCTAAAAAAGGGGTGGTCATTGCCAGAAAAATGTTTGATTGTCTAGTTCATCGTATGCTACTGCTACTGTTTGCAAATTTTTTTACATTTTAGTTCAGGCCTGATTTATTCACGTATTAATTGTCATATCACTTATTAATTTTCTTCTCAGTATATTTTTAGGGAGGACACATGAGGTGCACATTGCGGGATGGAGGTTAAAGGGAAAAAAATTAAACAACTTTTTTTAACACTATTATGCTACAACCCAGTATTATCTACCATAAATAAAGGAAATAATAGATATAGCGCGACCATTGTCAACTTTGTTCCCTAGGTGCTGTCCTGTACTACTGTCACTTTCACTAAAGTTCCCTTAATTCTCAGTGACGTTTATTCAAAATTGTGGGAAATTTTTGAGAAATTAATTTAAACAATGGAAAATGTGGCAAACTTGATGTGATTTTACATAATAGCATTTGTTTCTTATATAAAAAACTTTTTCAAACCCATGAGGTCGTTGTTGGGATATCAATAGGAGAAATCCCGTAGGACCGCCAAAAGATGAACATCCCGGAACGCGTTTTTAATCTAAAAACTTCCCCGTCCCAAAACTGTAGCAACTTCTGTGGTCGCAGTTGCCAAAACTGTTAGAGTGTCTGAGGACTCTCAACAAGGAATGGTAGCTGAACGGAAGAAGAACCAATTTATTAGGACATAGACGGTGGTGATATGGCTTTGCAATTCGATGACCATCAGATATTCTACTTTAACCTTTATGTGCTCATGATTATAAACTTACGTTGGCGGTCGGAAGTCTACATTTGTAGCAAATATGTATTTGTATAGAAAACTATGTCAACATATCGTCGTGCCGAAGTTATCATCACGAATCTCCATAAAATATTTTTTTGGGAAATGGACTCTAAAATTTCAACAACTTGTATAAAAAATTGGTATGAAAGAAATGTAAGTTGGTCTGAGCACTGATCGAATCGTCATTATCTCGTAAAAAGCCGCTCACACTACCATCGTGGGTTTCGGAATAATATGCCCAGCCCAATGGGCATACTGCTCTATTCCAGAATCGGCCAATACCTGAAAATCGATTTTTTTATTCCAGGTCATATATGAACAGCTCACATATGGTTGAGTTTTAGGAACTAAAACAGTCGTGACAAAGGTTATTTTTAAATTTTTCAATAAAGAGAACAACAGTTGTAATAATTACGGTTAACTGGAAGGAAGTAAATCATTTGATGGCAATTTTGAAAAGGATAAATTATTTGGTATTCGTATCTTGGAT
Organism: Phaonia tiefii; assembly: GCA_963931995.1. Lineage (NCBI taxonomy): Eukaryota > Metazoa > Arthropoda > Insecta > Diptera > Muscidae > Phaonia > Phaonia tiefii. The sequence goes on along the minus strand of OZ008368.1, from coordinate 320,964,722 downwards.
CAACCAATTTTTATCCAACAAGTAGACAACCATTATCAACTGTGTCCCGCAATTAAGGGATACGATCAACCTTTCAGCGGAGAGTGCAAGCGTTTATAAACGTTAAATATTTTAATGTCCTTATAAAATTTCCTCCATGTACAAATTTTTGATCCGATTTTGGCGTAGAATACGTCTTACCTTACGGTATAGAGAGACATGTCAGATTGTTATTGTTGTAATCTTTATTTCATTGATTATGAGGAAACCGCGAGATAACTTTTTTTAAAAATTTTTTTGTAGGTAAATGAAGATGTTATCCTTCGTTTGATATACATTTCATATTGGTTGATATCTTCCTAATATTTAAATTTCTCAAATCAAAATTGTTTAAACACATACACTCAAACATATGTGTGGTGTTTGGTTGAGTGTTTGAGTTTGTAGCGTGAACACAAACTATGCTGCTGTTTCAGTGTGGACACAAACCTTCGGCTGTTGTTTTGATTGATGAAATATTGAAATTTCGTATATTTACTTACGTATTTAAGTGAAACAAAATGTTAAATGTGAATTTGAATTTAACATGGATATATAATTATAAAAAATATAAATCAAATTGATTTGCGTCTGTTATTTATCATTTATCCTTACTCTTTTAATTTAAAAACATATTTATCCTATTTTTCCTACCATTAGCTTATGTATATTATCAAAAGTAACTATCAGATAAATAAATTCATTTGCTTGTGTTATTTACCATTTATTGTTATATATGTTTTCTGTCTTATCGTATGGCGTATTCTACGTTAAACTTAATGGCCGTGTCTCTGACACAGCCTGCAGGGACAGTCCGTGGCCGAAGGCCTCGGACAACTGCCTGCCGGATTTTTTTTATTGCGAATTTACTGGTATCTTCTATATCTCGATTTATTGAAACGCCATGTGGCCTTTAAACAAATGTTGGTTATTTTAAATAAAACAATAAAAACCCGTATACTTGTACTTCTATATCAGTAGAAAAATATTGGAAATTGTTAACCTTTATTTATACCCGCAGAAAATCATTCAGCTCCACACATTTCTCTGCATATTAATGCTGACCTTTTAGTTGCGTTTAGGTCAACCAACTTTATATAATATGTTCAACATTCATTCGGCCATTCATTTATCTGTCTATTCATGAAAAAAGTGTGTGAAAAAAGTGGTCCAATATTTTTGTCAGTAGTAGTGCCTGAAATTCTACATCGATTAGAGTAAAAATATCCAAAGTCATTGATGAAATTTTCCGAGTTATGGCTATTTTTATCTCCAAAGAAAATTTCACATTTTGTTGTATACGCCACCTTTTGGGAAATATTTTTTTTTGTTTATGGGACATACGTAAATATAAGATGAATACCCCGCATTCATGTTTTTAGTCCGAAATTATCTTCACGTATTTATATGCACTATACATTAGGATGACGCGGCAATGTCTTCAATTTTATTTGATACATTTTAAAATGTTATAGACTTTATCCGGAGTTACCTTTGATATATAGAACGAAAACAAAATGCATATATTAATAGGATGAGAATATCTTTTTTTTACGTCTGTCAAATTTTTTTTTCACTTATGTACATCAAGATAACTTAATTTTTTTTAATTCAAAATTTTCATATATTTTTTATTGTATATCCACAATAATGGTTCCTACGGTAAATTTTTAGCAAAAGGTGATATACGAGAAAATAACTCCATAATAGCTCAGAAACCAGAAGAGATAGGGACGTGGGGATTAAACAGATGGATAGGTCTAAAAAATGTATTTCAGGAAATAGTCTTATCTAATTTTTTTTTTTTGATTTTGTGATATACATACGTGAAGATAACTTCAGAACGACGATATGAAAAAACCACTAGTATGCAGTGTTATACTTGAATGCATATTTATTAAGGAATATATGATTTTTAGATACAAAGCTAAGGTGAAAATGTTTAAATTTCATTCATGATGCAGCAGTTGTCTAAAGTATATGTGGTAGTAAGTGTGTCACATACAGGTTTTTTTCATCAACTGCAAATCTTGCGTGTAGTTTATATAGACAACGAACAAGGATGCATGGGCTGTATGTCGTTACAAATATCAGACAATTAGTACATACTCGTGTCAGAAACAGGAAAAGTATCGAGTACCATTTCAGTAGCCCGGCGTGTTGGAGCATGGCCTAATACCCTAGGATTTTCAAACCGCTGTTCAATTGCTGGCATGAAGAGCTATTTTCCAAGGTTTCGCAAGAATTTTCGTCGCTTGTCTGTTTGGTGGGTGTGGTAATTTTTTCCGAAAATATAATGAATGCGGCTAAAGTGCTTATATCTAGCATGTCAGAAATCATTTCCCAATGGCAGCGCAAAGTTTTGCGTTTAGTTGAATATGCAGAAAGCATTTTTTTCATCGCATCGACGCCTCTTTTGGTTGCGTTTTAGTCAAGGATATATAGCACAACTTCTTTTCCTTTTTTTTGGGCTCGTAGGACACCAAGGCAAACTTTGATTCGAGAAAGCCAAAAACTGTAGCCGCTTCTACTCGTTTGCTGTCTGCTTCTTATAAGTTGGCACAAATGTTTTGTTTTCACGAACAGCACCAAGAAGCGCGATTTTTGTACATCAAATTCCTACCCGGATTCATTGTCACAGATTATGGTTCTTCCGGTATTTTCCCAAGGTAAGACCACTCTTTGCAGGACACCCTCTCCTACATTGGTTGCATGACTTGCATTTGGACTCTCTCCTGTATAAACAACGCAGTTTATATGATAGAATGACTTTGCAATGCATGCGAGTCAGACCTTTATGCCATACTTTGCAGGCTTGAAACGTAAATCTAGTTCTTGTGCGATATGTAAATAGTTAGTTCGTCAACTGTTATTTCCCCCGATGGTTGATTGTACCGGCGAATATTGTTGTTCATTAGAGCCCATAATGTGGGAAGTAGCGCAGAATTATCTTTAACCAGTCGAGCTGCTCTAGTACGCTCACTATCAAACCGAATAAACCGCAAACTTAACTCGAACAGAGATTTCGGTATTACTGCACGGTAATAACAATCTTCTTCCGTACTCCACAATACATCAGTATCTTCATAGTTTCATCTATTAACGCCTGTCAAAACCCAATGAATACTCTCAATTCAATATTCGTCACCTTATTCCACACTCTCTCCTTTAAAATGCGGTGCAAAAATAAAAAAAAATACTAAATGACATGTTCGACAATCCGTATTGGAAAGAATTTAAGTTGTGTAAAAGAGTGATGTGAATTTGCATACATTTTATAGTATATGGTGTCTACATTTGTAGACTACCGGTCAGGAGGTGGTCATTTTGAAAAGTAGGGACCGGTCAGGAGGTGGTCATTTTGAAAAGTAGGGTCTGGGGAGTGCTGCAAATTATTTTTTTTAACGTTTGAGTGGCCAAATCTGCTTACAATTGATTTTTATTAAGCTACTGAAAATTTCGGATCCAGCTGTCGTGTAAATTTTTTTTTTATTCAACTATATCTGCAAAAATGCTACAAATGTAGACCACCGAGCGCATAAAAGTTTTTTCTTGATATTTTTCCTGAAAATTATTTGTTCTTTTGATATGAAATTTTAGATTTTTAGTGTCATATTTTTTGACTTTTTTTGGGAACAAAAAAATCCCATTTATTTCTTCAACGACATCTAGAAAATTACCCATTACACTAAAATTTGTTTACTTTATCTATGTTATCAACTACATTGGGTAGTTTTGCTTTGGTTTGTGTCTAGACTAACATATGTTGGGAAATTTCTTGTTTAATGGGAAGATTTCTAGTAACCAATATTTAGTATAACCAATATTACAGATAGGAAAGAATGTGGTAAATAAATTTTAAGTTAGAAGTACCATCAGCATGAATTATTCCACAACAATGCTTGTAATAATAAGTCTCATCATTTCGAATTAAAGTAAAGGACATTAAATTCCAAATAAAGTAATTTCCAAAAAGCTTAATAAAAATCAGTTTAAAAAAGTAAAAGCATAAGCTAAATATGTATTTTTTAGCTACATTAAATCAACAATTTTTAAACCTTCTTAAATACTTACGTAAAACTGTTAATATACTTTTGCTGCATCTACATCTTTAAGGACTTTAAGTTTATGTACTTTATATACAACTGTCGTTATATGTTGTATTTTGAAGACTGAGTGTTACTGTCAAACCCCTTCGTTCCCAACCCCATGGGGTTAATTGGAAAGACCATCAATCTAAATAATCTGCATAACAATAACAATATCCTTAATTATTATAAACAACAAACCCTTAAGCTTTTCTCAAAATACTAGGTAAACTTTTATCCAGTATTCTTTAACTTCACTTTTTGATATTAATGAACAAATGATACTTATTTTTGCCTTTTCTTTTCATGAAAATAAATGGAAATTGTGTTAATATTCTTCTTAGTTTGCGATACGTTAAATATCTGAAAAAGGAATTTCCCAAAACTTTTTCTATATTCCCTTTAAAGTAACAAAAGGCTTAACATTTTGGAAGGGTTGTTATGTTAAGCCTAAACAGATTATGGGACACTTTATTTCAGACAACAAATTGTAATGTTAACAGACAATGATATCGGCTTCAGGCCAAATAAGTACACACAGTCTATTAAGAAAATGTAAGTCTTAATATCAAGAATGCTTGGTTTACCAAAAGGGAGAGTTTTCCTTCTTTTCAACGCTGGAATGCTCAGCTGGTCATACTTTAGTCGTGTGAGAGGGTGTGTTTTCGCTGCATTTTTTTTGTTTCGCTTTAGTTTTTGTTATCCTTTTAATTCAAGTAGCGTAGGAGTAAAGTTTAAATCCTTGTTGAATAGAAATTTTAATTTTGTTAATGCGTATAAATTCACACAAAATATGCTGAGAGATCCAGAATCTAACAAACTATGTTCGTAATGACAGTTCCATGAGGATATGATTATGTTCGGAAGAACTTGTGTTGATAGATGGCGACAATTTAATACTGAGAAAATAGACATAGCCTTAATATCAAATGGTAGCCCTAAAAAATATTCAAAAATGATAAAAATATTTCGGAATAGTAATTCTTCACGCTTTGGAAATTTCACGTTAGAGACACAATGATTAATGGGATATAATATATAGTTGTGTGACGTAAATGTCGCTTTGCCTGCTGAAAACAGGGCTGTGGAAAAATTTAAAAATTTGGAAAATCCACGACTCCGACTCCGAATCCTCATTTGGAAAATCCACGACTCCGACTCCGAATCCTCATTTGGAAAATCCACGACTCCGACTCCGAATCCTCATTTGGAAAATCCACGACTCCGACTCCGAATCCTCATTTGGAAAATCCACGACTCCGGCTCCGAATCCTGCATTTGGAAAATCCTCGACTTCGACTCCTGCATTTGGAAATTCCACGTCTGCGGCTCCGAATCCTGCATTTGTAACATCCACGACTCCGACTCCGAATCCTGCATTTGGAAAATCCACGACTTCGACTCCTGCATTTGGAAAATCCACGACTCCGAATCCTTCATTTGGAAAATCCACGAATCCGACTACTTCATTTGGGAAAATCCACGAATCCGACACCGACTGCTGCATTTGGAAAATCCACGACTCCGACTTCTGCATTTGGAAAATCCACGACTCCGACTCCTGCAGTTGGAAAATCAACGACTCCGACACCGACTGCTGCTTTTGGAAAATCCACTACTTCGATACCGACTGCTGCATTTCGAAAATCCACGACTTCGACTCCTGCATTTGGAAAATCCACGACTTCGACTCCTGCATTTGGAAAATCTACGACTCCGACTACTACGTTTGGAATATCCACAACTCCGAATCCTGCATTTGGAAAATCCACGACTCCGGATCCTGCATTTGGAAAATCCACGACTTCGACTCCTGCATTTGGAAAATCCACGACTCCTACTACTACATTTGGAAAGTCAACGACTCCGACTCCTGCATTTGGAAAAAATCCACGAATCCGACTACTTCATTTGGAAAATCCACGCCTCCGATTCCTACATTAGAAAAATCAACGACTTCGACTCTTGCATTTGGAAAATCCACGAACCCGACTCCTTCATTTACAAATTCCACGACTACGACACCGAATCTAACAAAAAAGAACTGAGGATGTTGTTTTAGATATAGCAAAAAAGACGGGCGCAAATATTTGTGAAGATGAAACTGAAGAAATTTATTTTGTCAATCGTCAAAAGGAATCCACAAAATCAAATTCAATAATAAGAAGAGCAAAGCTATATATTTGTGAAGGGGAAAAACAAATTGAAAGATATGGATGATATGAAAGCAGTTTATGTAAATGATTTACTATTGAAGGAAAACTTAGAACTGTTACACCATGCAAAGTCTCTTAATTCCATTGGGTTCAAGTTTGCCCAAGGTGCAAATATATTTGTAAGGAAGTCTATTAATTCAAAAAACATTCGTTTGAAATCCATGGAAGACGTTGATGAGATATTAATGAATTCAATTTACAACTTAAATTTCAATTTTCAATTTAAAATAAAATTTTCTGAGATAGTTGTGATTTTTTTATTAGATTGGAAAGAAAACATGTTGCGATTAATTTTGGAATAAAATATCCGTCAAATAAGCTCTGACGGCAGGCCATTACTTTTTCCATAAATTTGATTTGAACTCGAATTTGAACTCAGGAATTTTTTCTGTTTTATTTGCACAAATTCGAGATTTCACAAAACCCCAAAGAAGAAATCGGACGGCGCTAAATCGCATCGTCTTGCTGATCAGTTGACATCTGAATTGCTTGAGGTAATTTGTCCTGGAAATCATTGCTGCAAGAAATCGATTGTTTCATGCGCGATGGCGCCGTCTTACTGAAACCGCATGTCGTCCAGATCCATGCCGACCAGTTGAGGCCACAAGAACCCCGTTTTCATGTTTCTGCAACGAATTCCGTTCACAGTCACTGCAATTTCGGCCTCATCTTCAAAAATAAGGCCCAATCACGCCGCCTGACCAAAATCCGCAACAGACAGTTGCTCGTTGTGGGTGCATTTATTTCTCATGGATTGCATAAGAATTTTCTGAGTCCCAAATTTCACAGTTTTGTGTATTCACGACGCCATTCAGATGGAAATGCACTTCATCGTAGAAGACGACTTTTTTTTTCCAAAATTGGCATTGACTTCAGTTTGCTCCATTTACCATTGAACGAATTGCCGGCGCTATCTATGTATGTACAGCTTGGTTGAGCTCCTGAGGGAGCTGTATTTTGTACGCTTGAAGGTTCTCTTTTGCTCTTTTGTCAAAATTCACAGCGTAGTGCTTCGTGAAATTTGAAGTTTCTGAGAACGATGCCGAATTGATGTTTTTGGCGCCAATCTCTTTTATTGCAGCAATGTTTTCAACAAACCGAAAGGTACGTTGACCCACAGGAGCCATGCTGTATATAGCCGACTCATATTCCTAAAATTTGTTGACAACAAAAACTCACCTCAAAGGACTGCAACAATGCATGAACACATGAGAAAAGAAGACCATGGTGGAAAAAAGCTGTCTGTTCTTGTTGTTGGAATTATAGGCCTTTCAGTATATGTTGATACTTAGGGATCTTCGATCGATACTAATTCGCACATGTGAATTGCAAAATTCAATCTTTATATATGATTGACGATTAACCGATGCTACCAATTCAGGCACAGTAGTTAGGCATCTGATGATGAACTTGTCACGGATTTCGAAACTACTTATGACAGTGAGTGTGTGTTGAACTGAATTGTCTATTATTTCGAACAACAACTAACCATTTTTCAATTAAAAAAATGTTCATGACTTGTAAGCTTGTAGAATGAATTTCTCATACATTAACCAAAAACTAATAAAAAAATAGGTCATAGAAATTCAAATTCAAATAAACTCTTCGAATGCTTGACACATTAGGAGCACTTTCTCGACAGAAAATTGTTCGATGTTTGCGAACGGTCTTTGTATAACTTTCCAAATTTTTTTGTAATAAGATTTCACTACTATCACGCGTTGTTTTTTCGCAAGCGCTTCAGTTTTAATAACACTGTGAGACAAAATTAGGTTTTTTCAAAATGATGGGATTCTGTCTACGGATTCTGGTAGAAAGATCTGAAAAAAATATACGTGTATAGGCGTTTTGCCAGATCTGATCATAATTTTTTTTTAGGGCGGGCCAAAGCTTCCGCCCCACGGGACTTTCCTTCAACATATCGGCAAGTAAAATTGTGTGTTCCTTATTTCTGAGGTACAAAATTTGTTCAGAAGTTTTATAGAAAAGATTATGATAAACATTTTTGTGGAACAAATTAAGCCTCTAACTGTCACGAATAACCATAATTTTTACTTTTTTTTGAAAACCCCCACTAAACTGCTCCAAAATGACGGGGGGCGTGGTCAAAATATTCTACAAAAATTATCGCCATAAAATGTCACTATATGTGTCCGAACACTCCAAAACACAAATCTTAGCACCAGTGCTAGACAATAAGAAAAAACTAACTGCCTTCTATGGGTTAATAATGAATTTTGTCATTTTGCTGTTTCCATTAAAAATAGTCCACATAATATTATGAATTTTGTCATATTTCTGCATTTATTTCCGAGGTGGAGGATGCAATAAGAGGGATAGTATCTGCAGACGAAGACACAGAGCTATTCAATTGCGAAGGACTATTGGAGAACCATGTGAAAACTCTTTGCAGAGGAGGAACAACGAGCTCGTAACTGAAATGTTCAACCATAACATAATTAGTGATGTGGAGAGAAGGAAATTGCCCCACGTATCTATGGGCTCCCTAAAATTCATAAGGATAATTATCCACTTAGACCGATCTGTTCTTCAATCACCGCATCCTCCAGTAATCTTTGTAAGTATTTGACGACTATTCTGACGAAGATAGAAGAAACATCGAAATATTACTATTTTCTATATGTTTAATAAATTTATGCTTACATGTGGTAATCCAATTCATGTTTAAGACCCAAATGAAATACGCCGTTAGCTCAAATACAAGAGCTATATTTGCTCACTTCAAATTCACAACATCCAGGTCAAAACTGAAGTAAATTCCACATGAGACAAAAAATTCTGTTAAAGAAATATAAAAACGTAATACAAACAAAAAATCACATGAGGTGTCATGGGGCACCCGGTTGGAACGAAGTTCCTTTCGCTATATATTATGTACTAGTTAGTTCCAAAACGCCTAAGGCGCCATATGACAAATACGATAATTTAAATGGATCTTTAAGAAAAATGAATAATAACATAAAATACTACAGTTACGATAACAAAAGTATATATTTGCTGGATTCTTTAGATGCATGCGCCATAAAGATACCCGTTGACTGCTACAAGTTTTTAGTTGGTTTAAAGGGTTTTCAACAGAGATGCTACAAAAGTAAATCGATAGGGACAGCAAACGACGCCATATTTTTCCCCGCTCTTTTGACATTTCTCTTCAGTAAGGTTTGCCATTTCATTATGGAAAGATATACGAGCCAACAACGAGTCGAAATTATTAAAATTTACTACTGAAATTTGGAGTCAGTGGCCTCAACTTTAAGAGCGCCACTTCCAATTTCTGAATTCTGAATTTCATTTCTGGCTGAACGGCTTCGTCAATAAGCAAAATATGCGTTATTGGCCAGACAGCAATCCACACGTAATCCATGGGACATCATTGACCCGAAAAAATTACGGTTTGGGGCGGTTTATGGGGTGGCGGCGTCTTTGGGCCGTACTCCTCCCGTGATGATAACGACCGCCACATTACCGATAACCGAATATTTTTGGCCCGAACTGGATAATATGGACTTGGAGGACATGTGGTTCCAACAGGACGGCACCACAAGCCACACAGCGAAAGCCACAATCAGTTTATTGAAAACCAAGTTTGGTGAACGTGTTATCTCACGAAATGGCCCAGTCGATTATCCGCCTCGGTCGTGCGATTTGGCGCCGTTAGATTATTTCCTGTGGGGCTACGTCAAGTCTATGGTCTATGCCAACAAGCCAGCGACGATTGATGAACTTCGTACGAATATCGAACGTGAAATTGCAGCAGTATGGGCCGATTTATGCTTGAAAACCGTCGAAAATTGGGTTCAGCGTCTGGACTTCTGCAAGCGTGCCCATGGGGGCCATGCAAAAGAAGTCGAGTTCCATACATAATGGCATCAAACGTACTTTCACAGGAACAAAGAAGTTCATTGGTATCTAAAACCGGTTTTGTTTTATTTAAAAAAACTTTTGTAGCGCTCTTATTGAAAAACCCGATATGTGCGCACTACCCGGCCGGCAATAAAAATTCAATACTAGCAGACTTGCAAAAACTGTTCGATTTTATGAATCTTCCAAATTCAAATAATTACTATGTAACAGCGGGAGACTTGAACTGCAAGCACACAGAATGGATTAATACTGGTAAATACGCAAAAGGCAATAGCCTAAAGGAATGCTTTACGCATCTGTAGCACCATCCTTTGCGCACAACAAACTATGAAAACAATTTAATAATGGCTCCCTACTATACAAATGCAAATTATTTAAATGGTGCATTACGAAAATGGATTGTCCCACTAGAGGCGTTCATATCCTGGCCAAATAAAAATATATCGAGGACACAAATGGGATTCCCGTCATATATCATATATACAGACGGGCAAATATTAAAGCAGTAAAAAGTACATTGTACAATGTCGGTGATTTTAGACACAATACTAACATATCGCATAAAGATTTTGCACTAACGTCAAAAACTGTCTTAAAATTATTGTTTCATAAAAAAATTTTAGATTTAATTAGAACATAGACTTTGGTATATAAATAAAACGATATTTATGTAATTTTTTTATTAAAAAATTTACAGTACATTGTTATCTTATATGAGTGTTAAATTGGTTTAAACAAATTGAATTTATAAAGCAGTACAAACGCAAAATAGATGTTTCTCAAATATAGTAAAGAGCCCGATCTGGGGACTATGCATATGAAAAAATATAAATTATTAAAACTAATAATATACTCATTATTATACAATTTTTATAACAAAACTCATAATTTTTACGGTCCCTGACTTCTGTGGATTAAGGAACAACAGGCGACGACTGTTTCGGAGATCATAAAAGACTGTCCAAATTATCCAAGTTAGCAGTTACTGGTACAATTCAAGTACGATCACTAGAAGCTTTTTTTCCGTCTTGGGGAGGACGAGATGTCCGCAGACCACTTAAAAGTATCAAACAAATCCTGCAACGATTTAAGTTTCGAACTAATAGAGGCTAAATCAAATTTTAAAGATGGAAATCCCTTCTTGGCCTCCTTAAATAGCTCCATCGAATTCCCTACATTTCCAACATGTTCAGCGAAGCCCGCTTGTCTTAGCCGTAATTATGTCATAATGTCTTCCGCTGAAGCCAGCATACTTCACATAGGCATGACTATCACAGAGCCAACATGAAAGAAAACAACCGTCATATACGTCGCTGACTGTACAAGTCAAGTTACAATTATCAATTATGTCTAAAGGTATGCAATAAAATAAAATAACAAAACGAATTGGTAGAACTTTCAAACACTAAACCACGAAATCCTAAAATTATGGAAAATAATACTGGATATAGCACAAAATTGTGAAAAATAAGTTGTCTACAATTATTTCATTTAGCTCCCGTCCCGCAACATACGATAAGGAACTTCGTTCCAAAAATCTTTCATTCGATGCCATTTATTATTCAAGTTAAATAACTTTCATTTGTTTTGTTGAAAGGTTTTCCATCGATAAAAGTACATTTTACCAAAAACATATAAGAAACTTTTTACGTCATACACATCTTCAAAGGGATCTTAAAAATAGGACAAAGAAAAGGGAACCTTACTGCAGTGAATTAAAAAACAAAAAAGAAATATTTTCCAACAGAATTAAAGAATATTGAAAAGAGTAGAACTTTACCTAACTTAACTGTATCTGCAAAAGACAGACGCAACAAATTATTAGCAAAAAGAAAATAAAAAAGGCAGTGTATTGAGTTATTTTCTAAAAGAAGGCAAGACAAATGTACAGGTTCATTGTTATAAGAAAATGGAATTGTCTTCGAAATCTTCTTACACATTTGTTACTATTCCTTAAATGGTTTAAAATTTCCGTACGTCAGCCCATAAGCGACTATCGAATCCACTATTTTCTCATGCACATTTAAGCCCAAGATGCTTGAATTTCAAACAGGACGTGATTTATTATTATGATACTGCTGTATATATATTATATAAGTTTTGCCTTCTTTTTGTTATGTTTTTCTTCCTTTCTTATGTTTTTGTTTCTCACAATGAGGTCAAACTTTCAGCAGAACTACTACTACAATAGTCACATTGGGTTCTTTTACATAAACACATTTTTATGCGTGTGAACACATGAACATTGCCAGCACCGTGTAGTCACCGTTTCTGTTTGTTGCCACTTGCCTCTAACACTATTACTTAAACTTTGATAAGAAGAATTACAATGACTTTGTCTGTGATTATGTGTGCGCATAAAAACAGTCAAAGTCAACAAATTTTAAAACTCGTAAAGTCGACCTACACTCGCCACATGTCACAACTGTCAAATGTGATAAATGAATTTGCATCCTATGCACTTACAAGAGTTAGAATGTATAATGATATTGGCAATATATTTATTACTTCGAGAATGTTCAGTCACTCAAAATTAATCCTCGGAAGTATAACCAGGTCTGTGCAGACTTTTTGCATATAAAAGTGTGTTTAACTTTTTTGTTTTTCATGTTAGAGACAAATCCGTTCATTTAATCCTGGAGCAATAACCTCCGAATATAATGCGCAAAAAATCAGAGCGATTGTGGATCCGGGTTCGGGTTGATCCGGGTTTACAAATATTTTGGTCCAAACGGTATAACCAGGTCTGTGCAGACCTACTACATGTAATTTGTATGGAATGAATGGGGGCCAGGTGATAAAACCCGTTTTTGAGTGGGATTTTGAGCAGAAAATGTATACAAAATGTACATATTGAATAGAGCGCAAACAAAATATTAGTATATCAGCAAAATTTTAAGTCTAAATCATAATTTTTTTTCATAATATTAATAAAATAGCGTAAGTAGCTACCTCAGATGTATAAAAATGCGTTTTTATTATTCATTTTGTCGTTTTCCTAGCATAAAATGCATTCATACACACTTTTAGGACACTTGACTACACATTTCCATACAAATCCCATGTAGGTCTGCGATAAATATTATTGAATACCCAAATTAGTTAGTTTCCCTCCGAATATTTACATGCAAAGTACAAAAATGGGCAAGGCAAGTCTTTGCCAAAATTTTCATCAGTACCAAATTCTATTAAGACTGGTTATGATTTATTGGAGATATCGAGTCGGCAAACCGCAATTACGTCCAACTTTTGTATGGAAGGTACGAAACTGGGCGTGGCAGAATAGGCAATTATTACTTACACAGTAGCTTTTAGCAAAATATTGCCTAGTACCTAATTTTATTCAGATCGGTTGTAGTTGACGAGAGTTGTCATGTCGATCAATCCGCCCAACTTTTATATGGGAGGTACCAGAATGGGTGCGGCAAAACAGCTCATTTTCTATAAGAGAGTTGACTAGTACAAAATTTCATATAGATTGGTTCGGTTTTGCGGGATTTCCCGAGCCGAACAATCAGACGCTCAAACAACTTTTGTATGGGAGGTACCACAATGGTCGTGGCAAAATCACCCTTGTTTTAATCGGTGATTGGCGTTTGATAACGTGAACCCTTATACCTAACTTCATTAAGATCGGAAGCTGCTGCGACAAGTGATATGTTTCTAATGCTCGATGCTAATTTGAATATGCTGTATGAGACCAATAATTTTGTGACTTTAGATGTACAATTGTAGCCATTCAGAGGCCGCATACGTTTAACACCACATATATTCCAAGTAAACTGGCAAAATATGGAAAAAAGTATTTTGGATCTGCGATGCTATTGCTAAACTGCCATTGCAAGGAGAAATCTACACCGGTAAATCTCCTGCAGCTAAGCAACAAACAAATGTTGGAGAAATTGTTTGTAAAACCTTTAGTTCACAGATATTATAATAGCGGTCAAACAGTTGTGGGTGATGATTTTTTTTACCACACTTCCACTTTGCAAAGCTCTTATGTCCAACAACTTAGCATATATGGGAACTTTACGGAAGAATAAAACTTGAGCATATGGAGCGGTTAGGCACCGTGAAATTCATTCCTCATTGTTTGGATTCCATAATCATGAGAGTAAACCCACTTGTATGGTCAGCTTGTATGGTCAGCTATGATCGTGTTATTACTTTCTACAGTGCACTGAAATATGGAAACTCCGGGCACTCAAAAAAAGCTCGAGGTCATTAATTTTTACAATTAACATAAATCCTGGGCAGAGTCAATGGACCAAATGCTTGGGAGGTACACCTGCGAGCGTAGAACCTGACGCTGGGCATAAGCATTTTTCTTCAATATATTAGATATAGCAGCCCCAGCTACGTATATTACACACTGTGACAAAAAAAATCAAAAGCAAACTTGTGGGATGGGACATAGCGTAGGTTGTAGGTATAGTTAAATAGATTTTTGTGGCATACTAGAATTTTTTGGTGCACATCGAAATTTTAAATTACGGTAAAAAACCCGTTTTTTCGCACATGCGCTCACTAATACGCCTATAGGTTCGTCAAATATCCACTGATTTTCATTTTGTTACCGGTTTTGGAAAGAAGAAACTTAGATATTTAAACGTTCTATACTTGACTTAACAGATTTCAATTCGCTTATTAGAGTATTTGCTAGGTAAACCAATTTTTTTTGTGTATTTTTTATATTTTTTGACTTTGGCGATGTTTTCGAACAGTATTTTATTAGAAAGACGTTAACTTTGTTTTATTATTTAAAAAGAACACATTTTCAAGAGTAAAATGTGTGTCTATTTTCTAAAATCGATCAACAACTAGCAAAGTTATAAAAGATTTTCGGAGACGAAATTTCGCAAAATGTTGATGAGTCGCGCCATTATAGCACTGTCGGCCTTAATATTGTTGAGCACTTTATAGTAAATTCTTGACGAATTTTTTTTAGAATAAAGAAGTAGATACATACTGTAAAATTAAATTAAATATACCAAGCTACTTCAATTTATTAATATTTTTGTTTTTATTATTGAACTTTAAGTACACACTCAAAAATGTTTACTCGATCTTTTTCTTTTAAACTGATCATCATCGGTTTCTCGTCTAAGTGACCAGCAGTAATTTGCCATCATGTTGATTTTATTTTTGCCATCAAAGCGCCTTTCTATAGTAGCAATTTCTTGGTGAAATCGTTCACCTTGTTCGTCGCTGAACTGGCCCAGATTTTCTGGGAAGAAATTTAAGTGGGAATGCAAAAAGTGGATTTTTATAGACATGTTGCAGCCCATGTTATTGTACGCCGTTAAAAAATTGTTTACAACGGTAACATAGTCGGCGCTCCTGTTATTGCCAAGAAAATTATCACAGAGCGCAATATAACTTTCCCAAGCTCGTTTCTCAACAGGGTCCAATTTGCTTTTGAAATTGTCACTTTTCATTAGCTTTCGAATCTGTGGTCCGATAAAAATACCTAATTGTAGCGAAAAATTATTAAAAACGATCAAATACTGTCAGCAATTTGAAAAAAAAAAATATACCTGCCGTTATTTTTGCTTCACTTAGTCGTGGAAAAGTTTCTTTCAGATGATGAAAATCTTTGCTATCTACATCCAACTTCTTTACGAATTGCTTCATATAGCCTAGTTTCAAATGCAGCGGTGGCAAAATTATATTTTCACAATTCACTAAAGGGATGTTTAGGACATTTTTGCTACCAATTTGAGGTAACGCACGTGGTGGCCATTTCTTGCGTTGATAGCGATTTAGTGCTCGGCTGTCCCATTCGCAAAGATAGCATGGATACTTCGTGTTTCCACCTTGCATGCCGAAGAGAATTGTCAACACCTTTCGATCAGCAACAATTTTCCATTTGTATGTTGCGTAGTTAACAAAACGGAGTATTTTTTCCATCACTTCATAAGTCTCCTTTACGCCAGTAACGTACGCAATAGGGACTGAGGGAAATTGGTTTTGATTGTGTAATAAAACAGCTTTCAAGCCTATGCAAATTAATATTTCAAATTTTATATTAAGTAGTAAATTCTAATAAATTTTTATATTTCTGCATACTTTTTCATGACCCATCAATGAAAAGCCTCCATTCATCGGCTTTGTGTTTGTGACCCAATGCATTAAATAATTTCGCTACATCTGCGCAATACACAAAGTCATTGTTATCGACATCGGACTTAAAATTCTCTGCCAGTAACATCCTTTCGCTGCTCCTTCTGTTTGATGTTATTAAGAATTATTAAGAATTTCTACCAGATTCCACTGTTTAAATCGTGAACCAAGCGTTTCTTGTTGTCGGCATGACAAGTTCATGTCCCGAACTAGATCATCGAAATCCTTTTTGGATATGATATATCGCTCTGCAGATTTGGCTCCTGACGGAAGGAACTGTTGTGGGTTCTCATATTCATACTCATCAGCATCACTATCATACGAGCTCATAACATGGTGGTTATCACTTGCGGTGATAGCCTTTATTACGGTTGGAACATCAGCGTATTTTATAGCCGTGCGTGTCTTAAAATTGTAGCCTGATAAATTGGTTTGGCAAAAATAGCAATCGTCTTGCTTATGATAAGGCTGATGATGCCAAGTCATGGGCACAGAAAAGGGCAAATTCAATGAGGAATTGTCTTTTGCTTTGTTTAGTAATGCACAACAACACATGCAAATATGTTCTGGTTCGTACCAGCGACTAGTTTTGTAAGTACGATCGAAGATAACATTGTATGTTTCCACTGCAGAAATATTATTTCGGAAATTCCGCCTACGACTAATGTCAGTAAATAAACCACAAACATAGCAAAATTTATTTCGCTTATCACACATTTTAAGTTTAAATTTTACACGATCGCAATAACCAAAATTGTCAGCGCTTCAATGCTTGTTGGGTAATTCCAAAAAAAATCGACAGAAAATTCAGAATTTTCGAACCCGACACCTTTTGAATTGTATTAAATTTGGACTGAAGGTTCTCCTTGTCCATACGAATTCTATGACACCAGAATTGAGTAAAAATTCAAAGTAGTTTTTGTTTTCTGGTTCGTTGAAGTAGGTATTGTTTATTTTTTTTTAACTTGTTCTGCCTTTGCTTGCAATAACTGTATCATACAAAAAGCTCAATTCTCTCATTCCACTCGTGTTCGGTATTCTGTTTACGGAATGTTTATATTATTTTTAGTAAAGGCGCTATCAGACAGCATGTATTTTCCATCTGACATGTCACTTTATCTACCTATGTGTAATTCTGTATGTATGTCAAAATGAGCATGTACATTCGGTTTATAATTTTTGCGTTCAATCGTGCATGCAAGCCAAGGAATCTAAAATATGGCCAAATGGATTTTTCCCTAAAAACTTGAATAACTCAATTAAATATTACTCGATTTTAATAAACTAAGCTGCAGCAGGCGCAAAATAAAATGCGTCTTGAAACTGCATTCCAAAAGTAAATAGTCTTATACAAATTTGACTTATTAATTTTCGTTCAAAGTACGGAGAAGTCTCAAAAAACTCAAAAAATCCATGTATTTTTACATGTAACTCCCTCAATTTATTTCCGAGATTACAGTGTAATACATCGTTGGAAAGGTGTTACTTTTCTCTTTCTTACAACGTATTTCAAACTATTGTAGCGTGAACAGTTTAAGACATATGATTGTTTAACCCTATCAACCTCAAAAATACGGGTTTTTTACCGTTATTTAGAATTTCGATGTGCACCAAAAAATTCTAGTATGCCACAATGTTACATTTAACTATATCTACAACCTACGCTATGTCGCATCCCAGAAGTTTTTTGACTGTCACACCGTGTTATACTTTATATATAGCTTTTCATCCATCTAATAAAATGGACACAGGGCGTAGAAATCTTCATTCTCTTTCCAAGGGGGTCGTACAAAAAGAAATAGATGGTAGTGTAAATAAGCCAAGCATTATGACTCAAACGATCACTAGGAAAGCAAATGCTCGAAATGCAGCCAGTAAGTATGTGCTGCGCATAGTACCGTCCAAAATATATACAAAAATTACCAATAAGTTTCTCCTTCCAATATTTTGTACTTGTATTTATATATATTACATGAAAAAATATTAATTATCAAAATTAATTAATATAATTTATATAGAAACATCTTATGTTTTTGATCTTATACCTGAACTGATTACATATTTTTCTTTCAATTGTCTCACCCCGCCTGTACGTGTAACTAGTTATAAGCTAGAATAGAGCTAGTACCAAACCAACCACCACTAGTTCCACTTCAATCCACTTCCAATGCTTTGAAGAGGCTAATTTAACATGGGAATGTCCTAGGCAATAGTCTCTTGACTACCGCTCAGATAACTATTAAATAAAATTTAACTAGTTCCATAGTAATATATGTATATACTAGTACCAACGAACTAGTTCCATCGCCAATTTTATCGTACTAGTATGTATCTGTTTACCATGTAACTACTTACAACTATAGTTCCATGAGTTCATCAGTTAAATAACTAGTATTCCAGTAAAAAAGGATGTGTACTATTTTCTATTTTTATTAACGTATGTATTTTAAAATATTAAAAAGGTGCTTGGCTTAGAAAAGAAATTAAATGGAAACTAACACAAAACGTAGTTGACAAAAAAAAATAATTATGTATGTATTTCAATATCTTAGAGTTACATAATAATTTACAAATTAAATTGTTTGTGTTTTTCTCCACAGACACGTTTTTGAAGTACCTTTTATAAGTTGAAATTCAAATGAAGACTAATCTCTTTTTCTTTCGATTGTAAAAAAACAATATTCCATTTGAAATTGTTCGGTAGACTAACGGTACTGCTTTTTTTTTTTTTTGCCAAATTCTTTAATGGCGTTTTTTTTTATTATTGTTGACGTCAACCACTCCCTTCCGATTACTATGGGTCTAAAGAGTATCGATTGGTTTCTCTATAGATTACATTTAGTCAAAAATAGAACTAGTGAACTATATAACTAGTAATGCAACTAGTGGCATGTAGTTAATCGCCTCTTTCAGAACAAGCGGGACATATAACCTCACCCACACATATATGCCCATATATATACTCACCCACACATACGCACTAACATATACACACTTCAAGACATTAATTAACTATCACATCGTATACGTTTGACAATAATTTCAGTAGTAAATGCAAGTAAAACTCACAGTGGCACAGCTGTACTAAGGCTGTAACTGGAAGGAATGTGAGGAAGGATGTCGCAGAAGAGTTAATAACTGTTATAGACGTGAATTTAAGGAAATTTTTAAAAGTTAATATTATTACTCATACGTTGCTGGGTAATTGTAAAATCTTCAGTTAGAATGGATA
The DNA here is from genome assembly GCA_963931995.1 of Phaonia tiefii. NCBI lineage: Eukaryota > Metazoa > Arthropoda > Insecta > Diptera > Muscidae > Phaonia > Phaonia tiefii. The sequence continues at coordinate 320,945,160 of OZ008368.1, read as the reverse complement.
TCACCCAAACGTATAGATCTGCAACAATATCAATAAAAAATCATCTAAATCCCTTATTAAAATAACTCATATATTTATGATAGAAAACCATGCAGTTCTATTAAACTTTCACCTCAAATAGCACATCATCTGTTTGCGCTAAATTTAGCATCAATTAATCACATCGATAACGTTTTATAGGTCCGCTCTTAGTTCACACACATTTTAACCAATTTTAAAACTTATTATTATTACTCACACGTCACAGAGACATGTAAACCCCTCTGGTTGAATTAATGTCACTCAAATCACCAACATTTATTAAACTTTCTCCTCAAATATTACATCGCCCGTTACTCAAAATTTAATATCTATCATACGTACCGATGCACATTTTTTATAGGTATATACTTTGACAGTGTAATGGATGTGTTTAAAAAACTTCAAAGATATTTTTTTTTTTGCTGGTATTTCATTACAATAATATCAATTTGCAATGACCTTTTCGCAAAGCTTAGAATTTTCTTTAATTAATGTTAATGTGATTGATTTATTGAAACAGAGATATAAAAATGAGAGCAAAATACGCCGACTATTTCCACTAGACATCTTCAATTTAATTGTTCTTCAAATAATTTGTTAAATGTTACACTACCCCTAAGGTCCACCCTTGTCTTAAAGCTGTAATTGCATTAATATCTCTATTTTGTTGGTAAAATTAGGTCTTCCGATTTCTGAGTTTTCGTTTTGTCTTGTCCTTTTATGTCATTAATTTGTCAATCGAAACAATTTCATTTATTTCCATTAATGAGATGTAAACTCATTCAAATGTATAAAGCAGTCTGAAACATCGTAATTATTACGCCGGTGAGAGGTAGAAAGTTGCAAGGGTACAATCACTTTAATTATTGTGACAATTTTGAGGTGATTGAGGGGGAGATTATAAGTTTGTTGTGGTGTAATTTAATCATTGCAGTGTTATGGTTAATTGCAAACTTGATACAATTATAGAAGCTTGTAACGGAAATTGTGAAACACATAGACATAATTGTGGATTATTATCATATTATAAGATAGTGAAGTATTTCAAAAGTAAGTACCTAGCTTATGTACTGACACCTTGTGTTGGCACGAGCTTGTTCATCTACAGCAGATGAAAAATATGGTGATTAATATAGTTTGTACCTATATGCAAGCCACTTAGATATACTGATTAAGGGTTTTAAAACTACATAAATAATACTGCAGGCGAAAATTTATATTTCCACGTAATTTCTATGTTGGCGTCATCAGTCGGTGTAGGGCAGCTATGCTGTCACAAATCAGTTATCTAAATGCATCATAAAGACCATAGAGGAGGAGTGGATAACTAGGTACCATTAGCGAAGTATGAGCTTCCTAATTTGTAGCCGCATATCATTAATTTAGACAGTTTAATATTGCCTACATCCTAGAAAATATATTCGGTTTAGGCACATAAGTATTATACAATTTGTATTACAAAAACGCATTGGTATATTTCGAGAATAAAAATCTAAATATTTTAACAACATGATAATACTATTAGCATTCCCCAGACGTGTAGGAACTTTTGTAGGTATTTATTACATTTTTACTATAATTTAAGCATATCAAACTCCAATAAATTTCTCACACGTTACAGTACTCTTCTCTTATTCTTTATGTAATTTATGTTACTCATACGTAAATGTGAAACCCTCATATCGTCGCGACAAGGAAATTTCTAGTTGTTATCTTAATTTCCAACAAATTGTACAACATAGTCAATGTCCAGCGAGTTATTGCAATTTTCGTTGAGGAAGGGGGAAACGATTTTATTCATATTATAAAATAAGGTAATTATTAATTCAATTTAATGTAAAATAAATTAATTTTTTACATTTAGAGTATACAAATATTTGGTACCGCATGCCCACCAGCTTTTTATACCATATATTCCTGGTGTACTCCGTATATATTCGTTAATTTTTTGCGACCTTTGAAGTCAAATAACTGTTCATTCGCAGTATTCGCGTTTACCAATTCAAAGATATATCTTATCGGTGCTCCCTTTATTCTTGTCCCCATTCGAAAGAGTGTATAATTTATTTCTTGATTCCTGCGAACGAATTACAAGAAAAATTCTAGAAAATCCCACCAAATCGGTGTTGTTGAAGGTGGGTTTGATCCCTACTCTGACCAGCTTACGTTTCATTCGACGACGGTCAGCTATCGCGGTCACTATCGCCTACTTAGCCGTGAAAACCCGTCTCACAATAACGTTCGGAACCGGTGTAAAACTGTAGAACCAATCACTGCGTAGACAGAAAGCACACAGCTCACTGGTTGTAAGAAGCTCTTCCCAGTCCCTGGATAGGATGTTATGCGAAACAATTAATTTATTTATTTACCTAAAAGTTTGGACCCTAATGGTCTGGCGAATCATCCAAAAAATGTGACCGATGAAGTCGTTTATGATATTATGGCCATGCACGAAAGCATTATTATTCTATACCATTTCGTACCATCTCTACAAATTGTTTTATTGGAGGTCGGCTCTTAGTCATCATGGTCGCCATCAACGTCGTCAGATTCAAGATCAGATTTTTTTCGTCCTAAATAGATGCAGAATTCATTCCTTCCTGATAAGGAAAAGTATTATATTTACAGCCTTTTTAACTCACAGTTACGTATATCTTCAAGAAATTGTAAATTTTTTTTAAAATACTGTGATTGAACCTATACGAATGACATAGAATATTTCTGTATCTACCCGGGTAGATATTAGTAAACCGCATAGTACAAATTCGTTATTAATGCGAAGGTTAAAACATTTTATAAATTCATAAATTTTTTAAGTCCTTCCTCCTCCTTTAAAAAATTTAAAATGATTGTTACGTTCTTTGTAGACCAAGGTAACGTAGTACTATTTATTAATATATACCGAGGTTTATATTATGTACTCAACCTTCGCTGTAGGTATTATGGAAAATTGAATATTACTCATTCGCAACGATGTATTTTTATAGTTCTGCTTAACAGTATTTTGTTTACTGTAGGATTATCGAAGTTTTTATTGACGTCTATCCAAAGTGATACACACGCTCTCATAAATAAAAAAAAATATATAAATAGCTTTCCATGGCATCTTATAAAGAGGTAGAGGAGAGCTGCTCGTTTTCAGTGATCTATGTGATTTATAGGTTTACACATTGTAGTGTGATTCGTATATCGCATATGCTAGAACGTATGTGATACCACTTAACACATATCTACATTCATTCATATACTCTTTGGTTGTTGGCGTGTTCATTTACATTGTCACTATTCATATCGAGGTATAGGTCAGCAAAGTACATTGTACCAGTGAACGAGTAATTCGACTCCTTCTGTCTGACCGATTGAGCATTCACGATATATGAACCGTTTAACCACTAAGGAGAATCAATGAATATGTGTCACCATATAGAAACTAGATAGAACTAATAATGTATTCCAAATAGTATATAAGACCATTGTACGAATTCAGTCAAGTCAGTTTTTTTACTACAATGCTCTTTAATTGATGCATTAAATAAACAAACATATCGCTACTCCATAAGCGATTAAAATAGCTTCGCATTTTTATTACATGGCGACCGTGACAGTGGTCCGAATTAATAACTAAGGACCAAAGGACACCTGAAGGATGAACCTGGAGAAAGGACAGGGTCCTAAACCAATAACAATACAGGAATACAAGAGCCGCCAAGCCAAGGCGAAGCCACAACGGGTTTTAGCACACGTAACCAAAGTGTGTCCACCAAAGAGACGAGGCGGTTTCCTCGTAACAAGGCGCAGGGAGCGAGCAAGACTCTTAAGAATAATCAACGACAAAGTTCCACCATCCTGGGAGGTGGCCACAGAAATCTGGAAGAGGATAGACTGCATCGAGGCCCAGATGGAGGCATGGCAGAAATATAAGCAACAACAACAGCAGCAGCAACATTAATAACTAATACATTAATAGCAGCTAGTTTAAGCACGGAGTGCATGAATCTCATGCACCTGTAAGGAACGGAGGCGAGTTCGCCCGTGTTCACCTTAGGGACAATAAAGAAACGAACATCAATAGATAATATACATTTTCATTATTTTATTTTATTGAAAGAACGCAAAGCAAATTTACATTGAAATGGGGGGTCAGAATACAAAGATTAAAGACCCCAAGGCAAACGTAATCAATGAGGTTGAAATACAAGCACCTCAAGTTAACATTAAGAACATAGAATTAATGCTAGTTGTAATAACAATAGCAATATTAGCAAATATATGTATTAAGTTATATGTTATGCATAAGAAAAGCCTGAAAAAGAGATATTTGGGGTTGGCACCCGTGCAGAGAATTTAAATGAAAAACAATTTTTTTTTAAAAAAAAAAAATAAAAAACAAGTTTTGAGCGTAAATAAAGAAATATGAAAGGATATTTAATTGTGAGAATTTTTAGTTCTAGATGGAGACATGGGAATTGATTAGAACGATTTTTGTATCAGAACGGGAGAAATTCAGTAAAACTTATAAGTGCATAAATAAGAACACATTTATAAGACCAGAAACGGTCAGGAAACATTTAGGCACATTGATAGTTACTTTTGAAGCAATTAGGAATTTGTTACATCAACACTCAGGACGTTTGACTAAAGAACATGAAGAAGAAGGTTTAGGGTTTTATTGGGAAACGAGAGATAAGTTAGTAAAAATATTTTCAAAATATCAGATAAATCAGGAGGTTCCTCATACAGTAAGTGAACCGGTTATAATAGACTTATATAGAGTTCTTACACCAGAATCATTCAAGAAACTATCACCCATAGGAGAAGACCAGTCGGATGCAGATACCGACTCAGATAAAGAAGTACAAGTACAAGATCGTAAGATGCCTTTAACAGCGATAGAATTTATAAACACAGCCTCGAGACTCATACCTGATTTCGATGGCAGGCCTGAAAACCTAAAAAGTTTTCTGGACGCGCTACAATTGGTGGGGACCATAAAAGAAACGCATGATGCTATTGCTGTTACTTTGGTATAAACAAAGCTGCGAGGTACAGCAAGAAATATTATAGGCAATGAGGCAACGCTTGAACAAGTAATCAACAAATTGCAGACCTCTGTAAAAGGAGAATCAGTCGAGGTCCTGACGGCCAAGATTATGAATATACAGCAGAACAACAAGTCAGCCAATGAGTATACCAAGGAAATAGAAGATATGACAAGAGCATTAGAGAATGCATATATTGGTGATGGGCTGCCATTGGAGCTGGCCGGAAAGTACAGTACGCAAACTGCAGTTAAGGCGATGACCAAGAATTGTAAACTGAACGAAGTGAAGCTTGTTATGCGTGCGGGTCAATTCCACACGATGAATGAGGCAGTCTCGAAATTTGTTAATGCATGTACTGAGACAACAGGGTCAGAGAACACCATACTTCATTTTAAAAGACAGTATCGGAGTAATAACCAGGGACGATTCCAGCGAGGACGAGGAAGTTATAACCGAGGAGGTAATAACCGAAGTCAAAGAAACAGTGGTAGGAGTAACTATAATAATAACCAGAATGGTTATCAAAATAACCACAGTGGAGGAAACTACCGAGGCGGTAGGGGTGGTCGCGGTAACTATCGTGGAAACCACTACAACAATAGCGTCCGTGCGATGACAAATGATCAAACTGGTTCGGAAAACCAGAACCTGCCCCTAAGCCAATAGAGACAAGAATACATACGTTGAACCTCAGTTTTAGCATATTTGTAGAATTTAGTATAGGAGAAAATGGTCCAAAAGTCACACTATTAGTGGACACAGGTGCTGACATATCCCTTATCAAGGCGAATACCATAGGCACGATAACGGTGAATAAGGGCAGAATAACGACGATTAGCGGAATAGGTCAAGGAGAATTATATAGCGGATGCTTTGTCTCGCATAACGATAGATGATTTGAAAGAGCTGAACCTGAACGTAGCTAAGATACACAGAATGACAACCAGATCAACCACCAAAACAGATAACAAGGAAGTCAGTAGCAAAGAAGAGAGTAAAATTGAAAGAAAGCCCAACGTATACGAAGTCATCAATAATACAGACGTCAAAAGAAAACCAAAATTAAAGATGACTATTGACCATTGCTATATTAAGCATGGCAAGAGAAAATTAATGAATATTAATATCAAGGATTTGTACACTAATGGGAAAATTGATTTAGGACAATTTTTCCCAAGACTTCAAAAGGAGGTCAGCATACAAAAAATTGATATATTACAAATGGCACCTACAGAGAAAATTTTCGAATTTGTCTCAATAAATGAATTTAAAGAAATGGGCAATAACAAATTAAAATGGGTAAAAGTAGCGCTACTACCAAAGGTGACAAAATTAAAAGAAAGCTCTGACATAAGAAGAACCTTGGAAAGATATCATGATGATCCAGTGGAAGGTGGACACTGCGGAATAACGAGAACGTTAAATAAAATAAAAAGACATTTCTACTGGCCAAATATGACTAAGGACATATCGAAGTACGTCAAGTCATGTCAGAAATGCCAAAAAGCAAAAATAACAAGACATACGAAGGCACCAATGGTGATCACCCACACACCTAATAAAGCGTTTGACACCGTGTTGGTAGATACCGTTGGTCCACTACCAAGAACAGAAAGTGGAAATGAATATGCAGTCACTCTAATATGTGACTTAACAAAATACTTGGTAACAATACCAATACCGAATAAAAGTGCAAGAACAGTCGCAAAGGCGATATTCGACTCTTTTATACTCACCTACGGTCCAATGAAGACGTTCATTACGGACATGGGTACGGAGTATAAAAACTCGGTAATGACGGATCTTTACAAGTATCTGAAAATTGATAACATAACATCAACAGCTCACCACCACCAAACTGTAGGCACTGTCGAACGAAGTCACCGTACGTTTAACGAGTATGTACGATCATACATATCGGTAGACCGGAATGATTGGGATGAATGGCTAAGATATTTTACATATTGTTTCAATACGTCACCGTCTGTGGTGCATGGCTATTGCCCTTACGAGCTTGTATTTGGACGAATCCCATACGGATTCACAGATTTCAATAGCATAGATACTGTAGACCCGATCTATAATATAGAAGATTATAGTAAGGAAGTTAAATTTAGATTGGAAAACGCTTATAAAAGAGCAAGGTTATTAATAGATAAGGAGAAAGAAAAACAAAAAGAACAATATGATAGAAATATTAAGGATATGAAAATTAATATAGGAGATCTAGTGTTAGTTAGAAATGAAATAGGTCATAAATTAGACAATAGATATTTAGGTCCATTTATGGTTAAGGAGATTCTTAAAAATAACAACATTGTATTAGAAGATAAGATAAAGAACAAAACATTAAAAATAAACAAAAATAGATTAAAACTATTTGTTAAGTAATAATTGTAAAATATAAGTATTACATTAATGAGATCCGGATTCTGATAATTATTTTATTATTTCTACACTTTAACAATTTAACTACTATACATTGTATTACTAATAATAGAATAATAAATTATTCTTTTTAAAAAGGGAGGTGTAGTGTGATTCGTATATCGCATATGCTAGAACGTATGTGATACCACTTAACACATATCTACATTCATTCATATACTCTTTGGTTGTTGGCGTGTTCATTTACATTGTCACTATTCATATCGAGGTATAGGTCAGCAAAGTACATTGTACCAGTGAACGAGTAATTCGACTCCTTCTGTCTGACCGATTGAGCATTCACGATATATGAACCGTTTAACCACTAAGGAGAATCAATGAATATGTGTCACCATATAGAAACTAGATAGAACTAATAATGTATTCCAAATAGTATATAAGACCATTGTACGAATTCAGTCAAGTCAGTTTTTTTACTACAATGCTCTTTAATTGATGCATTAAATAAACAAACATATCGCTACTCCATAAGCGATTAAAATAGCTTCGCATTTTTATTACAACATACTGACTGAAACGTACAGTTTTAGACCGGTGCCGAATGGTTTCCTCAGAAGCTTTTTCATGGCTACGAACTCGAGAGTGTTGCCGTCGCTACGCAAAATAACCGTCGTCGAAACAAATGTAAGATGGTAGGAACATTGATCGTGTACAAGAACCGCAACTTATAAATGAGTTATAACTTATAAATGACTGGAGACAATTTCGAAATAGACTTGTATACGCCCCATGTTGCCGTCAGCCGATTTTACCCAAGATTCCTTTGAACATATTCTCCCCGGCTCTGCTTCAATTTAACAAAAATTAAATCTCATTTTACAAAAATTCCTATTGAAATTCAAGGAGCGCAGAGTGGTGCATTATGACACTTGGTTTAATTCAGTTCAGTTTCTTGAAAACTTGCAATTCACAATGTCGTTTTATAAAACATGACATAATTTTTACACTCTAATTATACACTAAAGCGAATAATATTAACTCATTGCACCACGACATCAAAGAACACCATTTTCAGAATTATGTTCGCGCAACAGGTCAGCTGTTTGTTTTAAATTGTAAGTTTGACCACGAGGTGCAAGAGAAAGAAAACACAGAAAATGTTTACAAATTAATAAATTATTTATTTGGATCGATAAATCAATGGCTCTTTAAGGATTATTTTATCTCATTCGTTTTACGGCAACGCTTCCGGTGGTCCATTCTTAAAATCCAATTTTGTCACACTTTTTTCAAAATTTCCGCTGGTATCTGACAAATGGCATGTGTGATGTTGCTCTTCAAGGCGCTAATCGTGATTGGCTTGTCCCTTTATAGTCCCTATATGAGGGACTTTACTTGTCTCACAAAAAATAGTCTGGGGGGCAAATTGCACGAAAGAGGCGGCCAATTTACAGCACCACAACGCGATATTAATTGTTCGCCAGACCCGCCTCTCAATACGATTAGGGTATCGCTTAAGGTGTGGCATGTGGCACTACCCTGTTGCAACCACACGCCTACGAATCCCAATTCTTCAGAGCAAAAAAAAATTAGTGATCATCGAACAGTACCTTGCTCAATTCACCGTAACTTTTAGGCCATCTTCGTCTTTGAAGAACTACGGTCCAATGATACCGTCGGTCAATAAACCGCACCAAACAGTACTTTTATCATGGTGCATTGACCAAACAGTACTTTTATCATGGTGCATTGACCCGTCTTGTAAAGCCTCTGGCTGCTCTTCCGACCAAATTCGGTAATTCTGTTTATTGACGTACCCATTGAGTCAATAATGAACCTCGTCGATGAAGAGACTAAAGTGGACGTGACTTGCGAAACACATGTCCAACAGAGCAACATTTTTGAATAATAAAACTCAATGATTCCGTAACGTGACATCATGACGTCCGTACATAATAGTAAACACTCACCGACATTCCCATCCGCATACGTCCCTGGTCAACCCGTCACCTAAGCATACACAACATCCATCAGTCGCACCAACCACCGCGAACAATCGCACTCACTAACAACACACAAGCTCTGTCGACGTTGTGTACATATTATCAGCGAACTAGTTTTAATGGCCACACGAGAATGAGTGATTGGATGCAATTCTCATTTGCGTCACTACAGCAATGCTACTTAATGTTAAGGTTGACTAGACTCAAGTCGTCGCCTCCGAGCGAACAACCAGACAATATTAGCATTTTGACTGGGGCTCTAGTTCTGCAAAGGACAGGAGCACATTTTGGGATCCGTTCTTTAGTAAAGACGGTGTAAATACATTTGCTACACAGGAGTTTCGTCTCACTGTTCCTACACAGGGGTTTCGGCTCACTGTTCCTACACAGGGGCTTCGGCTCACTGTTCCTACACAGGAGTTTCGGCTCACTGTTCCTACACAGGAGTTTCGGCTCACTGTTCCTACACAGGAGTTTCGGCTCACTGTTCCTACACAGGAGTTTCGGCTCACTGTTCCCACACAGGGGCTTCGGCTCACTGTTCCTACACAGGAGTTTTGGCTCACTGTTCCTACACAGGGGCTCCGGCTCACTGTTCCTACACAGGGGCTTCGGCTCACTGTTCCTACACAGGAGTTCGGGCTCACTGTTCCTACACAGGAGCTTCGGCTCACTGTTCCTACACAGGAGCTTCGGCTCACTGTTCCTATGTAAACCAGCCGATGATAAACGATACCAAACCGTTCTAACCGAAGATGTAAAGCATATACCGATCCAGCATATCCGATACCGATCACCTTAGAATCTACCAGTCCGCAACCTGCCCCAGACAATTTCTCAAGCCAATGCTAGTATTCCCGGAAGGGTGTTGTCAAATTCGAATTCGAAACTATTCTGTTCTTATTTCGAAAGATTTGGTGGATCCTAACGAAAGACTCTGGACATGGCTGAGCTTACCTCAGCCCTAGACAAAACCACGTTACAATTCTTAAGTAATGTTCATTTCTAAGTCTCTTCATCATGGACAAACTGCTCATTTTCTGCTCACGCGCGAACTGGTGAGAACGTAACAATGAAAAACCAAATATCAAAAATTTCACCAGTTTCATATTAACTTTGAATGTTCATTAGGATGTCCCATCAATAAAAATGTACATACATCCCATGAAGGGATTGGGGTGAGTTTCTCACAACCAGTGAGCAGTGCGCTTTGTAATTTGTCACTCACTGATTGGGATCTACACTTTTACACCGGTTCCAACCAGTATTTTTAAAAGATTTTTCATGACGAATTACTCGATAGTGTCGCCATCACTAATCGAGGTGGCCGTTGTCGTATTTGTGGCCGGCGGTGGTGCCGCCCCGCACAGTAGTCATTGCACCACCGACGGCCACAAATATTTGTTTTGCTCAAGCTTAATTGCAAAGCTTATAAAAAATAAATGGTTTCCCATTATATCCCATGAGTGAATTGGGAAGAGCTTCCCACAACTACGGTTTTTGCAGTGATTCCGCACGAAACTTTAGCAAGATTTTTTTTGTAGTGCATCATTAGGTTTTTAAATTTTCGTACAAATTTTAAAGGTTATAAAATATTATTTTCAAAATTTATACAGAATTTACGAAAAAAAATTTAATGCATGGTACTTTATTGAGCAAAATCACTGTCAGAACTGGTCGTTTATGCATATACAATACAATTTTGGACGGTTTGCTAAACCAAACTAAGCAAATCGTGATTATTGACCGAGTTTTAAGAAAACTCCAAAAAACGCGTATGTGTCAAATTTTCAGCATTACAACTATAAATCAAATATCATATTATTCAGCCTGACGCATGGTAAAATTCAAAAAAAAAATTAGCATCCAAATAAATAAATTCCACCCTAATGTAAATATATCCCCATTTAAAATCTTTAATTTTAACTTTTTTGTCGTTACACTTTTCTGGAATTTTAGTTCCATTAACCCTGCTGTTAGATTAGGACCATTTGGTCCAAATTTTTTCTGTTTTCCCTTGTAACTTTGGAACGGTGATATATACTGACTAAATTTTTCTGCTAATGGGGTCTTTTAATAAAACAATGTTATGTGCGAAAATTAAATTTTCTAACTTTATTCAGGACTGAGAAAAATACAAAATGACGAATCTTAGGTTAGAGGACCATTTGGTCAATAGTACATTTTTTCATTACCAAGCGAATGTAAATTCATGTCAAATATTTAGAAGATGTTTTTGATATGTCAAATACTTGCTTTAGAAATTATTGAACCAAAATAGTTACAAAGGATAAGATAAAATTATTATTTTGGATGAAAATTCCAGTATGGACCAAATGGTCCCTCAACCTAAGATTCGTAAATTTTTTCATTACCAAGCGAATGTAAATTCATGTCAAATATTTAGAAGATGTTTTTGATATGTTAGCGGATGTTTTTGATATGTCAAATACTTGCTTTAGAAATTTTTGAACCAAAATAGTTACAAAGAATAAGATAAAATTATTATTTTGGATGAAAATTGCAGTATGGACCAAATGGTCCCTCAATCTAAGATTCGTAAGTTTTTTCTAATCTAACAGCAGGGTTAAGCGAATGAAAGTAAATTGCAGTTTTTAGTTAATGTTACTATACAGCTGAAGTCTGTTTTGTGCATGTAAGATAACAGTTAAAACATTATTTTCTACTGAAAAATAAATGGAGTTTAGGGTAAAAAGCCAATTTGCCTGAAAGTATATAACATTCTTGAAAAACAACGCTGAGATTAAACTACAACAGTAAAAACACTGTAATCAAACAATATGCAATTTTGAGATTTTATTTGGTTTTTTTTTGAACTGAAGTGGATAAAGCATCATGAACAGCACAATTAGATAAACAAATGCCACGGAAAACATCATAAAATCTGAAATTCAAAATTTGCAACACTAAATTGGAGGGTTTTAAATTTTGTAATGTAATGTTGTAATGTTGTAACTGTAAAGGTTTAAATGAACAAACAAAACGAAATCTAATTTCATTGCAAAACTCAATTTTTTTTTATTGCAATTTATTAAATTAATAAATTATAAATCGCATTTCCCATTTGCATAAATTCACCTTTTGGAAATATTTGATTAACTTTGAATCCATTTTAATTAACAGACATAAATTTCCTTTTAAATGTCCATTGATTAGATGCAATATGACTAATTCTGCAATATAATTGGAGATTTTACAAAAATTTCGTATTCGTCACTCGACTTTTGCGACACCCTGATGCTTTAAACAACCCCTTTAGAAGTCTTGATTTTTATGTAACAACAACAAAACGTGCACAAAATTTAAAAATCTTTTAAACAAAACAAAATTTTTGAAACATGCAGACCCAGACCAAAACGTGTGACTCGGTTACAGAGCAAGAGGAAATCTTCCCTAAGTGTACAATATTTTGATTTAATGAACTTTCAGTTAAAAATTCAGTATAATCGAATTCAAGTAAAATTAGAAATAAATAATGTTCTAATAGTACGTATTATCCTGGTGACGTATGCGGAATACGCATCGCCAGTACAATAATCATACGTAGTGTGTAGCACAGTGTTGCTAAGGCAAGTTGAATACGATGATGGTTTGAAAAGTATTGACTTATTGAACTTTCCATATAGTCAATTAATTATCAACACTGCTTCTGTCAACTAGTAGCTATTAGTAGAATATTGTGAAGTTTTATGCGAGCTGCTTCGTTAAGATTGCATTTGACAGCCATTGGAAGCAGACAACCTCGGGAATTTTTAGGAAAATGGAACAAAGTGAATTTCATGTGCTCATTAAACATTATATTTGCCGTAAATCAGCAATCACCAAAACCAAGGAAAGCCTGGATAAATACTATGGGGACTCTGTAACATTTATTGCAATGGTTAGAAAGTGGTAGACTGACTTCTGTTGTGGTCGTTCCAGCAGAAATGTTACCAAAATAAGTAGTCATGCCTGAAATCATAGATAAAATCCATGTAATGATATTAAACAATTGGAATATGAAATTGTGTGAGGTAGCTGAGGCTACACGCATCTCACTTGAGAAACCAAAGGTCGAGCCAGGATGTCGCCAAGGAAGGGAAAAGATATAACACGGAAAAAAAGTTTTAAATTTTGTAGCTATTTCTTTAGGCTATGTAGTCAAACGAACAACCCAATGTTAAATGACTATAACGGACAGCAGGTTATTTCAAAGCAACCAAGTCTGCCTACACAACGTTCTACAGTACATCGTGTCCGCAACCTGTTCATAATGAATGTCAAGAGTATCATAGTGTCGGTGGTGCAATGGTTAGTATGCGCACCTCTTGTAAATGAGATCCTGTGTTCGATCCCTACGCTGACCACCTTAAATTCTTTCGGCGGCGGTCACCACGCATAGTGGCAACGATACTATCGAGTATTTAGCTATAAAAACCTTCTCAAAATACCGCTCCGAACCGGTGTAAAGCTGTAGGTACCAATCAGTGAGTATAAAATTATATAGTTCACAGCTCACTGGTTGGGAGAAGGTCTCTCCTGTGATCTAATGGTAATCAATTTTTATGTGTATCAAGCATTTGTATGTCAGCTGAATGAAATAAAATTTTCAAAACCGATCATTCTCAGCCTTATTTATTGGCCCAAATGTTGTTGCATTCGACAATTAAGTCGGTAAAACCAATTGTGGATTGTAGAAATTGTATTTGGTCGATACCAAAACGTGGACTGATGTCGCCCAAATTCTAAATTATCGGTCTTGATCTTAGAAAAGCGTATCGATCAACATTTGTTGAATTCGATTAATATTGGATACTTCTAAAACCTATTGTTGCCGTCGGTGGAGTAACGGTAGAGTGCGCGGCTCTTGTACATGATAGAGTACGTTGTAGCTTTCCTCTGGCCAACTTACATTTCTTTCTGGTTGCTCTGGCCAACTTACATTTCTTTCTGGCGGATACCTCGCTTAGTGGCAGCGACAATGTCGAGTAATTACTTACTTACTTACTTACTTATCCGATCTCGGACAACCCCTGGGGGTCAGGGACCTTACAAAACGAAGATAACATATTTCGCCAACCAGTTCGATCTTTTGCTTTATCTCTCCAGTTGGCAACACCAAGTGTACGCAGGGATTCGTCAACCTGATCCCTCCAGCGGAGTCTTGGACTTCCTATTTTTCGTCTTCCTTCGACTTAGGTTTCGAAACCCCTTCGCGCTGGTTCATCTTCATCCATTCTACTGACATGGCCTAGCCAGCGCAATCGCGTTATCTTGATCCGCTTAACTATGTCACTGTCAGGATAAAGCTCATACAGCTCATTATTCATGCGTCGCCGATACTCGCCGTTGTGCACTATAGGACCATAAATTTTTCGGAGTATTGTATTGTATTGTCGAGTAATTAGCCTTGGAAAAGCTTATGAATATATCGTTTGGAACTGGAGTAAAACTGTAGGCCCCAATTAAAGTGTAAGCACTGTTCATTGGTTGTGAGAAGCTTTCCCAAATTCGTTTATGGAAATCGTTTCCCATAATTTTTATGAACCAATAGTACCAAGCACTGGGGTAAAACTTGTATGGCGGCTATATACAAACGTGGTCCGATAAGGCCCATTCTCACAAATTATCACCATTACCTAACAAAAACCCCTTTCGGATTTGAAAGTAGTAGAAGTTCGCTCTACAAGCTTTCAAGGTCTGATACATTTTCCTCTGTGAAAAGCTCTGGTTTTTCGTTGAAATAATCAATAATTCGGGAAAGCACACTCACTGGCATGACTAGTTTCGAACCTTGTGACAAGTTCATCATCAGATGTCTACTCACTGTGTGTGAATTGGTACAATTGGATAGGTCATCAATCGCATATATATTAATTTTATATGCACTCTGTGTGTTATATATAAACTAACCTGCAACCGTCTAGAACATCAAGCTTTGGAAGCAGATTTGTATATGTACTATTTCAAAACGATAAGACTGCTCTCTTCAATTCGTCTCTCACCCAATAAATGGAAGGTATCAAATCCAATTTAAATTGGTTTGTATTTTGTCACAAGTGGACATGGCTAAACCGATTCAGACTTGTAATGATCTTGAATTTATCTATGTTATGCAGGGTGTACAAATTGATTAATTTTGAGGTCAACTGCCCACCTTTCCACTCCCTGGTTGCGTCAATGTGAGGGGCATATCACATTCTATATTACTGTTTGGATAGGCGCGTTGGACATTTGACTACGGTGAACAGCCATGCCATGGAATTTCTGTGACGTTTCGAAAGCTTGGCCGAAATATAGACCCATTATAACACACCAGAGTGCAATGGTTAGTGTGCGCGGCTCTTGTACATGAGATCCTGGGTTCGAATCCTGCTCTGACCACCTTCAAATTTCTTTCGGCGGCGGTAAACTCGCATAGTGATGGCGACACTACCGAGTATATATGTAACGGGAAACCATTTATTTATTTATAACACACCAGAGACCAAGGAACGGACAAATCAGTGAAGAAGGAAATAGTTTTTTTTTTCGTTAAAAAATATGTTTTATTCAAAATGTCTCAAAGTTTTCGAAGTGGCCTGAAGCAAAAGAAAAAATATATTGAAAAATGTCATGTCTGATCGTTTCCAAATCTGAATCTTGAAGATTTGGCAACCTATATCAATTTTTTTTTTTCAAAACCATATCATATCGCACACTACAAATGGGTCATACTTAAAATGTAAATATTTTCAGTAGAGGAAAAACCTTATTTTTTTTAAGTAAAAGAATTAGTGGAAATTTTAAGTATTTACATATTCATACAGTAGTTTCTTAAGAATAGGATGAGCGACTTATGCAGCGGATACAAAATTTCCAAATCCGAAGATTTTGAATTATGAATCTTTTGTAGTTTTGTTACAAAGTGTGGAACATGCTACTATTTCTTTTTAAATTTGTTAAGGGAGTCAAAATATTGTCTTAATTTAGAATACCACCAAGATAACAAAATCAAAAACGGTCCATTTCAATACACAGAAATACAATTTTATATTTACCAACACTTATATTGCACGGAAACATCACAAATTCGTACACCCACATACACAAATGCAAATCCGGATAGAAAAGAAAAAAAATACCATAAAGCAAAGGTGAATACAATTCACATACACTGATGCTCACAAGCACCTGCAACACAAAAAGAAGGAAGAGAAGTTCTCGTACATACAAACCATATCCTCGTCTACCATCTGAAATTATAAGCTATAGTGCATGAAAACAAAAGCATAACAACAACAAGTCCTACTACTACTATACCAACCAGTGTTCAGTGTTGTTGATTTGTATTGTTGTTTTCTCTTTTATATTTTAATAAAAAGTCCATGTTATTATTCTAATAGGGAAAAGGTAACCGTAAAGACTACCAGTGTAAAGTATACGAGTTTGTTATAGTAAAATAGTAAAAAGCATCAACTAGTCGAAAAACCCGGATCTGGGGGGGGGGGGGGGGTTAGAGTCGTGATGCAGTACGATCATCCTAACTAGAAATTATGTATAACCATGGAGAGATTTAGCAAAACAAGAATTTTTCAACATTTGTGGCTTGAACATTTGTGGAAAGTGTTGAAACTTAAAATTAATTGAAATTCATATTATGGCAAAGGATGCTAAATTTCAGGAAATGGTTTTAATAAATCTCGAAAAAAAAATTTAGATGTCTCGGAGAATATATTATTCAAACGTTAATTTAAAAAAAATGTATATGGTTTGGTATGAGTAAACTTGAGCATTTAAACGAAAGTTTTTTAGAAATCTAGAAATCAATAAAAATTCAATGTATAACAATCTCTGATTCTCACCAGGGATGTAGCGGCTGTCGATTCGGCCATGATATCAGGAGTACAGATGTTCAGGATAGCACTAAGTGCAGTGCCTGACGTCGTACCAATTGCCCCACTAACGCTAATCGAAGCTGACCTTTGAATTTTTATCAAGGAATTCAAAATATATTTCCTTTGGAGGGACCTCCACCAAACTACGGTGCCATACAGAAGTATTGGTCTGACTATTGGCGTATAAATCCACATGGTGATCTTAGAAGACAGTCCCCAGCGCTTTCCTATCGCCCCTTTCCAGCAGTAAAGAGCAACACCCTCTCCACCACATTCGGTTTCCAAGACAGTTTTCTGTCGAGAATTATTCCCAAATACTTGATCTTTTCCGACAATTGTAATTGCACCCCATTAACTGACAGCAGTTCAAATACGGGTATTTTGTATTTCCGAGAGAACAGGATAAGCACGGTTTTAAGTCGATTAAGTGATAGTCCGTTGTTAGTGGTCCAGTTCGAAATCAGACTAAGTGGGCTGGTTGTACGATCGCTGAGTAAATTGAGGTTTCTACCCGTACAGATGAGAACAATATCATCGGCATAGGCAAAGACCTGGCATTCGGCTCTGTTCAATTCAAGAAGCAGTTCATTGACAGAAGTTAACCATAACCCTGTTAACGTTCCCAGCAATTGTAACACCACCCCATTCAGCTTTGACGGATCTATCCACCAGAAGCTTCCCAATTAGGCGTGTTACTAAGCTGTAGACTCCTAAATTTTGTAACGACCTAAGAATCGCCGAAGGTTGAATGTTATTGCAGGCTCCCTCGATGTCCAGGAAGGTCCCCAGAGCGAAGACATTATTCTTATTGCTAGACACAAAATATTTTGGATATCATCATAAAACAAACTAACGTACATATTGAGGGGTGGACAAACAACACTTTAATCCAACGTACAATGTGAGTCGAGCTATAGTATATAATTCATGAGTATATATATATTTGAAATAATTTTAACTGTTCTACTGCTACAGATAAAAGGCTGAAATAGTGCCAAAAGATCTGATGGTTCCAGCTCTAACCGCTTCATACCCCACTTTCAGATTTTTCGAGGCAAAACTTTTAGGGATATTGAAGGATACAATTATTTTTATAAGTACATACTCCGCATTCATAGCACTGGTTTACAGCCAAAAAATTCCAAGAACGCCACATGCCTAGATTAGTTAATTGGAACCTCCTTAATACGAAAAACGTTGTAATATTTTTTCTAAGTACCGTTTTTTAAATAACGGTACTTTTGTATTTTTCGGTGTATGGTCCCACTCAAACCCTTGTGGTGCCCAACCGAAAAGTTCGATAGCGATAAATGGCATATCGTTCGAAAGGTAATCGGGTAAGTTAAAGTCGATATGCTGTAAATTACTATCTGATAAGAAAGGGCTGAGTTATGGCACCTCAAATTCAAAATTTTTTTACGTTTTTTCAAAATTAAAATTTTTCATTTTTATTTCGTCTTTTTTCTACTTTATAGTGAAGATATGGAATGTTTTATTTTTAGCATATAGCTTATTTAATTACCAACATTTTAAGTGAAATTTGAACAAAATCGGATGGAAAATAAAGTTTTTATTAAGTATTTTGTGGAACGACAATATTTTTATTTTCATTGTTCACACACTATATTCGGCGATAATTCAAAAAATGTCAATCAAAATGACGAGGAAACTTTTGAAATTTGAGGTGCCAAAACTCAGCCATTTCCTATCGGATTTAAATTTACGTAATATTGGCGGAAAGAGCTTTCAAATACATTTCCAACGATATGCCACCTGTCTTTTGTGCTCCTTTCACTTGGGCTCCACAATTGTTTGACTGGGACCATAAACCGAAAACACAAAAGTATCGTTATCTGAAAAACGGTATTTAGAAAAAAAAATCAATGAGTGTTCGAACTCACGGATGATGTGTTAACACCTTTTTGCCACACGGTACCTGTTTGATTTCTATGAACACATTAGTAAATGTTACAATGGAAAATAAAAAATAATAGTTTTTTTGTATAAACCGGGCAATGCTGAACATCAAATGACTCGGTTTCGCTGACGTCGACTGCGCAAGCCCATGGGCTTGCAGATGAAATTTTGCATGGCTATGCTTTATATCTCCGTTCAACAACTGCAACAGACACATGTACAAACATACATTATTATGTTAACCCTGCTGTTAGATTAGAAATAACTTACGAATCTTAGATTGAGGGACCATTTGGTCCATACTGCAATTTTCATCCAAAATAATAATTTTATCTTATTCTTTGTAACTATTTTGGTTCAAAAATTTCTAAAGCAAGTATTTGACATATCAAAAACATCCGCTAACATATCAAAAACATCTTCTAAATATTTGACATGAATTTACATTCGCTTGGTAATGAAAAAACTTACGAATCTTAGATTGAGGGACCATTTGGTCCATACTGGAATTTTCATCCAAAATAATAATTTTATCTTATCCTTTGTAACTATTTTGGTTCAATAATTTCTAAAGCAAGTATTTGACATATCAAAAACATCTTCTAAATATTTGACATGAATTTACATTCGCTTGGTAATGAAAAAATGTACTATTGACCAAATGGTCCTCTAATCTAAGATTCGTCATTTTGTATTTTTCTCAGTCCTGAATAAAGTTAGAAAATTTAATTTTCGCACATAACATTGTTTTATTAAAAGACCCCATTAGCAGAAAAATTTAGTCAGTATATATCACCGTTCCAAAGTTACAAGGGAAAACAGAAAAAATTTGGACCAAATGGTCCTAATCTAACAGCAGGGTTAATACACACGCTATAGACACAATTTCGTTTGCCTCACCCCTGCCACACCACTCTTTCAGTGTTCTCTTGCTCGCTCATTTTTGTTTAACTCGTCATTATTATCTTTCGCAGTCGCAGAAAATCTGGTTTTAGCAGCAGCATAAAATCTGGTTTTAGCAGCAGCATAAAATCCGACTTTGATAGATTTAGTCCCTATACGCCGCTATAGATGTTAACACATCAAAAAAAATTACAGCGTTTTTCGAATACGCATATTGGTGCTATGCACGCTGTCATATTGCTGAAGAAAATTATTTTAGAACGAATGAAATCCCTTGAATTTTGCAATTATTGTAAAAAGGCCAAACAATCAGAAAACAAAAAGCCAAGTACACAGTTTTGCTGCTGGTGGTCTACTTATATATCTGTATATAGTAGATATCTGCAACAGACGTCTTGAGTGTTCACTCAAGTCATATGCGAAACAGACGCTGCATCGAAATTGCGGCAACCAAATATTGCAGTGTTCTGAAAAAAAAATCATTCGTGTATGTGTGTGAAGCTATACTTATAGAGGATTATATGAAAAGTTTGTTGACACTCTCGGTAGAAAGTGTAGTCAGGGGTTCGTCAGTTTTGCTCGTCTTTCTCTTCAGAATTTTGAGTCATCTAAGCGCATGCATCGACGTTAATTTCCACCAAGTTAGCTATATATGTTTATGAACTCCGAAATAATTCGAATCCGGTTTGGCAACCATGTGTCGACATGTGTAGTGTTTTTATGATGTCGATTTTGCTGTGTTTGCAACAAACCCTGCCTTTCCACAGTATCAAAAAGTGGCATATGTTCGTTGAAATATGTTTTAGTCACCCTAAGGTTATACACATTCATATCTCAGTTGCTATTGTGTGAACATTTTTTCTACACTTTACAAGTGCATTAAAATGTCCCTTTTCTTTGGATTTGCACTGTTGTTATATTTATATCTTTTTATATTCGAACAATGAAGAATGTATTCTCCTCCTCATCCTTACTATGCTCCTACGTATAATATTTCATTTCGCATTGTTTCATTGTTGGTGGCTTAGTGCTGCTAAATGTTTCAGGGAGTCAAATGATGAAAAACGTTTCCATCTTTTTGTTTTGGGTATATATTTCTTATTTTGTTTATATTAGTATTTTTTTAATACGTACAAAAATATAAAATAAAATTTTTTTCATAACAATTTATTATTGTTATCTAAGAAGAATACATTTTAGTAACCAAACGAAATGTAGTAGTGGTTACAAACTGTCACACCAGGACTGAGCTTTTGTTCTATTGTCTTAGATCTGTGTACATTTTCACGTTGCGAAAGACGACAATTGTGGACGAGGTCAAGTTTCTGGGTGACTGCGAAATGTGTTTACGATGTCGGGAGTCAAGTGTCAAGTGTTTTTTTCATAATGAATGGGTCCTTAATGCAGATGTTATAGGGTATCAAGGCGAGACGCGTTATTCATAACTTTTCTGGCCATTCATGTTAATAGCACCCTCAACAATAGAAGAAGACAAATGTTGTGCGACTAAACGAAGGTATATACTCCTTCATACCTCGGCTGCACTTTTTTTTTTGTTAGATATCAATGTTGTTATAAAAGCAAACAATTATAAAAGATGGAAAAAAATTATGAAAATAATTAATTATAACGCCTCTGGCAATAAATATACTTATACATAGCTTTGTTTATGTTAAACATCAATTTGTTAAAGATAACAAAAACAATATTAGTTCACGTGAAAAAAAGGAAATAATTAATTGATTTCCATTTAACCTAAATATTTAATTAACAGTTTTTTTGTAAATATGTATACTAAATCTATTAGAGGTTATGACTAAATATTTATCTAAACAAAGGTAATTATGGGCGAAGATGATAAGCATGAAGTACCTATAAACAAACGCACCCTACTTTCATAATTTGGGTTTACAAAATTAAATGATTCAAATGATAACTAGAGATCAGCATGAATGCTGATACGCGCCATTCTCTCAACTGAATTGAATGAATGTGAATGTTGTTATGAGTGATACATTCATATAATTCAAATGAAAACATAATGAATTGAATGTATTCGAATATAACGTACAACGTGTGCATTGCTACCCAGTTAATAGCAATGAAATTGGAAAAATTTTTGGTTTTATAAACAAATATGTATTTATTCATACAAAAATATATATCTACACATCCAATAACTTAAATAAAAATAATAAAATTTTCTTCAATAAACATGTATAAAAAACTTAGACATTATCATTTAAAATATGTTACCAATATTTGAATGAAGGAACACAATTTTATTTACGTTGTCAGGGGTTTGTAGCGACAATACAACATTTTTCGGTAATGAGATTTGTCGCGTCTGAAAATAGTCTTTCAAATGCTGAACTACTTCTAGGTATAGACAAAATTTTGCAACTTGTTTCATTGCAAAAGTTTTCTACAGCTGTATGTGAAACAAAAGTTGTAACTGATCACATTTGCACGCCACATACATACAAACGAAAGCCGCATACTGAGTGTAGACTAGCGTGAAGTTAGCACACCATCGTATCCCACATATTTCGATGGTGGGCTAACTTCACAGTAGTACACATATGGTAGTGTGATGCTGGCCCACCTTCAAATATTATTTAACCAAGCATATAAATTTCATTGCACTGGTCATTTATAAACTAAAGGGTTTTTCAACAGAGACGCAACAAAATTAAATCGATAGGGAGAGCAAACGACGCCATATTTTTTCCCGCTCTTTTGACATTTCTCTTCAGTAAGGTTTGCCATTTCATCATGGAAAGATATACGAGCCAACAACGAGTCGAAATTATTAAAATTTACTACTGCAATTTGGAGTCAGTGGACTCAACTTTAAGAGCGCTACGTCCAATTTATGGTCGTCCTAATCGTCCTACCAGATCAACAATTGAGCGTCTAGCGGAAAAATTTTAATCCACAGGCACAGTACAAAATGCTCCCGTGCCAGTGAGACAAAGATGTGCCCGTAGTGTCGAGAATATTGCTGCCGCTGAGGCTTCAGTTCAAGAAAGCCCAAGTGTGACTCTCACACGTCGTTCTCAAGCGTTGGGCATCTCTGTGACGTCGTTGTGGCGAATTTTGCGAAAATACCTTGGCCTACATCCTTACAAGATCAAATTGACGCAAGAACTGAAGCCGCCTGACCACCATAAGCGTCGCATGTTCGTGAATTGGGCTGAGCAACAACTTGAAAATGATTCGGATTTTCATCGGAAAATCATCTTCAGCGATGTGGCTCATTTATGGCTGAATGGCTTCATCAATAAGCAAAATATGCGTTATTGGTCAGACAGCAATCCACACGTAATCCATGAGTCATAATTGCATCCCGGAAAAATTACGGTTTGGTGCGGTTTATGGGCCGGCGGCGTCATTGGGCCGTACTTCTTCCGTGATGATCAAGACCGGTACATTACTGTGAATGCGAATCGCTACCGTTCAATGATAACCGAATAGTTTTGGCCCCAATTGGATAGTATGGACTTGGAGGACATGTGGTTCCAACAGGACGGCGCCACAAGCCACACAGCGCATGCCAAAATCAATTTATTGGAAACCAAGTTTGGTGAACGTGTTATGTCACGAAATAGCCCAGTCGATTGGCCGCCTCGGTCGTGCTGTTTGACGCCGTTAGATTATTTCCTGTGGGGCTACGTCAACTTCGTACGAGTATCGAACATGAAATTGCAGCAGTATCGGCCGATTTATGCTTGAAAACCGTCGAAAATTGGGTTCAGCGTCTGGACTTCTGCAAGCGTGCCCGTGGTGGCCATGCAAAAGAAATCGAGTTCCATACGTAATGGCATCGGACGTACTTTCACAGGAATAAAAGTCAGAAATATGAAAACTGTCAGAAAAGGTATTGGTTTCCTTCGATTTAAGGACCTAGTCCTGTTTCAATGTCCTTGAATTTTTTCTAAAATTTCGACTTAATATTACAATAATACCTGTGAATACGAAAGTGTGAACATTTTCCAAATGTTTTTAATTTTCATTTTTAATTTTCTAATTTTCTAATATATGGCGGATATTGGTTCTCTTCTATTTTAAGGACCTGGTCTTATTTCAATGTCCTTGAAATTTTTTTCTAAAATTACTACTTAGTATGTACTATAATACCTGTGAATTCTAAAGTGTGAACATTTTCCAAACTTTTTTTTAATTTTCTTAGAGTTTGCATTATATGGCGGATATTGGTTTTCTTCGATTTTAAGGACCTAGTCTTATTTCAATATCCTTGAAATTTTTCTAAAATTTCTACTTAGTATTTACAATAATACTTGTGAATACTAAAGTGTGAAAATTTTCCAAACTTTTTTGAATTTTCTGATAGTTTTCATATATATGGCGGATATTGGTTTTCTTTGATTTTAGGGACTTTGTCCTGTTTCAATGTCGTCAACATTTTTTCTAATATTTCTCCTTAGTATTTTCAACAACATATGGGAATAGTAAAGTGTGAAAATTTTCCAAAATTTTTTTAATTTTTTGAGAAATTTTCATATATATGGCGGATATTGGTTTTCTTCGATTTTAAGGACCTAGTCCAGTTTCAATGTCCTTGAGTTTTTTCCTAAACTTTCTGCTTAGTATTTACAATAAAATCTGTGAATAGCATTGTGTGACAATTTTCTAAAAAAATTTTAATTTTCTGTGAAATATTCATATAACGGGTCCGCCAAATAACTTTTTTTTTTTGAAAATGCTATAAAAAAAAACTAGTGAATGTTCTCTCAAATTTCTTTTTTTATTTGCGGTTAATAATGGAAAATAATTTCATTCAAATGGATGCCTCGGCTGGCTATGCAGTAGCCTACACGATCGGTCCAATTTGTAAGCACAGTATCGATTGTGTGCAGCTGTATTTCATCAATGGCTTCACGAATATTGTCTTTTAAAGCGTCAATTGTCTCTGGCTTGTTGGCGTAACACTTATCTTTGAGGGCACTCCACAAATAATAATCCAACGGTGTCAAATCGCAGCTCCGAGGTGGCCAAACGTCATCAGCTCTGCGATTATTGCGATCTTCAAAAACAGGGCGCAAAACATCGAGTGTAGCTTCGGCTGTGTGTCACGTAGCGCCGTCCTGTTAAAACCAAATATTGCCAATATCCTCCTCTTCAATTTTTGTAAACAACAATTCGTTCAACATGGCCCGATAACGATCGCTCCTTGCGGTCACTCCTTGCTCATTTTCGAAGAAAAATGGCCCAATTATGCCTCTGGACCTAAATCCGCACCAAACAGTGACTCGGTTTGGGTGCATCGGCTTTTCAATGTATGCGTGCGGGTTTTCTGTGCCCCAAATGCGACAATTTTGCTTGTTTACATACCCGCCAAGATCAAAATGAGGTTCATCTGAAAATATGATTTTTTTTGGAAAAATCGGCATCTTCTGTAAGTCGATCGCAGGCCCATTTTTCCCACATTTCCCAGCGTTGTTCAAGCGTAAAAACAACCATATTCGTTCAGCGGAAGGATAAAACTAATTATCTGTCAAATCAGACGTGAGCTAAGTGTTACCATTCACGAAATAAGCACTAGTTGAAAAAAAAACGTTAGATGGCGAACCCTTTACATATATAGCTGCAATTCGTTTTCACCGATTTTAAGGATCTTGTCTTGTTTCATAGTCCTTGGGTGTACCAATTTACCAATTACTTACATCAAAAATGGTAAATTTCATCCTTTTTAAGGATCTCTTTACATATCAATGTCCTGAATTTTAGATTACACATAACATCCTGAATAACGTAACTAGAATTGACGTTAGAACTATTCCAATCGATTTGGTCTATTTTAACGTTGTATAGAAAAGTGGGCCAGCCAGGGTTGGCCAACTTCACTTCGGTTGAGTGCAGTATGCAGCATCCAAATATTTTCTCGTTATTGTTGCTACTCCATTGAAAACTCATTCATTCTAGCCAAATTTTTTCTTTGAATGTTTGACATTTCAACATTCTCATTCAACATTCGTTCTGCGTTATACCCAAATATTATAATGTAATAACTATGTGAGTGCAGTTTGTGGCGAAGGAAATGAATTCACTAACGCTACTCTCTAATGATAAAACTCTTCGACTTAATTTCCTTTAGTTTTTATCTTGAAACCAATTGCTTACGGGTCTAGCTTCAAAAATATTTAAGAAGCACAGATATATCTAGTCTAGGAATGGATTCAGGTCAAAAACTTTTTGAATCTTTGCATCTGGGCATACCCAGAAGAAATAAGATTGTACCTAAATTCGCCAGCTTATCCGCTCTTTTGTTCAATGGAATGTTCCTGTGCCCCGTACCTCAAATATGCTGGATATTGAACTGCTTGGCATCTCGTTTAGAGATGTCCGGTAGTTGTTAAAAGATTTTAACGTCAGAATTGCAGAAATTTGATAGCAGCTTGAATGCCAGAGTAGATGTTGGTACCCCATTTGGTGTATACTTTCAGTATACTTTATATTTAAATATAATTTAAATCCAGAATTTATTTTTTATGTACAAATTAATTTCATCGCCAGTCTGGTGAATTAAACTTTTTATTTAATTACTTAGAAACAGCCATAGGATTTTGGGGTTTTGTTTTTTCTGTCATCTTCATTCATTTATAATGTTCAATGTTTGTAATTATGTGCTACAATGTATGAATAGAAAAATATGAAATTTAGGATAAGAATGCAGTGACGAAGAGGATATAATTAATGTAGAATTTTGTAAATTGTTAAATATTACAATATCATGGTAATCAGACGCAACACAAGAATAGCTCAATTGAGTCAACGTGCTTGTATTTCCGTAATTATGTTAACGTGGACTTTCCCCAAGTGTTTTCTGATTAATGTCGAAATTTAACGATGCTGTCATAGCAATACGTCAAAACAGCGATTGATTTAATTTAACGGCTAACAACGCTATTAAGATTTCAGATCCAATTTAATTTTAATTGCAATTAACAATTTGCGTATGTAAATACCAAGCAAAAACTTGAAAATAAGTGTACACAAGAGCCAGAAATCATATTACAACTTTACCTACAACTTGTAGCATATAAAAATGTTCTGAACTTTTCTATCTGAATAGATTGTCTGTTGGATGTAGTAAAAGCGGATGCACACACTGTTTCCGGTCGCTTTGCTCGTCGGTGGGGAAGGTTCTGGCTTAACTACTTACCTTCTACTAAACTACAGAAAATTTTTTTGTTGCGTGCACAGGGGGAAAAAAAGGTTTCTCTTAAACGAAGAGATCCACCGAGAAGCGAGGTATGTTTGAAAATCACTTGAAGAATGAGAATCACATATGGTAGCTATAAGCGTTTGTACTGTGGTGCTGGGGTACAAACTTTCGCCCACCCGTCCTGTTTACTGCGCATCCCGCAAGATATGTCGTCGGTAAACCCATATGTCTGATGCTCACAACCTTCTTACCGGTTTTGGGAAACCAAATTAATTAAATGTTTAACGGATCATAGTCTTCATTGCAACAAAATATTTCGAATCCAAATTCATAGTATCTTAAACGTTATATAATGAATTAGCCATCTATTGATCTTAAAGCTACTATGTTATAATAATAGGATTTGGAAAACAAACCGATAAATTAACTTGAATTCGGTTACTTGCAACTTGTGAGATTTGGAGCAAAAAGTATCGTTATCTTCTTCCTCTTTCGAACGATAAAATACTACTTATACTACTTATAAAATGTAAGTATGAATGGTACGAAAGGTTCTTAGTGTTTCAACTAATTCAGATAAAGTAAAAAAACCCAGAAAATTTTAATTTATAGCATTAATGCCCAAAACTTGTTATCTGTATTAATTTCCTATGGATGCAGTTGGGCAATAAGGAGATTTTATATCTATCAAGCTTTAACTTATTATAATTCAATAAAACACTAGCACAGAACACCTCAACATATGATCACCATTACGTGCGTACGTAGGTTTGTAACTCGCCAGAGAGGTTCAATGACCTAAGAGAATGCCATTAATAGGCTACAAATGAGTTGGTATTTTCTTTCTAGAGACTATACTTATGTACGTACGTAAGTAACGATGGTGTACGCGAGCCAACAGAGACCAAACGTTGTTCACTTACTTGGTGTCAGCAAATGAGTCCAACGACGATAGTAGTTTCGTTGAAGAGACATCAGCCACAGTGGTCGGTATCAGGGTTCGGTTGCTTATTATCCAAAAATTATATGCTTAATTTTTTTTCCAGCTGCAAAGTTTACTACTAGGATTATAATGTTTGACGAGTATGATGCTTAAGAAAATTTAAACATCTTATTAAAATGCGAATTCCATTGGCACGTTGAAACACTAAAGATTTTATTTTCTTTACTATTCTAAATGTAAGTGATATTGTTTGGGTGCAACACCACTGTTAAAGACAAAAAAGAAACAAAATATGATTTACATTAAACAGGAGTGTCAGAGCAATGCATTAGAAACTTTAGCAACATGTTGCTGAAACATTAGCAAAGGCTACTACAAACTAGTGCTAGTTATTCTAGAATTCTGGAAGGCGAGAACGACGCTTAGAATTCAATTTTGCATTGCGGATAAAAATTCATATTTGGGCATAAATGTGTTGCCAGGAGTACGCCAACAACACAAAGGGGTTTAGCGACTTTTTATTCGAATAATTTTAGTTTTAGCGATTTTAAAAAAATTGGTGGAGTACACGCTGAAAAAAACGGCCTCTGTAACATATTCTCCCAAACACATTTAGCAAACATTGATATGTTTTCAAGTCCCAAAGTCACTTGTATTTAAATGCTGACCTTAACATATTTACCGCCAAACATGTATTCTTTTACGTGGCTACATATGCGTGCTTTATCCCAAATATCCATATGCTTACGTGGAAGCATTCTAGTGTTTCCTTTCAAACCGCCATGTACTTATGTGGAAACGGTGGCGTGTCATAATGTCAATTTACATAATGTCCATTAGGGTTATGACTATTTGCAATTTTTGCAAATATAAAATTCTTCATCGCATAGCAGTATAGACCATGAACAAATATTAAGAAATGATGTATTACTTTTTCGCGATCGTTAAAAAAGTTCACCCACCGATCCCGATGAAGTTTTGAATTGTAGCTTTTCTTTGAAGCAAAAACAAAAGTGTAATTTAGTTGTTTTTCTTACTGATTTCATTTTTACTTGCAATTCCAAATCAGCAGCGCAGTAATATATGCGCGGAACGCGCTATCAAAATTGCGCAAGATATTTTTGTATTATCTAAAACTAGTCGAACTTTGAACATGAAATTCATTTCACTCAACCCAAAACCATAGTTATTTATCAGTATTATATTACTATTTATTTAAAGTATATAAAATATGTAACATATATATACCATAAAAGTACCAGTAAAGTATAATATACATTGTATACGTATGCATATATGAAAACAAACAATTTAAAATATTTAAATATTAATATTAAAAAATCTTGGTGCGATGAAGAAATGTTGTTAACATTTTGTCATAACTCGACTGTCCATGGACATGCTATAAAAAAAACTACTGAATATTTTCTCAAATTTCTTTTTTTATTTTAACGTACAATCCTTGCTGTTAATAATGGAAAATAATTTCATGCAAATGGCTGCGTCGGCTGGCCATGCAGTAGCCTACACGATCGGTCCAGTTTTTAAGCACATTATCGATTGTGTGCAGCTGTATTTCACCAATGGCTTCACGAATATTGTCCTTTAAAGCGTCAATTGTCTCTGGTTTGTCGGCGTAACACTTATCTTTGAGGGCACCCCACAAATCATAGTCCAGCGGTGTCAAATCGCAGCTCCGAGGTGGCCAAACGACATCAGCTCTGCGGCTGATAGTGCGATCTTCAAAAACAGGGCGCAAAACATCGAGTGTAGCTTCGGCTGTTTGGCACGTAGCGCCGTCCTGTTGAAGCCAAATGTTGCCAATATCCTCCTCTTAAATTTTTGTGAACAAAAATTCGTTCAACACGGCCCGATAACGATCGCCATTGACTGTAACGACCACTCATTACTCATTTTCGAAGAAAAATGGCCCAATTATGACTCTGGACCAAAATCCGCACCAAACAGTGACTCGTTTTGGGTGCATCGGCTTTTCAATGTATGCGTGCGGGTTTTCTGTGCCCCAAATGCGACAAGTTTGCTTGTTTACATACCCGCCAAGACCAAAATGAGTTTCATCTGAAAAGATGATTTTTTTTGGCAAAATCGGCATCTTCTGTAAGTCGATCGCAGGCCCACTTAGCATGATTTTCAAAGTAATGTCGCAATATTTCCCAGCGTTGTTCAAGCGTATACACAACCATATTCGTTCAGCGGAATGATAAAACTAATTATCTGTCAATTCAGACGTGAGCTAAGTGTTACCATTCACGAAATAAGCACTAGTTGAAAAAAAACGTTAGATGGCGGACCCGTTAGTTTTCGCCATCTGACTGCGGCTTAAATACTTGTTTTTTAGTAAAAATTTCACAAACGGACGCTTCTGTGTTTTTCTCAGTAAAGGCTCAGGCAGACAAAGGGCTTCACATTGTTGCTGTTTACAGTTTCTTTCCTAAAAATGGTTTCTGAATTTGGCAGCACACTTATATACGAAACGGCAGCAGCGTAAACCATTTTACCATCCGACCATGTCGCAGATCACAAGTAGTTTCTACCAATATGACGTTTTTCACTGCATACTTACTTAGCCATTGATGACTGAATGCGCGAAAGAATATCGCAATTCATCAGCCAAAATATGAAACACACACTTCCTCTGCAATTTACCCACACATTTACTGACCGAAAGAATAACTAAAACATACAGTTAAACACGTACAAGATAGAATATGAATATGAATAGAATATGAATATCGACGAACCTCTTTTATCTCCTGCTCTCGGCAGAGCATAAACAGTACAACAAACACAGATGTTTTTGTATCACAAACTCAGTTATATTTGGTTCACAAAATTGTAATCGTTGTCTCTGCACCATGTAATATTAACAAAAGTATGCTATATCTGCGACAAGCTGCAAACACTCGTTATGTTTGCATCCAATCAACAAAAAACGACAGATTTTTCAGCGTGTACCAAACTAATTTGAAAACGATTAGTCAACATAAGAAAGACTCACTTCAGCTCCAATTTCCGCACGCATTCAGGAAACTTATCAATCACTGACTGAAAGAATAATGCAAAAAAATCCAATGAGTGTTCCAACTCACGGGCGATGTGTTAACACTTTTTTGTTGCACGGTACCTGTTCGATTTCTATGAACACAATAGTAAATGATACATTGCAAAATAAAAACTCACATGAGGGGTCATGGCACACCCGGTTGGAACGAAGTTTCTTTCGCTATATATAATGTACTAGCTAGCTCCAGCACGTATGAAGCGCCTGTTGAAAAGTACCATAATTTAAATGAATCTTTAAGAAAAAGTACTTTTTGTAAAATAAAAAACTTTTTTTAAGAAAATATTTTTTTCTGCAATGTAGTTTAAAAAAAAAGTTATATTTTTAGGTCCTTTTTGTAAGAATATCTTTATATATATAATTCTACTGCACGTGTGTTTGTGACTGAACTCCTCCTAAACTTCTGGACCGATTTGAGTAAATTTTTTTGTATGCGTTTGGGTGGCGCCCTGGGTGGTTTAGATTTACTATTCGGTCCAATTGGACAAAGAAGCGTGGTACCTCCCATAAAAATCGCTTGAAATATTATGCAGGACAACGTATGCCGGGTCAGCTAGTGTATTATAATTTCCGGAATATGTATTATATAGGTCCTTTTTTAAAGAGAGGTACTTCTTTTATTAAAAGATAATGTTTTTTTTAAAGAAAAGGTACTATTTTTTAGACGTACTTTCTGTAAGAAAAAGCCAAAAGAGTATGACTTTTTGTTGACTTTGCTTTTTAAAGAAGTGGTACTCTTTTTAGGAAAAGGTTATTTTTTAACAAAATTTACATATTTTCAGAAAGCCTACTTATCTCAAGAAACAAAGGTAATATTTTATTTTTAAGAGAATGTACTTTTAAGAAAAGGAATTTTTGTAAGAAAATGTATTTTTTATAACAAGATATCTTCTTGAAGAAAAGGTTTTTTTAAGAAATTATATTTTTTTAGAATTGGCAATTTTTTCAAGAATTGAGTTATCTACCTACTCCTACTAGATATTGTCATATTAAATGAGACAAAATTAAACCATACACATAATGTAAGATTTAAAAATTATAAAATCATAAGGAAATATCGAATTGATGGAACAAGGGGTGGGGGAACTGCTATATTAATCAAGAATAACATACAATACTACAGTTACGGTAACAACAGTAAATATTCGCTAGATGCTTTAGAGACATGCGCCATAAAGATACCCGTTGACTGCGACCACTTTTTAGTTATTCCATGTGCCTACTATTCGGCCGGCAGTATAAATTCAATACGAACAGACTTGCAAAACTGTTTGAGTTTCTGAATAATTAGTTTGTTGTAGTGGGAGACTTGAACTGCAAGCACACTGAATGGAGTAATACTGTTAATAACGCAAAAGGTAATAACCTAAAAAAATCAACATCGAATTCCTTACACTTCCAACATGTTCAGCGAAGCCCGCTTTCCTTAGCCGTAATTATGTCATAATGCCTTCCATTGAAGTCACCACAGTTCACAACGGCATCATTATCACAAAGCCAACACGAAAGAACACAACCCTCATATACGTCCCTGACTGTACAGTTCTAGTAATAATTACCAAATCCTAAAAGTATGCAAAATAATACTGGGTTATAACATAATACGGTTAAAAAAAGTTGTTTACAAATTTTTCATTTAGCCCCCGTCCCGAAACGAGCGATAAGGAACTTCGTTCCAAAAACAGCGTTCAATCATTGATGACGGTACATTTAAGTAATATTAATCCTTAAAATTATTTAAAGACAAATGCAAGAACATGTGCCAGTATTTCCTTGCTTAATACTTTTTGTTTTATTCCCACAAAAAACCAAGAGATTGCAAACATACATGCATTGCTGTGTTCGTACATACGCTACACAAGTTCAGACAATTGTCATTGCTCTCTTGCTATATTATTTTTATATACGTATAACCGCGTCATTATTCCCTGTGCTCTGAGAGCGCTACGCACCCACACTAGACAACAATTCGCTGCCGCTAGATCAGTGTGTATTTTTTTTTCGCAGACTGACAATCTGTGTTTCGCAGTCGGACAAATCTGTGTTCTATATAGGGGTGGGTCACCCTTCTCAATTAGGGATATGAAAAATAGATGTTGGTCGATTCTGAGACCTAGCCGACATGCACACAAAATTTCATAGCAATCGGTCCATCCGTTTCGGAGGAGTTTACAGCCAAACAATCTGTGATCGCCTTCGGAAAAACTGTGTTTCAATGTGTTCACTTTGTGAGTTTAGTCCCTACCCGCGCGTATAGATATTAACACATAAAATAAACAGTTCAAAACACTTACAGCTTTAACTTTGAATAATCTATATTTGTCCCTCGTTAAGTCTCTTTCTCTCGAAAGAGCATAAACAGTGCAGTGAACACAGTTGTATTTGTATCCCAAGCAAAGATATATTTGGGTCACAAACATATATATTGTAACATATTAACCTTTGTGAAAACTTCATTTAATATTGAATAGCACACACTGCGTGTGTGTACACAAGTATACTATATTTGCGACAATCTGCAAACACACGTTATGTTTACATCCAAACAACAACAAAAGATAAATTTTTAAGCGTGTAGTGCTATCCTGAATACTACTTCTATACCGAACTTCTATTCCGAACAGGAATACCTGGGAAGAGTCACTGTAAGGGGATACCAGTGGTATCAGATTTTTCACGGATGGATCAAAGTTGGACGAACAGGTAGGCTATGGGGTATATTCACTGGACCTAAATGTAAATGTCTCCTTCAAGCTGCCTGATCAGTGTAGTGTATTTCAGGCGGAAATTACCGCTATACTGGAGGTTGCTGAACAACCGAAAAGTAGTGTCACAACCCTCCGGAGAATATATACCTACACAGGCAGCCAGGCTACCATAAACTCCCTGGAAGCCATGTTTGCTACGTTCCTGACGGTGAAAGAATGCTACACATCACTTAGGGTGATGGCAGAGTATTTTGACATTAGGCTCATCTGGGTACCGCGACATTCCAGGCAATTGCGTAGCGGCTGCGTTAGCTAGACAGAGTATAACGGCAAAGGTTCTTCCGGCAAAAGAAGGTGTTAGTATGCCAATCTCTACCTACCGTTTGCAGGTTAGGCAGTGGACCGATGATATGTTCAAGGACAAGTAGAGACTGACTTTAACTTGTAAACAAGCTAGGGTTTTCTTGCCACAGGTGGACAAGAAGAGGACTAGGTGACTACTTAACTTGCCGAGAGGCAGGTTATCCAGAATACTTACGGGTCACTGATAAGAAAACTTACGGGTCACTGTCTTGTAGGAAGACACGCCCTAAGATTGGTACATAGAAACTCAACTCTCTGTAGATGCTGCATGGAAGAGGACGAGGAAATGACGAAACACCTTCTCTTGGATTGCCCTGCTCTGGCAGGACTGAGAAGTACAATTTTTGGAAGACATTTAGTTAGCACCGTAGCCCAACAGGATATTCCCGTAGGTCTTATAGACAAATAGGCAAAGAGCAAATTGTCTAAACGACTAGTCAATAGTTGCTATAGAGGAAACTGCAGGTATCACAATGGGCTTCTTTAGCCTTAGTGTGCCAGACAGCGTGCTGTCTTGCAGCCTTTTCAACCAACAAACCAAGCGTGTATTAATTCAAATATCATGTTTTAACTATTCAGATGATTTGAGTTTTTAAACAAACTCTATTTGCATTTTGCAAAATATGATAAGTGTTTGTTTAGCGATTGTTATTAAACAATTTGCTGAGCAAATAAAATGAATTTAAAATATTTTTTATGTGTAAATTTATAGGTCTCAAATAATGGCTTTAAAAAGGATAGAATGCTTGGGCAATATAGTTGTAGAGAAAACATATTTTTATGTATTCTCGTAAATATTCCCATTGTGAATCAATTGTTGTGTGAAACTTATATAACTACTTAAACCAAACTACCATTCTAAATTTCTTTGACTATCTAGTCGAGTTTTTTGTTAACGGCCAATTATAATATTTTGTTGAAGTTTTTGTAATATTTCTGTCGAATTTATTAGAAATAAAAAATGATAATATAACTTGTGTTATTTTGCTATATTTTTACAGATAATTTTTGTGAACAATGCAGAGACATGAGGACCAACACGTGCAATGATAAATGAAATGTAATGCAATTAGTGAAATGAATATGAATTTAACTAAATTGATAAATTGAAGCAATATAAAAAATTGCATAAATTATTATATAAAATTCAGTACTAAAAAAAATAAATATTTGTTGTTAATTGTGCAAAAAATTTAGCTAACGAGAAAAGAACTTAAAATTGTAAGCAAACAAATTATAGAAATTTTTATAAATATCAATTTAATATGCAAACAATATAAACCACAAGCACACACGCATTTAATGTGCAATAAAAATAGAATATAATAAAGTTTTTACGAAACATTTATAATTGCTAACCTCCTGAAATGGCCTCGGAAATATGCAAAAAAGTCCACAAGAAACTGCGAACAAACAGTTTAAATAAAACATCCCCGTTGCGTAGGAAAATACGAAAAACTTCACGGCAGAAGAGGAAAGGTAGACGTTGCGAAAGCGACGGATGTGGTTGTGCAAGCATTGTAAATATGGATACTACGACAACAGCTAAAATAGCTTTAAAAACTGCTATAACGAACAGGACTAGGAAGACGACGACGGCTATGACCGCATACTCGAACACCACAGCCATAACAACTGTGATGATGAAAGCGGCACTAAAAATGGCCACGGGTTTGTCGTCAGCATCGGTATTACGGTCACATAAAACAAACATAAATAATAAAAGGAAACAAATATTACAACAATTTGACATGCATAGCCATTATAACAACAATACGGCACGGAACAACAATACGAAAGACATTATAAAATACAAAAATCATAATAATAAAAATAACAGTATTAACAGAAACACCATTGATACTAGATGTAGTGGTGGTATTTTTAGTGGTAGTGGTCGACCGGAAAGCTAGCACCAAAGGATCCACAGGACACAAATATACTCATTTGTAAAAAAAATTACGACATCCTTAATTCCGCATAATACAAATAGGCATAGCAGTCATTGCAAAACCACAGCCTGCATACCATTTGTAGCAACAGCGGAAACTATAGGTTGTGTTTGGTTAATCTCAGAGCCTGCATAGCCTTTTGTAGCGCATAAAAGCTCCAAAAAAGTTCAATTATATTTGAAACAAAGTCACCAGCATCTCGATTATTTGCATTCGCGGGGTAAATGTGCTAAGATAGCAACACGAAAACTAAACCCCACACAGCAAACATTCGCAAATGGATACACTAAAGGAATCTGAAAATCCTTAAAACAAATAACAACGGGGGTTTCACAAAAAAATAACGCACAGGACGCCACAACTTTTCACTGTAGTACTGAAAAAACCGCTGTATTGTAAAACCAACACAGATGCAATTGCTAGCATTTACACTCCGGAATTTTCATCATCTTTTCGTGCAACATGGTTCTCCTGAATAGCAACAACAGCAGCAACAAAAACAACAGCAACTGCAAAAAAACCAACAAAATTAACATCATCATCGTTGCCCCTTTGGCGCAAGTTGTGGCCAGCGTGTTATGCCCCTATTATACAACCTTTTGCAGCATCTTCAATTCTGTGGAAGGAAAACCATAGTTTGAGCCGTTGTTCAACATTGTCCACAACATCTGACTTCGCACCACGTATCCAGAGGAAGAAGTTGTTTCAGGGATTATTTATGACTCTACTGGTGCTTAGCATATGCAATAATAATGGTGAGTAAAAATATTTCATTTGTTTCCCTTGCCACATGTGGTACATATGAATCCTTAATTTATTTATTAAAATGTATGACACAAAAATGTTAAAGGACTCGGTAGTATGAAAGAATAATGATATTTTGTTAAAGACAATTCTAGTGGTTTAAAATATGGGGAACGTATAATTTTTAACCAATTTTTTGATAAAAAGTTTTGAAATGCATTTGATAGAATATAAAACATTCTACATTTTGGCTTTACACTCAAAACAAAAGGTACATATTATTAATGAGAAAGTACATCTACGTAATGAACTTTTTCATGAAAAACCAACCAAAGAATAAATTCATTAACATTATAAATCATTTATCACTTTATGAAAATTATTCATTAGTAAAATTATTCATTACGAAATAAGCATATTGACGCTATTGCAAAAGTTATTGCGTTAGCCAGTAGAAAGGACCGTATTTTAGTATTGGGTGACTCTAACTTGCCGTTTGTGACATGAGCCGTTTGTGTACCAATCCTCTGACTCCATTGACACCATTTGATTGGTCATTTGATTTTGGTACGTATATATCCGAACTTGGATTGATTGAATTGAACAACATTCCCAATTCTATGAATC
This sequence comes from Phaonia tiefii, assembly GCA_963931995.1. Taxonomy (NCBI): domain Eukaryota; kingdom Metazoa; phylum Arthropoda; class Insecta; order Diptera; family Muscidae; genus Phaonia; species Phaonia tiefii. The sequence goes on along the minus strand of OZ008368.1, from coordinate 320,907,401 downwards.
GAGTCCTTGATCTTGTTTTACTGGACGATTCTAACAACTATGATATATGTCGGAATGATCCGTTAATTTCTCCCGAGGATAGTTACTATCAAACGCTGGGCATTAATTGTATATATGAGACCATGTAGGTTGGTTGCAATCGCTCTTCGTCCTATGCTGGCCTATGCTTTTCGCGTGCGAACTTTATTCTTTTGAATAATCTTATATTTGATACCGCCATGTCAGTGTGATAATGCTTTTGAATTTGAAATCCCCCTGGATGAATTCTATAATATCATTAATGGCAAAATTTCTAAGTCTGTACCCAAGAAGCTTATAATGGGCAATACTGGTCCCCCATGGTCCTTAAGGGCTCTAAAGAGTCTCAAGAATGTAAGGAATAGATTTTCGAAAAAGTGTAAAAAATCTGGACTGCTAACAGACTATGCTAGGTATATTGTTGCTAGGAGTAGATACAACTCTAAATCTCGTGAGAGTTACAGATTATATTTAGATAAATTGAATTCTAATTTTAAATGAAATCCCAAATCATTCTTTAGATTTGTTAACGTGAAGCGTAATTCGTCTTCCACACCTTGTAGGATTAAAATGAATGGTATTGATTATTCAGATGAGGAGTCTATTGCTAATTGTTTCGCCGATTTTTTCGCATCTATTTATTTCACCCGAGTCTATGATTATTCCAAATAATGTCCGCTCTACTATTCCGTTTGATGCAACTGTCGTAAAATCTTCCTGGTTGCTAGATAACTTGATCAGATTGAAAGCCTAGAATAAAGCAGGTCCTGATGGCATCCCGGACTCTATGTTGATATACTGCTTGAATTCTTTCAGCTTACCGTTGACTCTCTTATTTAACGCTTGTAGTTCGGTTGTAGTTCGGTCATATTCCTGCACAGTGGAAGAGCTCTTATATAATCCCTCCCCACAAATCTGGTAGTTTAGTAAATGTTGCAAATTATAGGGGAATTGCAAAATTGAGTGCCATTCCTAAACTTTTTGAGCAGTTAGTCACAGAGGTAATTTCTCATCATATTTCCTCTATTTTAGATCCATGTCAACATGGCTTTCGGAAGGGTCGTTCCACCGTCCCTAATTTGCTTCAGTTTTCCTCTTCTATTATTGACGGCTTTATTAATGGAGATCAAACTGATGTGATTTTTACCGATTTTACTAAGGCTTTTGATAGAGTTAACCACAATTTGTTATTATATAAAATCGGGGCAATAGATTTTAATTGTAGCATGCTGAATTGAATTAGTTCTTACTTAATGAACCGAGAACAGACGGTATCATTTGGCTGATCAGTCTCAAGATCTATTTTTGTGTCATCTGGGGTGCCTCAGGGCAGTCATCTTGACCCGGTTCTATTCCTGGTATTCATTCACGACCTACCCGCCTCCATAATGCACTCTAAATTGTTAATGTACGCTGATGACGTGAAGATCTATATTTCTTACAAGGATCCTTGTCAATATACTTTACTTCAGGGGGATCTGTCTACTTTCCAGACGTGGTGCGAAGCCAATTTGATGGATCTTGACTTTGCGAAATGTAAGCATATGCTGTTTTCTAGGTCATCATTCTTTTCGGCAAAATACATTTTAGGTGGCAATGTTCTTGAGTCGGTGGATTCATTTGCTGATCTTGGTGTTCTCTTGGCCAGAAAATTGAATTTCAACTCCCACATAATTACGATGGGGCTAAATAAAATAAAATTAAACAAATTTTGGTTATTAACTTTATTACGTCCCAGTATTATCAACTATATTGGGTATTTTCGCTTTGGTTTGTGTCTAGAGTAACATACGGTAGGAAATTTCTTGTTTAACCCTGCTGTTAGATTAGAAAAAACTTACGAATCTTAGATTGAGGGACCATTTGGTCCATACTGCAATTTTCATCCAAAATAATAATTTTATCTTATTCTTTGTAACTATTTTGGTTCAAAAATTTCTAAAGCAAGTATTTGACATATCAAAAACATCCGCTAACATATCAAAAACATCTTCTAAATATTTGACATGAATTTACATTCGCTTGGTAATGAAAAAACTTACGAATCTTAGATTGAGGGACCATTTGGTCCATACTGGAATTTTCATCCAAAATAATAATTTTATCTTATCCTTTGTAACTATTTTGGTTCAATAATTTCTAAAGCAAGTATTTGACATATCAAAAACATCTTCTAAATATTTGACATGAATTTACATTCGCTTGGTAATGAAAAAATGTACTATTGACCAAATGGTCCTCTAACCTAAGATTCGTCATTTTGTATTTTTCTCAGTCCTGAATAAAGTTAGAAAATTTAATTTTCGCACATAACATTGTTTTATTAAAAGACCCCATTAGCAGAAAAATTTAGTCAGTATATATCACCGTTCCAAAGTTACAAGGGAAAACAGAAAAAATTTGGACCAAATGGTCCTAATCTAACAGCAGGGTTAATGGGAAGTTTTCTAGCTGGAGCGCCTGTAATCAATATCTATCTATCTGCCTGTCTATATATATGTATGTAAAAATTAGTTTGTGTTTGATTGTTTGGTGGTTTGCATTTTTTAGTACCGTATACTCACGAAAACGGTTGGACCGATCTGGTGAAAATAGGGTACTTGAATATATGAAGTGGTTGCTGCGGCATCACCCATTGGACCTTATTTTTGAAAACGCAATATTTGGAGAACTGTTTCACCAACCACCTGAAAATTTATGTGTACGTATTTGGCAGCAAATTCATTATCCAACAAAAAATGGGCAGGTTCGGATGAGTGGGCGTGCCAAACAACTTGAAAATTTTTACGCCTGTATCTCATGAACTATTGGAGGTACGAAGATGAGAGTTGATATATAAGTTGTTCTTACAGTTCGAAATACAGACCGGGCGGAAGTTTGCGGTGCCACGCTCCCTTTTTAAAAATCGCTCTGACGGCTTTTCTAATAGACCAATTGGTGTGAAAATATTACAATAACGTGCTGACACTCCTTGGCTATATTTGGAAGTTATTGGACGGAGGGGATTGGCATCGCCCATACAATTTGAAATTTAAAATCGATGTATCTCATGAACTATCAGATGTAAGAAGATGAGATTTGGTATATATATTCTTGGTACTGTACGAATTAGAGCCAGGGTGGAAGTGGGCGGTCCCCTTTTCAAAAATCGCTCTGACGACTTTTCTAACATACCGATTGTTATGAAAATTTCACAATGTGGTACTAATGACTTACTGATAGGCCATGGTTATACTTGGTAGTGAGTGGATAAAGGGGCGTGGCATCGCCCATACAACTTGAAATTTAAAATGGCTATATATCATGAATGCGAGAGGTATGAATATGAGATTTGGTATATAAGTTGTTTGCGCAGTTCTAATTACAGCCAGGGTGGAAGTGGGATGTACATAAAAGTACCCGGTCATAATCCCCGCGGCCATAATCCGCATTGCAGAAATGGGGATTATGACCGACTTCAAGGAGGACATAAACCCCATTTCGTCATTAGGGGTTATGTCCGCTTTCAAAGTGGACATAATTGCCATGGGGAATATGACCGTTTGCTGCGGGGATTATGTCCGAAACAATATTGTTTGGCTAAATTAACAAAACTTATTACCAAAAAAAATACGTCAAAATTCTGAACAAATAAAAATAATAACAAAATTAATGAATTTATTCCAATCGTGCTAACTAAATTTAATTCACCAAAATTAATATATTACACTTAATTAAATAAAAAATTCTCGGACACTTCCAACGATCTTCCTACAAAACGGACATAAATTCAAAGTGCTTTTTAATAATTTTCTCGAAACAGGTTTTGCAAATTTTTCCATGCGTACATGGTTTAAATAATGTATTTTTTGTTTTTCTTTTTATAAAAAACTTCTCAAAGTAAGGCCGAACATTTTTTACCAAAATCGCCGCGATGTTTTTAAGAAATTTACTCACAAAAGTTATATTTCACAGAACTTTTGATCTACTTTTCATTTATAAAAAAGCAGAAAATTTTTTACAAAAATCGCGGCGATTGTGGTAAAAAATATTCGCCTACTGCGCATTACTCACAGTATTTATATTTCATAGAAAATTTGAACTACGTTTCGTTTAGAAAAAGGCCGACAATTTATTACGGTCTCAAAAACCCATAACAGGCATTATGTCCGTCGTCATATTGGGCACAATCCCCATTTTTATTGGTGCTATGTCCACTATTATACGAGGATTACGACCGCTTCATTTTTGGTCATAATTTCCATTTTAATATGGGGGTTATGACCGGAAAAAATTGACATAATCCCCATCAGGCAAATGGGGATTATAACACGTCACCGTACATACCACGCACCTTTTCAAAGAAATCGTTATAGCATTCATAATAATAGTTTGATCGTCCTGAAAATTTCCCAGTATGTTACAGTTGGCCTGCAGATACGAACAGGCTATTTAGAAGCAAGTCGTCAAAAAGGGTATATCTGCCGCCCACACACGTCTATATTTGACTATTACATATACTATATCAAACAATTGTCCCTAAACCAGGCATTTGATAACATATTTCTATATAGCTCAACAAATATATTGCCGATTCCTTTTAAATAAGTTTTTTTAAAGTTCAATGCCTCTAACTTCAAAAATGAATTATTTGAATCAAATCGGCCATATATCTTTTGAGATACATTGAAATACATATGTTCTCAACTGCCTGATGTACGGACAATTGTTTAATACAGTATAGGAATGTGAGGTTCGGTACATTTACTACTGATATGATGAAAATTACTTTTTGGGGAAAACCAATGAAAATACGGCAAATATGAAGGTCAGTTTCACGAACATCGTATATATCTTAATCCCAATAACGAATTTATTAAAAAAAATTGCGGAATAATCAATGGAAATTATAAAGGAACCGATGGCCTGATTCCACGCACTCCCGTGATACCTACAGACAGGCCCATAGATTTCAAAAGATTGCAGTTTCCGATTCGGTTGGCATTTGCGATGACCATAAATAAAGCGCAAGGGCAGTCGCGTCAAGTCCGTGGCTTAAATTTGACAAATCTTTGTTTTTCACACAGACAATATATGTTGCATGTTCACGTGTGAGTAAACCTTCAGGCTTATATTTGCACCAGATGGCAAAACTAGAAATATTGTATATCCTCGAGCACTTGAATAAATAGAAAACACTAACAATATTATGTTTCATTTAAATTACAATTCAAGGCTACCGAAGCGCAACGGGTACTCCTATTATAGTATAGTGAGAAGCTTTTGAGGCAAATCAGCACACGATCGAAATCTAAACAAATACTTCTAACAAATAGTTATTTTACATTCTTTTTCATAATATTCCAGTCTACTACAGATTTATTTGCCCATTGCCAATTAAACATGGCATTATCAAAATCATTTGATCAACCTTTGCCATTACAAAAACTTTGAAGGCAAAATGAAATTTGCCGGCTCCAGCGAGTATAGTGTATATTGTAGTTTTGAAGCCAATAAAAAGTAAATTTAGAAAAGTCAAAGGAAACAAATTTTAAAAAATAACCTTTTCTTAATTAAGTGCATTTTCTTAAACAAAGTATATTTTCTCAAAAAAAATATACCTATACATATTCCTAAACAAAGTACATTTTCTTAAAAAAATACCTTATCTTAAATTAGTACCTCTCCTTAAAAAATTAGATTTTGTTACAAAAAGTATCGTTTCTTAAAAAAACAATTTTTTTTATTAAGTACCTTTACTTAAAAAAGTCAATTTTTTTTACCACAAATTGCCTTTTCTTAAAAAACAACATTTTCTTTAAAAAGTACCTTTTTTTGTGACACAAACTAACTTTTCTTAAGATAAGTACCTACTCTTACAAATGTACATATTTTTGAAAAAGTACCAATTCTAAAAAAAATTCCCATTTCTTAAAAACAAACTTTTCTTCCAAAAAAAATACCTTCTCGTGCAAAAATTCCTTTTCTTAAAAGTACATTTTCCTAAAAATACAATAATACCTTTTCTTTTCTTGGGATAAGTAGCCTTTCTGAAAATAAGTACACTTTCTTCAAAAAAATTACCTATTCCTAACATGAGTACCACTTCTTTAAAAAGTACCTGCTCTTATAAAAAGGAACTTATTTGTAAAAAAAATTATACTCTTATCGCTTTTCCTTACAAAAAGTACTTCTTCTTAAAAAGAGTACCTTCTCTTAACCCTTTCAGGACCATAAGCTTCTGGGGACTTTCCCTTTGTCATTTTGATATGAAATATGCTTGTCAGAATCCAACTAAAGCAAAACCATTCAAAAATGTGTAAAAAAATTTTGCGTATACGAGTTTTGTTATGGGACACATGTATTCCTGTGGTCCTTAAGGGAGCCAAAATGTCTTATTTATTATATATAGGTTTTTCAATAAAAGTTAAGTTACATTTTTAATGTTATAATACGCTTTTTATAAAAATGTATGTTTAATTTTGCGATAAATTATGGGTACTTATGATATTCTGCGAAACAATTACGGTTAGTAGTTAAACATAGATGCACATTGCATTCATTACAATAGATATTAGTGCGATTTTCTACTTTAATATTTGCGCATTGAACACATCTCTTTCTTACGTTGGCTTTGAGCGTAGAGTGCAAAGAAGCTGGTCTCTTGCTGACAGTGATTTTTGATCACTGGGATATAGGAAATTCTCTCTGACGCGAAGAATAGGCAGCGATTAAATTTCTGGCCACCAATCGTCTAAACTCAAGGAAGTTAAGTTGAGTCTCTTCTACAAGATTTTAGGCTTTACATTCGGTGTAAATAACGTAGGAATTGTTTACGCTTATGTATATCAAGTAAGTCAAAAAATAACCGGAGGTAATATTTTATTTTCGATTTGCGGTCGAGTTCATAAAAGGATTTGCGCTGATCCATTAAATCTACTCCACCCATATTTTTGTTGTAATGCATAATAGCTTTCGGGCATTTTACGTTGATTTTCTCAGCACTACCAGCTATGCGACGTCTGACGGTGTCTGTCTCCACTGGCGAAAGAAAATTTGTGAGAAGAGTCACAGCTCTGTTGTCCACCCACTTCACAAAGGATATGCTCTCAAAGCTTGATGTGTAAATGTCTCCTGAATTCATATTCTTATCGAGAGGCAAATTTTTTGGAATATTTTTTCGGTTGCATCTTACTGTTCCACAGGACTTTATTTGACGTTTTTTCAACTCATATTGTAACAAAGGCGAGTTGAAGAAGTTATCAATGTAGATCTCGGAGCCCAAACCTGTGAGTTTTCCTGTCAACTGAAGCACGACTGATTCCCCAAGTCCATATTCAGTTCCATACTCTTTTCTTCCAGGGTATAGATCCAATTCAAAAAGATATCCGGAAGCAGAGTCACATCTACACGAGATCTTAAATCCCCATTTTATTGGTTTATTCTTGATATACTGTTTCATAGCATTATGACCTTTGAATTTGATCATGTGTTCATCGACAGCCTGTTTGTGTGTGTTGTTCATTGCATTTTGAAATGCTTTGTTGAAATGACTTATGACAGGTCTGATCTTAAAAGCCCGATCATTCCTGTTTCCTTCTTCATCGTTATTGCTGAAGTGCAAATTTTGACGGATATTTTCAAATCTTTTTCTTGTCATTACATTACTTATGAAGGGTACACCAATATCAGGTTCTGTCGACCAATAATCACGAATGGATGGTATAACATGATATGTCATTACCAGATTGATACCAAGAAATGCTTTCATTTCGTTAGCAGTAACATCAAAAACTCTTCCATTTTGTTCAGCATTTCTACAGAATTCATGAACTATAAGTTCTATCAAAACATCAAAGTTCGTAGTCAGTAAACAGTTCTGAAATGGTGATAGATTACAGTTGGGGTCCCCAACATCACAGATTTGCACTTTTCCAAACTCATAGTCACTGCTAGGGAATACGTTTTCAGTGTGTGAATTTCTCCATCTAAAATTAGGTTCACTTTTTCCTGTCGCTTTTCTCTTGTAATTTTCTGGAATATGGAGCGCTTGTTCCGTTATCTCAACGACTTGTTCTGTTGTCTCAACCGCATTATCATCGATTTCACAAAATGCTGCACCTGCATCAACATCATCTTCAAGAAAAATACCCTCCAATGTAAGTGATAGAGGGTATATATCAGTTTGTCATTCTGATTGTAACATATAGAAATAAGGCTTTGCGACCCCATAAAGTAAATATATTTTTGATCCTTGTAACAACCGGAGTCGATATACCCATGTCCGTCTGTCCGTCTGTTGAAAATATTCTCACGACTTCAATCGGCGATAACGCGGTTTGGTTTTTGGCCAGAATGTTCCACGCATTCCTGAGCAGTTTGGTATTGAAAATCAGCGAAATTGGTTCATTGGAAAAATTTTTCATTGGAAAAATTTTTTATGATAGGAAACGTAAAAAAACTCATAAAATTTTCACATTAATTTTTGTAGTTTTATACTAAACTACTCCTTTTGCCGTGTGGTGAATTTCCATGGTGAAAATCTTTGTTGTTCTTTATAATAGGTAAGTACTTTAGAATGTTTAGATGTACTTTCATGTGTGCATACATTTATATGAATTGTCACGCTTCATCTAAGGTCGCTGTGGGCTGGTGTGTAAAGGGTTGCGTGTTGGAGTCTGAGGGTTGTTGGTTCAACTCTCGTCCTAGCTTTTTTTTTTTTAACAGTTCTTCAAAAAATGCTTTTTTGTTTTTAAAAAATGCTTTTTGCAGCTTGTTTTTTTTTTAACAGTTCTTCAAAAAATGCTTTTTTATTTTTAAAAAATGCTTTTTTATTGTACTTGTGAAGAATAACTTATTTTTACTTTTTTTAAAAAAGTAAATTTTCTTTAAAAAAAGTACATTTCTTAAGTACGTTTCAAAGTACATTTCAAAGTACATTAAGTACATTTCAAAGTACATTTCTTAAGTACATTTCATTAAGTACATTTCTTCTTAAGTACATTTCTTCTTAAGTACATTTATTCTTAAGTATTTAAGCATGTTAGCATTTGAGCATTGTGAGCAATGCATTTGTGAGCATTGTGAGCATTTGTGAGCATCCTGCATTTATGAGCATTTGTAAACAAGTAATTGCATTTGTGAACAAGTAACTTATTGTTATATTTTTTTTTAAAGTACATTTTCTTAAAAAAGGTCCTTTTTAAAATTTAATATTTTGCTGGTTAACACTAAGGTGGAGGGTATCAAAGATTCGGCACAGCCGAATTTAACACTTTTACTTATCCCAAAACCGAATTTCAATTTGTAAAATATTGTTAAATTAAACAAAATTTTTTAATTTGAAAGAAAGATAAAATTTCGTCTATGATTTAGAGCAGTTTAAATATCCGTTTATGCTATTTGCAAAACTTGCATTTTAGCTCTTAAATTTTAAATTTTTAAATTTTTTTTTACACAAGAACTTTTTACAAATTTTAGAAACCCATCATTTAACTTTACATTATGCTAAAAATATCAATACTTTTAGTATTAGTTTATTTTTATATTTGGAACACATATGTCCCCTGGTCGACGAAGGGTTAAAAAATCATCAGCTTTTAATAAAAGAAGTGCCGCTCTTTTAAAAAGGACCTCTTCGGGAAAATATATTATATATCTAAAAACATACTTAAAAAAAAAAACATCGTACAAAAATTTAACATTTTACAAAAAGTATATTTTCTTAAAGATCCATTTAAATTATTGTATTTTTCAACGAGCCCCCTAGGCGTGTTGGAACTAACTAGTACATAATACATAGCGAAAGGAACTTCGTTCCAACCGGGTTTCCCCTGATACCTCATGTGATTTTTTAACTTTTAAGTTTATTTATGGGCTATGATTATGATTCCTGTGTAAGATGAAACTGATTTGTGTGTTTTACAAAAAAAAAAACTCAAAATGACAAAGTATCAATATCTAAGAGTATGAGTTATTACAGACAGTTGCTTTTCATTCTGCTATTATCAGTTATATGGTAATAGATTATGAAAATACGTGCCAAATAATGAAAACCGCCGTAAGCAAGGTGCTTCAACGGAAGAAATAAGAGGTCCCTCTGAATTAAAGAGTACGTACACTTGATATTATACTTGTTGACCTTGAGCTGTCATTATACAAGAAGACTGTTGATTTTCTTCGTTATGCTATTGTATTACTCTGGTTTCTTTATGTTTTATGGCACCACAATATAAATATTGTCAATCGTTACCGGAGGGCTGTAAAGCATCATGGTGCTGTTGTTGCCGTTATTGATGATAGTTCAGTTTCCTCCCATTGCTATTGTTGTTTTTGGTACTCAACCTTATTTTCATTGACTTTTTCTTTTGTAGGTTGTAGATGGTCGGAATTTATATTATATCTCTTTATCTCGACAAAAAAAACAGAATATTTTCAAAAGCATTTCTTATAGTTCCCATTGTGTATTTTCCTTTTTCCCAAGCAAAACTTAATCACCTTCTTCTCAGTGGACTTTGTAAAAAGTTTTGTTTTTCTTTGTGGTGTTAACAGGGATGATACTTTTCTGCTGTTATTGCATACACACAATATGTTGTTGTGTGCTACATAGCTTATTTAATAATACCTGACTCTTAGAAGGACACAACTTTGAGACAAGAATCATTTCCTTTTTTGCAAATATAATGTTGATAACTTGTAGATATATTAGCGAGAGAAATATTATGACGTCAGTGTTGATTTGGTACTTTCACACATTGGGATAGCAGTGTAGCTATTTTATTGTTATTTATTCAAGTATGAGCCCGTTAAAAAAAGTTTTTGTACATTGCATCCTCATGATTCCTGGGATCCGCATATCTATTTCAGATCTAGTCATAGATCTTCATCAGCCGTTTCTGTAAGGATGATATAGAAAAATTCATAAAACAAAAGTAAATGCAAACGAAAACTGAGTTCAAATGACTTAAGCAGACAATGTGAATGTATTAGTAAAATATGTTTGACATTGCATGTACACAAGTCAAACGTGGTACTTCAAACACTCAATTTTATGGGAACGTTGAAGTGAAAGCACGTTCGGTTTCTTGTCGGCTGCTTGTTATTTTCGTCTACGTATTTTGAAATCCGTCCGTTGTGGCCGTCGGTGGTGTAATGGTTAGTGTGCGCGGCTCTTGTACATGAGATACTGGGTTCGAACCCAGCTCTGACCACCTTAAAATTTCTTTCGGCGGCGGTCACCTCGCATAGTGACGGCGACACTATCGAGTATATAGCCATGAAAAAGCTTCTCAAATACCGTTCGGAATCGGTGTAAAACTGTAGGTCCCAATCAGTGAGTGAAAACTGGAAAGCGCACAGCTCAGTGATTGTGAGAAGTTCTCCCCTGTCCCTTCATGGGATGTAATGGGAAACCATTTATTTATTTTTTTTTATTTTGAAATCCGTTCAAAAAAAAAAATATAAGTTGCACGGTTTTTTAAATTCCGATTTGCATACGCTTTTCTTTTTGTGTTCCACAACGCCGGTAGAGAACGATAAACTTCGATCAATTCCAAAATAAAGTTTTTTTGTTCCATTTTCTGCTCTTCACTTGAGATGTTTACTCGTCGCTTTCCACACAAAAATGAGTCACGTTTGACCAAGTGGTCAAATTGTGATATACACACATCAAATTTGACGACCCGCTTGAACGAAAATCAAAAATTGTTGATCTTGCTTCAAAAGTCACACAGTCGTATACGTGTGTCGTTTTTCACACACATACTCTCAATGTTGTTCAAGCCGCTTGATGCGTGTATACCCTGCATTTAATGAAAGTGTTCGATAAATATTTCGAGAACAAACACTCAAGAACAAATTTACAGAATTTCTCTGAATGTCCAGACAACCATCAGTCCGCAATAGACACGGGTTTCTCTTCTCTAAAAAACAACAGAAACTTGTCATTCTCAAATCACCGAGCTACATGCATTTTTTCTAAACTCGGGTGACGCCAAAAATACAGCCAACGTGATTCACGACGAAATATGATCAATTACAATTTTCATCATTTCATTTTAACTTAATCTTTTAATTGCTGCTGTATAACTGGAGATACAGACTCGATGATATGAGCCATATCTTTTTAAATTTTTTGCCAACAGCTAAATGTTACCGGTGAGGTCACTTTCTGAAGATTACAAAAATAACAACAAGGTGTACATGTGCACTGTTTTGCCTGTAAGGTGGTAATGGTTAGCGTGCGCGGCTCTTGTACTTGAGAAGGCGGGTTCGATCCCTGTTCAGACCACATTACATATCTTTCGACGACGGTCACCTCTCATAGTGATGGCGACACTATCGAGTACTTGGCCATGAAAATGCTTCTCAAAAATACCGTTCGGAACCGGTTTAAAACTGTAGGTCCCAATCAGTGAGTGCAAAACTAGAAATCGCACATCTCACTGATTCTGAGAAACTCTCCTCAATCCCTTCATGGGATGTTATGGGACACCATGTTTTTTTAAGGTGGTACCATCCGATTTACATTTGTGTAGGCTTTTGAGTGTTGGTCAAACGCTGCTCAACAGCACTATGCTGCAGGAAATATAACGAAGTTAGGGAATCTGTATACAGTTAACGCCTACGACTTTTGGAAATGGAGTAGCTAGATTTGCGGATACGCGATAGTCATCAAATAGAGGGCGACCGTAAGATATTATAATTAATATTATAATTAATAATAATAATTAATTTTAACTGATTTCGGCGTAATTTGATGCCTACAATTTTTACACACCAAGAATTTTGCTGCTTATGATTTCCTTAGCCCACGTACAATATTATTTAACTCTCTGCAACTGATGTGTTCTACCTTATACCTCAGAGCTGATTTTTAAACTGATGTTGTATGTTGCAATTTCTGACAGGCGCTTTCTTGGCCGTATTTATTTATAGAAGTTAATAGTTGTCAAGCTAACATAGGATTACAATTTGAAATAAAATTCTTTTCTATTTGTTTTTAAATAAGTACCTTTTCTTAAAAAAGTAAATTTTCTTACAACAAATTGCCTTTTCTTAAAAAACTACCTTTTCTTTAAAGACTACCATTTTGTGAAACAAAAAAAGTTTCTTGAAATGCACCTATTATGGAAAAAATACAAATTCTAAAAAATTCCCATTTCTTAAAAAAACATTTCCTTCAAACAAATACCTTCTCTTAAAAGGCATACATTTTCTTACAAAAATTTCTTTTCTTAAAAGTACCTTTTCTTGGAAATCAAATAATACCTTTTCTTTTCTTGAGATAAGTAGCCTTTCTGAAAATACGTACATTTTCTTAAAAACTAACCTTTTCCTAAATATGGTACCACTTCTTTAAAAACTTTAAAAAAAGTACTTCTTTGTAAAAAAATGTTATACTCTTATGGCTATTTCTTACAGAAAGTACTTCTTCTTAAAAATAGTACAGTTTCTTAAACAAAAACTTTATCTTTTAATAAAAGAAGTGCATCACTTTAAAAGAGGACCTTTTCGGGAAACATAATAATACATATTCTTACAAAAAAAGGACCTAAAAATAGAATTTAAAAAAAATACATACTATAAAATTTTTTTTGTTTTTAAAAACTTTGTCATTTTACAAAAAGTATATTTTCTTATAGATTCATTTATATCATCTTATTTTTCAGCGGGCTCCTCAGGCGTGTATAGCGAAAGGGACTTCGTTCGAATCGGGTGTTCCCAAACTCCTCATGTGATTTTTTTTATTGTGTTTCACCAATAAACTTTAATGGCTTTTCGCCTTGACATTAATCAGCTTATTTATTTTTGTTGAGTTGAGTGTAGTAGAAAATACGGTTAGTCAAGTATATGAAAGGACGAACAATTTACATTAGTTAAATTTTTTGCTTGTTTTTTTATTTTGTTTGGCGTATCATATCTATTTGTTTATTTTGCCAAGACGTGTAAATGTTTACAAAGCATCGTCATATCAGTATTTGATCGTGCAAAAGCAATTATTTATTTTCTCATTTATTTGATAGTTAGAGTGTACGTGTTTCGATATAAATCCATTATATCTTATACGTGTTTATAAAAAAGATTCGGCTGATCCCCTTTAGAAATGGGGATTTCCACAGAAAGTGACACCCAATGTCACACCACATCACCCTTGTCAATTGTTTGAATTTTAGGACCATTTAGAATTATTTATATTCATTGACTAAATAAGAATGTGCATTAGGCATATAAAAAATTTTGACGAACAAATTGGCATACCACCACGTGGTGGCAAATATTGTACAAGTAATGAATATCACTTTTTACTTTGTTACTTTGCTGAACTTCCTCAATAGCTGATGGTTTATTTACCCAATGTCTGAGAAAACATTCATTTGGTTTTGTGAAGCCGGCCAATGATTTCTGTAGTGTGGCGAAATTATTTTTGTTGAAAGTATGATCGGAAAACCAGATTTCGCTCCAAGCACCACACACAAACTTACAAATAGGATATAATTGCAAACGATATTCAGGAATAAGTATAAAGGCTAAAAGTGCCAAAATAGCTCTAGAATTCCAACGGGCATTACTGAGTGCTGGTATTGCTTTACATTTTATGTAGGGAAAACGTTCATTTTTCTCGAAGTATTTAAAAGCTTGGACCAATTCATATAAGTATTGCATGTCATTTCGCCATTTAATGCTTTTAACCTTAATACACTCTTTATTTTGTTTATACTCTTTTTTAGATCATCGTAATTTTCTATTAAATTTGGAATAAAATTGTATGAAATATTGGGGGATGATGTTTTTCCCTCTAAAAGCTCATCCATGACATGTTTTAATATCAAATCTAGCACATGATGTTGACAACCACTATACTGTGGAGCGGGCAATGAAAAGGATTTCAAAAAATTTTGTAGGCGAGTGACAACACCATGGTGTCTGCCAGTATTCCAGTATTCACACTGGTTGTATCGCAAATTATCATTTTAATTGATTCCAACAAGTCGAAATCACATAATAATTCTTTTATTCCGTGAAATATCGTCAACGCTTTTCCATCATTCAGCACTAGTACACCTAATTTTACTTCCCTAGAAGCATTTTTCAGTACTACGTACGACCTGATATTCCTTCTTTCCAATTTTTTCCCGTCAAAATGCAAGCACCAGTTTTCATTGTTAAGAATGTTTTTCAACAGTTTTTTCTTTTGTTCGGCATTTTTGGTGTAAGCTTTGTAAATTCCAGGTTGGGATGGCGACAATATCTCTACACCAGATTCAGACAACTCTTTACATATTTTTGCGGCCTTTCTAGTGCTAACGTTTGCATTCATAACTAAGTTAACAGCTGCTTTCATAGACTTCTTTTTTTGTACTAGGCTGGCAGGTGGTTTGTAGGTAATATCATCATCTGATAACACCTGATCATGGTCCATTATGGTTGGAAGTTTGTAATCATCATCCAACGGCACATTATCGGTTTCAGATATTGAAATCGGGAAATGCTCCGATTCGTCTGATTGTTGCTCTTCGTTGTTTGAAGTTATATCAAAAATTTTATTAAAACTATATTTATTACGGCGTTTTAAAAAGTTTTGGTACGACTTTATTAATCTTTCCACATTTCTTTTAATAGACCTTAAAGAGAGTGTTTTAAAATCGAGTTTCTTCCACAAAACTGAAGTTCACTAACGACAATTTGTGTTCTTCTTTTCTTACACTTTATTTCCTTTCCAAGGCTATTAAATCTTCCAATAACAAACTTTTCTTTGGCCTTTTTACATAGTTTGAACAATGGAATGTCCACATTTTTTATACATTGTGTATTGGTAGCTAAATTTTCTTTCCACGTATTACAATACTTTCCAACATTTTTAGCACTTGTCTTAAACATTTTTACACGAACAATATTTAATTATCCCGTTAAAAACAGATTTGAAATATTTATTTCAATTTCTAAATTGAATGATAAAACAAATGACTATACGATGTTATTATTATTTCACTATGCGAGTTCTTGAATAACTTGCTTTTTCTTTTTTAAATTTTTTAATATTGAATCAGAATTTTCTGAAGAAAAATTACTTTGGGGTGGGTGGGGCACTTCCCTTAGGTCCATTAAAAGGCGTTTGGAATAATAGGAAGATTATTAGTTAAATAAATATCTATTATTATGAAGAAAAACGTGTACACTGTACAAAACTTTTTTTGTTTTTTTCAGCAGTTCTGATAAAAAAGTAATTTCGTTTTGCGCGGAAACTTTTTTGCAATTTCGCAAAAAAAAAATAATGGGGGTTCATACTTTTTTATGCTCTATTCGAATATGGTATGCCGTTTTTCGTATTTGCAAAAATTGTAAAAAGTTATATGCTTAATGTGCATAAGTAGCTCTATATTTACTAAGAGAATAGAAAACAATCAAACTAACTTTTCCTCAAATATAGGTAATTTACGATGGTGACGTGATGTGACAAAAGTTCAATCTTTCTGTGGAACTGCCGACATGTGAAATATAATTTTAAGAATTAGTAACTTGTGTAAACACACACCGCAGTGGCTTAACGGGCTAGACGCTGCTGAAGATGATGCTTCAAAAACATCGAAACGATCGTCCAGCGAATGTGAGTTCGATTCCCACCGGCGGAATTTAAATTTTTTCACTAACCGGAGAAAACATGATCTCTTACAGCCTTAAAGGAAATTACAACTTTAACAATTTATGTTTCACGAAATTATCTCTTTTTTTTGCAAAATTAAGCTGTGAAATATACTTTGGCGTATGCTTTTATTTTTACTACTGTTCTAAATAATATGAAAAAAGTTTCCCTAGATAACTTTAATTTTAGAAATTGTTCATATCAAATGTTGTATGTTCATGAAACGTCGCGGTTGGAAATATCCTAAAGACGTTTTCGGTGACTATGGAGTGACACATCTTAGAACCTCATGGATCCCCCTGGGGCTGTCAGACATTTGGTTGGAATATTCCCCAGTTTGACAAAAGTGGTAATTAGCTTAGGATATTAACACAAATCGGCCTTAAGTCACTAATCGTCAGTGGTTCTAGACGGCACTAGATGTAGTGATTATGTGCCATAAAGGATGATTCCTTTAGACCTTTTTTTTGATTTTAAATAAAAAACTTAAAATCCCAGTGGGCAATATTGTGTTGTAAAAATTTTTCTGTAATATCTCCTTAGGACAATGCAAGTAATGACAATTTATTATTTCAGACATATCCATGTCATGGCACTAGTTTTGATTTAGATGGCATAAATTGTGAAGCGACTGATAACACTACTCAACAAAATGAAAAAAATTTCATGTACTCCGGATGCGATAATTTTTTCTGTGTAGATAACCTTCACATGAGCTCGAAAAACTCAATAAATTTTTTTTTTTCGTTTGGTTTTTTTTTTTAAAAATTTTAAAAATTTTTTTTTGGTTAATTGGTTTTTGTATGAAAAATTGTTTCAGCAACTAACAAATCTCGTCAAAATATATACCAAGTGGATGGTAGTAGACCCCAAAACATAAATAATGTGCGTCTTCATTCTTCGGCTAGCTACAGGGGTCGTAATCGGTTGTTGAATCAGGAATTTTACAAAATTTTACCGAAAATTTACAAGTGAAAGCCCTTTAAAGCATTTTAAAAAAATATTAATTCACAGAGTGCATTTTTTTTTGTATTTTATACGCAATGCGGCAGGTTTTAGAAATCAAACAAGCTACTTTTTAAGAAAATCCATCAATTAGTAATGAAGTTGTGAATTTTTTAGCTAAAGCCCTCAGAATCTACTTTTTAGTTCGAACATTGCATTTTACCTTTGAAATTATCTCACTAGTCAACCAAATGAAAAAATGTCATGTACTTCTAATGAAGTATTTTTTTCTGTGTAGATAACCTTCAGATGAGCTCGAAAAATACAACAAAAACTTTGTCTATGGTAAGGTTTTTTCTTTTTTATTACAAAAAAATTAAAATTTGTTGGGTGACAAAAATATATGACTTTAAATTAAAAAACAATTAGATATATGTACAAGAAATTATCCTAAGGATATCAACATTAATTAATTATAAAAAAGTTTTAAAAAAAAATATCTAAACACAGAAATAAAAAGCTTGAAATTAAAAATAATTATGTGCTTTTGTCTCTCTTTTATATTGTTGTGGGTCTGTTTCTCTTATCAGGAACCAGATATAGTCTCCCATCATAGCTTCGTTCCAAAATCCTTGGTATCGGTGCTCTATTTCTTTCATTTGCTGATGAAAACGCTCGCCATGCTCGTCACTTGCATCGCCCAGGTTGTCCGAAAATAAGTCTAAGTGCGAGTGTAGGAAATGTATCTTAAGCGACATATTTGCTCCAATTTTTTTATAATTTTGGAGTAGTTGTTCGACGGTCTCTCTGTAATTTGAGCTTTTGTTGTTTCCAAGAAATCCGGAAACAATTTGCCGAAATGAGTTCCAAGCTGCAGCTTTATTTGGTGATAAAATGTGTTCAAACTGTTGGTCTTGCAACAACTTTTTAATTTACGGGCCGTCGAAAACGCCTTCCTTAATTTTTGCCGACGAAAGGTGAGGAAAAATGGTTTTTAAATAGGCGAACGCTTCACCATCTCTGTTGAGAGCTTTCACGAAGTTTTTTTATGAGTCCGAGCTTTATGTGAAGAGGTGGGAGAAAAACATTTTCATTTTTTATGAGTGGTGTATATTTCACGTTGTCGCTGCCGGGGATGCAGTTAACTCGTTCTGTCCAACTCCTCCTGGTGTAATGATGTTGACGATCGCGGCTGTCCCAAAGGCAGAGAAAACAACAGTACTTTGTGAATCCACCTTGTAATCCACAGAGGATACCGATAACCTTAAGGTCAGCACAAACTTTCCAATCGTGCCTCTTTTAGTTAAGGCACTTTAGTAGATTGTCCATGACTTCGTATGTTTCCTTGGTGTCAACGGCATGAGCAATTGGAATCGAGGGTTTCTTGTTGCCGGTGTGGAGTAAAATTGCTTTAAGGCTCTGCTTGTTGCTGTCGATGAAAAGACGCCACTCTCCTGGATCGTAAGAGTACCCGAGTTCACCAAATAATCCGCGAATGTCCTTACAAAAACAGATGTTGCCTTCTTTTGTGTAGTACCTTGCGTATGGTTCATGACGCTTCCTGAAGATTGTTGTCACCACACCAGGAGCCAAGAAACCGAACTGTTTCATGCGCCATGCATGCAACTTTGCATCTTCCTTGGAGAGTCTCAGTTATCTAACCCAATCGTTCAGTTCTGCATGCGAACATAAGCGTTGACCTCCATGCAATGTATATGTTGACTCGCATTCTGATGTGGTTTCTACTGTCTCCGGATCTGATATTGGATCTATCGCCTCATTATTAGATGCCCATCTTGAAACGGACGGTTGCGGGTCCACTGGTGCTTCGGAAAATGGCACTGGAAACGTCACTGTAGAAACAGCAGCGTAAGTCCATCGTATATTTTTCCCCACGCCGTTTTTTTTGCTAAGACAGAAGTAGCAATCTGTTACATGGCAAAGCGGTTCTCTCCAAAGAATTGGCATGATGATTCTGGGCTGTCGTCTGAAAGAATTTCAATAATAAGTTATATATGTTCTTGAATTTCGTAATCTACACTTACTTTGAGTCAGCTAGCTGTACGTAGCACCTTGGACATAGAGCACTTGGTGTCCACCGCTCATCTATGTTTGAGACCTGTAAATTGAAGCTCTCTTCAAACGAATCTCTCAATTTAGGTGAAAAACAACGCTTGTTTTTTCAGAAACGTATTCTCCGCACATGTAACAAAAATTACTTGAATTGGTATTGCATTCAAATCCTCGCAAACGTTTGCTCATTTTGAGGTTACTTGCGAAAGTAAGTGAGATTTGGCAATGTTCGTCCTTAAATACCTAAAATAAAATCAGGCACAACAGGTAGTGGATAAGGTAGTTGCAGAGGTAGCAGAGTGACCAACAAAACGCATTGTTGCGTAGTGACATTACTACCTTCCGTTATTATTTTGTAAACATACCCAAGTGCAATATCTATAAGTGCTACATACCAGCAAAGGTGCGCATACATTGAGCCATCCCTCACTGCGATTGTTGCATTTTTCAAGCTCATTTGAAGGTTATCTACACAGAAAAAAATACTTCATTAGAAGTACATGACATTTTTTGACTAGTGAGATAATTTCAAAGGTAAAATGCAATGTTGGAACTAAAAAGTAGATTATGAGGGCTTTAGCGAAAAAATTCACAACTTCATTATTAATTGATGGATTTTCTTAAAAAGTAGCTTGTTTGATTTCTAAAACCTGCCACATTGCGTATAAAATACAAAAAAAAATGCACTCTGTGAATTAATATTTTTTAAAATGCTTTAAGGGGTTTTCACTTGTAAATTTTCGGTAAAATTTTGTAAAATTCCTGATTCAACAACCGATTACGACCGCTGTAGCTAGCCGATGAATGAAGACGCACATTATTTATGTTTTGGGGTCTACTACCATCCATTTAGTATATATTTTGACGAGATTTGTTAGTTGCTGAAACAATTTTACATACAAAAACAAATTAACAAAAAAAAAAAATTTTTAAATTTAGCTTGGCAACTCTACTCTCGTTTAGTTCGTTTTTTAGTTGTGCTCCGTGAATTTACTTTATTTTCGTATTTTAAAAGTTTAAATAGTGCTTGTTGTGTTAATAGTGCGAAGATAAGTTAAATTACATTGCTTGATATAATTGTGTGTTCAGTGCAGTGCTTGTTTATACTGTTTTTGTATTATTGTGTGCAATTGGAAATTCTGTTGATCGTGTAAAACACAAACAACAACAATAATATTTGTTTGTCATTGTTGAGAACGTCTAACGTTGTAGTTGTTTGATTTTTGTTTTTCTTTCATTCTCTTTGTTTCGTTATTTGTGTGCAGAGTTGCCATCTAGTTTTGGGAATTAATATCAAAGGGATAATAAGTTCATACGTTTTTGGGAATTTTGTCGATTTTGGAATTCTGTTTTTAGTATTTGTTTCTTATTTATTTATTTATTTTTATTTATTTTTTACTCTGAATTAATTATAATGATGACTTGCATGAACAAAGACTGTAAGGTTAGATCGGATACCGATACTCTTATTTCGTGTTGGTTGTGTGATGGCTTGATACATGTCAAATGTGTTGGCCTTTATGCAAGAGTGGCGGACAATCTTAGTGATGACAAGGGTCTGCGTTGGTGTTGCGTGGATTGTAGAAAATTGGATGTGGAGTTCTACAAATTTTTCAGGAGCATGAAGTCCGAGTTTTCTGAGATGGAAAAGGAGCTTTCGGCTTTATCTGGTCGATTTTCCAAGTTTATTGGGATGTTTAATAAATATCCGGGATTGGAAAAGAGAGCGGGTTCACCGAAAGCTTCCTCGCCGAAAAGGAAGAAGACGGCTAAGAAGGCCCCTCCATTGTTGGTAATTCCTTCCTCGCCGAATTTAATGGACGTTAATTCTCCAGTTACAGTTTCAAGTCCAATGAAATCTTCTGCCCCTCCTACTTTTGCTGAAGTCATTTCTGTAGTTACTATAGCTTCCACGGACAGCGATAAGTCGTCTCCTCCGGGTGGTAATCCCGCCCCAGTGCCAGGACCGGGACCAAGAACGTTGACTGTCGTACCGGCAAGGAAGACAGTTTTTGTGTCTAGACTTTCCCCCGACACGACCGAAGAGGATATACGACTTTACATATCGTCTAAATTAGTCGGGAATAATTCTAACGATTCCATACAGTGCTTCAAGCTGAAGTCACAATTTTCGGAACGTAGGTCGTCTTTCAAAATTATTGCACCGGATGATCTATTTGTCAAACTGGTGGATTCGGAATTTTGGCCTCACAGAACATTCGTAAGGGAATTTGAGTATCGGGATAATGGTAGGCGTGATAATTTTGCTAGATTACCGTCTGGAGATAAGCCAGCTCCAAAAAACTAATTGGGAGTTTGAATTTGGCGTATCAGAATGTTCGCGGTTTGAATACTAAATTGTCCAGATTATTTGTTGATAGCTTTGGTTTTGAGTTTGATGTCATTGCATTTTCTGAGACATGGCTTAAACCTAATGTTTTTAATTCTGAGTTGTTCTGCGATAAGTACGTAGTTTATAGAAAAGATCGTGTTGGTAAAATTGGAGGTGGTGTTTTAATCTCAATTGAGAATTCTTTATCTTCTGAGTTGGTTACAGTTGATGACATTGGCGATCTTGAGTTTCTTGTGGTGTCCATTAATTTAGGCGATTTGAAATTGTTTGTCACGTGTTCCTATATTCCGCCATCTTCATGCTTTGAGGTATATCAAGTGCATATTGACGCTATTGCAAAAGTTATTGCGTTAGCCAGTAGAAAGGACCGTATTTTAGTATTGGGTGACTTTAACTTGCCGTCTGTGACATGGGTGTCTTTACCCGATACTAATTCTCTGACTCCATTGACACCATATGATTGGTCATCTGATTTTGTTACGCATATTTCCGAACTTGGGTTGATTCAATTGAACGACATTCCCAATTCTATGAATCGAGTCCTTGATCTAGTTTTAGTGGATGATTCTAACAACTTTGATATTTCTCGAATTGATCCGTTAATTTCTCCTGAGGATAGTTACCATCCAACGCTGGGAATTAATTATACATATGATACCATGCAGGTTGGTTGCAATTACTCTTCGTCCTATGTTGGCCTATGCTTTTCGCGTGCGAACTTTATACTTTTGAATAATCTTATCTTTGATACCGACTGGCATAGTATATGTCAGTGTGATAATTCTTTTGAATTTGAAATCGCCCTGGATGATTTCTATAATATTATTAATGGCTATATTTCTAAGTCTGTACCCAAGAGGCCAATAAGGGGTAATACTGGTCCCCCATGGTCCTCAAGGGCTCTAAATAGTCTCAAGAATGTAAGGAATAGATGTTCGAACAAGTATAAAAAATCTGGACTGCTAGCAGACTATGCTAGGTATATTGTTGCTAGGAGTAGATACAACTCTAAATCTCGTGAGAGTTACAGATTATATTTGGATAGGTTGAAGGCTAATTTTAAACGGAACCCCAAATCATTCTTTAGATTTGTTAACTTGAAGCGTAATTCGTCTTCCACACCTTGTACGATCAAAATGAACGGTATTGAATATTCAGATGAAGAGTCTATTGCTAATTGTTTCGCCGATTTTTTCGCATCTATTTATTCCACCCGAGCCTATGATGTTTCCAAATCATACCCGTACACTGTCCGCTCTACCATTCCGTTTGATGCACCTGTCGTAAATTCTTCGTGGTTGCTAGATAACTTAATCAGCTTGAAAGCCTCGAATAAAGCTGGTCCTGATGGTATCCCGGACTCTATGTTGAAATACTGCTCGAATTCTCTCAGCTTACCGTTGACTCTCTTATTTAACGCTTCGTTGAAGTTCGGCCATTTTCCTGCAAAGTGGAAGAGCTCTTATATAATCCCTCTCCACAAATCTGGTAGTTTAGTAAATGTTGCAAATTATAGGGGAATTGCAAAATTGAGTGCCATTCCTAAACTTTTTGAGAAGTTAGTCACAGAGGTAATTTCTCATCAGGTTTCCTCTATTTTAGATCCATGTCAACATGGCTTTCGGAAGGGTCGTTCCACCGTGACTAATTTGCTTCAGTTTTCCTCTTCTATTATTGACGGCTTTATTAATGGAGATCAAACTGATGTGATTTTTACCGATTTTAGTAAGGCTTTTGATAAAGTTAACCACAATTTGTTATTATATAAATTAGGGGCAATGGGTTTTAATTGTAACATGCTGAATTGGATTAGTTCTTATTTAATGAACAGAGAACAGATGGTATCATTTGGTCGATCATTCTCAAGATCTATTTTTGTGTCATCTGGGGTGCCTCAGGGCAGTCATCTTGGGCCGGTTCTATTTTTGTTATTCATTAACGACTTACCCGCCTCCATAATGCACTCTAAATTGTTAATGTACGCTGATGACGTGAAGATCTATTTTTCTTACAAGGATCCTTGTCAATATGCTTTACTTCAGAGGGATTTGTCTACTTTCCAGACGTGGTGCGAGACCAATTTGATGGAGCTTAATTTTACGAAATGTAAGCATATGCTGTTCTCTAGGTCATCATTATTTTCGGCAAAATACATTTTAGGTGGCAATGTTCTTGAATCGGTGGATTCATTTGTTGATCTTGGTGTTCTCTTGGACAGAAAATTGAATTTCAACTCCCACATAATTACGATGGTGAACAAGGCTTATGGCGTTCTGAACTTTATTAAACGTTGGGCAAAGGAATTTTCAGATCCCTACGTTACGAAAAATCTTTTTACTTCACTAGTCTGCCCTATTCTCGAATATGGATCAGTTGTTTGGGACCCCCAGTACAATTTGTATGTTAATATGATTGAATCGGTCCAGAAACAGTTTCTCATTTTTTGTCTGAGAAATCTTCAATGGAACCCGAACCATAATCTTCCTTCGTATAGCAGTAGACTAGCATTGATCAGATTGCCGACTCTTAGTAGTAGACGTACCATGATAAACTCTATTACAGTTTTGAAGATAATTGATGGATGTATATGTTCTGAATTTCTGTTATCTAAGATTTTCATAAATGTCCCATTGAGACCCACGAGGTACTATAAACTCGTAAACATCGAGTTTCAGCGTTCGAATTATGCGTCCTTTGATCCAGTTAGGAGAATGTGTCGTGACTTTAATGAGCTATATCAGTTTATTGATTTCACAGGTAGTTGGGAAACGACAAAGTCTAGCATAATTTGTCATTTGAACCGATTGCATTAGTGCTGTATATTCGTTAACGTACATATGTAAATTTAATTTACTTTATCCTTACTATCTGGTCTGATTTATGATTTGGTTTTCGTTTTGCTCGTAATTATTATATATTGAAGTATCTTATGTTAATATCTCGTGATGTGCTTTTATACTTATTTATCTTAGTGTAATACCAACTGGTGAAGAATTTCTGTAGTTGGTTGTAACGTGTGAACTTATAATCCTTGCTCTCCCGTTATAGACCGGTCTATAATGTGTACGCTGTCCTCACGTTATGGGGACGTGGCCCTCTCGGTCGGTAGGGGCGGGTAAGAGTGGCGGCGATGGGTTCGCTCGATTAAAAAAAAAAAAAAAAAAAAAAAAAAACCAAACGAAAAAAAAAATTTTATTGCGTTTTTCGAGCTCATATGAAGGTTATCTACACAGAAAAAATTATCGCATCCGGAGTACATTTTGACTGTTGACTAGTGTAATCTATTTGAGACCGTCCTACTGATTTGTCTGTATTATATTATGGCTGACTGTCACTAAAGCCAATAGAAGTCTTCGTCATTTGTCAACTGCTGGTAATTTGTGTATATTTTCAGATTCTAAAAAAAATTTCCAACTGAAAAATGTATACATATTTGTGGTTGTGGCCGTCGGTGGTTAGTAGTTAGCTCTTGTACTTGAGAACGTGGGTTCGGTCCCTGCTCAGACCACCTTACATTTCTTTCGACGAAGGTCACCTGGCATAGTGACGGCGACACTATCGAGTTCTTTGCCATGAAAAGCTTCTCAAAATACCGTTTGGAACCGGGGTGAAACTGTAGGTATAAAAACTAGAAAGCGGACGGCTGACAGGTTATTAGAAGCTCTCCCGAATCCATTCATGTGATGTAATAGGAAACCATTTTTTTATAGAATGTATGTCATGAATTTTTAGAATTTATTTTAAAAATATTTAAAAATGAGAAAAAGTATATGTACACGTTCTGGGATTCATATGTATGTATGCAAAGGGTTTATGATATTAACAACTCTTATTCTGATATTAACAATACATACACAAAAACCGAAATAAAGTAAGTATTTAGAATATTATACCCGAGCACAACCTTTAGCGACGTTTGATTAACTGACCCACTGCTGACGATTCCTGCTAACTTTTTATCAAATGTATGCAAATTTCAGGGGGTGATATGAATTTTTGTGTGAGTGGTCACTGATGATGTCTTCAGGAAATGTCAAACTGGGATAGGATTGGATATCGGGATATTAATTATGACGCGAAAGAGTAATGTCTGACATTTCTTTTTTAACGAAAATTTTCAATCCAGTTAAATTTGCTATTACTCTTTACACCATTGCTACCGGTATCTCGCGAATTACAGGAGTAATGTTGGGGGCTTCCAAGTCGTGAGTCGTAGCTGGCCTCTTTTGACTACACGTACTCTTTTGACTACACGTAATCCCAAAGAAAAAATCCAGATGTGTGATATCACATGACCTAGAAGGTCAGTTGACAGTTCCGGAATACAAAATAAGCCCTTCAACAAAATTATTTTTCCATAAAGCCAATGATTTGTGTTAGCCGTAGCATCGCCTTACTGAAACCATTTATCGCCGGCTTTAAATTGGGGCAACAATAAGTCCGTTATGTTGGAGTGCTACTGCTCGCCATCGACGGTTATGTTGTACAGATCAATGATTCACCAGCGCATTCAACGCAAGTTTTGTTTATGTAACCGTAGTTCGAGAATATCTTCGGATTGCTCATCACCTGAAATGTGACAATTTTGTTTATTTACGTATCCATTTAGTCAGAAATGTGCACTCATATGATGCTCTATGTGCACGAAACACATTTTTCACAGAACGCTGATTTCCGTAACACAGTTGTTTATTTTTGAGATGTTGGAGAGGATAAATAGTCAAAAAATACTGAATAACAACCCGTACAGAACTTTCAGTCGAGTGAACCGACTGGACAAAGGTGCCAATATTCAAAAGCACAATGTCATTGCGCTCAATATTTTTCAATACTCAACTTAATTACGATCCCAACTGATTATGGGGAGTTATCCGTCCAATCTTTATATGGTAGGTACAAAAATAGGCATGTCGAAGTTGTACATCTGTTTTACACAGTATTACACGAAATATTGATCAGTACTAAAGTTTGTTAAGATCGGTTGTGGTATATGGGAGATATCGGATCTGCCAGGCGGAAATCCGCACACCTTTTGTATGGGAGATACGAAAATGGGCGTGGACAGTAGAAAATCTTTAATTTTTAGAAAAAGTTTACCAAGTACCGAATTTCATTTTTTAGTCTACGAGAGTTTTCGTGTCGATTAACCGGTCACCCGCCCAACTTTTGTGTGCATTTGACAAAATTTTGTCTAGTACCAAACTTCATAAAGATTAGATCGGTTTTTCGGGAGTTATCTTGCCGAACAACCAACTGGCCGCACAACGTCACTTAGTAGGTCTTGGCAAATTCACCCTTGTCTTAATCGGTGTCTGGTGTTTGATGACACAAAGCCTATAACCTAATTTCATTAAGATCACAAGCGTTTCATGCGACTTATCTCATTGCTAACCCGGACGACCACCAAGCTTTTGTACCAGAATGGGCGTGGCAAAACGACTCATTTTCCACAGAAGGGTAACATTTGACTAAATTTTGTCTAGTACCGAATTCCATAAGGATTGGTTTTGTGGGAGTACTTTTGAGGTACAACCAGCCGGCCGAACAACTTATGTATGGGAGGCACCAACATGGGCGTGCAAAATCACCCTTTGTTTTAATTGGTGACTCGCGTTTAATGTCATGAAGCCTATAACGTAATTTCATTACGATCGGAAGTGTTTCACGTGACTTATCACATTAACAGCCCGGTAGACCACCGAGCTGTTGGATGGGACGTACTAGAATGGGCGTAGCAACCTCGCCAATTTTCTCCAGTTAAGTAGACATTTACAGACTATTAAGCAATTTTGGAGTTGGAACTAAAAATATCCACCAGAAAAAGATTTTAGAAGAAACATGATTTCGTACTAAATGTGTCGATTTGTATGGAAGGTACAAGAAGGAGCGTGGTCAAAACGCCCATTTTCAATCCCAAACTAACCTTGGACATATAATAGTGACTGACAAAATTTCGCTGTGATCGATAAAGATTTACGGCAGTTATCGTGTTGACGCCAGCCAGACAGACATGGCTCAATCGTCTTAAAAGGTCCCAAAACGAATATCGTCCAAAAATAGTGAGGCTTTAATATGGCTCCTTCAATGCGTTAAATTTGTTGCCGTACTAAATGATATAAAGTAGACCACTTCCTAGGGTTGAGGGTATAATAATAAGATGACAAGTGACACCAGTCACGAGTGATACGCAAAAAAAAAAACATTGAAAAATCCTTAAAAGACCTTCACGGTATTTTAGATACTGATTTCATTTGTATCTTTGTATATGGAGGGTTAAGCGACAGTAACTCGTAAGAAGAAAAAAATCTAAAATTGGTGTTTGAACTCAAATTATTAAAAAAAAATCAGAGCCGTCTATTGGTAAAATCAGCTATGTTACATTTTTCTAAAACCGTTTAATTCTAGTCGAAATTCTAAAACTCAAGAAATTGTCTTGTCGCGATATAAACGCAGTAACATCAATAAAATATCGCTGGCTTAATATGCAAAGGCTCTAAGAGCAGTTTTCTTGAAATTGAGATTTTAATGCAATAATGTACAATAAGTAAAAATACATTGATTACAAAAAAAAAACTACAGTTATCTCATTTGAGGTTCTTATTTGGTAGTGATGCGCAAAGGCACTAAGTCCAACTAAACAACAGAAAAAGTCCTAAGTCCAAAATAGCTTTTATCTCGTCAAATACTTATGTTTTCATTTTGCTTTTATGCAAATAAAAGACCAAGGAAAAATACAAAACAAATGCATTTCAGAATTCAAAAGTGTTTATGCAAAAAAAAAGTTTGATTGTTTTTAGTCTCTCCTGTGAAATTTTAAAATATGGACTTAGAGCCTTTGCATGTTAAGCCAGCGATATGATTCCTGTACAACGGGCAAAAAATTCAAACAATGTATTCCAGACAAAATTGGCATAATATTGTTATTATCTGGTCAATTTTGTGATTATTATATTTTCGTCCGTCCGTTTCAACAAATCGGTCCGGCTTCATCAAATGCAACTGAAAACCTACTTCATTATTTTCCTCCGAAGTTTCGCTGGAAAATTTCCAATTTCTTCAGGGATTCGTTTTTACTGAAACTTCTTGGACAATGGGCATCAGACTTTAATATACAACACTTCAGGTTATACATATTCTACAATTACCAGAAATATGTTAAATGAAACCATTACAAGCGTTGTTCTTAATTCTAGTCAGAAATCGTCACTTTGTTTATTGCATTCTTGTTGTTTTCATCATTCTTGCAGTTCATTGTCCCCACCAATTTTCGTTGTATTCCTAAACTTTCCAAAGTATATCGTGTATTCGCCTTCCTCTGCTTGTCAAATATTCTTGTGCTTTCGACGTATGCTGTGTGTCCATTCTCCAACATATGTTGCGCCAAAGTTGTTCTCATCTATGCAATTTGTTTGCATTATCCATTACTGACTCCCTTACATCAAATTTCGTATACCACGTTATGCTGTTATTGTGTCTCGACTGGATGTATTGTGTCGAAGAAAATCTCACTCAGTGTTTGATTCGATTTGTGCGCGAAAAATACATTCTCCTAGGTCATTGTCGTTTTTAGGTGTCCGCTGCCTATAAGATGTCGAGTGTAGGGAATTCTAAATTATTGTTTAACGATTCCAGATTGTTCTGTTGGCATTGGGTAATCGCCATCTTTGGTAATATCGTTAAATTTCCTACCAATTAGAAGGTCCATTATATGACTTGGGTAATCATTATCCTCAAGATCCCATCGAATCCTGTGTACATTTTCTCCCTAAAATGTTTATCACTTATGTGCATAATTTTATTGATGAAGTTGGTCGCGGTGTTGATTTTCTGTCCTATTGGCTGTATGCAATTTAAATTTGTGATCGGTTCTGGTATACCAATATTTGGTATATAATCTTGTTATTCCCACGATATAGTGTGGTATCCAAATATGGTATTCTGTTATATTTCCTATTTTGCACAGTGAATTGTAGGATATCGTGGTACTCGTTGGCTGTTTCCAATATTATCCTAATGTCCTTTTTCCTCATGATCGCCACAATATCGTCAACATATTTCAACATGATTTTTATGTTAATTTTTACTGATTCCAGGTTTTCTGTTGCACTGTTCAGTTGCTTGTCCAGCAGGATATCAGGAATTGTCGAAGAAAGTGCGTTACCCATCGGCATTCCACAAATATGATCTAATATTTTTTCATTATATACAAAAAAATTATTGTCCTCTAAACACAATTGTAGTACCATCAAGAATTGTCGCTTTGGTATATTTGGAAATTGTCCCATTTTCTGTGAATAACGACACTTCGTCGAATGAAACTGAAACTTCATCGTCATCTGCTCTGACTTCCTGTATTCATCCCGTTAGATCATCTGTCTTTCTTATATTGTCTTGGGTTGGCAAGAAAGTAGCTTTGGTTTTCTCATACAGATGGTGCTTTTTGTTTTTTTTTTAAATGCTTTTGATCAGGTGCCTAAAATTGTTGTTACACATGTACACAGCAGATACTTCGTGCTTAATTTGTGATATCTCACATTATTTTCAGTGGTCAGTTTTCTTTTAAGTCGTGTTGTGAATATGGATGACCAAAATCAGAATTTTCATCATATTTTGCTCTTTTATTTCCGAAAAGGCAAAAAGGCTGCAGAAGCACACCGGAATATTTGTGACATGTATGTATGATTTGAATGGTTTAACAAAACGCACATGCCAAAGCTGGCTGAAAGAATTTTGTTTCAGAAATGCCGCGATCAACAGTGGCCACATGAGCGGTAGGA
The DNA here is from genome assembly GCA_963931995.1 of Phaonia tiefii. Taxonomy (NCBI): domain Eukaryota; kingdom Metazoa; phylum Arthropoda; class Insecta; order Diptera; family Muscidae; genus Phaonia; species Phaonia tiefii. The sequence continues at coordinate 320,876,614 of OZ008368.1, read as the reverse complement.
AAAATGAGGTTGATGAGGACGAAATCAACCCGATGGTGCAACTGACCGACACGTTAATGTTTAAAAATAAAAGTCGTGACTGATTTTTATAGATGATTTTTATAAATAAAAGTTGTCAATAACTGTTATCAGTGACAAAATAAAACAAAATTCAAAAATAATTTCTCTTAATAGAAAATATAATTATAAATCAAATACAAATGTTATTTCGGATTTTATAGAATTTAAATAAAAAAAAATATATTAAGTTTTCTACGATCTTCGATTGTAATTCTTCTTATTATTGCAACGAGCTTAAGATCATTTATAAGTATTGCTTTTTTATTTCCAATATTTCATTTAATAATTGTTCCCTGAAGAAGTCGCCCAATGTGGAACCAATACCTATAAATGATCTTAAGCTCGTTGCAATAATAAGAAGAATAAAAAAAAACTTGTGATTGTTTTTATTTTGGATAAAAATTGCAAAAAAAGTTTATTCTTAATTTTGATACTGAGTGTGAAAAGAAATCCTTTGGTATACAACATGTGGTTGTACAACATTTACTTCATATTTCATAAGTAACTGCTATTTCCGGTCCCTGCTCCATAAGAAATAAATGTATTGTTATTATTTTTAAAAATGATTCATGATATTTCCAATTAAAAATCTTATATAAAGTGTGGTCAACCATAATGCACGATGTTAATTGTGAGTCAAATCTTAACGGGAAGCTTTTGCCCAACTTAATTTGACATTTCTTTGTTTCAGTATTTGACAAATTCAACCATGAAGAGGTACACAATTGAGCAACGCGTTAAGATTGTTGAAGCCTTTTACGAAAATGGGTGTTTAAATCAAAATGCATTTCGTTATTTTGTTTTGGTCTGCGTGATAACGGACTTTTTATGGCCGTAATGGTTCCACTTGCCACACAGCCACACAGGATGGTGCCACTTGCCACACTGCCAACGAAATAACGCCTCTTTTGCACAGCCAACGAAACAACGCCTCTTTTGCGCGAGAAATTCAGCGGCCGTATTATCTGGCGTCGAGGCGATGTTAATTGGCCGCCGCGATCATGTGATTTGACACCGTTGGACTTTTTTCTTTGGGGATATTTAAAAAAAAAGTGTAAGTCAATAAGCCAAGAACTATTCAAGGACCAAGGGATGAGATAATTAGTCACATTAACGACATTCAACCTCAATTATGACTCAGAATTATTGAAAATATGGACCATCGGATAGAGGAATGCCACCGAAGCAGTGGCAAGCATTTGACCGATATTTTGTTTCACACATACTTATAAGGGTTGAATTTTATGTTTCGGGATTATAGAACAAAAACAAATATTAATCATTGAAAATCACTTTATTGTTTTTCAAAATACTCCACATGAAGATTTATACACTTTTGCATCCGTTTGAACCAATTGTCGAAACACTTTTGCCACTCTGATTGATGTATTTCCACAACATGTATTCTGAATGCAGCAACCGCTTCTTCAGGTGTCGAAAAACGTTGACCTCTCAGTTTGCTCTTTACGTACGGGAATAAAAAGAAGTCATTCGGTGCCAAGTCAGGACTATACGGCGGATCAACCATATAATGCAGTTGTTTTAGCCGATGTGTGAGAGCTCGCATTGTCGTGGTGAAGAGTGATACGTCTTCGGCGGTTGGTTTTCCTGATTTCTTGGAAGATAACTGGCAAACAAATGGTTATCTACCACTCAGAATTCACTGTTCTGAGTTGTTCTGGTGTTACGGTTGCGACATGTCCGGTTTTCCGAAAAAACAGACCACCATTTGCTTGGAAGTGCTTCGGGCGTGAACAACTTTTGTTGGATTTGGCTCATCTTGAAACACCCACACAGTTGACTGCTGTTTACGTCCGTCTTATACGCGCAAATCCAGGATTCATCAACTGTCACGATGTCATAGACGTGTATCGAAGCACCGCGATCGTATTTTTGGAGCATTTCTTTCGACCAATCGACACGAAACTTTTTTTGAGCGATTGACAAATTGTGTGGAATCCAACGCGAACAAATTTTTTTGACAGTCAAATGTTTATGCAATGTTGAAAGTATGCTGGTCCAACTAATGCCTATGGTTGTCTCAATCTCACGATAGGTCACATAACGATCTTGCAAAATCAGTTCGCGCAGTCTTGAACTGAACTACGACCACGATTGAATTCACCATACCATCGATAAACACTGGTCCTTGATGGAGCTTCATCGCCAAAAATTGAACTAAGTTCATCCATGCACTGTTGCTGAGTTAACCCACGTCGAAAGTTGTAAAAAAATGATCGCATGAAAATGTTCACGATTTAATTTCATTTTTGGGCCGAGATGAATCAACACAAATAGTGCCCCTATGTCAAAACATTGTGAGTACGCATAACCTCAAAAATGTCCAACTTTACGATAGAGCTGTCAGTAGCCATATTGCAACACTAGGGTTGCCAAATCCGGAAACATAAAATTCAACCGTAATTGTTATAAATCCTTCTATCATAATAAAAAGTATTAAGATAATTCTCTAAAAACCTTTTATATTATTTACACTTAACCCTACGATTCATAACCGGGTACCCGTGTACCTTTTTTGACTTTAAAGTGCTGCTGTGCCTATAATTTTAGAGATATGGACATAAAACTCCGAATCATCAGAGATTTTGGCTAAACTAAGATTTAAATACCAAAAAATTCAAAATATTTTCAATATTTTCTTTAGAAAAAAAAATTTTAAATGTTTTACCCCCATAAACACACAACCGGGTCCCCGGGTACCCTAATGCAATTCCTATGTAAATGCCTGACATGTAAATGAAAAAACGTTTTTTTGTGTTGTTTTTATTGGAAATAAATGTCTTTTTTATTTATTTTATCATATTTTATATATATTATATTATAATTCATCCGAATCACTATCGTTGTTATTGTGGCAATTGTAGCATTTAGTAATTGTTATGGCGTGCTCATCGCATATCGGTGTGCTACATATGCTGCAATTTTTTCTAGTTTTTCTTCTGCGCTTATTTGGAAGAAGGTTGCACATGTAGCACACGCCCGTATGTGCTTTTCTGCCCCTTTGTCATGCTGACGGAGATGTTGACGGACCTGCAGCACAAAGCACACTCTCCAACGGCCTTCCGATGATGCTTTCAATTGCATTTTTTGTTGAAAATTGGCGCACGCTTTGCACATTTGAAATTCTATTTTCTATAACAGGAATGTACAGGTTTTCTGCCAGTTGACGCAGGAAATTCTTCCTGCGCGTCGTGGTGTATCGTGCAGTTGGATTATTTCCATAATATATGATGTGTGATGCAAATGCGCTCACATCAATGATGTTATAGAAAAATGCCATCGGCCATCTTCTTGTTTGTCGTTGGGTCGTGTATTCTTGGAGCGTTTGGTCCATAACGTCCACCCCACCTTTTGTTTGGTTGTAAAAATTGATAATTTGTGGTTTCCCATTCTCGTCAATTTGTGCATCATCATGCATACTAGAAAGAAGGATGACCGAGTTGGACTTCCGCTGCTTATATGAGACCAGTGTTACGTTGTCGTGGAAGCCAAATAAACTTGAACCAACGTCTTTTTTTTTTGTCTTCTTTCATCTCCGCAGGGATGTAAGCTTTGTTGCGGCGGAGTGTACCCACAATGCTGAGCTTTTCTACTTTTAGTTGCCTAGCCAACGGCAGCGTCGTAAAAAAATTATCCATGGTGATATTTCGTCCGCTACCGTAGTATGGCCCAACTAAATCTCTCACCACTCTTTCGCCAACACCAACCAGTTTCTTGTTTGCCAGTATATATTTGGCCATGAAGTGGATATGAGTTTTTGGCATCGCAAATCCACCATACTTTTATACCATATTTTGCTGGCTTCGAGGGTATATATTGTGTGAATTTGGTTCTACCACGGTATGGATATAATTGTTCATCAATGGTCAAATATTCTGATGGCACATAATATCTGGCAAGATTTGCATTGAGCATTATCCAAATATCGCGAATTGGCGCCGCATTGTCTTGACGCTGCCGCTCTACCCGTGTTCTGGGGTCGTCAAACCGCATAAAATGCAGCAAATCGAAAAACCTGTTTATTCCCATGGTGGCGCGGAATATTGGGTGAGCCTGTGACGTCCACAAATCTCTTGGGATTTCGTCATTAGAATGATTTGTGCCAGCCATCAAAATCATTCCAATGAACGCATAAATTTCGTTGATTGTCGTGTCTTTCCACTTCAACTGACGTCTATTGGGATTCGCTTCATTGTACGCATTATATGTGGCATGCGCTTTTCTATTTGTGTGGCGCACTATTATATCCACCATTTCCACTGTGAGGTATGATTTGAAACACTGCAAAGGTGTCATATTTTCAGTGATCCGCGCTGGACCACAGCGGTCTCTGAAGATATTGTGGCTTCTCACTTGTTGGCAACTACGTGGTGTTCGCTGCCATTATGTGCCGTCACGTGCAGTCATGTAGTCTGCTGGGTTTGTTGTTGGTGCATGTTCTGCTGGGTTTGTTGTTGGTGCATCTTCTTGCATATCATCATCTTCACTTTCGTCATCAAAGGCAATTTCCTCTGGTGCGTCAATAGCAGCTGCAATTTCGTTTGCGTTGTCAACATTCAAATCTTCATTCTCCGATTCCGAAACTTCGCCAGTATAGGACACATTTCCTTAATTTTGGTCTTCCACAGGGTCCACTTCTAGGTCCTCATCTTGAGTCGCTTCCTCAAATAAACTTTGAATATATGTGCTTCTTGCTTCATCACTCAAATTCCAGTATGCCCTTGTAGATAAATATCGGTCGTTGCGGCTCATTTTTCACCAACTTCACTGTTCAAATATTCAACACAGAATGACGAAGCAAATGAAATATTTCAATTTTACGACACAAATGAACATCTGCTATCTAATTCAAAAGCAATTAAGCAAGTAGGTACCGAAAATAAGCAAATAAACAACCCTTACATAAAACCAGTTTCTGCCTACTTGTGTCGCTTTAGGTACTTATATACGAACAGAAACCAGTTTTTTTCCAAATATCAAATTTGTACAGTTGAGAACGCAAAATATAATCAACAACAAAAATAAAAAAAATAAAATAAAAAAACAACCTACTTCGGGTACCCGGGTACCTGGTTATGAAATTAAAGGAGTTTTGCTGGTTATGAATCGTACAGTTAACATCGTGTGTGTTGGTGGGCATCAGTGCGTGTAAGTAGGAAAGCAGCGTGTACGTAGTGCCAAACAATCGAGTGGTACTAGAAAACATGATCTGTTAACCTTAAAGGAAATTGATACTTATTTGTAACGGTGTCTTCAAGAGAAATATATTTTTGAAAAAATAATTCTTTGAATGTATCTTGTTTTCCTTTTACAAATTTGGCCTAAATATAATGGGCTTTTTCAACACCCCTCAGAACCCAAAATAAGGGGGGATCAGCAATGTATCTAATTATTTTTTGAAAACCAGTAAAATTTCCTATAGCACTGTGTGTTTGAACTGCGCTTTAATTGTCAAAGTGTAATGTCGAAAATATCTAGATTTACGCGATATACTAGACCACTCTGGCCAACATCGCGAATTTCACGCGGGAAAAGTGGGGATTATGTCAAATTCAGGAATCAATATAAGCAGTTAACGAGCGATTTCCCCAACACGTATAAAATGTAAAAATTACACCAACTTGGTTTATACCAAAATGTTGGTAATAGTACTATAAACTGCAATATTCAGTCTGTCCATTGGTCAAAGCACACAATTTTCCCATCCAGAATATAAAAAGTTTAAATTAAAACATCTTCAATTGTTGGCGGGCCCATAAAACTTTACTGGTTCACTGTACGTCATTTTTGATATTAGGGTTTTCTAGCACTCTGTAGTCTGTATATTTTCCGAAGGCCACTCTTCTGTAGGATGACTTACGCGGATGCAAATGAAATCATAAAAAACTACATGAGGTGTCAGCGGCGCCCGGTAGGCACGAAGTTCCTATCGCTATATTTTTATTATATACTAGTTAGTTCCAACACGTTCCAAATTTATTTAAAAAAAATATATACATTTTTAGGTTCTTTTTGTAATAATAAGCACTAGCTATATTTTCCCGAAAAGGGCCTTTTTTAAAGATAGGTACTCTTAATATTAAAAGCTAATATTTTTTAAAGAAAATATACTATTTTTAAGAAGAAGCACTTTCTGTAAGAAAAAGCCATAAGAGTATGAATTTTTGTTACAAAGAAGTACTTTTTCTGAAACCAGGTTCTTTTTAAAGAAGTGGTACTATTTTTTGGAAAAGGTTATTTTTTAAGAAAATTTATTTACTTCAGATAGGCATCTTATCTCAAGAAAAGGTGTTATTTTGTGTTTAAGAAAAGCTACTTTTAAGAAAATGAATTTTTGTAAGAAAATTTATTTTTTTGAAGAAAAGGTTTTTCTTTTAAGAAATGTGATTTGTTTTAGAATTGTTCTTTTTTTCAAGAATCGGTATATTTTTCAGAGTAGGTACTTATCTCGTGGCCGTCGGTGGTGCAGTAGATAGTGCGCACGCCTCTTGTACATGAGATCCTGGGTTCGATCCCTGCTCTGACCACCTTAAAAAAAAAAAAAAAATAAAAAATTTCTTTCGGCGGCGGTCACTTCGCATAGTGACGGCGACACTATCGAGTATTTAGCCATGAAAAATCGGAATCGGTGTAAAAACTGTAGGTCCCAAAATTAGAAAGCGCACAGCTCACTGTTTGTGAGAAGCTCTCCCCAATCCCTTCATGGGATATAATGGGAAACGGTTTTTTTTTTTTTTTGGTACTTATCTCAAGAAAAGTTATATACTTACCTCAAGAAAAGTTGTTGTTAAGAAAAGGCAATTTGTTATAAGAAAATGTGCCTTTTTAAGAAACTTTACTTATTTAAAAAAAAAATACTTTTTTTTAAGAAAAGGTTCTATTTGTAAGAAAATTTACTTTTTTTAAGGAAAGGTACTTTTTTAAGATAATGTATTTTTTAAGAAAAGGTACTTTGTTTTTTTTTTTTTTGAGAAAATTTTCTTTTTCACTTTGATTTTTCCAAATTTTGTTTGTATTGGGTTCACAGCTATAATGTATAATAAATATTGGTTACAGAATCCACCTAGAAAACTTCCCATTAAACAGGAAATTTTCCAACAAGTATTAGTCTAGACACAAACCAAAGCAAAAGTACCCTTAGTTGATAATACTGGGTTGTAGCATAATAGTGTTAAAAAAAATTGTTTAATTTTTTTTCATAAGAATAATTTTTTCAAGACAGGATGCAAATTGATTAATCACAATATTTCAGATACTACTAGTTATTAAATAATCAAGTTTGTAAGTTGACTTCAGGAGTTTGTCGATTCATGGAATTCTTTTTAACGCAAGTAATCGTTCCATAAACTTTCGTTGTGAAACGGGACGTTTTGATATATCACTCCTGACCATCTTTTCCAAACTTCACGATGTAAAATTCTCTACTGCCAGTTCAGTTAACTTCACTTCTTAACAAGATCTAAATTTCAGCGCAATTGGAACAAACACATAAAAATCTTGGCACATTTTTAAAGATAATGTTTTCTATAATCAATATGTCTTTAATTTTTAGTCAGAAACTTGTTTGCAATATTCACCACTCTTTATTTTGTGGTTTTGGTGGATCAATTGACCTATTGACCTATTCATAGGAACATAGGTTTTAAGTACAAACTTCCTTAAAGTATAAAGAAAATGTCGTGTGGCGCTAGGACATATACTGCCTCTTTGTCTAGAAAAAGAACGGACGGCGCTGATGGTTGGCGTTCTTAGTCGGCAGATCTTGTACTTTTCCTCTCCTCAGACAGCCGACAAAAACAAAATATCAATCAGCATCACACGTAAATATTAAAAATGCGAAATTAAACTAAGATTATGGACGTTAGTTAGTTAAATTGTAGTGGCGGCACATTAGGTCTACTTTATTTCGGTGGATGCTTCAATGACGGATTCACCTCTCAGCTACCGTTGGAAATCATTTAACCTTTACCGTTCTAATCCTTAGTTTCAAATTTGCAAAAATTCACACTCGGCAATTTTTATAAAATCGTTATATTTTTTTTTGTGTTTCAAAGAAAACATTCCACAGAATGTAATTGGTTTCTCAAACGAAACAATATACGACCCACAACTGCCAGATCCAATAACCCTTAACTTCGTACAATTACAACTTTACTTAATTTATCAACAAATTAATCGGAAAAAAATATGGCAAATTAAGTTTCAAAATAGAGTGTATTCGATCACATATAATCAACTAGAAAGTTCGCGCCATTTAATATTGACTTATGACTTCCTAGAATAGAAGCTTATAAGGCTTATGTTGTAGAGTATTCGTATTATTTGTGTATGGATTAGTATATTTTGATGTGTAATATATGTTTATCCTCAAACAAAAAGATTAATAAACTAAGGTATTAACCATCTATCTCTTCTTTTAACTTTGGTTAGCTATGACCTCCAATTACAACAAAAACGGGCACTTTTCCGTGAAGCGCATCTACCCTAACGACGTTGCCCGGAGCGCTCTGAACCTTATCGCTGGTCACCCTTACAACACTTCAAAAGGGCTCTACAATAATAGAACAGGTAAGTGTTTACCCTACACTACCAAGGAAATTAAATAATTAAAAAATTAAAAACATTATTTCTTTTTTATTTTTAGATTCGGGGAATTTATTGTGTGACGTAGTCTGTCAGTGTGCCCCCAAAACACCAGCATAGTACCAGCTTTAGCACCCGAGTATTGCCGGTGCTGTAATGGCGACTGGTCCTTCTTCCGTGATGGGTTCTCTGGTGGTGATATGGCGGTCTGGCTAATTAATGCTAATGTTGACGTAGCAACCTCGATGGCGTGATGAGATATTATAATGGATGGCGTGATGCTGGTGATGGATATGGCGACTTGGAGTGCTGTCTGACGTGATGTATAACGTGGTTGCCACAGGAGTTCTGATGGCTTCAGATGACGATAATGTCTTCCATGATACGAGTGTTATTTGACAAACTGAGTGTTGTATGGGGTGTTAGCTTCAACTGATGTGATGTTGTGAATATGTTTTCGAGGCAATATATTTTACAATACTTTAACTGTCTTTTTCATTGTGCAAAGTTTAAGTTAATATGTTAATCTTATAGTTTTTGCAAACCACTTCAATTACTCGGCTTCAAAAATTTAGCTATACTTAATAAAGATTCACAGGACAACACACAACCATTTGGGTATTTTAAACCATTTGGGTATAACGTATCCAAGTTGGAAATTTTGTCTTGAAGACAGTTTCAGTAGTATTTCCTTAGAACCTTGTCAGTAGGTGATGACAGTTTATATAAGACATCATCTTGACATGTTACTTGATTCGACTTAGGGGACATACATTGTGAAGGGGCTGACAACCTATGTAAGAATGTCCTAATGATTTGTTAGTACTATGGCATGCCAGACTTTTACTAAGCCCAATGCTGAATGGCGATTGAGGACGTCTTCATCATTTGTGAACTGTGAGTCATTTGCGAGGATTTTTTAAAAACTTCGAATTGAAAAATTTGTATTCCTTTGTAGTTATGAAATACATGTCATACATTTTCAGAATTTATTTCAAAATATCTGAAATTTGTTAAAACAATTTGCAAATTTTCAGAGCATTATAATTTTGTATGCATGTAGATACATATACATATACATGTGTTATCTTTTATCACCATATCTTTCAGATTTTAATAAATATCGTGCAAGTGGTGAGTTACAAACACATACCTAGTATATACATATAAATTTACCAGTAAAACCATATCTAAAAACGTCTTGAGCAACTGACCCACTGACGAATGTTTACACAAGGACGTCTTGTGTACATGTCATAAGGTTATCGCCACAATTGACAAACTGCGGAATATTCCTGCTGACTTTTGACCAAATGTATGAAAATGTCAGGGGGTGTCATGACGTTTTTTGTATGAGAGCGGATCGGAAACTCAGCAGTGATTCTGACATGTCACTTCTTTGTCACTGGTGATGTCTATAGGAAAATTCCAACTGGAATGTATTCAAACGGCACTTCACACTTTTAACACCCTTTTCATTCTGTCTCTAGTATGGTTTCTTTCTTCCCAAGGAAAACTCTCCTCGTTGCGGGAAAGCCGTCATGTTAGACGCGCATAAGCCATTTCTGTCTTCCAGTTCATCCATTCCGAATTTAAATTGCCCTCACTAAATTTAGTTATACATTGCATTTGCCAATCCCAAGGCTGCATTTAACTAGACGTCAACGAAACCTAACATAATATATAGATGGCGATAAAACCACCAAAAAGTCTACACCAGCTTCTACTATTTTTATACCATTGTCTTTATCTTGAATTTTGGAATCTAAAATTAACCGAAAACGATTTGTTTCTGGTCATTTTAGATCGGTTTTCAATAACTTTCATAAAACAACTACTTGTCATGGTTTTTTTTAATGTAGATATAAAGGCAACGTAATTGCAACTATCTTACTTCTATTAACCGCAGTGATTCCTTTTAGTCATCATAATCGACCACGCACTGTATGAACTTTTTGTTTTCAAACCACCAGAACACTTACACATCTCTACAGAGTAGATATCTACATGTAGAAGAGAAAAGTTTTAGCTCAAGGCCATTTGGTCGTTTCGTCCTAAATATGAATTACAGCAAAACTAAATTATAGATAAGAAAATGGTGGAAAATTTAGGAAAACTAAACAGGTATTGGATACTATCAAGGAACACAACCAGGATAACTTAGAGTAGCAAATTTGATGGTATTTCCGTGATTTTGTTTAAAAGTATTAACAAAAATTTATTCTACTTAACGCATCAAGTGGTTCCTTTATGTTCAAAATTACGTTTGGTTTTACTCCAGCCAATATTCGAAATATGTAATTTTTATAACTGTTTTTAGTACGTGAGTCAATATGTGAGAATTAAAACAAAAATCGATAAAATATAGCTCGAAAGAAAACGATGTGTCGGACAAACCTCAGAAATCAGGGCGCAATAAAAAGTTGTATTATCTGCGCTGCCGATAACTTCATATATATGTCTCTCTGCAATATTGTACGATATTGTAATTGAAATTTTAATTTCTTTTAAAATCGGCATCTAATCTTGATGATACCAAATGAAACGTGTAGTTATTGCATTACAAAAAAGAAAATATCCCATGAAGGGAGTGGCGAGATCCTATCACAATCATTGAGGTGTGTGCTTTCTAGTATGTCACACATTGATTGAGACTTACAGTTTTACACCGGTTGCGAAGGGCATTTTGAAAAGCTTTCATATCAGCGCCTACATTTTCCGGTATAACTCGTTTGGAAACGGTAGCCAGCAATTGAACGTATGGTTCCGTTCCTTGTATGTGTGATGGAATTGTTGATCATTAAACGGTGGATCATATTGATTTAAATATTCTTTCAATGTATCGTACGGAATGCTTCCCGTGAATAGTGGTTCAAATATGTTATTTATGTCATTTAAATTGATCATTTCCGTGTAACTTGTGCAATTAATGTTTATATCTGGTTTTTTATAAACTCTAAGGGTAGTATTCTAAAATTCCCGAAAGTGAACGTAAACGCAAAATCCAATGCGAACGCCAAAGTCAAAAAATGGTAGTCTATACATCACCACGCGCTTGCGTTCGCTGACGAAGGCTGTCACCGACATTTGTAGTTTATAGAGTTGCCCAACTAAACTAAACAATTATAGCCTAGAAAAAGTTATCTTGAGTGAAATGCGCAGAACGAAAAAGATGAGAAAAATCAGCTCTATTTCAATAGATCAACAAATTTTAAGATTGCTACTATTTATAATACTGCAAATAATAACAATATTCACATAAAATGTGTAAAAAAAACATATCATTTTGGGTTGCAATTTGAATAAATTTTCCAATCTATAATAAATTAGTCGCCTTTTCAAAAACACGTGCCATTTGGCGGTATTGAAAATGTTTTGGTTCTTTTGGGTATTAATGTCAACATCAACTGATGTCTGTAATATTTAAATATAATTATAATAGTTTTGCAACGCATTCTTTATTTGGACTTCCCCTTTATAATTTTATTATGGTGAATTATTCAGTAAGTAAACACTATAATTTGGATTATTTAAAAAAAATTCAGCCTATCCGTCGATTGCATTTCATCCAAAATTGCCAACTATAATGAAATTAAAAATACTTCCATCTGCCCATCCGCCATCTAAATATGTCTTTAAACTTGTAATTTTTTCAACTAATTCGAGGAAATGTGGCGTGTCCAACTTGACAGCTGAAGTGATCAAAAACGTTGAGCTGCGTTTTATAAACTACCCATTAAATAACGTAACTCAACGCAGGTATTCACCGAACAGCTGTAACGTTTTGTAAACTACCAAAGCGACAAAAGTAACGCGAAGTTACTGACTCACGACTTATAGAATGCCACCCTAAGTTCCGTTGAGTCGTCAACATCGGTTCTATAGCGTAGAATTTTTATAATAGCACAGTCGCAGTTTTTTTTGCTATCATCAAACAACATTGATAACAAGATATTTTCCGAATGCGCATAATATGAATTATATGTAATCACTTGATTGACAATTCTGCGTAAACGAGGTTTTTTTTTTTTTGTTTTAACGGGTTTTTATTGTAATAAATTTCAAATACATACTACTGGTACACAATAAATACATCTTAATATTACCTATATCTAATTCCCTCACACCCATTGGGTGCCCTTCAGAATTTTCCATCCTCATCAAAAAATACTACATACATCAATCTTAAAAATAAATTATATACGCTGTAAAAAAGGATATTATCCCGCAAAATCCAAGCAAAACGGGAACGCCTCATTTGTCGTCTTGACCTAAAAATAAAAAATTTAAAAAACAAATAACAGCTTAGAAACTAAATAAAAACAAGAATTCCAGCAAGCCGGATCGCATAAGTCATTAGACCAGAAATTCCAAAAAATTTCCAGTCTCCACCTCGATTAAAAGAAATACTACTGAGTAGTACTATACACAGGATCATCGATACCCAATGTACCGAATCTCCTGTGGTAAAACAATAAAGACTCGTCCGTTCCTAGATAGCCCCCATTACTGAGGGCCAGAAGGTCCGTTGGTCCAAGGAACCAGCGTGACAGAAGACTGTCCGCATCCGTCGTGTCGAAACATGCCCTAACCAGGTCATTATCCACACCCGCCTCTTTTCTCAGGAAAGTTACAGCAGAGTCCACCATGAACCTGTCAATCCTCCCAAAACAAGCACCATCATATACACTCCTACAGGAGGGCATGCGGAAAGACCCATCCGCCATCACAATCAGCCTCAGACCCAGACAGGTTCTGAGTATTTTCCGCTCCCACTGCCTTAGCCTCTCCTTCTGACTCGACGAGATGGGAAACCAGTCCGGGAAAGCATACACCAAAACAGGTCTTATGACCTGCCTGTACACCAGCAGACGCACCTCCGTACTCAGGCCATTCGCCCTCGCCAACAGCCTGTAATATGCAGAAAAGGCAAATCTTGCCTTCCGCAAAGCGTAGTCCACATGGCTCACGAAGGTGAACCGTTCATGGAACATTACCCCAAGGTACTTGATATCCCTCGAAATCCCGATATCCGCATCACCCACCTTGAGCCTGAAGATGTAGCCCCTGGCGTTCGGGTACATGTTCTTGCGCTTCCCGTAAACGACGTTCTAGAAACCTAAACTAATTAACTTGAAAAATAATGCACTACCGTACACGACACTACCGTTTCAATAAACTTTTCTTCATGAATTATTTTTTTTAATTCTGAGAATCATAAAAGAATCACAAAGAATTTTGTACATATCCTCGAACAATTTTTTTAAATTCATGAAGAGGCTGTTATGGCGACGACATTACAGAGCCGTGCGAAATTGCCCAGACTTGGAAGCAAAAAAGACTTCAACCAATAATGTTCTTTAGTTTATTTTCTGTTACTAAGTCAAATTCATTTTTTCATTTACATATGTTTTTACTAAATAAATTTCTACAGAGAAAAATAAACTCCACAAAGAAAACAAACATAGCCATTTCGCTGATTTTTTCATGTAAAGTGCCAAAAATGGTGATTTTTAAAATGTTTGTATTGGAAACCCCCCAGGGGGGTTCCAGCAGGTGTGCCACTGGCATGGGTGGGCCGGCCCTCCAAAGGTTGTGGGGTTCGGTCATTCATTTGGACCCAATTGGGGCACTCTAAATGGGTCAAAATTGAATTTTTCAAAATTTCGGACAAATTTCGGATTTTTCAAAAGTCGGGACGTCAGAGTTCGTTTTAGAGGTATGGTTCCCCGGGCAAAGTTTCTAATATACTTAGTGCCAACTGTTAAAGGAAATCTAAAGACCCATTGCTTGATCTGATGCTTGAGCAAAGTAGAAATTTTAACCTGGAAATAGCATATACATTTTTGTAAAAAAATTCCCACACGTTAAACAATGAACGTAAACGTTTTCTGCGACTGCAAAATTAGGTTTAGTGGAAGTGGATATGGATGACGCTTTTAGTACTCTTAGTCCTGTACACAGCGTTCGTTGAATGGAACAGTAAATATGGTTTTCGATATGTTGCATATAAAGGGTGATTCAGGAAGTTCCGGACAAATTTCTCCAGTGTATTCCTTGGCTCATTTCATGAAGAAAACTCCACTAGGACCATGTCCGAAAATGCAAGAGTGCGAAATGGCAGCGGGTTCAAAATTTGGTGGTCGGAGTGTAGTAGGGTAAAGTTGCTAACTTCTAATCCAGTGGTCGAATTTTTTGTTTTTGGGCTTGTTGCAAATGTCTTTAAGAGGCCTTTCAGTAGAAGTCAAATCGCCGAGATACAGAGCTTTCGGAAAAAAATGGAAAAAAAAATTCACATAACCTCAATTTTCTCAGCCAGATGGCAAGTATCTTATGCTCTGTTGAAAGATAGCCATACCTCTTGCCTTTCCAAAATGACCCAAACGAAGCCCAGAGGTCTTACCGTTCCAAAGTTATGACCATTTTACTGAAATGCAAAAAATGTTTGTTTTTGTTTTTGGAAGCGAAATAGCAGCACACATTTATTTGTTTCTGTAAATTAATTACGTTTGCGATCCACACCCCCCACGTTTAGTTCACTCATCTTTTCACGAACTTTCACCGCAGCTTCCTCAATGCGTACAAGTAACTGCTCACGATTGTGGATCTGCACAGAATACACACAATCTTTCATGTAGCCCCACAAAAAGAAATCAAGTGGTGTGAGATCTGGAGATCGTGGCGGCCAGGCGATTGGTCCAATCCAACGTCGAGGGAAATTGGTGTTAAGCCAATCCCCCACAATAATAATGCGCTGGAGCACCATCTTGTTGGTAGAAAACATGATTTCGTACCGCAAGAGGTATTTCCTCTAGGATTTCTGGCATCACTTCTTGCAAAAAAGCCAAATAATTTTTCGAATTTAACCTTGGCGGAAGTACTTTTGGCCCAATCAAGATGTTGTCGATGATGCCAGCCCAAACGTTGACGGCAAATCGATGTTGAAATACTGTTTCTTTCTTGTTGTGGGGATTGTCATGGGCCCATTCGTGCAAATTATGGAAATTAGTTATGCCGTCTCTCGAGAATTGCGTTTCGTCGATCCACACAATCGATCGTAAAAACATAAATGCGTGAACATCACGTTGCAACATCTCAAGGCAAAAGTTGACACGTAGTGGCAAATCGGCCACCAAGAGTTCTTGAACTGGTGCGAAATGGAATGGATGTTTTTTTTCTTTGTGAAGGACGCGCCATACTTTTTATTGTGCCACACCAACTTGGACCGCCATTCATCTTGTGCTTGTCGTTCGGTTCTCGTCTATCGCATCCAAAATTAACTCTTCAACTGCAACGTCGTGTTGTTCATTTCCGGAACGCTCCATTTGTGTAAACAACGTACCTTCACGAAATCGGCGGTGCGTCTCACTGAATGCTGTTCGGTTTGGTGGTCGTCGATTAGGAAAACGTTATGCATATTCACGAGCAGAAGCTCTTGCAATACCATGGCAGAATCCATACATGTAATGAATGTCTGCTAATTCTTCGTTTGAATAAGTTGCAATTTTTACTAATTCAAAACACAACGTACTCGAAACTGTTGCTTTTACTTTTTTGCCGTTATTAACTTTTAAAAAACCGGACAAAAATCACTTGTACTTTTCGCGTTCGTAGACACTTGTTGAGTGACAAAATTCTATCAGTGAATACCTACAAATACTACTTACTTTTTTAGGCACTGATAAATGGACTGGAAAATAAAATCTTATACGTGTTAATTTACAAAAACAAATAAATGTGTGATGTTATTTCGCTTCCAAAAACAAAAACAAACATTTTTGCATTTCAGTAAAATGGTCATAACTTAGGAAGGGTAAGACCTCTGGGCTTCGTTTAGGTCATTTTGGAAAGGTATCTGGCGATTTGACTTTTTTCTACTGTTTTTTTATTGATTCTGAAAGGCCCAAACAAAAAAATCCGACAACTGGCTCAGAAGTTAGCAACTTTAACCTACTACCCTCCGACCGCCAATCCGAAAATTTTGAACCTGCTGCCACTACGCACCCTTGCATTTTCGGACATAAATAAAAATAAATGGTTTCGCATTACATCCCATGAAGGAGTCACTTCGGGCATGGTCCCAGTGAACTTTTCTTCATGAAATGAGCCAAGGAATACGCTGGAGAAATTTGTCCGGAACTTCCTGAATCACCCTTTATATTTTTACAGCTTTCTTTGGAACCCATAACCACATTCATAAAGGCTTTTCCAGTTGGAGTGATATGATCTCTAAATGACGTTTCCTCCATTTGTAGTATGCCATGATCTGTCATTTTGTTTTCATTGTAGTCAGTAATGTTTACAATTTCATCATGGAGAGAAATATGCAAGAACAACGTTTACAAATGACTAAATTTTTTTTTATCAAAATCATAGTTCTCCAATTGCAACTTTTCGTGCGCTTTTACAATTTTATGGTCATAGTAATCGTCAATGATCGTACTGTGGTCATAATAAGTGCCAATAAGACAAATAACCGCTCAAAGTAATACAAATTTTGCTGCCGTTTCAGCAAGTGTTAATGAAGATCGTAATTCTGGGAAATGAACCTATTAACTCCGTTACAGTCAATAGATATAGATCAATGATATCCAACTCTTTATGGCCGATGTTGGAAGAAGTTGATCTAGACAACAGATGGTTCCAACAAGACGGGGCTACGTGCCACTGATCAAGTGCAACAACTGAACTATTGCGAAAAGATTAGATTATTTCAAGACTTGTGACTTAACACAATTAGACTATTTCTTGTGGAGCTATTTGAAGTCATTGGTCTTTAGCAATAAACTAAACTCTCTTCAAGCTTTACAAGTTAATATTGAACATGCTCTTCATAACATACGACTTGATTTAGTGGAAACATGCTCGAAAATTGGGTTCAACGAGTTCGTTCCTGCAAAAGAAGAGGTGGAGGCCATTTGAAAGACGTGTTATTTAGAACTTAATTATATCGATTTTACTTCACATTAAATAAAAAACATTTGAATTTCCTTAACAATTGGTGTTTTTTTTAAAATCATATCATTCAAATATTAAAAAAACTTTGTATTATCGTATTTTCTGCAAAAATCTTTTTAAATATTTATGCCGAACTACTCTTTTCTGCGAGTGTACTTTTGGTTGCATACGGATGGCACCAATTTCTATAAGTATTCCTAGAGAATATGGTAGGTAGTGTTTATATTTAGTGGCCGAATTTTGAAATTATTTTCTTGACACTTTCATTCTTCTACCAAATGCATCAAGCACTCGGTAAAATAAATTTGCGAAATTTATCTTATATTAAAAAATTCCAAAAAAAATCAAAACCGATCGATATACAGTTCTTTAGTAACGGCTGTGCGTCAGCAAACTTACTCAGAATATTTTCTAGGATCTGTTGCCAACATAATATTTTGCACAACTACTAACTTGTGCCGGCCCTCCATTCCATTATTTGTTCTACGGAAAATTTGTCTGGAAAAGAGCTGACAGAGGGCTGATAGAGGGTTGCTATTTATATTTGAGGTCCAGCAATAAAAAAACAATCAATTACACTGTGATAATTTTTGACCCGAAAAAAAATGAAAGTTGATGAATCCTTTTCGAAAAATTAGGGGGGAGTCCCCTGAGTACGAAAGTACATTTGGAAGTGTCAGATTGGCTCCAGTTTTTGAGAAATCGGTATATATGGATATAGCTAAGTCTGCGCTATTTAAACAAATTTTACCGGCCATAGGCCAATTTTTTTTTGGCCTAAAAGGGCTTAAACAGCTTATTAAAATAGAAAAAACAAATGTTTGCGATCGGTTCAACTTCTTGAGATACACAGTGCAACACGAAAAAAAATAACCATATACGGACACCACTACGTGATAAAAGACTAAAAAAAAAGACCCGTGTCTCCCAATTTTTCCCAAAGTCATGCACTTTTTTTTTATGGGCCGCCAAAGATTTGGGGCCTCGGCATCATTTTCGCAAAAATGTGATCATTTTCTCAGGCTCATATCTTGCAAACCGTTCAGAATTTCGATTTACTCTCTGAGGCGTCCCTTGTTGCGTGTGCTGAGCTTACTGCATTGCCTGTGCTGCTGCTGTCGGTGCATGATCGCGTGATACCTAAGCGCTACCTAAACGGTGTTAACCCTTGGACAAACACATGGTTCTGGCCAAGCATATTTCATTTTTTGGTACCTATGGACCTGAACAGGAGAAAAAGGTAAAAAAAATTAAATTAAAAAATTTTCGGCAAATTTTTCACTTTTGCGTGCTACCTAAACAGTGTTAAGAATCGTCTCTAGGAAGTTTATATGTTCTAGAAATTTGTTTATTGAGATCTTAGGTAAATTTTTGTAGTTGATTGTTTCCTTGAGTTTTGAACGGTTTGCTACCTATGGACCTGAACACGGGAAAAAAGGTAAAAAAAATCGAATTTTTTTAAGTTTTTTGCGATTTTGATCTGGAAGGTGAAGTTTTTTTGATTTTATATGTGACAAGAGCTACAACTTTGCCTCATAGAGTAAATCGAAATTCTGAACGGTTTGCAAGATATGAGCCTGAGAAAATGATCACATTTTTACGAAAATGATACCGAGGCCCCAAATCTTTGGCGGTCCATAAAAAAAAAGTGCATGAATTTGGGAAAAATTGGGAAACACGGGTCTTTTTTTTTAGTCTTTTATCACGTAGTGGTGTCCGTATCAGAGAATGTCGATAGGTACCATTTAGAATACACTTACAAGTATTATTCGCAAAACAAATACAAATACATACAAGTAATAGACGAAAGGCATACAATACTCTACATTATTTATGCCAACGATAACTTAAGTAGCTACAAGTGCTAACATTCGATGGGTAGTACATAAGTACAATTGCGAGTTAGGGTTCTTGTTGGGCGCTTGATAAACGAAAGTAAACGAAAACACTTGTGTGTGTTAGGTTATACAAAAGTATACAAAATCACTTGTGTGTGTTAGGTTATACAGAAGTATACAAAAACACTTGTGTCTGTTAGGTACTTAATACCCACTGGGTATGAGTAAAAAATTGGTTGCTGTGTAAAGGAACGCTGTTGTACGGTGAAATTATGTTGAAATATGTATGTATGTATGTATGTATATACATTTACAAAGTGTGGAAAAGTGAATAATAGAAGTAGAAAATATTGAAAATTAGCGCACTGGTTTTTAATTAACATTTGAATATTGGGGCTTATAATACTTGTGTGTACCCTTACTTATAACACGACTCTGTATACAAATTATGAAAAAATACTTCAGCACATGTGTGTACAATCTTCTTTAGATGTATTCTGGTGAAGAGAGCGAATAGGAGTGGATGTGTAGAGAAAATGTTCCTTATAAGTATAGAGTACACACATAAATTGTACAAAGCAAATATGTGGTGGTATGTATTCTGCGTGTTAAAAATTTGGGTACACACAAGTATGAAAATTCTGTGTACGTACTTGGGTATACTTTTGCAACGAGTACTTATTGCTATTCTCTGGTCCGTATATGGTTATTTTGCCATGACTTAAAAAATTACACACAGTGATATGGGCCTTTAAAGCTTGAGTTTATAATTGGCCATATCTCACACATTTATTGTCCGATCTGGTTCCGGTGAACATCATTACAAAGACCATTAAAAACTCTTTAAATCTGCATATAAATATATTACATTTTAGTAACTCATTGGGGACAAATTTAAAAAATACGATTTTTTAACCTCACTTTTTTTCTAAAAATCTGATTTTCTCAAAAAACAGCCCTAGTAAACCTATTTTCTACCTAGACTCAGGTTGTAGGTATCACTTCAGGCTTTGTTTTAAGGTATACTAATTCGCATTAACCCTTCTAAGACCGGAGTTGGATGATGAAGATTAGCATTATATTTATGTAACGGTTATTTTTAAAAATTTTTCATTTCTTTGAATTAATTAACTTAAATAAAAAACGAAAAAAATATATAAAAGTCCAATATTTTGATTTTGAAGCTTAACTTGAGGCCTATGCTAGGAAAATAAATAAAATTTTGGAAAAAAGTAAAAAAACTTTAATTTTTTCTTGTATTTCAAACTTTGAACATAAATATCTCCGGTCCTGCGTTCCACTAAAGGCACTGTGTCCACATAACCGGTTATACCGGCAAAAATCGCGCTCGTTAACTTCGATGTCTTCTTCCACGAACAACTTTTGATGAATTTGTCTGGTCTTGGAAGACCCATACGGTCGAGTTATGTTTTGTTTCGGGCTCATATGTATGTATACTATACACTGCATTTCAGTTAACGTGGTTGTACTTTCTTTGCTCCAATCGACACGAGCCTTTTTTGAGCATTCGTCAAATTATGTGGGATCCAATGAGAACAGATATTTTTCACGGCCAAATAAACATGGAATATCTTACCGATGCCTGTCGTACTAATGCCCAAGGATGCCTCAATCTCACGGTATGCCACATGTCGGTCATGCTTTATCAGGTCATGGTTTATCAACTTCTGGCGAAACGACCGACGTTGAACGACCTTCTCGAAATTCACCAAGGAGCGAACGGCGTGCAAGACTGAACTCTTGTTACCAGCGTATTACAATGGCATTTGGTGGTGCTTCATCACTAAAAGTCGAAATAAGTTTATTGTGACACTATTTTTCCGATAATCCACGCCGAAAATCGTTAAAAATCATCTCACGAACATTTTCACGGGGTAACTCCAGTTTTTGACCTAGAAGAATTTTTCAACACACACTAAATAGAAAAACAGAGCTCGTAAGAAACGTTCTGTATATGTTTATGCTAAAAAATTTTAAACTTTCCAATTGAGGTTCCAGTTTGCATCTAGTAGCACGGGTATTGCCACGACCCGAAATATAAGTGGAAACCTCGTATGTTGTTGTTGTCATTAATGAAATGTATTCCATAGCTCAATGCATAGAGCACCGTGTTCTAGCAGAGAGCGGAGCCAATCCGATATTATCGGCAGCGGTGCCTGCATGAGTTGACGGTCGGCGTCGGCGGCGCGCCGGCTGTAGTCAGCTGAAAGGTTTTATGTTGGCGACTCTTTTGTGTAGAGTACGATATCCGAGGTCTCTTGATCCAAAGAGAGCAAAATTAATAAATCTTAGCGATAACTCGCTTCCTTAGTTATCGTACATTGACATTTAGTAAAATCTATATTGTGTGATATTGGACATCTAAGGAAACGAAAAAACTATGCCGAAGCCGGTTGTCTAGCCACTACAGAATGAAAGGCCCCTAAGCCCGGTTACTCTGAACGCTTTAATAAACACAAAACTACCAATGCATGAAAACCGATGCTTTCAGACTTATATTGTCGAACAATAGCTGCACGAAACGAATTTAAAATTTGCAACCAAAACTAAGTTATCGAATTGAGTAACTGCGTACTCTTTTGCAGCCGTCTTCATTTTAAATCATCGACGGGGGATACGCCAGGCTGCCGTCTGAAATCGAAACGAAGTTTTGATATTGACGGTTTATTTATTATTATTTTTTTAATTGGAACGCCATATAAGATTTGGCAGCAAAATTTAACAATTGTTTATATATCCATGTCGATCATCCGATCTAAAGTAATGATTTAAGAAGTAACAGCGGAATACGCGGGCGGTCCCAAAACTAGCCGACCTAATAAAGACGACACAAAAATGTTGGGAACAATTTTCTTTATTTTTCAACATAACCTCCTTTTAGCTATATACAGTTTTTATAGTTTATAGTAAGAACTGTCAAATTCCATACAATAGCTATCAATCGCAGACTCCACCTCATGATTATTGGCAAATTTTTTACCATCGAGCAGCTTTTCACGTTTAGGAATCGGAAATAGTCCGAGGGAGATAAGTCTTCCGAAAAATGTGCGTGACGAAGCAAATCGAAATTTAGTTAATTAATTTGGGTCATCGTAATAGTGGATGTGTGAACTGGAGCATTGTCTTTATGAAGCAACACTTCCTTTTTTGCTAACTGCGGCCTTTTTCCCACAAGTTTGATACTTAAACTCTGCAATAAATCAGCATAACATTCGCCGTTGATAGTTTTTCCTTTCTGAAGATGATCAATAAAAATTATCTCATGCGCATCCCATAAAACAGAAGCCATGAACTTGCCTGCAGATGGAATCGTATTCCCCTTCTTTGGAAACGATTCTCCCATTCCAGTCCCCTGCTTTGGCTCTTCCTTTTTCCCAGGTCTGAAGTGGGGGACCCATGTCTCATCCGTGGTTATAAATCGACGCAAAAATGCGGCTTTATTGCGGTGAAATATTGCCAAACACTCTACTGAAACATCTTCGAGACGCTGTTTTTGCACTATTGAAAGCAAGCGCGGCACCCATCTTGCGCACAGCTTTCACATCTTCAAATCTTCAGTCAACATACGATGTATAACACTTATTGAAATGCCTATTATTTCAGCTAGCTAACGCATCTTCAGTCGACGACTTTGTTGATTTTTCTTAACCGTGTCTGGCGTGGACACCTGAAAATCGAATTGGTCTACCACTATGGTGTTCGTCTTGGCAGCTTGTACGGCCTCATTTAAGCTCTGCTACCCAATATTTTACAGTCGTCAACGAAGGAGCCAACTCCCCCAGAGTAAACTCTAACCCGGATTTAAAATTACTTGGACTTAGTGAGACCTTTCAAATAACGGAGATTAATTTTTTCCATGTTTACATATTCACTGAGATCGTTTACTTTTGATGGCTCAAATAAAAATACTAACCAAGGTGGCGACTTGAAACATAAAACATATGTTTTATAAGGTTGCCACTTTTCACCAAAATATTTGTTTTTAAAATAACGGGCACCATCTATACGACAGATAGGCTAGTTTTGGGTACGCCTCGTATATCGTTAACCACTTTTGATCTCAGTCCCACGAAAAGCTAATCTTTCCTATCCTTTCTACTTTCATACTTGCCTTACGACAAGTCCCCAAGCATTTTGCTTTTATGTACTTCAATCACTTCACTTTCTTCCAATGGATTAGCACAAATAAAGCAGTTTACTTCATTGGAGATACGTAGGACACTGTGAAACGATAGATGTGTACTGATGACTAAGCCTAATATTCCTATTGAGGCCCGACGCAAAAGGCAAATGTAATGAGTTATAACTAAATGTCACGGGTGGGCGTAGGTGTATATGGTTTGCGGCACTCGTAGTCCAAAATGACTGACTTATAGGAAATTGTATCTAGTTCCATTCAGTACATAAATTTCTTTATCTTGAAAAGACACGGAAAGGAGATATTGTGAGACAACTGATTTAAGGCGCCATTTTTTCCACATGGTGACGCGAGTGCCACAGATACGAGGTGGCAAAGTTGAAATTCGGTTAGTGTGCCCGGCTCTTGTATATGAGAACGTGGACTCGACCCCTTCTCTGACTATCTTACATTTGTTTCGACGACGGTCACCTCGCTTAGTGGTGGCGACACTATCGAGTATTGAGCCATGAAATGGTTTCTCAAAATGCCGTTCGGAACCGTTGTAAAACTCTAGAACTAGAAAGCGCATAGCTCTTGTGAGAAGTTCTCCATAGTCCCTTCATTGGATGTTATGGGAAAATATTTATTTACTTAGGCTGTGTGTTCATCGAACATATTTCGGTCGTGGTAAATTGTGTTGAATTTTTTTTTGTGTGGTGAAGATACAATTCCGATTTTGCCGTGTGAAATGGAAAACCAAAATTTTGACAGCTGAATATTATTGTCCTTGAACTATTTTGAAAAGAACAGAATTTTTAAAAAACATTTCTCTACTTTTATTCAAATTATAAACAAAATGAACAAATTGCCATTACGGCATAGGATGTAAGTGATGTTTCAAATGGAGAGAAGAAGGCGTAAGGTATGTTCTTTTAGTTTTATATTTTCTATGACTATATTGACAATAAATATTGAATTTTACAGACTTTATATATGTAGCTCACATCTTCAGGGCAGTAAAACAAATTAATATCTTCGCTGGGAACCAATGTGGGTCACAGCTTAAAGGCGGCCACAAAAGAAGCCTTAGTGTTGCACTATACAATGGCGAAATGGCATCAATATGGATATCCGGTAATTTTGAAACGCAAGTTCCTCCTCATACTGGTCTATTTGGTTGATCTGAATGTTTTCAAAATCATTTTACGTTCCACATTAGTACGAAGCACAGAAAATATGGATGAATTACTGCGGACTTCACACACATTTTTAAAGCTACGCACCTCCAGCCAATACATACTATTTGCCGTCTTTCCGGTAAATAATTGATATAGTGGGATGCGTTTTTCCACAAGTATCTCCCTGTCACAATTGTTCCCTGGGCTTATGTCTATTACTCGCCAA
Organism: Phaonia tiefii; assembly: GCA_963931995.1. NCBI lineage: Eukaryota > Metazoa > Arthropoda > Insecta > Diptera > Muscidae > Phaonia > Phaonia tiefii. The sequence goes on along the minus strand of OZ008368.1, from coordinate 320,851,609 downwards.
AAATTAATATATTACTGCGTCGGGTAGAACATGTTATTTTAAGCAAAAAAGAATATAAATACTAGAATCGGGGCAAATGCATAGTTTCGGATTTAAGATTATTAGATTAGTTTCTTTTACTTTTCTCAAAAATATAAAGCTTTATACCACAAAAATACTATGCCGAAGCCGGTATTGGACCCACCCCAGAGGAGAAATTGTGGTGTTGGGCCTACCCCTGAAGAGAAAATCCCTTAGTCCGGCCACGCAGAAACCTCTATAGCATTTTTCACTAACTCACTTAGTTATCGGATGTTGAAATTTTCAAACAAAAATTCGATAATTTTTAAAAATTTCCATTTTCCATAACTCGCTAACTAAGCCAGTTATCGAGAAATGCTAGCTAATTTTTTGACTTTATTTTGCCTTTTTTTATACAAAAAAGTGATGATATCAATAGCTTTTCACAGTACCTTAACACCATTACCCTCTCACACATCCGAAATTTCGGGGACCATTACTCCGAAACAATGCATTTGCCCTGATTTCGTTATTTTGTCTTGTTGCTTAAAATAACGTGTTCTGGTTAATTTTTGGAGTGTAAGCCGTAAAATAGACCTGTTCCCAGTTGACAAACTCATGTATTTTGTTTTTGTACTCTTTTTCCATTCTTGTGTTGTTGGTATGTATTTGTGTAGAGTTTCACAACTGAAGCGAATGAGACAAAATCAAAGCGCCTGTTGTTGCTGCCTACAACTACAACAACACGTGCTGCTATTACCATGTTTCCGAGAAAATGCTGCATAAAAGACAAATGTCAAAAGCTGGTGAAAATTTTTACAATAAATACTCACCACGCCAATGCCAAAATTTTAGTGAATCAAAATTATTTGGCTCGATAAACTAATACTGTGGGTTTATCGAGCCAAATAATTCTGATTCACTACAATTTCGAAATTGATAAAACTACACATTTTCAAAACTTCCAGGTATCCTCTTTTTTTGAGAGCCAAATACTTGTTCCAGTTTTGATGGGTCACTGTCTGTCACTGACATGCGGCGAGGCTAATAGTTAAAGCAAATTAATTCTGTAGAAGCTGTAACGACCAGGGACAGGTACAGTCCACTGAACATCTTCTAGACAGGTGTCCAGCACTAGCTGGCAAGAGTATATCTACTCTGGCACCTACCCATTTTAAGGACTTGGAAGAATCATTTCAGATAGACGTAGGCAATAGGCACGTTCTTGAGCTTCTTGAAGCAAACTAAATGGTTCTCCGGCGGCGATAACCCTTAATTTTTCTTGACCGCGTAACCACAATGGACTAATAAGTCCAAATGGGTTATTCATCGATTGCTCTCTATATTAAAATTAACCAATCCAGACAATAGCGAATGAAATACCCAAGAAGAGAAAATTTGTAAACTCAATAACTTATTTGTTACGTGTTTCAAAATAGATAATTCAAAATAATTTGTCCATCGTTTCAAGGATATGCACAAAATTTATGCAATTTATGTTAATGCAAACTCATTTATTAATTTTCCAACTTTAAAAACTGTACATACAAGGTGGTGCAAAAGTAATCCTCCTATCAGAAAATGCTATAAATTTTGCGATTGGCCCCTAATGTCAGTTCTGTTTTGACATTTGTGTAGTAAAACATGCGAAATACACGTTAATAAACAATGTTACGCTACACTGCTCCAGAACGCGGAATATCAAATAAATACCAATAATCGATCGGTGACTTTGGCACAACGTGAATTTTGTCGCAGATTTCCTGGCCGTCCAACGCCTACTGGTGAAACACTGCGACGTTTAGCCGCTCGCCTCGAAGAGACTGGCACAACACGAGATGCTGCCAGGCGTGGCAGATCCCGGAGTAGGCGTTCTGCAGAGACTAGTGCTGCTGTAGCCGAGGATGTCATGGATGCGCCGTCGACATCGACCAGACGACGTGCCACGCAAATGGGTATCAGTCGACGGTCTTCACAGCGAATTTTGGTACAAGATTTGAAGATGTTTCCGTACAAAGTCCAGACGGTGCATCAGCTGTTAGCTGCTGACCGCCAATCGCGTCTAACATTCGCTCAAGCCATCCTTAATCACCACCAAGAGGAAGACGATTTTTCATCAAAAATAATCATGAGTGATGAGGCCCATTTCCATCTTAGCGGGTACGTAAATAAGCAAAATTTACGCTTCTGGGGCACTGAAAATCCGCGTGTAACACCCACCCATTACACCCACTCAAAGTCACTGTATGGTGTGCTGTTTTCCTTTTTTCTTCGAAGACATCGCGGGCCAAACAGTTACTGTGAATATGGAGCGCTACAGAGCAATGATCAACGAGTTCTTTTTGCCGCAACTTGATGAATTGGGATTGGAAAACATGTGGTTCCAACAGGACGGCGCAACGGCATACACTGCACGTGCCACAACCGATATGCTGAAGGATGCATTTCCCGGGCGCCTAATCTCCCGTTTTGGCGATTTGCAGTGGCCAGCAAGATCGCCTGATTTGACCGCTCCAGACTTCTTTTTATGGGGCTTTTTGAAGTCGCGGGTTTATTTCAACAAGCCTCAGACTCTTGCAGCTCTTAAAGACAATATCCGTCAAGAATGTGAGGACGTATCGCCGGAAGTTTTGGCCAAAGTGATGGAAAATGCAATAAAAAGGGCTGAAATGACAATCAACTGTGGCGGCGGCCATTTACATGACATGATATTCTCGACTTGATGTAAAAAAAATTAAAAGACCAAATAAAAATAATCCACAAGAAGAATCAAAGTTTTTCTTTTTTTTTTAAATTACAGCCAAAAAACATCGGCAGTTTACTTTTGCGCCACCTTGTAGTAGTGTTGGGTTTATAGATAACTCTAATTCCTTACCTGAAATTATTAATTATTTGCATTAAAGTTGTAAATTGTCTGTAATTTGACTCTTATATTTGAGATCGAAACAAAACAATTAAAATAGAGTTCTTCAATGAAATATATAATTACTATCTTTCCAAAAATTCCAGCGAAAAACATTCTAAAATTTCCAAAGTTCCGTTGAATAACATTCAAAACGCAACAATGAATACGTAAATAAATGTTACATGAAAATATTTTTCTAACCAGCATCGTCCAAATTTCTACCGAAAAATGTCAAGAAAGCAGATGGAAATGCAATATAAATTTCCAAAATAAACAGATGTTCTGTTGCAGTTTCCTCGGAGTCTCTGGATATAGCTGCACATCTAACAAAAGTATCAAACAGTTGTGTAAAGAAAATGAAGTAAACAATAGCAAGATGATGATGAAGAAGAGGTATGGAAAACTATTTAATATATATGTATACTTTATATACATATGTAAGTATATTCCTAACAGTCCCTACCAATAAAGAGTTTCGAGCATTGGTTGCCCCAAAGCAAAGGGGTAGATAAATGTTAGAAATGTTTCATAAATAATTTATGGAAATTAATTGTGAAACGTTTGATATCTTTTCATTATAGTTGAAGTTAAAAATAAAAGAGGAATCCAAAGCGGTGCCACATGTGAATTGAACCTTAAAATATGATATAAATTTATGCCGCAGCAAAACTGTCCCAAAATGTTATTATTTATATCCCTTTATTTTGCTCATACTAAATATTTATGACTATAAAACCCTTTGAAGAGAGAGTTTTTGCCCCACCATTTACCCATGAGACGTATAAAACATGAGTATTTCAGTTTTATGGCCACATTGACTCCCAAAAAGAAACCGACCAGCAAAACAGAATAATATAAAATGCATCATTGGTCCAAATAAAATTCCCTCGTAATGTCAATAGTCAGCAGTTTTTGCTTAACAGAAATATAAATTTCTTTTCCGAAAATATGGAAATAAAAACATACATAAACAAACGTGATATTAGAAAACGATGGTAATGCACTACAGGGATAAGTCCTTAGTTGTCGCAAGGATATACTAGTGAATATAAATTGAAGGTTTATCAAAAAGTGTTTGGTTGGATTTTCATAAATTATTCCCTTGGCTTTTAACATTGAAATTGTATTGACTATAAATCAGGATTATAGTCAGACATTCAAATAAATCTAATTTGGGAATTCTATTTAAAGGTATTATGGGTGTATCAAATGCCATTAAGGCTCTACTGGAATTGTTAGCATTAATTTAATAAATGTAACCAACGGAAAATATATGTTCAGTATAAAGCAATACAATAAGCGACTGGTCAAATAACAATAATCCAGGTAGTTGCACGCGCTGTCCATTTTTGTTGTTTTGATGCAAATGTAATATCTTTGTAGCTTGCCGAAATATAGTGTAATTGTGTCCAAAGAGATTGTACACATGTACGAAATACAATGATTACATGTTTGAAACCCAATGATTAAAAGGCTATAATATATGTTTTTGTGACCAAAATGTGGCTTTAATTATTGAACACTGCAAAGAAAAAAGCGTGGAAGGCAACAAACGAAGAAGAAGACATTAGTTTTCAATTCCTGAAAACAATGCTTTCAAATATATGCCTGATTTGTTGCTGGGGCCGAAATTTTTCAGCGTTTAGATATAATATAAAATTCAACGATACTGTGTTTGGTATTCACGAAAATGGTAAGTTTTATAATTTGAAAATTGCCTTAGTCTGAAAGACAACCTATTAGAGTAATAAGAAGCGGAGCTTTTGATCAGTGAGGCTATAAATAAGAAAGCGCATAGCTCGCTAATTGTAAGAAGCTCTCCCCATTTCCTTAATTGTATGCTAAAAGTAGTTAACCAAGTCAAGGAAAAGAGTTTCTCACAATCAGAGAACTGTGGTCGCTCTTACGACAGAAATGGAGAGTGTTCAAAACAGAGATGCGCCCACTAACCATTGGACAACCGACAGTTCAACCCAGTCCCTTCATTGAATGTAATGGAAAACTAGTTATTTATTTTATTTTAACCAAATTATGATAATCAGATGCAGACGTTATAGATGGCTCATTTAAGTACCTATGTTTGTAAAAAGTTTGGCTCACTTTCAAGCCATCGTGATGTGCTTTAGTTGACTTTATACTTTCGATATAATATATTTCCAGGGATTTGGAATAGACTGTTGACAAGGCTACAGTCTTCTCTTTCCTATAATAAACTATCACTTTTTGATGTGTTAACATCTATACGCGCGCCTCTAGGGCAGTAAACTATAAATTTAATACATACGCAAGTGTTAGGTTTGTAAGAGTAAATCATCGTTTGTTTGTTCGTTGCTTGGCAGTCGGTATTGAAAGTGATTATTGGACGATTTTCATATAATTTTCCCACGCGAGTTTCTCCGGAAATTCATAGCCGGTTTTATTAATTTTTGGATTAAAAAGCTAGTGCGAGTTTCGACGAAGAGTTTAGGCCAAAAATTAAGGCGATCCGATATCGGCGAGCCGTGATTGAAGTTTTTTAATTTGGAGTATTAATTTGGAGTAATATTAAAAAAGTATTTTATGTTGATCTTCGGTTATATCGTACGAATATAACAATGTATGTATGTATGTACAGTGTCTGTTGCTTTGCATTCTTTGACTTTTGTGGGAATAAAAAAAAGTATTGAGCAAGAATATAATGACACATGTGCTTGCCCTGGGTCTTTAAATAATTTTAAGTATTAATATTATTTAACTGTAACGTCATCATATGATTGAACGCTGTTTTTTATTTTCCAATGTAACATTTACGATTGTGTTCATAGAAATCGAACAGGTACCGTGTAGCAAAAAGGTGTTAACACATCGCCCGTGGGTTCGAACACTCATTGGATGTTTGATGTGTTAACATCTATACGCGCGCCTCTAGGGCAGTAAACTATAAATTTAATACATACGCAAGTGTTAGGTTTGTAAGAGTAAACCATCGTTTGTTCGTTGCTTGGCAGTCGGTATTGAAAGTGATTATTGGGCGATTTTCATATAATTTTCCCACGCGATTTTCTCCGGAAGTTCATAGCCGATTTTATTAATTTTTGGATTAAAAAGCTAGTGCGGGTTTCGACAAAGAGTTTAGGCAAAAAATTAAGGCGATCCGATATCGGCGAGCCGAGATTTAAGTGTTTTAATTTGGAGTATTAATTTGGAGTAATATTAAAAAAGTGTTTTATGTTGATCTTCGGTTTTGTCTTATCATCGTTTGTTTGTTCGTTGCTTGGCAGTCGGTATTGAAGGTGATTATTGGGCGATTTTCATATAATTTTCCCACGCGATTTTCTCCAGAAATTCAAAGCCGATTTTATTAATTTTTGGAATAAAAAGCTAGTGCGGGTTTCGACGAAGAGTTTAGGCCAAAAATTAAGGCAATCCGATATCGGCGAGCCGAGATTGAAGTGTTTTAATTTGGAGTATTAATTTGGAGTAATATTAAAAAAGTTTTTTATGGTGATCTTCGGTTATATCGTACGAATATAACAATGTATGTATGTATGTACAAGTGTCTGTTGCTTTGCATTCTTTGACTTTTGGGGGAATAAAACAAAAAGTATTGAGCAAGAAAATAATGACACATGTGCTTGCACTGGGTCTTTAAATAATTTTAAGTATTAATATTATTAAACTGTAACGTCACCATATGATTGAACGCTGTTTTTTATTTTCCAATGTAACATTTACGAAGCAAAAAGGTGTTAACACATCGCCCGTGAGTTCGAACACTCATTGGATTTTTTTTTTAACGAAGTTACTCATCGCACGTTACGAGATGGGGGCTAGGTCGAAAAAGTGTAACATTTGAAACAGTAACGACACCTTTGCTACAGAGTGTTAGCACGCTCTCTATATCCCTCCCCTTACTCCTCAGAAAAAGGTGGGTGGCAGTAGCGTACACGTCTTTAGAGTAAAGTCGGGTATTGTGGACCACTGTTTTGTTTTCTTCTGATTACCGCCAAAGAATGTTCCAAAAGTCAAAAGTATTGATATCGATTAACTCGTAGAGCGATAGTATCGTCACCTGAAATACCCAAAGTCGTAATCCTCAAAAAATATTGATATAATACTCCGGGCTAAAATATTTATGTGCAAAATAGTAGACTTCCAAGTTCCTAAGGTAAGCTGTGGAATGAACTCGATTAAAACTGAAATACTTTGGGTTTTATAAGGTTTTTTGCTTATCCTGTAAAATTTTGAAAATGAGGGTTACGTCTTTGGGCAATTTAGGTGACGATATGTACTTCGTATTAAAAATACCGTGGGTTTAGAGTGAAAAGTACTATATTCAAATATTGGCAGGAACCCTAAAACCGGTCACATACAAAATGTACGGGTAATGTGGACTTTAAGGGTGTATAATTTGGAACAGTGTGCCACTTTAGCCAAAACAAGGAAGTACACTACTGTTATTTTGAAAACGAAAGACATTTTTAATAACTTGTATACGTTTTATTTATAAAATAAACAGACAAACCGCCTTCTTGGCATAAACAAAAATGTAAATACAAAAACTGGATATTATTGCATATCCTAAAAAAATTACTCCTTGGCATAAACTATTCTGAAAAGAATTTGAATTTTTATTTATATAACATGTTTACTTGTAGTTGGTGGATCTAACTCTAGTTAGTTTGTGCCATCTGCATTTTCTTTACTTAGTGAGACGGAAGAGTTTTTTGTTAAACTGTGTTCCTGGGATTCGTCAGCGTTTTGCAGTGTAGTAGTATTCCCAGTTAGCTCATTTTCAGTTAATTTCCCAGCTTTAAAATCAGCTTCGGAAAAAATATTTCTATTGAATGGATAGACACCTGCGCATCTGAATATATTTACTGCAATTTGGCCCTGCTGAACTTTTAGGAGTACCCTTGAAAATAGTTCTGCAATGTCGAAATGACTTACTTTTCTACCTATTTCTCGTGTAAATTGTCTAATTTCTAATTGCCTAAGAGGCCCATAAAGGTTTTGTCAAGTGACTGCATCTTGTGACTTGAATGTGGTGGCAAAGAAATTATATTCACTCCATTCTGACGTGCAAGTTCCAAAAGCTCTATATTTCGAGTGTGAGTGTAATGCCCATTCAAAATGAGTAAACTTGGATCATCCGGTGAAGATTTCGTAAATTTTAAAAAATGGCGGAACCAATTAGCGAAAATGTGGGTTGAACCCAGCCAGATAGGCGACTGGCAGAATCAAAACCAGGTGCTGCATTTTTCATCAACTGTGAATTAAGATTTTTTCTAGGGAATCTAAAAAACGGAGGAACAAAAGAGCCGTCTGCGCTCATACACGTAATGACCGTTATTAATGAGCCTCGTTCTGCCGACGTCACTGCTCCAATTTGCCGTTTTTCTTTACTAACGACCACTTTTGGAAGTTTCAAAGGGACAATGGAAAGTTCGGTTTCGTCAACATCCCATATAGAAGATGGTGGAAAGTTTTTCTCATTGTATTCGTTTTCAAGAAGATTAAAAAACAATTCTATATTTTCTCGAGTAATGCCTTTAGCTCGATTAAGTGATGTACCGGTTGGCTTGCGTAGACATAACTCATCTTTGTATCGCCGCATGAAACCGTATAGCCAGTCTCGACCGGCACATTCCTACATGACAGAAAATTTATTTTCGATGTTGTTCTTTTTGGCGAGATGGAAAGCAAATGATCTGATATCGGTTCTAGTAAGCCCCCAAAATCGTTACTCCATTCCCTTGGCATCTTTGACTAGATCGTTTTCTATTTCCTTGCTTAACACGGGTTTTCGTCCAAGTGGAGTAGACAAAAGATCTTTAATATTTTGTTTACTTCTACACATTCTGATACGCGTAGTCTTTGGTACACGAAAGGTTTTCGATGCCAATAGGAATCCAATTGAATTATTTCGAATAGCTTGTACAGCTTTTTCATATCCTTTGGGTCCCATTTCCTTGTATGTCCAGTGTGGGCACGGGTTTCAGGGAAATCTGGCCAAAGTTAGTTGTTGGGTAATGTGGACCAGTGTTCCACAATATACGGCTTGTAGTGATCCACAATAAGCGAACTAGGATTCATTTAATAGAAATATAAATTTTAATATTTGACCTTAATGGATTCGAATTCTTGCCGATTATACCTGCTGCTTAGCGTTCACTATTTTTATATAAAATATAAAAGAACAGTTATCTGTTATTTAACTGTACTACATTTTTGTTTTCTAACTAGCAGAGAGAAAAACGTCAAACAAAGAACCAAAAGCGACTCTGCACAAAATAGCACGTGTGATGTCCCTACCGATCGGCAAATTGTACATTAAGTGAGGGTTACCATATCGCTTTTAATTTATGAAGTAAGGCAGTGGTCCACATTATACGCATAGTCCACATTACCCCAACTTACTGTACTGAGCCACTTTCTTTCTCTCTTTACGCTAGGAGAGGGGACAGGCAGCTGTATACATCACTGTTATACTACCACTCCCTGTATCGATACTCTGTATTCTTTATTTGAAAATAAGAAAAAAGTTTCTACATACATCTCGGAAACGGTGCGTACAATCAAAAAAAAAAAAATTTTATGGGTTTCTAAGGATTTTTCATAAAGTAGCCCAGTTTGTATTAAAGATTTTTTAATTGGCAAAATACGAAAATCGCTAACATAAAACACAGCTTTAGCTCGAAAACGTTACGCCCAATCGCAAAAATAATAATACGAGGATTTAACCAATGTATATCTTTAATACGGTATACTTTTTTTTAAAAAATCGCTAAATTTAAAAATATTTAAATAAAACATCACTAAACGCCCACAGGGTAATGGCGAATATAATGCGTAGTTACCCACGACGATAGGAAATTACCCAATATAATTACCCACATTTGATGGGGAATTGGTAAGCGGCCTTTACCCATTACTCAAGGCGATGGGTTACTCTGATTACCTACTTTTCATCGAAAATATTAAAAAAATAGAACAAATGTATATATCTCAGAAACAGAGCGTCGAATAGAAAAAATAACTCATGATTCGAGTTTTCTAAGGGATTTTCAAAAAGCGGCCCACTTTGTATGGAAGAATTTTTCTTAAAAAAAATCGCCAAAATATGAAAATCTCTAAAATAAAAAATTGCCATAACTAACAAAATGACCATAAAAATAATAAATTGTGTACCCCTGTAGGATAATTTAACCAAAGAATTTCTTTAATACAGCATTACCCACGAAATAGGAACCCTGGAGGATAATACGGAAGTTAGGACGCACAGGGCTTTGTAAACACATGCGCATACGAATTGATTATCGTGATAGAAAAATTAATGAAAATGCATTTTTGTGTATATAGTGGAAGGAACTTCGTTGCAACAGGATATCATACTGGCTCCTCTCTACTTGTTTTAAACACACAAAAAAACTATATTGCGAATAGTGAAAACCAGCTCTAACTTCATACACGATCCAAAAAATACATGGCCTGAGGAAATGAAGAGTCTTCGGCGATCTTGTTAGAGGACTACGCAAGTAAAATCGAAAAAAACACTGTAGGAATAATGTGTATGGTTGGTCTTCCGTGAAACTACTCTATATCTGCCCCTATTTCTCTAATCTGATCCGGAAACCTCAAAAATATCAATAATTTTAGTGTCTGAAAATACATTCCTATTACATTCCATGGAGGGATTATGGAGAGCTTTCCACAACCAGTGAGCTGTGCGGTTTCTAGTTTTAAACTGACTGGTTGGGACCTATATATTTGCACCTGTCTCGAACGGTATTTTGAGGAATGTTTTCATGACCAATTAATCGATAGTTTCGCCATCACTAAGCGAGGTTACCGTCTTCGAAAAAATTTACGGTGGTCACAGCTTTGATCGACCCCACGTTATCGTGTATAAGAGCCGCACATTCTAACCGTTGCACCACCGACATCTATCGGAAATAATACGTCTACGTCTATCTAAAATAATTCTCCCAGCTCCCTGAAATAGGTAGGATCACATAGTATGAGTTATCTTGTCAGCTAGTGCTAAACACGTGCAAAGACAGATTCTACCCCTTCCTCTTCATGCGGCTTTTACAAATGTCATTTTCTCTGACCTTTAATCTGACCGCGTGTCCCCCACCAAAAACGAGCCCCGCCAAAACTGAAACAGGCGCAAGCTAGCAAGGACCTGGCTAATCATAGAGGATGCATAAATCTGGCTTATCATCAGTGACTTACAACTTGAGGGGCGAACGACACTGGTCTGCATCACCCGTTAGAACCCAAATATACCTTACCTCCATTCAAAACAATGTATTTAACCATCTGTTTGCAGCCGTCACCATCTATTTCCCCTGGCCAAAAACCAAATTCAATTTCGGTAGCAGGGACATTAATACTGATATAGCGTCTTTAGCCATTATTGTGGTCGCAATGGTTTGTTATTCTCTGAGACTCTTCACAAGTTTTAGTTTAAAACTTTAGATCCTTACAAATCTAGATCTGACCATTATTTGGTCAAAGCCTCTTCACAAATTATATTCCAAAACTTTACATACTTTCCAATCTAGGGCTGCACATTATTTTGCCACAAACCCAAACTAATATCCGTAAACTGCTCGGTAGGTCTGGTCGATTGACAGCTATTGAAAAACATGCATGCAATGAGAAATTATGTTGCCTTCAAACGAAATTTTAGAAAACGAAACTTCGTTTGAGGTATTTATTTGTGGCAAACGAAATTTATCGTTTTATGAGAAATGAAAAATGTGCAATGGTTCTAGCACATCTGATTAGAAAACAGTAGTTGCCGAGTGGTCCTGTTTCCAATCCGCGTAAAGTATTATTTTTTAAATATTTTCTTATCATTTTGTTAATATTTTGTTATGGTATGATTGATTTTTGTTTAAATTGAGGTTTCGAATTTTTCACATCAAATATATTTTCCACTTTCACTTTGAGCTTTGAACATTTTCACTCTTGTAATGGTGCATCATAGATTTATGGCTCCCCATATGTAAGCCATCAATAGGTTTTATATTCCAATCCTTTTGTATTTCCAGCTACTCCTTCGACATGACCCAACCATCCCATGAAAAATAAAAATAAATCAATGGTATTCTGGCATCTACGTACATACTAACCCTTTCATATGTACATCGCGGCTTTGTCGGGATTATATTGAAAAGCTAACAGTTCTTTGCTGCTACTTTGCGTAGTCCTCTTTCATCAATTGCTTTTATTATCATCGTTTGCCATTTATTTTATTATGACGGACATGCAGTGTTAATTTTTTAACTTTCAATGGGGGATTTACAGACTTTCCCAGACGTCGTTCTCATATGCAGCACCATATTCGCAAGTAAATATTAAGGAAAATCGATTATGCATCAATATTTCTGAATTTACAAGTTTTCTGTTTTATACTTTTGCAGCCCTCAATTTTTTGTTGCTCTGCTAGCTTTTCCGTATACATTTTTAAATATTTGTATGGATTTTTGATGCACATCAGGGTTATGACTTTTTTGCAATAATTCAAAGATAAACGCGATGGCCATTCAAATGTATAAAGAAAAATAGCTTTGATAAGTTTATACTTATCTAATTAAAACAATCTCCTGACAAGTTGGCTAGTGTATTATGAACTTCTCCAACACTAACATGTAAAAACAACAATATAAAAAGGGGACTGTCGGAAGTGCAATGGTAGATTCGGCAAGTTCGATGTATTTTTAGATCCCCAATCATAGATTCATAGAATAATGACATCAGCTAAAAATATTAAGTGCCACAGTGAAGTTGTCATCCTGATCGATGTAATCGGCTTGGTACAGAAAAGGCACAATCAGGTCAAAGTGTTATTATAATACCGTGCATATAAATGTTGTATACGGTTGCAAAAGTAAACCCCACTTCTATAAAACTATCCTGAGAAATATTCCTTTTTCTCAAATTTCTTTAAAAGGTTGTACAAAGTACGAAAAAAGCCTCAAAATGAAAAATTTTGGAAAAATGTTTGATGGCATCTCACTAATTTTGTCATATGTTACAGACGAATGTATGGAAAATAAAACCCAATTACCGTTTTTTCCAAATATTAAAAAACTTGGAGCCTTTAAGTCAAACAACTCTTCTATTATAATTTGATTTTTAGATATTAAGCCCTCCTGAGCTCATTTATGGGTAGGATCGATTTCCTTTTTGGCGTGTATTTAAGAACATTTTATTCTACAATATATATAAAAAACTATATAAAAACTCCGATCGAAATTTTTCCCAAACACCGAAACTGAAAAATTTCTCCAAAAATTTAATATTTTCAGGGAATGGTTACTGCAGGGTTTTGTTTTTCTGAAAAATTTAAAAATTTGTTTTGATTTCTTGAAAAAGACTAAAGAAAATATTGTTTTCTTACAGGTTGGAAAAAAGTTCCAAATTTGAGAAGTTCGCTTTTCCAAACGGCTTCAGATAACTTAAAGATGTTTACAGTGTGTTCTTTACTAACGTATTCACCGTTTTTTGGTGTTTTAAGTTATATTCATTCCTCTCAAATAGCCAAGTTAAAAAGTCAATGAAAAAATTTGTATATATACGATGGATGATCAACCGATGGTATCAATTCAGGCACAGTAGTTAGGCATCTGATGACGAACTTGTCACGGAGTTCGAAACTAGTCATGCCAGTGAGTGTATTTTGAAACTGAATTGTCTAGTATTTCCAACAAAACCCAACCATTTTTCAATTAGAGAAATGTTCATGACATGTAAGCTTGTAGTATGAATTTGTCATATATTAACCAAAAACTAACAAAATCGGTCATAAAAATTCAAATTCGAGAAAATTTAACATTTCCAACTTTGATTGAAAATATCTTGATAACGGTAAAAGATATTCCCGAACTAGTTGCGTGTTTTTTCTGTTTCTCGCATAGTAGATTGTTAAAGGTAACAAATCTTTGAAATCGGCTTATAAGTGTATAAGTAGCAGACTTTGAAATATTCAACAGCACTAAAGTGGATAACTTTGACACCTTGTAGCAAAGGTACTTAAATGCAATATTCTGAACCTGACTCCATCTGTACAAATGTCTGGTAGATTCCAAAATGATCAGAACACTACTTAAAAAGTTGTGATATTATTACTGTGGTTTTTCCAGTCGGCCCCAGTGTCCCACGTGCTTTTCGAACCTGCTGAATATTTCCCGGATTTCAAAAAAAAAATATTCAAATTTGGAAATAGAATGACAGACTTAGGGCGATTTCATAGAATAATACGTACCATAGAGGCATTTAATCGCTCAACAAATTAAAGGTGGTCAGAGTAGGGTTCGAACCCAGTATCTCATGTACAAGAGGCGCGCACACTAACCATTGCACCACCGACGGCCACAAAGTGGCTAAAGCACTTTTAAATTTGGGAGGACAAAATAGGTCTTAAAGATGATACAAAACATGACACATGAGTTTGTGGACACCTCGCTATCCATTTGAGATACAGTTTAGTCTCAGGCAAAGCATTAATCTGAAGTACAATTTTATAATTATCTTAATGCAAGCAAATAAATAAATAAATAGAAGTACTGTTGCTGATAGTTGCGATTGTTTTGCTATAGATTATAACAATATAATATTTTATTGTCAATATAATACCAATATAATATTTTTCGATGATATTTTCAAGTTCACGTTTAGTTTTTTATTTAAAACTTGGAAACTATTATCCTTGCAGAAATATTCACTATAGCAACATCATCAAATACTGGACAATAAAAGTCTTTTATTACATTCCGTGGTTACGCGGCTGAGTGGAACTCACTCCCTTTTCTATGTTCACCACTCTCTACAAATAGTGGTAATAAATTTACCTTTTAGAGTGCACGACAGATCACATGAATGTGTGATATGAAGTTTCTTTCATATCAGAGAAAAAAAAAATTAAAAACATTTCGAATATAATAGTGATTTAGTGGCATGAGGGCAGCAAAGGCAAGCCGGAAAGCTTCGAATTAAACAGAAGTAAAAATGAGAATCTAAAACAAGTGTAGTATTAAAAAAATATATGCAAAAAATTAGGTCATTTGAGTATACACGTCTGTGCTAGATATGTGTGGCAACACATCTGAGTGCAATATGCAAACACTTGGACACATTTGTGCACAAGCAGCATTGTGCAATAAACTCCCTGCGGTTATAACACATGCAGCACATACTGCATCGCATGGAGCGCCACACACGTAGTAGTTCCAGTGGTGGCGTTAAATCATGTAGTTGGTCCTCATCATCCAGCTGTAACGAGCCTCCGGCAGACACAACAATCAACATCCTTTGTTGGCAATAGTTTAACACAGTGTGAGTTTAAGTCCTCGTTCTGTATTGTAAGAGCTTCTGTATATTTGTAGTTTTAACTCCCTAAATGGTTACGCAGCAAGAAAACCAACTACTTCACTAGTTATTCTAGTTCTAAAAATGAAAAAAAAAAAATTTAAATACATTCGTACTTTACTGCTGAAGATAATGAAAACAGAATCCGGCCTATGACGGGCGGAATATGTTGGGAAAGCTTAGCAATGAGGCAACATGGAAAACATTGCATGTCCAGTCAATGACACTGGAATAAAAATACCTGCTGAATAATAAAAAGCCAATGTTACGTATCAAATAAGTTTATGCAGTATGGGCTGCATGTGTTATAATTGGTTATTACCATAAAACAAATTTCAACGGACGAACGAAGCGGCCAAAACGAAAACCTGAGTAATAAGAATAACATGTGTCAAATGTGCTATTTATCTAAGATATTCATTAGTAATATGTTTCAAATTGGCTTTATGAAAACAGCCAGTTAAATTTGTGTCTGATTGAGCTTTTTTGCTCAAGTTTAGCAATAGGTACTATATCCTAAATTTCAAAAATTTCGAGTTTTCAAAAGCTGCCGCGAAAAAACTTCTACAAAACCGTTCAAAATTGAAAAAAAAATTAATTTCTTATTTGTAGGTCGAAAAACTGTAGCTGCACAGCTTCTTGATTATGACAAGCTCTTTACCACCTCCTCATGGAATATAATAGGAAAATAATTTTAGGTTTTTCCATGTCTGCGGTCATTTGTTGAACGGACATTTTTAGCTGACTGGAGGAAAAAAATTTCATGAGGTGTCAGGAGACACCCGGTTGGAACGAAGTTCCTTTCGCTATATATTATGTACTAGTTAATTGCAACACGCCTAAGGTGTCTTTTGGAAAATACGATCATTTAAATTGATCTTTAAGAAAATATACTTTATGTAAAATGATAAACTTTTTAAAACACAATTTTTTTTTATTACTGTAGGGACATAAATATTGTTACTAAATTGAATATACCCATTAGGAAAGTAAAACGAAACAAACCCTTTTATTATCATATGCTTTTTGAAAGTCAGTTACGGGAATTTGAAATTGTGTCAACTTTCACCGTGGAGTGGCCGAATAAGGAAAACCGTATCACAGTTGTAGCACTTTTTAAGTGTGTACAGAAACAAAACGATATTTTCAAAACGCTCCGCCCGCTCTGCATTAGTTGCACGTTTGTCTACATGTGCATACAATTGTTCGAGGAGACTGGAAATATAAAAGACCACCCTCGGTCTGGCCGCCCACGTACGGTTCGGACACGGCAAGTCATCAAAGTCGTCAAAGCAAGAATTCAACAAAATTCTCTCGGGAAACAGGAAATCATGGCGCGTGAGATGAAAATTACGCAAAAGTCCATGAGCCAAATTATTAAAAAGACTCAAGATTTTCAAACTGCGTACAGGATATTTGTTGACTGCAACTTTAATAAAAAACATAAGATAGAAAAATCCAAACGTCTTTTGATGAAATGCGTTGATAACTTGCATAGAAAAATCTTGTTTACGGATGAAAAATGTTTTTACCGTTCTTAAGAAGCAGCTGAGCTCATCGCACGGTTCGAAAAGGGCCATCATCCAGCTGCAGTCATTGTTTGCTGGGGTGTCCCTTATGATGGGGTAACTTACTCGCATTTCTGTCAAAGTTTACCAAGAAACCGATTTGGATGCAGCTGTGAAGCCGGTTAACAATACCTTGTTCCAAAACCAGCCGTGGGCTTTCCAGCAAGATTCACCACCAGCTCATAGGGCTAAAATGATAAAGGGTCCGCCAAATAACTTTTTGTTTTTGAAACTGCTATAAAAAAAAAACTACTGAATATTTTCTCAAATTTCTTTTTTTTGTTTGAAAGTACAATCCATCCGGTTAATAATAATGGAAAATAATTGCATTCAAATGGCTGCCTCGGCTGGCCATGCAGTAGGCTACACGATCGGTCCAATTTTTAAGCACATTATCGATTGTGTGCAGCTGTATTTCACCAATGGCTTCACGAATATAGTCCTTTAAAGCGTCAAATGTCTCTGGCTTGTCGTAGTAACACTTATCTTTGAGGGCATCCCACAAATAATAGTCCAACGGTGTCAAATCGCTGCTCCGAGGTGGCCAAACGACATCAGCTCTGCGGCTGATAATGCGATCTTCAAAAACAGGGCGCAAAACATCGAGTGTAGCTTAGGCTGTGTGGCACGTAGCGCCGTCCTATTGAAACCAAATGTTGCCAATATCCTCCTCTTCAATTTTTGTGAACAAAAATTCGTTCAACATGGCCCGATAACGATCACCATTGACTGTAATGGCCACTGCTTGCACATTTTCAAAGAAAAATGGACCAATTATGCTTCTGGACCAAAATCCGCACCAAACAGTGACTCGTTTTGGGTGCATCGGGTTTTCAATGTATGCGTGCGGGTTTTCTGTGCCACAAATGCGACAATTTTGCTTGTTTACATACCCGCCGTGATCAGAATGAGTTTCATCTGAAAAGACGATTTTTTTTGGCAAAATCGCCATCATCTGTAAGTGGATAGCAGGGCCCACTTTTCAAAGTAAAGTCGCAATATTTCCCAGCGTTGTTCAAGCGTATAAACAACCGTATTCGTTCAGCGGAAGGATAAAACTAATTATCGTTCAAATCAGACATGAACTAAGTGTTACCATTCACGAAATAAGCACTAGTTGAAAAAAAAACGTTAGATGACGGACCCGTTACAAACCTGGCTTCGGAACAATTTTCCAGATTTAATATGCTCTGAAGAATGGCCCTCTGGGAGCCCTGATCTGAACCCTCTGGATTACAAATTGTGGACTGTTTTAAAGGACATGGTCTGCCACAAAAGATACCCCAACATTGATTCTCTTAACACAGCTCTGGTTCGTGTTGTAGCCAATTTTGCAATGAATGACGTACGTGCTGCTATTGATGATTGGCCAATGCGGCTTATGGCGTGCGTGTAGGCCAAGGGCGAACACTTTGAATGAAGCTTATCTTTTTTTTTATAAAATTTCGTACAAAAACTTTCATTAGTTTTTGCTTTGTAGCCCAAAATATAAGTAACAGTATTTATGTCCCTACTAATAGAATGTATTTTTTTAAGTACATTTTTGGGTCCTTTTTGTAAGAATATGTATAATATTTTCCCGAAAAGCTCGTTTTTTAAAGAGAGGTTCTTCTTTTACTAAAAGCTAAAGTTTCCTTTAAGAAAATTTACTAATTTTAAGAAGAAGTACTTTCTGTAAGAAAAACTCATAGGAGTATGATTTTTTTTTTCAAAGAAGTCCTTTTTTTTAAAACAAGTACTTCTTAAAGAAGTGGTACTCTTTTTAGCAAAAGGTTATTTTTTAAGAAAATTTACATATTTTCAGAAAGGCTATTATCTCAAGAAGTACTATTTCATTATTAAGAAAAGACTTTTCAGATAAGGACTTTCTGGTAAATAAATGTATTATTTAACAGAAGGTATTTTTTTTAAGGAGTTGTTTTTTTTTAAGAAATTGTTCTTAGCATTGGTCCTTTTTTCAAGAATAGGTAAATTTGTAAGCGTAGTGACTTATCTCAAGAAAAGTTATTTTGTTTCACAAAAAATGTGATCTTTAAAGAAAAGGTAGTTTTTTTTAAGAAAAGCCAATTCGATATAAGAAAAGGCAAGTTTTATAAAAAAATTTACTTTTTTTACGAAAATGTACTTATTTCGAAAAAAAATTTTTTTAAGAAAAGGTAGTTTTAGTACGAAACTATAATTTTTTAAGCAAATGTTACTTCTTTAAGATAGGGTAGTTTTTCAGAAAAGGCACTTTGTTTAAGAATGCAAATAGGTATTTTTTTAAATTTATTTTTATTAAGAAAACGCACTTATTAATAAAATGTGTTCTTTTTAACTTCTTTCAGTTTGGCTTTTATTAAAGTTACATTTTATTGAGTTCAAAACTACAGCATATACCAAGTATTCGTTACAGGCTCCACCTAGAAAACTTCCCATTAAACAAGAAATTTCCCAACATATATTAGTATAGATACAAACCAAATCAAAATAGTTGATAATACTGGGTTGTAGCTAGAGCGTCCAAAATACTGGAATATCGGTTTTTTAGAGAACATAGTTTGGATAAAAAACACATTGAACGTTAATTAAAATACGACAAGAGTGTCGAAAGTGAAGGTTTATCGGTATTAATCAAATCTATAGATCAAAAAAGGAAATTAATCTACGCTTTGTTTTGCAACAAGAAAAGTATATTTTCGATAAAAACCGATATAACAATATTTTGGATACTCTAGTTGTAGCATAATAGTGTTAAAAAACGGTTGTTTAATTTATTTCCATTTAGCCCATATCCCGCAACGAGCGATAAGGAACTTCGTTCCTAAAAAGAATGGCTTCATTCCATTCGTTCCATTCGCTCTTCGGTCCATTTTTTTTATTTTAAAAATGGAGAAAGGTAACTGTGTTCATCGAATCGAGGAAGACTACCCTTCGAGGATTATTCACACATTTTCATTATTTTCTTCTTCATGTCCCTTTCTTTGTTCATCGATTTTTGGTCGTTGTTAACTAGATACAGATTTCAAAATTTTTATCAATGTCCTGTTATCTGAGGGCACTAAATACGTAACAGAGCATATTTCACAATAAATGCTAAAAATCATTATTTTCAGGAAAAATTTTCTTACCCTGCATTAACCCTCGGATGGGCAGTAACTCGAATGGGCAGTTACGGACTTTGTCGTCTGGCCAGACGAGAAATGTTATTGCACAATTTCAGGTGAACAAGCGGTAGTTATGTTATATTATATATGTATGATACGTATGTTTGTGCAATATTTACTATTTTACCTAGAAAATACAGTGCAAAAAAAACGATATTTTTTTCTATTTTTTTTAAGTAAAATTTTTTTTAATTTACCATTTTTTAAGGAACAGTTTTGTTTATTTTAATACACAATGCACGTATTTATATAATTTTGTTTAATATGTTACTGGTTTGTACATTTTGAATGCATTTGTGACACTTGTGATGCACATTTGCTTGTGTGAGGCAAGCGGGGTCGTCACATTGTTAATAACGGAAGCGGGTTTTTCGATGCTTGCGAGTTTCGCCGAGACACATAGCGCACGAACCAGGCCTATATACATGTGGAGATACCAGAATGGCTATTGGTGGCATCTGGAATGATGTTAAGCCATGCAAAAAATGTTTAATATGTGTGTATGAATGATTTATACATACATACCGCTCCATAGATTTTCAAGGCTTCTTGAATATTAGGAAATCGAGTAATGTTTGGATTTTTAGCTGTCTCTTGCATTACAGGAAATACCAATTGCGTAGATAAGTCAATAATGAAACTACGTCGTTTGTCACTCTTCTTTTTTGGTTCCAACTCGTCGTGAATGATAAACGAAGCTAAACCGGATATGTCGAGCAGATTGGAAGACATAGCCAACGGCCAACGCCTGGTTGAACGTTTGCACGTATAACCCGTTACCATTTAATCCATGGTATCTACACGAGCTTTGGCTTTGTTATAATTCAAAATTTGCTGAGGCTTAGCTGTATTTTTTGTGCTATCACCGGTACTGGAATAATGCTCGGTCGAGAGTATCTGTTCAACGATGAACATCAACATTCTATTTACTTTAGTTTTATATTCCTTGTATTTTATCAAACAAATATTATTAAATTGAATCTGAATTGTAACTATAAATTATTGACGGATGAACGTCATCTGGAATGACCCATATGTTTACATACATACGCACATTAACATATTTGTACTCAAATTTCGTATCTCTGTCTTGCTTTACAAAGCAGAGACAAATATACAACAACAACCAAAACAACTCACTCTTAGATTTGTAACATCCAAATCTAACGGAGTTGTTTGGTTTTTGTTATTGGAATTTCTTGTGGTAATCTGCTTTGAATACGTCAAAGCAGAGCCAAAGTAGTCAGTCTTGTCATTAAAATCAAACAAATAAGCACAGAAGAAGCAAGTGATCAAGAAATAAACATAAAATAACAACGAATCAAAGTAATAATATTTTAACCAAAAGTTGATAATTTTACATGTACATATAAACATATAAATAAATTGAACTAAGTAACAAACAATTATAATTAAAATTTCAAATATATTTACAACACAAAGAACAAAATAAAAGTGAATTAAAACAAAATTAAAACCATATAAATCAACAACTGTTTATTACACTGTGATAGTTTATGACCCGAAAAAAAATTAACTTTGATGAATCCTTTTCGAAATATTAGGTGGGAGTCCCCTGAGTGCGAAAGTACATTTGGAAGTGTCAGATTGGCTCCAGTTTTTGAGAAATCGGTATATATGGATATAGCTAAGTCTGCGCTATTTAAACAAATTTTACCGGCCATAGGCAAATTTTCTTTTGGCCTAAAAGGGCTTAAAAATCTTATTAAAATAGAAGAAACAAATGTTTGCACTCGATCCAACTTCTTGAGATATGGGCCTTTAAAGCTTGAGTATATAATTGGCCATATCTCACATATTTATAGTCCGATCTGATTCCGGTGAATATCATTACAAAGACCATTAAAAACTCTTTGAATCTGCATATAAATATACTACAGTTTATTAACCCATTGGGGACAAATTTAAAAAATACGATTTTTTAACCTCACTTTTTTTGCCAAAAATCTGATTTTCTCAAAAAACAGCCCTAGTAAACCTACTTTCAACCTAGACTCAGGTTGTAGGCAACACTTCAGGCTTTGTTTTAAGATATAATACTTCGCATTAACCCTTCTAGGACCGGAGTTGGATGATGGAGATTAGCATTAAATTTATGTAACGGTTATTTTTAAAAATTTTTCATTTCTTTGAATTAATTAACTTAAAAAAAAAACGAAAAAAATATATAAAAGTCCAATATTTTGATTTTTAAGCTTAACTTGAGGCCTATGCTAGGAAAACAAATAAAATTTTGGAAAAAGTAAAAAAACTTTAATTTTTTCTTGTATTTCAAACTTTGAACATGAATATCTCCGGTCTTAGAAGGGCTATTGCGAAGTATTATACCTTGAAACAAAGCCAGAAGTGTTGCCTACAACCCGAGTCTAGGTAGAAAATAGGTTTACTAGGGCTGTTTTTTGACAAAATCAGATTTTTAGCTAAAAAGTGAGGTTAAAAATCGTATTTTTTAAATTTGTCCCCAATGGGCTAATAAAATTTAATATATTTATATGCAGATTTAAAGAGTTTTTAATGGTCTTTGTAATGATATTCACCGGAACCAGATCGGACCATAAATGTGTGAGATATGGCCAATAATATACTCAAGCTTTAAAGGCCCATATCTCAAGAAGTTGGACCGAGCGCAAACATTTGTTTTTTCTATTTTAATAAGCTTTTCAAGCCCTTTTAGGCCAAAAAAAAAAAATGGCCTATGGCCAGTAAAATTTGTTTAAATAGCGCAGACTTAGCTATATCCATATATACCGATTTCTCAAAAACTGGAGCCAATCTGCCACTTCCAAATGTACTTTCGCACTCAGGGGACTCCCCTCTAATAGTTCGAAAAGGATTCATCGAAGTTCATTTTTTCGAGTATCACAGTGTTATCATTAGGGTGACCAGCCCCAAAAACATTTGGTCCTTCGAACCGGATGTTTCAAATAATAATCTCACTCTAGCTAATCGTTGGAAGCGTTTAAAAATAATCTCTCAACAGTTTTGTCAACGTTGGAAAACAGAATATTTAAAAGAATTACACAGAAGATATAAATGGAAACGCCAACAGGAAAATGTTAAACTCAATGATCTTGTAGTCATTAGAGATGAAAAACTCCCTCAAAATGAATGGAAAATGGGTCGAATTGTCAAATTGTACCCAGGAACTGATAACAATAGTAGAGTAGTGGACATACAAACATCTAATGGACTTATTCGTAGACCCATAACCAAAATAATACCCTTATTATCTGACTGACTAACCTCAAACACACATCATACAATTCTAAATCACTTATTTAAGTTCTCATCCACAGATATGGCAGACATCCACAATAAACGACCTCGCAATTGGATCTATTCATGCGGACTTTGCCGAAAAGATCACCCAATCAAAACATGTCAACGATTCCTGCAACTGTGCTCCGCAGAGCGATTTGATGTAATTTGCGAGTACTTTTACTGCATTAATTGTTTAGCATGCTCCCACACTAGAGCTAATTGTACAACTGACCTGGGTTGCCAAATTTGCCACGAAAAGCATAACACTTTGTTACACTACTCTCCTCAACTCCGAGATTTAGGTGTTCAGCCAAAAGAACGCGCTAAACGACCTCATGAAAGCGTTAAACGGCCTTTAGTGCGCGATGAACGACCTACAACAAGCAATATACGGCCTGCAGCAGTTGAAGAAGTTAGATCACACAGACGCACTTTGCCAAGAAGCACAAGACCAAAATCTGTAATAAGAACAGCTTCAGAGTTTAAACTACAGCCCAGACCAAGGGAGCCGTTAAGTTGGTCAAAAACATTCATTCCAACCGCCCAAATAAGAATTGCTATACCCAACGAACCTGGCATGTGGCATCTCTGTCGCATTGGACTTAATTTTTATTCACCCGTGTCACAAATAGCTATAGGACTTCAATCCAAACTACAGCTAGAAACTTTTCAGTATGGAGACACTAGGTTTGCAAAATTGTGTGTTACTGGACGACTGGATCGCTTCAAGTGGATGAAAGAAATCCGAGCAATGTTAACCCAGAATTTGCCTAAAAATCCGTACTCGAAGCCTATTAATGAAGACTCCACTTTGGCGTTCTCTGCTGACTCGCTGGCGGATCCTGACCCACGATGCAATCTGCCGATTGAACTGGAGCTTGGAGCAGATGAATTTTATGACCTCTACCGAAATGGCTCCGTTAACTCCGACCTCAAATTCGTTGTAGCCCAGCAAACCGCTATCGGCTACCTCTTCACGGGCCCAATAGGAAAAATCTGGTGATACAGCACGGAGGGGCCGAAATGTTCAACGATGAACATCAACATTCTATTTACTTTAGTTTTATATTCCTTGTATTTTATCAAACAAATAGTATCAATACCACCTTTTACTTCTTGGCAGCATACGAGCACAAAGAAACTGCTTTGTTATAATAACTAAATAATGTGATGTACAATTCGCGGCTGTTGGTTTTATCATGACGCAATTCATCAGGAATAAAGCGTTTGTTGCATCGAACAGTTCCAACAAAAGATAATCCAACTGACATGAGATGTGCAGCCAAAGGCAAGGTGTTAAAAAAATTATCGGTATAGACAGTACGTCCAGTGTGGTGATATTACGGGACCAACTTCATGGCGACATTTTCGCCTTGATTTGCCTGTGTAAATTATCCCTTTCAACGGAAAGTGTGATTTCGCAACGCAAATCCACCAGACTTTAATCCAACAATTCGCGGGTTTGGACCATATATACTGCGTGAAAATACAAAAGTTCAGTAGAGTGCCATGATTTCAAATCTATATTTGAATTCACAAAATTCAAGTTTTTCACAGTTCAAATATTGATATCATGGCCAACTACGGCAATTTTATTTTGAAAGGTACTTTTTTGTCAGAAATGATCTTTCGTCTGGCCAGACGACACGGTTCAAATACGACGTAACTGACTTTGAAGCAAAAGTTTGTTCTACCAACATTTACAAAATGATTTAAATTCATTTTATTGTATTGAGCGACTCTGTATTTGAAAAGTCACGAAAGGGTTTCCGGATTGAGCGCATAGAAAAAAAGTAATTAAGATAAAAAGAACAATATCGTCTGGCCAGACGACATAGTCAAACGGAGGGTTAAGGACACAAAATGGGATTAATAATGTTGACAACCTTGCATGCAACAGTGACAAAAATTACTGATAGTATTTGAAAAAAATTTTGTGTGGTATTTAATTTTCCTGGAAATCGGATTACACAACGGGTTTTACATACAAAACATTCCTTGTCACAATTTTGTCCTTTAATTTTTAATGACCGGTTTCTCCGTTCCGATTTCGTTTCGGTATTGAAACGGTTTGTGGGCACGGCTATTGTACATGAGATGGCGTATTCGATCCCTACTCTAACTAGCTTAGACATTTTCGAAGACTAATGACGGCGACACTATCGAGTAATAAGCAATGAAGAAGCTTCTTAGAAAACCCTTCGGAATCGGTGTTAAACTGTAAGTTTTAATCAGTGAGTATCAAACCGAATGCGCATAGCTCAATGATTGTGTGAAGCGCATTCCCTTTATGGGGATTAATGGGAAATTATTTATTTTTTTTATGCTTTTTATGCACGCTGCAATTAGTCATTGCGATAGATTGGTCTGGGTAATTGGAACGAAGATGAAATATACAGAATCTATTGAAAATTTATTGGAAATAAATGATTTTCTTTCTGTCCAATTATTGCTAATATGTCAACTTTAATTTGAGCTTGAATAGGAACCAAATCTCCATAAACATCTTGGAAAACTATAGTGCTTTAGAAGAGGAGAAAAGTACTCTTAGAGACAAAATATTCTCTCAACTCTATTGGTCCTCTGGTTATAGATGTATGTGCACTACGACCCTCTGTAATTTTGAAGATTTATTTCCCTCAAATTTCGACAGGATCGTAGTTATAAAATAATTTATATTTATAACATATTCAACACTTGGGTTTCAATGGAATCATTTCAATCCCCTTCAACGACAAAAACTTCAGGAATAGAAATACAAATGTAAAACGAAAGAAAACTGCAGCTGCAAAGTTCAAAAGAGAAAAGCTTATTATACTTATAGACATCATGGATAAACTATTAGTGTTCTGCTCAAATAAAAATAAATGCAAAAAAATCTTTATTTCCTTTTCTTTCAATATTTTTTGTTCGCATGCCTACGTACATACATAAGTTGTGAATATTTTGTTTCCATGTTTGTGTTTTAATACCCGAAAAGCATTCATAAGAAAATTCGTAAAAATAAACTGTGTTCAGAAACTTTCTTTAGTTAAGGACCTTTCAAGTGGAATAGAAGGAAAAATATGAAATTATAAGCAATTTAATTGTTGTTAAAACAAAACTTTTTGTTGCTCTTGTCATCAAGTTTGTTCTTTTTTCATTCCGTATGCCTTAATTTATGCTATGTATATTTTTTAATTTAGTTTTAAAAAAGGAAAAGATATAGTGTTTTTCTTCTTAGTTTACAGGAAAATGTGCCATTAGATATATAAAACCTTTTAGAGTCTGTTGTATGGATACATTTATATATATATATATATAACCATTATATTAAATATGAAAAGCAAATTGCAAAGTTTAGAAGAAATTCCTTTGCCTGAAAGTATACTTGTTTTATTGTTTATAATACAACCTTAAAAGTATGCCTTAGTTTCTTGGTTTATCGTTGACGGAATTTTATCCTTCTTCTTTAGTTGCCCCATTGTTTTGCTTTTGTTATATGTAATTGCGTTTATTTTGTAATTTTTTGCTTTGATGCCCCGTCTTTGGTTATTTATAAAATATATATGGAAGTGTTAATGTTTTTGTTTTGTTGGAAAAGGATATGTGTGATTCATCAGCGATGATTTATGTGTATAACCTTATGAGATGAGATCAGATATTTTGCTGTTATTCTGTTGCCATGGTAATCATTGGGAATCATTATGAGTTATTAATTTTGTAAGACCAATTTATGAAGTACGAAAAAATCAAACCTCAACCAGTCGACAGTAGTGTGTCCTTGCACTTTGCATGTCGCTGCAAAGCCTACAAAACTAACAGTTGCTGATAAACTGCTGTAAAAACTGAGACGGTAAAGACGGTATGGATGAACCGAAAATGACACTCGATCTTCAGTGATTTCACCCTTTGACGACCACATGCAAGAAAGTTTGGCTCATATAATTGTACTGATAGAAATGTCTCCATGGGTGATTTATAGAACACGGTTTCGGTAATACTAGTGTAGAAGGCGTGAGTTCTCAAAATGATCCGATTAGACCTCTATGAGCGATCAAAGTGGGCCTGTGGAAGACTGACTTCATGTGTTAAGCGAATATCTCTTTTGCAGATATTTTGGCGACTTAGTCGGTATGAGTATTTCCAGATACGATGATGAGTGTTTAGTGCGTGATATGCTTCTATCTCCGGGTACATTCTCTAAACTCTTTGACGACCACAGGCACGTATGTTTACCCTGGGGTTTTGGGACAGATGTTTGAACAGATAGAAGATAGATAAAATGTATCCATGGGTAATTTATAGAAGCCGATAGGGGCAACAATAGTGTAGTAAAAGTAAATTCCCCAACTAATTCCCTTTGACCCCTATGCGCCATCAAAGTGGATCAAAAGGACTCCTTAACACAAAGGGATGAAACGGGTCGAATAAAGGGTCCCTCCTGGGAAAACGTCAGGTATGTTTTGAGTCCATACCTTAAGTTTTTAAAAAATCATAGAATTTCAACGCGTTTACATGAACCGAACACAAATAAGTGTGCCTTTTAGCTAAAATAGCAAAACTACATAAAAAGTTGTTGAGCCATTTTTTTGGGCGTAGGTATTATTACGTCAATTATCCAAAAAAAGTCAAACAAGTTAAATCACTTCGGCTGAAAATGTATGGTCGTCAAAAGCTTAAATCTGGCTGAAGTTACAGCTATATTTGCCATGCAATGTTATCCTCGCGTTACCTCTGAATAATCATATTCCAATGAATACAACGAACCCAAAAATCTACATTCTGGAATACACCGTGATCATTTAAACTCAAATGTAACCTTAATAGTGCTCAATGGCTTCAGGCGGTTAATGGAGTGAATGTAGTAAATGACCAGTCTCCTTATGAACACCATGTCCAAGTTTTCTGAAAAGTCAAATTAATATGCGCCTGACTACAGCATTCCTCCGAAGTGCTTATAGACTGGCGCTATTCACATTGGAAATTAATGCGTTCTAAAATACCAATCAAATTGATATTCTCTTAATTTTTGAAACTCATTTCTCATTTACTTTTGTGTTCCCAACTATAAATTTTGTAAATTCATGCAACCTGATGGCACATCTCATGGTGGTTTGGTTATTTTCATAAAGAATAATGTTAACCATCAAGAAGGGCAGCACTTTTGCGTCAATTAAATTCAGGACACGAACGTAGATATTGAAGACAGTCGTGGACCTATCGCTAAGTCCTCTATATATAGTGTATCAATAAATCTGAAAGGTGGCCTTAAAACTGTGTATGATATCTGAAATGTAATAGAACATTTGCATCTCTGCAATCAACTAGCTACCTGGAACTCTAGTCCAGAGCATAGATTCTACATTAACCCTCGTTACTCTGTGGAAAACCTTCCCGAAAAGCGTAAAGCTCGCAAGTGACACAATAACCCCCAGACAAATTCACTCTAACGCACCTACCATATTTCTAACTCACAGATATATTACAACAGTAAGACACCACACATTACGAATCAGATAAAACGTCAACCCCCCGAAAGCAAGAAATTATTTTCTATTGAAAAGGAATGGTAAAATAAAAAACGTGAGGAAATTAATCA
Source organism: Phaonia tiefii (assembly GCA_963931995.1). NCBI lineage: Eukaryota > Metazoa > Arthropoda > Insecta > Diptera > Muscidae > Phaonia > Phaonia tiefii. The sequence goes on along the minus strand of OZ008368.1, from coordinate 320,822,767 downwards.
CTCTATTAGTAAAAATTATAACTCCTCGACGCAAACTAACTCTGAAAAGGCTGCTAGATATGCAGATTACTTGGAAAAGGTATTTACTCCAAATGAATTTGGGTCCAACAATGCCGATATCCAATCTAAAATATCTGCCTTTGTGACTCAAATGCATCAACTTGATTTCCCCATACAAAAATTCTCAAAATACGAACTGAGATATGTCATACGTAAATTCAAACCCAATAAAGCTATAGGTTATGATGTTGTTACCCCCAAACCTCCAAAAAAAACTTCAAAAAGAAAGCCTCTCTCTCCTCACATAAATTTGTATCGCATGACTCTCTCGTTGCTGTGTTTCGGAAATCGCAATGATTCTCCAACCGGGAAAATCTTCCGAACATGTATTTTCATACCGCCCACTCATTCCCTCGGTTAAATCCTGGAGTCTCTCCTTTTCATGTCACAGACTCATGCACTTTATAGGTATGAAAAATTTGTTCCCTCACCATCAATACGGGTTTAGTAAAAAGCATTGTAGCACGGAACAAGTACACAGGCTCGTTGAAATGACAACTCAGTCTTTTGCAAAGTGACAGTACTATTATAGATCTATCAAGCATTTCATAAAGTCTGGCTGATAGATTTCTATTCAAGTTAAAGAAAATGCTTCTCATTAATTTTTATCTCTTTTTCAACTCATGTATTCGAAATCTACATTACTATGTCAAAGAAATTGATGAATTTAGATCAATTTATTAAACCAAAACAGGTGTACTACAAGGCATCGTTTTGGGCCCAACACTTTATTTGCTTTTCACCTCAGATCTCCCTCTAACAAACAGGGCTGAAATTGTAACATTTACTGACGATACAGCTGCTTTAGCTTGCAATTAGAACCCCATATTTTTTGGCTAAATGATTGGAGTTTTAACGTCAATGAAACAAAATCAGTTCAAGTTACGTTTACTCTCACACGTCAAACTTGCTCTTCCATAACCCTAAATGAAGCAGTAATACCACAGGCAGTAGAAGTAAAATATCACGGAATAAATTTTGACAAACGACTCACATGGAGGAAACATATCCAGATACAATCGACTAAATTCAATTAACTACAGATCGCCACTCTGGCTTGAAAATAAACTAATGATTTACAAGTGTAGCATCACGCCGCTATGGACATAGGGTATTCAGCTATGGGGAACATTCTCGAACTCTAATTTGGAAATTCTGCAGCGGTTTCAATCAAAAACTTTATGGAAAATATGACACTTTTGGAAATGGTTTGTTACTAACTAGCAATGATACACAGAACTCAAAATTCATAATGTTAAAGAAGAAATCCAGTCTATAATTATTACATATAAATCTGGAATAGAAGGTCATTCAAATCCTCTAGGCCATCCAAATCCTCTGTCAAGTACCGCAACCTTAAGAAGACTGAGATGTAGGCTCCCCAAGATCTCTGAGTTTAAAGATTGTTTAATGCTTTTCGTTAAAAATCTTAAACGCAACGTCAAAATTGTTGGCTTTGTCACTTTATTTCCAATGTAGAATGATCAGTGGATCATTTCTAGTGGATTATTCAACTATCTTAAGTAATGCTAAATATTATTTGTTAAATAGATAGCATTAACAAAGCAGTAATGCAAAAGTGGAATTCATAGCAGCTTCGACATATTGATTTTTGGTATGCAATTGTGCATATTGTTGGCGTGATTGTATTTTTGCCTATAATAATTTATAAAAATTAAAGATATCACTTTTTTTTAAATACTCGCATTCGTTTAGAGTGGGAAATAATTAATAATTACAAAATTAGGTCTGCATTGCCATCCGAAAATTCCTATAAGCTATAATTTATCATTGCAAATGGTTTATTGTTTTTAAACTATTCTCCGAGAAGATCACCACACTCTTGCATACGGTCAAGCCCATATTCGGAGAAATTTTTCCATTCCGATTGGGACACCTCCAAGACATTGTTTTTGAAAGCTTTAACAGATGCTTCGGCGTCGAAAAACGTTGACCACGAAGTTCTTTCTTGATGTGAGGGAATAAAAGAAAGTCATTGGTTGTCAAGTCAAGACTGCACGGCGGATGACCAATCAATTCGACATGTTGAGTGCTCAAATAGCCCATTCTTTCAGCTGATGTTTGTGATTTCGTATTGTTGTGATGCAAAATGAGCCGTCTTATCTTGTTGTTTTTCTTACTTCCTCGAACACTGTTTGCAAACAGATGGTGGTATACCACTCATAATTGTTGCTTTTTTGTCAACACTTCTTTGTTCCAATAGGAGAAAATTAATTATTATGGATCCAAAGAGAGTAAATATTTTTCAAGGTCAAGTTAACACTCAATATCTTATTGACGTTTATTGTTCTAATGCCCAAGGATGCCTCAATCTCACGGTATGAATTTGTCAGTACGTATGGATGAAATAACTGTTTGACAGCATTTTAAATGAAGATAATGATAGCATAAGCGACTGTGCGCGGGGACAATGTAATATACAGTTCACAATTATACCAACGACTGGGGATGGTTCTTCAAAGAATCAGACACTAATATATTTTCTTAATTTGGTCACAAAGCTGATGATTCCTAAATCGTTTACACAATATTAAGAAACACATCATCTTTCCTTTTTGTTTTTAGAAGAAAAAAAACTTCCGATTATTTTTGAAGTGACGATGTTGAACGTATTAATTTTTGATGGACAGGTGGTTCGAAAAGTATTGCCATTACACAAGCATTTCATTTATATACCATCATGATATTATTGTACTGTGGCTGGTTCACACAGACATCTGATTAAGTATAAAAAACAATATTTTTCTCATACAAACAGTGATAAATTTTCCACAACTTTATGCCGACCATACTTCTTTACGAAATTTATGTCGACTCAGACGGCCTTGGTTTCGTTTTGTAGCACATTTCTCAATAATGAATCATTGTGGGTGCCGGTATATTGATCACATGGGGCTTGTAAATTTTCCGGTGTGCAGAAACAGAAATTTGTTATCGTTTCTGTGTTTTGTTTCAATTTGATAAGATATGTATTTGTTTTTGTTTTTACCGCATATTAAAGAAAAATAACATCTGGGTAAAGTCAATTTAGGTTTCTGCGGTGGTCCTGGGAATTGAATGAAATGGAATAATTTGCTTACACTATAGAATGTCACAATGTAATGGCTAAAGTTTTTTAGACAACAAATGGGAACACAGTCAATTCACTTATTCACTTAAACTTCGAATATAATTTTCAACATGGCTTTTATAGTGGGTCATTAGTCTGGCATACGATATCCTATTTCATATTACGACTAGATCGATGATAAACAACTCCTTAACTCCCAAATTGGAAGAAGTTGATCTTGACAAAATCTGCTTGCCACAAGACACAGGACGTGCAACAACTGAACTATTGTGAGAAAAGTTTATAGATTCGATTATTTCAAGAAATTGTGACATTGAATGGCTTCCAAGAAGTTGTGATTTAACACCATTAGACTATTTCTTGTAGGGGTATTTGAAGTCATTGGTCTTTAGCAATAAACCGGACTCTCTTCAAGCTTTACAAGTCAATATTGAACATGCTAGTCATGATATACGACTTGATTGATTGGAAAAGTGCTCGAAAATTGGGTTCATCGAATTTGTTCCTGCAAAGGCAACGTGGAGGCCATTTGAAAGACGTTTTATCCAGAACTTAATTGTATCGATTGTAAATGTTTGCAGTGGATGGCGAAGATCGACATTTGCCAGATACACTATTTATATCCATGTAATTTAAAAATTCCCTTATTGTTCAATATAATTAAAATATAAAATAAATTTTTCTAAGTTTCATAATATTTTTATTTCATTCCCAAATAAGCAAAATACCGCGCTCCACCCTGTACTTCACATTAGATGACACACATTTGAAATTCCTTAACAATTACTATGTTTTTTTTTAAGAAATCATATCACTGAAATTGGAAATCCCTTTATATAATTTCAAATAGTCAAACATTTCTTAATAAACATTGGAATCTCTTAGTTCATGTCCCCAATTGCTAACAAGTACAGGGTGGGCCATAGGCCACCATGGGGTTTAAAAATGTAATAACTTTTTAGTTTACCTACTTTTGTTATTTGTTTTATAAAATGGAAATTTTTTTACACTTAGTATGAAAAATAATGTAATTTAAATGACCCCCGTTTGCAACTTCGAAATTATGGACTAGCAGCTTTCACAATCAGCTTTCACAATCGGTTGATATAGCGTTCGAATTTCCACAACAATGTTGGCCTTGGGTTCAATGATTTTCTCGGTCTTGTTCACATGTTCTCGCTCTTTAAAATAATCCCAAAAAAAATAGTCAGGTGCTGACAAATGTGCCGAAAGCGCTGGCCAATTAATTTCCGAATTTACGGAAATTATTCGCTCTCCAAAAATTTGACCTAAAACTGTCATTGTGTCTACCACAGTGTGGGCAGTGGCTCCATCCTTCTGAAACCCCGTCCCAGGCCTTTTTTCAAGAGCAGGACGTAAAAAACTCTCTACCATAAACCGTCGGTGGTGCAATGGGTAGTGTGCGCGCCTCTTGAACAGGAGATCCTGGGTTCGATTTCTTTCGACGACGGTCACCTCGCTTAGTGACGGCGACACTATCGAGTATATAGCCATGAAAAAGCTTCTCAAAATACCGTTCGGAATCGGTGTAAAACTGTAGGTCCCAATCAGTGAGTGAAAACCGGAAAGCGCACAGCTCAGTGATTGTGAGAAGTTCGCCCCGGTCACTTCATGGGATGTAATGGGAAACCATTTATTTTATTTTTTTTATCATAAACCGACACCGCTCTCCATTTTCGGATACAGCACTTCCCTCTTCATTTTCGAAGACGTAAGGCCCAATGATATTCTCAGATATAATTCCACAGTGGGGTGCAATTGGCGTTAATGAAGGGCAGTTGGAGTTTCAGACGCCAGAACCTACAGTTCTGGTTATTAAAAAAGTCAATCTACTGAAAATGAACTGCATTACTGATAATCAGATTTTCAATAAAATTTAAAACAATTGATCGCAGATTTAAATATTAACATACTATTATTATGGTTCTTTGATCAGTTGTGAATCTCTCCAGTATTTATTCTCCAGATATTATTCACGAAAACAAATATATAAACGATAAAGGTATTCAATTTGCAAACCCCGTGGAGACTTTTAGCCCACCCTATATTTAGTTTTGTTTTTGTCGTTTGATTCAATTGAATTCTGCATATTTTCGATTTGTGTCACAGCTTAATAGAGAAGAGCAACAAAAATACACAAACAAAATAATCGAAAATATCCTATAAGTTGCTACGATTATAATCCTATAATAAATTGTCTGCACAGGAGATTTAACGTTAAATCTTTTTAATTATTCATAAAATTTTTAAGCCAAATAAAACAAAAAAGCACTTCTTATAAAGCGTCTGCGTCAAAAAGGACTTAAAATATTTTCCTCTAATTATGTATGAAGGCTAATGAAAAAATTGTATAACGTAAAACTGTAAAAGAAAACGTGTCAGTATACGACAGTATTTTTTGTTTTTTCCTTCACAGGATTCTTTTGTCAAATCCTAAAAGTATGCAAAAGCTTTTAGCACTTTATGTTGGTCACAAGTATACTGCAGTTAAAAACTATTTTGTGCATGGTGTTTATGATATAGCGTCTCTTAATTTTTGCATATACATGGTTTCTGGGAGTTTATTAATTTTATTTCTGCCCCTGAGTTTTAGACTTTGCGAAGAAGAAAACAAAAAGCAAAATACTATAAAACATAACGGTTTTAAATGTAGCAAATAGTTTTATATTTGAGTGAGAAATCAAAAAAAAAAAACAACAAAACATCTACATCTTGGATCAGCGAATTGGATTTTTTAAGTACTCAATGTATTAATGAAAAGTAATATTATTGACTGGAGTTGGAAAGACGTTTCCCAGTCGTTTGATATCAAACGATGTATCGCACAGGCTCACAGTCTATCGTGGCGTCCTTTGTTTTGCCATTCACGACAAACTATTCATTAGTGTCGACTGTGGCGTCAAGTTTACCTGCTTGGTAAGAAAAACAAAGCCAGTCAAAGAGAGCTTAGGATAACGAGGGGTACGATCTGTGCAACAATCACGCTGAGACAGTCCACTAACTTCCTGAATAAAATATTGTTTAAAGTACTGTAATTAAATTTGAAATTGACCCTATTCGTGTGGTCTCATGTGGACGGCATAGGTCGTGATAACATGTCATTTCAGCATCACAGAACACCCTGCAACTCGGCGCATTAAACAGTCGACTTATTTTGGCAATGATTTTCTGACTAAGTCATCTTCAGAAATACCGATGTCAGCTGCTCACCAAGATCACGCGGTATAACACTACCGGAATTCTTCCTATGGGAGCTTGTGAAATCTATGGCCTATCAGAAAAAAACACAGGCAATTCATAAGCTTAAGGCCTATATACAGAGAAAAGATTAGTTGAAAATCAATTCAGATATTGGAAATTCCATGATAAAGTCTATATTTTGATCAAAATTATTTGTCGATGTTATTCATAGATTAAAAATAGCGGTTACTAAATATGCGTTGCTACTACCGAACTTTAGTTGTATTAACCTATTTGAGTATTTCAAAAACGTCATTCATCTGAAATGGAAGATACAAATAATAAAAAGTACTATATTAGAATTCGTGTTTAATTATTAGTCACTGTAATCATAATTTAGTTTCTGTCACAAAAACACTTGCTACAAAGTTATGCATTCGATTTTTCACAAGAGGCTTTGATGTGAAAGAGAAACTACATACATTTGAATGTTACCGAGGACTTTACAGAAAAACTATTATTTTGAACAGAACGTGATAAACAAAGTTGTGAAAAAACAATAAAGTGTATAATTATAGATATCATCCAGCGAAGAATACATACTATCAGAAATTGAGGTGTAGTGAGCCTTTTAAACATAATCGTTGAATATGACGCCACAATTGACGCCCTCACAAACACATGCAAACAATTGTGAACCCTGGGCTGGAGGAACTGTTTTTTTGGATGACACAAATTAACTTAAACATATATTTATTACCCCGGGTAACCCGTCCCCATTTTTGAACGAAAATATGAAAAATTTATAAAAACTGTACATATCTGGAATACGAAGTGTCCAATCGAAAAAATAATAAATTTTTACGGGTTTCGCACAAAGCATGAAATGTTTTTTTTTCAAAAAATCGCCAAAATAAAGAAATCGCTAAAATAAAAAATAGCTATATGGCGGGAATGGTGCGTCCAATCGCAAAATAATTTTTTTTTTATCTGCCTATGAGGCTTTCATCTATGGATGTCCTCAATACGGCATTACTTTGATAAAAAAAAAATCGCTAAAACTAAAATTTATGGAATCAGAAATCGCTAAAACATCCCTATGCCAATACCTCGGAGGCGGAGCGTCCAATAGAAAACAAAACTATATTTATTACGAGTTTCTAAGGATTTTTCATAAAGCGGTCCAATCGCGTGGAAGATATTTTGTTCAAAAAATCAGCAAAATATGAAAATCGCTGAAATAGAAAGTGACTATAACTCGGAACGGGTGCGTTAAATTGCAAAAATAATAACTTCGTTACCTCTGTAAGAGACTTTAACCAATGGATGTCTTTAATGCGACATCACTTATTTTAACAAAAATCGCTAACACATACATTCATTTTTTATTTGAAAATCTTGTTTAACGGATTCTAAGTGAGAGGTTAAAGCCTCCTGTGAAGGTAAACAAAATATTATTTTTGCGATTAGACGCACCGTTAACGAGTTATACCCAATTTTTTTATTTTAGCGATTTACATATTTTGCAGATTTTTAGAATAAAAGTCCATACGAATTGGACCACTTTATGAAAACCTCTTAGAAAGCCGAACAAATTAGTTATGTTTCGATTGAACGCGCCATTTGCGAAATATTTGCATTATTGCGGTTTAGCGATTTTATATTCGAAAAAATTTTGTTTTAGCGATTTGTTTTAAAAAAAAGTGATGCCGTAGTAAAGGCCATTGGTTAAAGTTCCATTGGTTACAGCCTTCTATACCGGTAACAAATATATTATTTCTACAATTGGACGCACCGTTACCGAGTTTTAGCCCTTTTTATTTTAGCGATTTTTTTTATTTTGGCGATTTTTTGAAAAAAAAATTATGTCATGCGGATTGGATCACTCAGTGCGAAATCCTTAAAAATACGTAAAAATTTGTTATTTTTTCGATTGGACGCTCCGTTTTCGAGATATAGAAATTTTTTCATATCGTCGATCAAAAATGGTCGCCTAATATGAACCCTTGATATAAATAATAACAATATTGTTTATATTTAAATTTAAAATACACAATTTTAGTAACAAATTTTTTTTTACTTTTTTTCCTATAAAATACATAATGGGTCAAAACATCACCAAATGATTGTGACAGCCATCAATTCAAGTAATTGGTTAAGCATATTATTTGGTACAACCGAATTACTTTTTTAATTTGTCGTTAATACAACTAATAGAATATTCACCACTACAGGATAATTTAATTGCTAGAACTAAAACTCGATTGCTGTGGCTTCAACTAATTATTTCAGATATTGCAACCAAAACTGAATTAGAAATCAATTGATATTCGGAACATTTGGTGATACTGAACACAATTATTGGTAATCACAACTGAATAATGTGATAGTCCAAGGAACCGCCAAATTTCAGCTGGCTTTAGTTGTGACAACGAATCTCTTCTCTGTGTGTATATCCAACCTGTGCAAGTGAAATAGAAAATTTGCTCACATTAGCAAGTATCTGCGATAAGGGCCGCAGGTGTCAATTGCCGAATATTTTATTCCATACTTAAATGGAACAATGCATTTAAAATATCCCCACTCGGTTAAAAAAATGCATTTTATTTTTGCATTAAATCGTCTCTTTTTTATTCTGTTTTAGTTACGCTTTAAACTTTGACGTACTGCGCTTTTTAGTGAATATGTACTGAAACAGTTGTAAACATTGCGTTTCGCTTCTTATGCGTAAAGTTCGTCCCACAAAAAATAGAGTATCCCAGAAATTATTTGAAAATGCAGTTTTTTTCTTGTTTCTAAAAGATAATTAAATTTTTCAAAATTCTCATGTATGATTGGATATTTTTATTGTTCGGGCTCTTCATTTAAATTGCGATTGTTTTCTGTAAACTATATTGCCGAAAATTTTCTTCAGTGTAGGCTATTCTCTGATTTTATAATTTTTGGCCTAGTTTTCTTAAAAAAAATATTTTCAAATATCCCAAGTCGTTTTTGAGATATACAATGTTGAATAATTCAGAAAATACAAAATTTCTGAAATTTTCAATTTTGAAATTGCAACAACAACTTCAGTAGTTTTATTTTTTGCGGACATTTATATATTGACATAACCTTTCGATATATGGACAAAACGTCAAAATTCCTGACCACCATGCCACAGTCCTCGTGGCCTGACCCATATGCTACGTGACACACGTGTTTCCTTCGGACGGTTATCATATTTGTTTCCCTGCTAATACTGTTGAACAAAATACAAATTGAATCCATACGGGCAATTTCACTACGTTAAATCCACACTTGTATGTTAATGAGCAACTGAGGTTAATACTGCAGCTTGGTTTTACAGGTTGTTGTCAGATTAGTGAAACTTAATGTTAATGAAATGTCAAGTAGGCTGTAAGTTGAATGCCAGTGTTTGCCATCTCACTACGAAGGGTTGATGAATTCGCTAAGAATATTTTCAGGAAATATCGAGCCATAGATGGCGCTATTACTACTTCTGTAAATAGAAATTTGGTTTATGAAGCGATGGCATGGCGTGTTTGGGAGTGTTTTAATTGCAATTAATAAATGACTAGCGACCCATTTACTGTCACTCGTTTTTTGAAACGCTGAAAGCTGCGCCATGACAAGTAGTCGTCAAAATGTTAAATATTAAGCTATTGAGAAATCACGAGTTTTGTAGAGCATAAATGGAGGGTGCTGCTGTGATTTTCTTAATCTAAAATTAAATTTGTTTTATTAATAACACTGTAAATGAAAACTCATACAAACATAACATTATACAGGCTGATTCAGGAAGTTCCTGACAAATTTCTCCAGCGTATTCCTTGGCTCATTTCATGAAGAAAATGCAAGCGTGCGAAATGGCAGCTTGTTCAAAATTTTCGGATTGGTGGTCGAAGAGTAGTAGGGTAAAGTTGCTAACTTCTGAGCCAGTGGTTTTTGGGCTTGTTGGGAAGGTCTTTAAGAGGCCTTTCAGAATCATTTCATTGCATTTCAGTAAAATGGTCATAACTATGGATTGGTAAGACCTCTGGGCTTCGTTTAGGTCATTTTGGAAATTTAAGAGGTATGGCTACCTTTCAACAGACAAACAACATGTCCTGTCATCTGTCTGAGCAAATTGAGGTTATGTGAATTTTTTTTCAATTTTTTTTCCAACAGCCCTGTGTCTCGGCGATTCAACCTTTCCAACAAGCCCAAGAAAAAAAATTAAAAATGAGCCAAGGAATACGCTGGAGAAATTTGTTCGGAACTTCCTGAATCACCCTGTATATTAAGATTTTATTTGTAGTATGAAATCCTTCTCAAAAATTGTTTAAATTATTGACGGAATGACAAAGTGTTTCCCATCTGACTGTACTCAACTAGTTACGATCTGCTTTGATTTTTCTTACTCTACTAGCTGTGAAAATAAAGAATATACTACATATGGTGCAATGGTAGTGTGCGCGGCTTTTGTGCATGAGAACGTGGGTTCGATTCCTGCTCTGACCACCTTGAATTTCTTTCGACGGTGGTCACTTCGCTAAGTGAGGGCGAAACTATCGAGTATTTAGCCATGAAAATGCTTCTCAAAGTACCGTTCGGAACCGGTGTAAAATTGTAGGTCCCAATCAGTGAGCAAACAAATAGTAAGCGCACAACTCACTGGTTGTGAGAAGCCATCCCTACTCCCTTCATGGTATGTAACGGGAAACCATACATACATACACACCGGAACTTAGTGTATTTTGATCTACTTTAATGGGCCATCCCTATATGCCAGTTTACAATTATCAGACCATTTAAATGAAAAGTGCGTGGCCTAATTAACTCATAACTTAAAACTCCTATTTTTACTTCTTATACTTCTATTTTAATCCTATTCAACATCAGAGATACAAAAATTAATTTTTTAAACGAAAGCCAAATATATGCAAGTATTTTGCATTCGTCCTTCCACAAAGGATACTTTACGCAGCACAGTTTTCAACGCAAATGCGTAGTGTTTTCGCTTGCATAAAGGTGATAAAAGGCTTTGTGGTGCCGTGGTATGCGAAAAGTAATAAATAAAACATGCAAAAACCACAAAAAAAAGAAATAAGAGGAAGGCAAGGTGCTAATAACAGAAAAGGAAAGCAAGACGATGTAAATACAGGAGATGAAAATGCAAATTAGCACTTATTTTTTATGGAGTGTATAAAGTGTGTGCCAGATCTGAAATTTGTTTCTAAAATTAAGTATTTGTGTTACAATTATAACGTGGAAAATGCATGAGATTTAAGGTATCCAATTATTCGGGATTGTGCTTTGTTTGAGAAATCAAGTAACTTACAAATAAGGGTTTTTGCTTACTCGAATAACCGAGTAAAGATTCTTTATTACTCCAGTTATTCGAACAAATTTACTCTTCTGAAATTAATCGATTTACTAGACATATTCAAATTTAAATTAGATATAATAAAATATCTTTAAAGAAACAACATGTGCGACCTTAATAAATAATGTATATTAGTGAGCTGTGTGCTTTCAAGACGGGGAACAACTGTTTTGCACCGGTTTTGAAGCTTTCTCACGCGTAACTACTCGAAAGTGTCGTCGTCACTAAGCAGGTTGACAGTCGGTGAAAGAAGTGTAAGGTGGTCAGAGACAGGATCGAACATTCGGCTTCATGAACAAGTGTCGTGCACATTTAATATTGCACCACCGACGATTACCCATTAATATATAATATTTATTTATCAGTACAAGTCCAAATAGTTTATTTAATTTTTAAGCCTTTACAAAATAGCAGAATTACTTTGTACTTTTCGAAGCTCCTCGAACAAATATCACAAAGAACTTGTTTCTTCATGACACCATCATTCGAACAAATATCAAATATCACAAATATCACAAAGAACTTGTTTCTTCATCACACTATCATTCTATCCCATGCAATATTATATCTATAGTTTAACAGTTCTTCTGACGGGAAGACAACCCTGATCCAACGGACACTCCAAATTTTGAACGAAAATTATACTACAGATATTTGATTTTCCTTCAATGGGAGCTTTTTACTATACATTTTTTGAAGCAAATTTCTTAATAAGGATTCCTAAATAAGATTCTATCAAAGGGACAAATGAGCGGATTTTTCGCAATGACCTCATATCCGTTAGTTTTGAATGTTATTGTACGAGAAGTTCGTACTACAAGCGTTCAAGGTCTGATGCATTTTTCTTAGTGAAAAATGCTCGGTTTTTCATTGGAATAATGGAAAATTCAGGAAAGCACACTCACTGGCATGACTAGTTTCGAACTCTGTGAAAAGTTCAACATCAGATGTTTACTTACTCTGCCAGAGTTGTTACCATTGGATAGATTATCAGTCGTATACTCATACTTATGAATTGGTATCGATCGAAAAACCCACAGTACCAACACAACCTGAAAGTCAATTATTGCAACAACGACAGAAGGTTTTTCTATTTTCCTCTTACATACTCGCAGGGTTGCAGTTGTTCAGGCACAATGAGTAGGCATCTGATGATGAATTAATATATATACGATTGACGATCTGTCCAATGGTACCAATTCAGGAACACACTCCCCGACCAGAAATGTCACGAAAGTATTCATAAATATAGATTCATAAAATACATTCACTCCGGTTCACTCATTTAAAGGCACTAAAAATTCCATATTCGGCAGCCTGTATCTTTTGCAATTTGTAACCGCTTGCAGAATCTTAAAATGGAAATGGAAGCTAGATATCTTGAGATTTAAAAAAAGTCATGACAAGAGTGGTTTCTTAACTAAATACTTTTTTTTTGCAGTTTATAAAAAAAGGTCCAAAAATGTACTATTTCTTTGGTCCACTTGAATAAAGGCACTTTATTATTTTTAACGTAAGCGATGATTTTTTGTATCCAGCGTTTTTTTATTACAATTTATTACATCTGAATCAGTTTACGAATCAAAATGGCAAAACAAAAAATTTTAAATCTATCGGAAAAAACTAAAATGGATGTTTACCGTTCAGAAGGATATTCCGCGCAATAGCTAAAAAATTGGACGGATGCCTTATCCGTGTCAAAAATAAGACCTCAAGCTGGAGTGGAAGCAAGCAAGTCATTAGTACGCAGAGGAACTAAGACTGTGAGTATCTAAAATACCTGAAATTACAACAGAAAGCCATTTACTGCTCCTCCTAAGGAAAAGCGGCTTCAATTCGCAAGAGACTACCTGGTATGGGATGTGCAGCCAAGAGGTCATCTAAATGACTGGAGAACCGTTGTATTTGCGGCTGAGAAGAAGTTTAATTTGGATGGACCCGCTGGCTACAACTATTATTTCCATTATGGAAACCCCTATACATATTTGAAGTTAATAGAAACAAAGGAGGTTGTACCTATTACTAATATGTCTTAAATAAAGTAAATTAAATTAAAAAAAAGAAAACCGTTTTTCATTAAAATTATTTAAAGTGCCGTTATTCAAGTGAACCAAAAAAATAGCACATTTTTGGACTTTTTTTATAAATTGTTCAAAAAAATTTCTTTAGTTCAGAAACAATTATCGTCATGCTTTTTTATATCTCAAGATGTCTAGCTTCCATCTTCATTTTAAAATTCTGCAATCGGTTACAAATTGTCTTTAAATTAGAAATGAAATTTACTGTTATTTATCGTCCATATTTTGATATAACAGATACTACATAAATTTCTTCTCTTCGCAGGATGCCGCAGCAGTACCCCGTAAGGGTCTAAACTTACTTTTGCATTTCACGACCTTACTATATAACAACAAGGTTCTAAGTGCATCCAGTAATTTTTAAGAAAATTCAGCTTAAATCCGCTTTATAAACCCAATTATTACAGGAATATGTGTAGTTAGAAGTTTGTTGTAGTATCTCGTAAACGATAAGATATATAATTATGGTGATAACAATAATTGAATGGACATGCCTATTTTGATGCGATGAAATAAGCAGATGAATTTATGTAAAATTGTCTGTTAGAACCTTGTGGTTCTAAAGTAGTGATTTGTCTGTTAGATTCTTTGCTAACTAACCGGAGTACAACATTAATTTTAAAGTAGCATTTGCATGCCATCAGATTTTTCAGGACTTTGTTGCTTAGATCCTAACAAAGCTCGAAATAAGCTTTAATTCGATTTCAAATATGATATTGTTGTGAATTTACTGATTAAATCTTTTAGCACTCTGTTCTTCCATTAATAAAACAAGTTTATTTTTCAATTACAATAATTACAACAGTCCTCCTTATTTTACTTGTACAGTTCAAAACTAACACTTCCGAAATAGGTTTTGACTCAATTACATTATTAGTTGACGATGTATATTTTTGAATGTTTGAAATCAGACTGACTCCACATGCGCCACCAATCGTCAATTAATATCAGTTTCACCACCGTCAAACTCCACATCGAAGTTCTTTCTGATCCTTCTGGAAACAGAGCCATCTCTTTCTCAATTTTTCAAGAAAGTTTTGGTGATAATATCAAATGTTCGTGGTGACTTGGTGGGAAGTGGTCTTTAAATTTTTAGTGACGGCATATCTTTAGGATTAATTAACACAACAAACTGTTAGACAGTCAAGTTGAAATATGCAACACAAATGTTATTTTGACGTACTGCAGATGTAAATGTAAGTCAAGCCAAAAATATAAAACATTTATATCGTAAGAATATTAAGGCTTTATTATAAATCGAAGCAGGAGCTAAAAACCTTCAAAGGAAAGAAAGTTTACCAACAGTCTCGTTGAATAAACACCGGAATAGGGAATAGATAATATACCCGCCACCCTTTGGTTTAGACATTTAATTTCCGATATTATTAATTTTGAATCTTCAACTGGGAGTGTGATCGAACGGCGGATTACGGATACAAAGATATATACAGATAACAAAGGAAGAATATTCCCAGCCCTTTTGGATTTCTGAAGTGCTCCATAGGTTAGGCCAATTGGTTTTAAGTTTCTTAGAGATATGTGGTAAGGCATATACTGCATCATAGTAGATGTACTATGTTCCATTATCTAAATAAGCATATTGTTTTGAAGGCGAAAATCTTGTCTCCACAGTTCCACAATTTTAAACATCACACACTAATCATACTAAGCACTTCCAGTAAGATTTTCATCGACGTTTTTGTAAATCTAAACACAAAAAATAAATACTTAACGAAAATCATTCGTCAAGCTCTTAATTTAGGCAAGATACGATATCGAAAAATGAAATAAATGAATGTGAGAGTTTCTTACATGATCAGACAATATGTCTGTTATAATATATATATAATATATATTTTTGGCAAGTTTAGTTTCCTAATATCTCTGGTTGTAATTGATACAGTTGAATAAACTTTTAGTATGAGATGTGCCAATGCCTTATGCAAATTTATTGATCACCCCGTTTTTAACTAATTCCATACTTTTCATGGGGGAGCTGATAATATTATGGGACATATGTGTCCCATTCGTCGTCAAAGGTAAAAATAAAGGAGCTTTTTTAATTTTTGTTTAATATTTTATAATTAAATAACAAAGAAAACAAAAAACTATTCGGTGAAAAACATAGAAAAAACATAAACAAAAACTTAAAAAATGAATACAGAATTAGGATAGTTCATATAAAGGGTTCATATAAACTAAATCAAAATCGAACTTAGTTGTGTTAAATTTCAAAAAAAATATGCTATCCCTGGTGAAGCACATTGATTTTTTACATGCGAAACAAATTTTGTTTGTTTGATTTTCGATTCAGTTTTTTGTGCAAACAACACATCGCTTCCTGACACCTACTTCTGTTCTTCTTTGGTAATGTCCAGCTAAATTCGGTACTGCCCCCAGTCTTGACCGTGTAACTGATTCTCATGGTGTCGAGGTAATACCAACTTTTCGACTAAAAAAACCCGTTGATTAACTGTGTATCTACATAACGGCGTGCGAAACTGCAGATGTTTTATATAATAAGGTTTCGAATTACATTAAGATATCATACCATACACAATGTGTGAGTTTTTGGACACCCAAATCCATTAAATCAAAAAACAGACGAAGATAAAATCTTATCTTTGATATACGACCATATTCATAGTAGGACTGAAAATAAATTAAAAAAGTTTCTTCACTATACCTTTTCTGGTGCATAATATCTACGCCTCCCATTCCTGCGTTATATTGGGAAATAATTTTTGGACATGTAACATTAATTTTATTTGCAGATTCGGCCTGGCTTCTTTTGACATTTACAGTTGCGATTGGATTTATGACATTGGACCCCATATGCACTGCACGATTATACATCCATTTCACAATTGAAACTCCTTCTGAGGCAAAGGTTTGGAAGTCTCCACGATCAAAATATTTATCTGCGTCAAACTTTGGCATTTGTGCACGATTTTTTGCCACAGGCTTGTATTTCCTTGGTTATAAATATGTGTAATAATATTGGACTATTTAAAAAGTTATCGAAATATTGTTCTATTTCCATAATTTGTAGCCCTGCTGTCATATCTATAATAACGGATTCGCCAATACCAACCTCTCTCTGTTCCTTTTTGCCTGTACATATATTAGTTTTTTTTATAGATAACCACTGTTAGCATCGCAACGGCACCACAATTTAAATTTTGCCATATGCTCGTGAATAGACTGGCATTTGCTTTAACTCAAATTTTTTCTAAATGCTGAGTTGAAATAATTTATTACTGGTCTAATATTAAATGCTCGATCGTGTGATTGATCGTCACGACTTGTTGTATTGTTAACAAAATTTAAGCTGGAAAATATTTTTCCAAACTATCTTAAGTCATAACTATGGTAATAAATGGTACTGAGTATATTTCCGTCGTAGACCACCAGCACAGTGTTATTTCTGGCAATCTGTGTATACTCATTGCTATAGTCATCCAAAACTCTTCTTTAGTTATAGAAAATATGATACTTTTCTGCTCACAATAAAGTTTCATTTGGTGAATAATGTGCTCAATTAGTGTGTCGAAATCACAAACTGCATTGAAGACTTCCAAAACAGTTGGGACCTCCTCATCAGCGATTACCTTTGGATTTAAAACCTGCCCGTATATGTAATCAGGGTTAGTATAAGCAGGCGAAACGTAATTTTAATTGACTTTATACACTAAAATTTAACTAAAAGTTCTTTGGCATCTTTAGGTTTGGGAACATTTAGCATTTTTGCCCATTGAAGGTTCTTCGGTCAGCAGAATATCTTTGATTTCGGCTCCGTTCGCTAAATCTGTAAAATCATCCAAAACAGCTCTATCCTCGATGTCTAATTCAAACACATTTTCTTCATCTTCACTATCCGATGCGTTCAAAAGCTGTACTATTTCATCCTCAGTTTTATAAAACCGACGCAATGTGCTCATTTTCGAATACAAAACTTATGTATATGGTTTACAATAATTAGAAAGAAAATATGTTTTAAAAACACAACACAAAACACGAAATTATGCACAAATTGCAGCATGCAAACCGTTGAACATTTGTTCCCAATTTAACACCTTTGACGACGAAAAACTGTAGGTCCCAATCAGTGAGTGTAAAATTAGAAAGCGCACATCTCACTGATTGTGAGAAGCTCTCCCCAATCCCTTCATGGGATGTTATGGGACACCATTTTTTTTTGATGTGTTAACATCTATACGCGCGCCTCTAGGGCAGTAAACTATAAATTTAATACATACGCAAGTGTTAGGTTTGCAAGAGTAAATCATCGTTTGTTTGTTGTTGCTTGGCAGTCGGTATTGAAAGTGATTATTGGGCGATTTTCATATAATTTTCCCACGCGATTTTCTCCGGAAATTCATAGCCGATTTTATTAATTTTTGGATGAAAAAGCTAGTGCGGGTTTCGACGAAGAGTTTAGGCCAAAAATTAAGGCGAGCCGATATCGGCGAGCCGAGATTGAAGTGTTTTAATTTGGAGTATTAATTTGGAGTAATATTAAAAAAGTATTTTATGTTGATCTTCGGTTATATCGTACGAATATAACAATGTATGTATGTATATAAAAGTGTCTGTTGCTTTGCATTCTTTGACTTTTGTGGGAATGAAACAAAAAGTATTGAGCAAGAAAATAATGACACATGTGCTTGCACTGGGTCTTTAAATAATTTTAAGTATTAATATTATTTAACTGTAACGTCATCATATGATTGAACGCTGTTTTTTATTTTCCAATGTAACATTTACGAATGTGTTCATAGAAATCGAACAGGTACCGTGTAGCAAAAAGGTGTTAACACATCGCCCGTGAGTTCGAACACTCATTGGATTTTTTTTATGAAAACTGTATTCATTATTCATAAAATTTTGGAAAATACACAATTTTCGTGTGATTTTTTCTTAATATTTGATTTGTCGGTGTTAAGTTTTTATCAGTTTACGAGTGATTGCTGACATATGACAAAATAAAAAATGTTCAGTTTGCCTCACAATTTCGTCATGAATAGTCTTACAGGCGAACAATGGTTCCATATTATTGAGTTTTATTATCAACATTCACGATCTGTGAAAAATTTCGTTCGCAAGTTACATCCATTCCATGGACTTCAGCGACGACGCTCGTTTTTGGCTCAATGAGTACGTCAATAAACAGAATTACTGAATTTAGTCCGAAGAGCAGCCAGAGGTTGTTGAAGAACTGCAAACGCACTCTGAAACATGCAATGTTTGGTGTGTTTTATCCACCGGCGGCCTCCTTTTTACTATTAATGGAGTAATGTATTGTTCGATGATCACGGACTTTTTTTGATGCCCATAGTGGAAGAATTGGGCTTGTTTGGCATGTGGTTTCAACAGGACGATGTCACATGCCCCACTGCACGCGATACCATTAACCAAATTAAAAGCGAGTTTGGGAAGCTATTAATCTCACGTTGTGGCGCTATATATTGTCCGCCAAGTTTACGCGATTTAACCCAACTATAGAAACGCGTCTACACTGCAGAATAATCACGAATGCTGCCCCGGCAGACAACATTGCACATGTCATTGGTTATTGAATTCAAACCACAGCATTTATATGCTATATTATAACTGGCCTAAAATTTGATATATCTGATGGACTAAACTCTATGAATCTTAAGCAGGAAATCGAAGAAATATTTGCCAAAAACTAGACATTTTTTCTCAATTTTCCTTATCTTTCATGCGAGTTATTTTACAAAGTTGTAACTCCTTTTAAGCTAAATTATTAGATTTTCATACATTCGAGTGACTTAAAAGCCTAGTACGAGGTTTAGTTTTATGTTTCGGGATTTGGCAACCCTAGTATTGCAATCTGGCAACTGACAGCTCTATCGTAAAGTTGGACATTTTTGAGGTTATTCATACTCAGAACGTTTTGACATACGAGCGCTATTTCTGTTGTTGCTATTCAATCGTGGTCGTAGTTCACTCCAAGACGAATTTCGTGAAGGTGCGTTCAAAATCAGCTGTTGTTCCGAAAACCATTGATGCTGTGCGCGAACTGATTTTGCAAGATCGTCATGTGACCTATCGTAAGATTGAGACAACCTTAGGCATTAGTGGGACCAGAATACATTCAATATTGCATAAACATTTGACTGTCAAAAAAAATTGTTCGCTTTGGATCCCACTTAATTTGTTAATCGCTCAAAAAAGGCTCGTGTCGATTGGTCGAAAGAAATGCTCCAAAAATACGATCGCAGTGCTTTGAAACACGTCTATGACATCGGGACAGGTGATGAATCCTGGATTTACGCGTATGAGCCCGAAAGTAAACAGTAGTCAACTGTATGGGTGTTTCAAGATGTGCCAAACCCAACAAAAGTTGTTTGCGCCCGAAGCACTTCCAAGCAAATGGTCGCCTGTTTTTTCGGAAAAACCGTACCACTAGAACAACGCAGAACAGTGAATTCTGAGTGGTACGCAACCATTTGTTTGCCAGTTGTCTTCCAAGAAATCAGGAAAACCAACCGCCGAAGACGGATCACTCTTCACCACGACAATGCGATGTAGTGCAAATGCACCACCCATTACATTTAGCAATATCACTCACTAACACTTACCATTATTACTCATTAGACTTAATACTATCACTCATTATTACTTATCTATACTACTCGTTATACTTACCATTGTTACTCATTATCACTTACCATTGTTCGTTATTCTTACTTACGTGCCGAGCTTACGCTCTATCTAAATAAACACTTGACAGTCAGTCTGTCTTAAACCTTAAAATCTACAAGTTGTGTTTTCTTTTATACTCGCTTGCCACCATCCACCACATGGCGATCCTGCCCAGTTGAGCCTAGAAATTGGCGAGAATGAACATTTAGCTGGCGAGAATGGCGTGTTACGTGGTTGTGTACAAAAGCAAAAGAAAAAAATTTCTTTTTGTAATTGTGTATAAAAGCTAAAAAAGCTTAAAATTAAAATTAAAAAAAAAAAAAAAACACCTAAAAATAAAATAAACTTAAAATAATTTCTAAAAAGTTTAATAATAAAATAAAATTTAAAAAAAGTGCAAAAGTGTGCATATACAAGTGTTGATGTGTGTGTGTGTCATTGATTTGGTCAAAAGAAGCATTATCGAAAATTCGATCTACGAGAAATGCACAAAATTATCTCAGTGTGCCGCATCAAAAAAAAAAACCACCCCAATTTACATGTATATACAGTAGTGCAACAAAGACGGAAGAACAAATCACACCAAATAATGGAGAAAAGAAAAGTGGAAAATAAAATAAATTCCAAATAAATTAAACCAAATAAACAAAAAAAAATTTTAAGAGATTTGTGAGGAAAAGTAGATCAATTAAATAACATAAATAATGACATAATTAAAAAAAAAAAAAACATTAGAAAAAACGCAAACCAAAAGTGAAACATACACAAGAACATACATAATCACACGAGGAGACAAAAATCCCCACAAACACAGGGGACAGTGAAACAAAAAAAAAAACACACTTATAAACAGTGACAGACAAAAGTGGTGATGTGACATCGTTATTAAGCACGCATGAAAAGTGGTACGAGTTTTTTTTTGGAACATTATACTTCTAAATCACCTGAAAATAAAATAAACTTTTTATTAATTGTCTACCGGACTACAAAGAATGGAGAATGTTAAAATTTTTAAAATAAGTGTAAAGTTCACTCAAATCAGCAAACAATTCCGACAAATTGCACAAATATTTAAAATGATGTTGTGAAATAGAGGAAAAATCTTTTGATTCGACATAAAATCACAACAACAAACAACATGACAAAATTTCAAAATTTCAAAATACAACACTTTTAGTTGTGGAAGCAACTGTGCCACATTCCAAGCAAGGGTTAAACCAAAATTACAAAAAAAAATTGCAAAAAATACAAAAAAAAACAACAACAACGAACACTACAGCAAAATGGTCTTTACCATATACAGCATTACAAAATAATCAGCATCAAAAAAAATAAGGGAAAACGGGAAAAAAGCTACAAAAAACCTTTAAAATAAAACGGTACCCATTTAAACAAAACGGATCAAAACCAAATCCAATGAGTGTTCGAAGTCACGGGCGATGTGTTAACACCTTTTTGCTACACGGTACCTGTTCGATTTCTATGAACACATTCGTAAATGTTACATTGGAAAATAAAAAGCAGCGTTCAATCATATGATGACGTTACAGTTAAATAATATTAATACTTAAAATTATTTAAAGACCCAGTGCAAGCACATGTGTCATTATTTTCTTGCTCAATACTTTTTGTTTTATTCCCACAAAAGTCAAAGAATGCAAAGCAACAGACACTTGTACATACATACATACATTGTTATATTCGTAAGACATAACCGAAGATCAACATAAAATACTTTTTTAATATTACTCCAAATTAAAACACTTCAATCTCGGCTCGCCGATATCGGATCGCCTTAATTTTTGGCCTAAACTCTTCGTCGAAACCCGCACTAGCTTTTTAATCCAAAAATTAATAAAAGCGGCTATGAATTTCCGGAGAAAATCGCGTGGGAAAATTATATGAAAATCGCCCAATAATCACTTTCAATACCGACTGCCAAGCAACGAACAAACAAACGATGATAAGACAAAACCGAAGATCAACATAAAACACTTTTTTAATATTACTCCAAATTAATACTCCAAATTAAAACACTTAAATCTCGGCTCGCCGATATCGGATCGCCTTAATTTTTGGCCTAAACTCTTCGTCGAAACCCGCACTAGCTTTTTAATCCAAAAATTAATAAAATCGGCTATGAATTTCCGGAGAAAATCGCGTGGGAAAATTATATGAATATCGCCCAATAATCACTTTCAATACCGACTGCCAAGCAACGAACAAACAAACGATGATTTACTCTTACAAACCTAACACTTGCGTATGTATTAAATTTATAGTTTACTGCCCTAGAGGCGCGCGTATAGATGTTAACACATCAAATAAATCCAATGAGTGTTCGAACTCACGGGCGATGTGTTAACACCTTTTTGCTACACGGTACCTGTTCGATTTCTATGAACACATTCGTAAATGTTACATTGGAAAATAGAAAACAGCGTTCAATCATATGATGACGTTACAGTTAAATAATATTAATACTTAAAATTATTTAAAGACCCAGTGCAAGCACATGCGTCATTATTTTCTTGCTCAATACTTTTTGTTTTATTCCCACAAAAGTCAAAGAATGCAAAGCTACAGACACTTGTACATACATACATACATTGTTATATTCGTACGATATAACCGAAGATCAACATAAAATACTTTTTTAATATTACTCCAAATTAATACTCCAAATGAAAACACTTAAATCTCGGCTCGCCGATATCGGATCGCCTTAATTTTTGGCCTAAACTCTTCGTCGAAACCCGCACTAGCTTTTTAATCCAAAAATTAATAAAATCGGCTATGAATTTCCGGAGAAAATCGCGTGGGAAAATTATATGAAAATCGCTCAATAATCACTTTCGATACCGACTGCCAAGCAACGAACAAACAAACGATGATTTACTCTTTCAAACCTAACACTTGCGTATGTATTAGTTTGATAGTTTACTGCCCTAGAGGCGCGCGTATAGATGTTAACACATCAAAAATTTACAGTAAGAGAAACAACGAGTAACAAAACAACAGCATATAGAACAAACAGCGAGTAAAATAACAGCAGCATGCAAACAACGAGTAAAACGCAACAAAAGTAAAACGGCAACAACAACAACAAGCCGCAACAAAAAAACCATACAACATAATAGCCAAGCACAAAGAAGGAAGAGAGATCGGACGATACACGACAACAACAACTCGCAGAAGGCAAGCAACCAACAATAAAATGACAGCATCAACAGCAACAGCAGAGGGCGGCATAGATAAGTACAACAATAAATTGTAATAGAAATTTCAAAAAATTTTATTTCTTTTCAAAATAATAAATATAATATACAAAATACACTACATACAATACAGTATACAAAATAATTAATATATTTAATTTGACTCCACCCATCAAATTATTTTCGGAAAACGAAGTTAAAAAAAAATAGGTCTATCGAAATTAATTGCATTTCTAATTTCCTTTTTCTTTTGAATTTATTACACTTTTTAACAATTGAATTAGTAAATGTCATTGCCAGAATTCAAAATTGAAATTTTTGATGAGCTAGTCTCAAATTTCGATAAAATCAAGAAAAGGGTTTTGCAAAATCGGCCAATTACGCGACAACTAACTAAATTAGATGAATTAATAACGTTGTTAATAGAAGCATACAACGAAATCCTAAAATATATCAAATCATTTAAAGATGAATTGCCAGTAATTCTAAAAAAAAAATATATAGTAACATTACCCACTGCAGAGAATTATTATTGAAATGTTTTGGCAAATTGAATTGTAGGATAAAAGTTCCGTATGGTGTGTATTTGTTTGACCTCGTACAAAGAGACATTTTGACAGATTCTGAATCAGAAACTGAAACGGTTGAAAATTATTCTGAGTCAGAAACGGAAATAGGTGAAAGCCTCGCAAAAAATTCTATAATGGCTTCAGCAGAGGATAAAACAAAGTTTATTTCTATGTGCGCTAACATTATCCGCGAGAATTACAGTGGAGATCCCCTTACACTTAATTCATTCATGGATAAAATTACTTTAATCGAGGAGCTAACGGCACCCAATTTAAACACGTGCTTAATAGCATTTATAAAATCAAAACTAGATGAAAGAGCGAGAGAAGCGTTACCGGAGAGCCTTACGACTATAGAAGAAATTAAAAATGCACTGAAGAGTAAAATAAAACCGGACAATTCTAAAGTGGTAGCTGGAAGATTTGCATCACTACAAGTAAAACATAACAATTACATAGATTTTGCAAAAAATGTTGAAGATTTGGCAGATGCTTTTAAACGGTCATTAGTTATTGAAGGAATGACAAAAGAAAAAGCTCAAGAAATGGCCACAGAGCAAACAGTCAACATTTGCAGAATTAACGCAAAAACTGATAAGGTAAAAGCAATTCTAGCATCTACTACTTTCAACGAACCTAAGGATGTAGTGGCAAAATTGATTATAGAGGAATCACGAACGGAAAACCAAGGTCATGTTTTGTCAATGCATTATAACTCTTACCGAGGTAGAAGAACCAATAGCAATAACTATCGCGGAAATAGCAATAACTATCGTGGAAATAACAATAATTATCGTGGAAACAATAATTATCGTGGACACAATAATAGCTATCGTGGACACAATAATAATTATCGTGGACACAATAATGGTTATCGTGGACACAATAATAACAACAACAGATCTCAGGGACGTAACTACAGCAACCGTGGGAACAACAACGATAATTCGAATCATTATCAGAACTCACGAAATAATCAAAATGCTTCGGTGAGGACTTTAAACGCGGAAGTCCCTCAACAAGACACGTTGAGGGAGGCAGAATATTAAATACGGTCGATGAAAACATATTTAAATCCGTATACAGTTTTAACCTAAACTACTCTGATTTTATAAGTTTACATTGCGCCGCTTCATACAAATCAAACTCTTTTTTAGTCGATTCACAAGCTGATATATCAGTAATAAAATTTTCCAGCATAAAACATAATGCACAGATAAATAAACAACATACCATTAACATCGTCGGCATAAATACAAATATAACAAAATCATTGGGTATAATCAACACAGAGTTATTATTTTCCGATTTTTCAATACCACAAATTTTTCATGTCGTGCCCGATAACTTTAACATACCATCAGATGGCATCTTAGGTAAAGATTTTCTAAAAGAAAACAGGTGTCAAATTAACTACAACACCATGACAGTTTCGTTTTTGGCGTATGGTACGAAAGTAATTATTCCAATTTCGCATGGAGTAAATAAAAATTCATATTTTTTTCCACCGAGATGTGAGGTGTTCAGAACATTCTATTTAAATAATATCAAAGAAGCCGTTTTTATAGAAGCTCAAGAAATTTGCGACGGTGTATTCATTAGCAAATGTATTGTGGATTCGGAAAATCCTGTTTTACGTATTTTGAATACGACGGACGAAATGAAATTTGTACACAACTATCAAGTCAAAACTGAAAAACTTTCAAACTTTCATGTGTACTCAATAAACAAAACGGATATTTGTGAAAATCGCATCGATGAATTGAAAACGATTCTGGAAAATAAAATGCCAAATTATATAAGGGACGAACTAATGTCACTGTGTGAGAATTACTCAGATATATTTACGTTGAAAAATGATAAAATGACTAAAAATAATTTTTATGAACAAGAACTGAGACTTATCGATAAATCACCGGTCTATATAAAAAACTAACGGCTTCCTTATACACAAAGATCAGAAATAAAGAAGCAAGTTCAGAACCTTCTAGAGAATAATGTAATTGAACCAAGCTGTTCAAATTACAACAGTCCTTTAATTTTGGTACCAAAGAAAAGTACAGATGGCACTAAATCATATCGTATGTGTGTCGATTTCAGAGCAATTAATAAAAAACTAGTTGCTGACAAGTTTCCATTGCCAAGAATTGACGATATACTTGACAATCTTGGTAGAGCAAAACACTTTTCGATAATTGATTTATTTTCAGGTTTCCATCAGATTCCATTACATAAAGATTCGCGAGATTTAACGTCATTTAGTACAGATCAAGGAGCATTCCGATGGAAAGTTTTACCTTTCGGATTAAACGTGGCACCGAACTCGTTTTCGAGAATGATGTCTATAGCATTTTCAGGGTTAGAACCAAATAAAGCTTTTCTATACATAGATGACATTATTGTTATTGGATGTAGCAAAGAACATCACTTACGAAATTTATATAGTGTTTTTGAAACTTTAAAGCAGTTTAATCTAAAAATAAACCCATACAAATGCAATTTCTTTAAACCTGAAGTTACATTTCTAGGTCATAAATGCACCTCGAATGGACTTTTGCCCGACGACGCTAAAATATCATCAATCAAAAATTATACTGTACCTCAAGATAAAGATGCCGTAAAACGATTTATTGCGTTTGCTAACTATTATAGGAGATTTATTCCTAATTTTGCTTCCCTTGCAGGCCCATTAAACTATATAACAAGAAAAAAGGTTAATTTTGTTTGGGATAAACAATGTCAAGAATCTTTCGAATCTATAAAAACGGAATTAATTTCGCCAAAAATACTTCAATATCCGGATTTTGATAAACAATTTTTAATTACAGTTGACGCATCAAAGATAGGATGTGGAGCAATATTAAGCCAAAATTTCAATGGTAATGATTTACCAGTTTATTACGCTTCAAAAGCGTTTAGTCAAGCAGAACAAAAAAAGCCAGTCATAGAACAAGAGCTGATTGCCATACATTTTGCTATCAAACAATTTCGACCTTATGTCTATGGAACAGAATTCGTTGTTAGAACGGATCATCGACCTTTAGTATATCTGTTTAACATAAAAGATCCGTCGTCCAAATTGACAAAAATAAGATTAGAACTTTCAGAATACAACTTTACTATAGAGTACATAAAAGGCAAAACCAATGTCGGAGCAGATGCTCTATCTCGGATTTCGATCGGCCAATTGAAAAAAGAGACAAATAGTGAAACTGTTTTAGCTATGACAACTCGAGCAATGTCCAAGCAAAACAATATACAACAAACGCCTTTGAACACTGTAAAGTTACACGTTTATGATA
This sequence comes from Phaonia tiefii, assembly GCA_963931995.1. Classification (NCBI taxonomy): domain Eukaryota; kingdom Metazoa; phylum Arthropoda; class Insecta; order Diptera; family Muscidae; genus Phaonia; species Phaonia tiefii. Next base: position 320,795,211 of record OZ008368.1, on the reverse strand, counting down.
AATTTTCACAAGATTTCAACAAAAGAGTTTCAAGAATAAAAACAGAAATATACTATAAAGATCACAAAATAGCAAACATTAAAATAAAAATATATAAAAATTTTAAATTTAAATTTTTTATAGATGTTAATATTGTCAACGAAACATTGAATTTCGAGGATATGCTTTTGAGGCTACAGGAAAAAGCCAACAATAATAACATTTGTATTATGGAATGGGCAAAAAATGATTCTTTCTTTACTGAATACAGCATTCAAGATTTAAAAAACCATGGTAACAAAATATTAAAAACACTTGAAATTATGCTAGTCGAGCCCATCGAAACAGTTTTTGACAAAAATAAACAAAGAAACCTTCTGGAAATTTATCACAACGACCCACTTATAGGAGGACACTGTGGACGAAAAAGATTGTATGCAAAATTAAAATCAAAATTCTATTGGAAAGGGATGACAAAAGACATTGCTTCATTTATCGGGAATTGCAAAGAATGTAATTTAAATAAAGTTAAAAAAGGAACTAGAGAAAAACTTGTATTAACTCCTACACCCATCAAGCCGTTTGATGTGGTAGTATTGGACACAATTGGTCCATTACCAATATCAAAATATGAAAATAAATATGCTTTAACTTTAATTTGCGATTTGACAAAATATCTCGTGACCATATCCATCCCAGATAAAAGTGCAACAACTGTTGCGCAGGCAATCTTTGAAAATTTTATTTTAATTTATGGAAGAATGAGTTCAATAAAAATCGATCTAGGAACGGAATTTAAAAATGAGATATTTTGTGAACTTTGTAAACTTTTAAAAATTGAAATAAATTTGTCAACAGCTTACCATCACCAAACGGTTGGAACAGCAGGACGTAACCATAGGGTTTTCAACGAATATTTAAGAGCATATATAGGTGAAAATACATCAGACTGGGATACGTATCTAAAATATTTTACATTTTTCCACAACACGACTTCAAACTCAGTATTCGATAATAAATACACACCATATGAGCTAGTATTCGGGAAAGGAGCAGTTATGCCAAACGAATTAAACCTCGAAAAAATTGATCCTATTTACAATGCAGAAAACTATAGCAAAGAGGTTAAATATCGTCTACAGAAATCTCATATTATGGCAAAGCAACTAATAGAAAAACATAAGAAAAGAAATAAAAAATTGTATGACCATTTTGCGAAACCCTGTGATTTGAAAATTGACGACAAAGTATTTGTTAAACGTGAACCGTACAATAAATTCACAAACATATACGATGGCCCATTTATTGTAAAGAGAATTAATGGAGTCAATATTACTATATACAATCCATCATCAAAAAAGGAAAAAACCTTACATAAAGACAGAATACGAAAAAATAAATGAAATTGTATAAATACACACGATACGATAAGAAAAACACGAATGTAAGCAAAATATTATAAAATCAACTATTGAAATACTCAAATTTATTTTGTTAAACAAAACACTGCAGTAAAAGATTTGATCTTAATTTCAAAAAAACGAATAGAATTTATGAAATACACAATCTAATTAGTTCAAAAAAAAAAAATTCAGGAAATAGGATTAAAAATAATTTAATAAATTAACTCTGTCTAATTCAAAAAATCTGTGAAATACACAATTCAATATATTAAAATTTAAAAAAAAAAAAAAAAAATAAGAAAACCGAAAAAAATAATTTTTACTTATTTAGGAAAGAAAATTTTGAAACTTTGTAATACAAAGGAAAAATACAATAGATATAAGAAAACAAAAGAGAAGTTTTGAAATAAAAATTAAAAATTTTGTAATTTAAAAAAAAAAAAAAATAAAATATTTAATCACACAGTTTGGGTCCCTACGTTGATTTAAATAATATCAAAGACTACGTTGATTAAAAAATTTTTTTTTTTTTTTTTTTTTCCAATAAAAGGGAGGTGTAGTGCAAATGCACCACCCATTACATTTAGCAATATCACTCACTAATACTTACCATTATTACTCATTAGACTTAATACTATCACTCATTATTACTTATCTATACTACTCGTTATACTTACCATTGTTACTCATTATCACTTACCATTGTTCGTTATTCTTACTTACGTGCCGAGCTTACGCTCTATCTAAATAAACACTTGACAGTCAGTCTGTCTTAAACCTTAAAATCAACAAGTTGTGTTTTCTTTTATACTCGCTTGCCACCATCCACCACAGCGAGCTCTCACACATCGTCTGAAACAACTGCCTTTTTGAGCACCCAAAACATCGATTTGATTGTTCATCCGCCGTATAGTGCTGACTTGGCACCGAATGACTTCTTTTTATTCTCGTACGCAGAAAACAAACTGAGAGGTCAACGTTTTTCGACACCTGAAGAAGCGGTTGCTGCATTCAGAGTGCATATTTTGAAGACACCTCAATCAGGGTGGCAAAAGTGTTTCGACAATTGATTCAAACGCATACAAAAGTGTATAAATCTTCATAGGGAATATTTTGAAAAACAATAAAGTGATTTTCGATGATTAATATTTGATTTTGTTCTCTAATCCCGAAACATAAAATTCAACCTCGTATTTTAGTTACATATGTAATGTGCCGTAAAGCCTGAATACTTATAAACACTGATCCTATATATTTTGTTTAGAGACAAACTATATGAGGCAATACGCTGTAGGTCGCCGCAATTCATTTGTAAAAATCCGCATTAAATTCAATTAATCAACAAATTACGTGGTAATTTTAACTGATAAATCACAGTGCACTGCAATGTATTTCAAATTATAAATAACTTTACATTCAAGAGCTATGCACTAATTGAAATGTGCATTCCTTATTTTCTGATTACAAAGATATTTGCATTTTCGAAATTGACGGCAGTACCGATTGAGATAAAGTGCAAAACTAAGGTTATTAATTCCTTGTATACATAAATGCAAATTCATTATTTTTGAAGGCTATAATGAATCAACTCAGTGCCAAGGGAATACTACGAAATATCTACCTAGCTCCATGATAGTTCAAACAATGGGAATACGGCTAGCGGAGATGCTATCGCTCAGGAGACGATGATAGAGAGAATAAAGTTGGAATGCACTAATAAAACAGGTATTCACTTAAAACGGTCAATTTTTCAGCCACTGTGATTAAAGACTAAACAATAGTCCAACTGTTGAAATACTGATGAATTGTGAATCAGATTATGTAGAAGGAAGTAGTACTTGCATAGTACAATAAAATATTTTCGAAATTTGTCCAAACTGTGCAGTGTGAGTGTTAATTTTTTATTTTCTTATAACGACAATTCAAATTTTCACTGGTAGAGCATAGTATAACACTTAAAATGTGAAATGTAACTCATAATCGACAAACCGAATATTGTTATTAAAAAATTCGCGGGTTTTTTTTAAGTGCTCGCCTGCGGCGCTTAATTCCGAAGTTTCTATTCGGAATATAAACACTCCTTATTAATAAAGCATTAAGCATCACGTGGCTTATTTTGTTTTTAATATCATCACTTGTTGCGCTCAATCAAATAGTTTAGAGAAATGTGATTTAGCACGAACCACATTCCTCAATAGAATGGTTTTCCACAAATATCCAATTTGTACGGAATTGGAGAAGAACGAAAATAATTCCGAAGAGCAAATGGATGCTGCTATGGGTTCCAATAAATGCATTGTTTGTAGGGATTTGTCTTTACTACTGTACAGGCAAATGAAATTAAATTATTGAGAACAGAATCATAGAATTTATTAAAAGTTATCTTGTGGTGAGTTTTTTTCGATAAGTTTAGTTATGTCGCAACAGAAATAGGCGTTTTTTTTATCTATAATTAATTTTTTTTTGTTTACAACGGCAATGGGTGATTTTCAGATTAACTACTGCCCGTACTTGTGGGCGATTTATTATATTCCATTTGGAGCATTTTTTTTATAAATTTTTGGGCAAAGTTTCTAGTTTCTTCGAGGGCGATTTTGATTTTGTATTATGAGTTTGTCATGACTCGTTTTTTAAACCCAATATTAGGGTTCCTAAATTCCCGAACTTTTTAAATTCCCGGGAGAAAAATGTTTTTTTGCTAATTCCCGGGAATTTTTAAAATTTTACAAAACATAAACATAAACATAAAACAAAATGCACAAAACACTTAAAAACATAAAACTAAAGATTTTTCTTTTATTCATAAGAAATTATTAACAAAACAAATAAAAATTCAAAAGTTTAAACTATGAGATCGTACATTGTTTAAAGTATAAAAACAAAGTTTTAAATTATTTGTTTTGTAAAAAAGTAAATTTCAATATTATAAGAACATTTAGCAGTTCATAAGACATTCGATTTCTTATTTTTGTTGCTATATTCCCCGCAACAGAAGCACACGTTCGCTTTCAGTTGGTTTCGGCCTTATGGTTATTAAAGCGTTATACAAATTTTCCCAGTTGGTTGTTCTGTTACCAGTAGCTTCATATACATTAAGCTCTTTTTCTAAAACATTATCTGGCTTTCTTTTTTTAGTTTCTTTATCTCTAGTACTACAAATAGCCTTTTCCAGTTGGCCTTGAAATGAAACCGGAAAATCTTCTTCACAAGATGATGAATCATTACTGCTGTTTAGCTCGTCTCCAAACAGTCGTTTAAAAATCTCCTCAGCAATCAGCAAAAGACTTGATTTTGGACTGTAAAAAAAGAACTTCGAATTGTAGTCATCTGAATTGTGTAGATATTTTATCAAAGAATAAATTTGTATGTCTCGTCTTTCATTTACTCTTGTTATTAATGAAGTCAACATTTTAATTGATAATGAATTATTCTTATTTTGAAGTTCTTCAAAAAGTTTAGAAAGAATAATTTCTGCAATGACTAGAGTACAATCTCTTCGACTAAGAGCCTCCACTGCTACTTTCGTTGGATGGAGGACTTCAAACAACATTTTTAAAACTGGAGTATGGTCTTCATTCCACATCTCAGCCAAATCGTAGTCCATTAGGCATTTTTAATGGAATATTTTAATATCAAAAAACTTTCAATCATAACAACTATCGAGTTCCATCAAGTTTTTACATCGCTGCATAAATGAACTTCTTTTCCAAGTTCTGTTTTAGCATACTGTTGTAATGATTTTGTCTTTAATGGACTCTTGTTAAATACTTTTATAATTTTTCTTGTGTTGTCTAAAACTTCACAGTAGTTTGGAGATATGCTATAACCTGAAACTTCAAATTCATCATCATATTCTGAATAATCGCATTCTTCTGATATTTCCCTATGTTATCTTTTTTATACAGCACGTCAATAACAACAAGGTGTATACCGTGATTTTAACAAAAAATACCCAAAACTGGACATCTTTTGACAAATGATTTCATGACATAAGTTCCATCAGAAATTGTACATATAATATGATTTTCAAAATTAATATTAAACTCTTGCAACTGTTGTTCGATCATACTTCTTATTTCTATTGCTCCACATTTCCCTGGGATATTCAAAGGGTTTTTCAACAGAGACGCTACAAAAGTAAATCGATAGGGAAAGCAAACGACGCCATATTTTTCTCGCTCTTTTGACATTTCTCTTCAGTAAGGTTTGCCATTTCGTCATGGAAAGATATACGAGCCAACAACGAGTCGAAATTATTAAAATTTACTACCGCAATTTGGAGTCAGTGGCCTCAACTTTAAGAGCGCTATGTCCAATTTATGTTCGTCATAATCGTCCTACCAGATCAACAATTGAGCGTCTAGCAGAAAAATTTTAATCCACAGGCACAGTACAAAATGTTCCCGTGCCAGTGAGACAAAGAAGTGCCCGTAGTGTCGGGAATATTGCTGCCGCTGAGGCTTCAGTTCAAGAAAGCCCAAATTTGACTCTCGCACGTCGTTCTCAAGCGTTGGGCATCTCTGTGACGTCGTTGTGGCGAATTTTGCGAAAATACCTTGGCGTACATCCTTACAAGATCAAATTGACGCAAGAACTGAAGCCGCCTGACCACCATAAGCGTCGCATGTTCGTGAATTGGGCTGAGCAACAACTTGAAAATGATTCGGATTTTCATCGGAAAATCATCTTCAGTGATGTGGCTCATTTCTGGCTGTATGGCTTCGTCAATAAGCAAAATATGCGTTATTGGTCAGACAGCAATCCACACGTAATCCATGAGTCATAATTGCATCCCGAAAAAATTACGGTTTGGTGCGGTTTATGGGCCGGCGGCGTCATTGGACCGTAATTCTTCCGTGATGATCAAGACCGGTACATTACTGTGAATGCGAATCGCTACCGTTCAATGATAACCGAATATTTTTGGCCCCAATTGGATAATATGGACTTGGAGGACATGTGGTTCCAACAGGACGGCGCCACAGGCCACACAGCGCATGCCAAAATCAATTTATTGGAAACCAAGTTTGGTGAACGTGTTCTGTCACGAAATGGCCCAGTTGATTGGCCGCCTTGGTCGTGCGATTGGACGCCGTTAGATTATTTCCTGTGGGGCTACGTCAAGTCTATGGTCTATGCCAACAAGCCAGCGACAATTGATGAACTTCGTACGAATATCGAACGTAAAATTGCAGCAGTATCGGCCGATTAATGCTTGAAACCCGTCGAAAATTGGGTTCAGCGTCTGGACTTCTGCAAGCGTGCCCGTGGTGGTCATGCCAAAGAAATCGAGTTCCATACATAATGGCATCCAACGTACTTCCATAGGAATAAAGAATTTTATTGGTATCTAAAACCGGTTTTGTTTTATTTAAAAAAACTTTTGTAGCGCTCTTATTGAAAACCCCTTTACTAAGCCCAATTTAAAAAAATTATCTGATGGCCCATACAAAAATGTGTTGAAGTATCTTCGTTGTTTAATGCTAGACCATTCATCTAATACAACAGAAAATCTTCCACTATTTTCAATTATTTTTTGTATGTCCATTATTATTATTTGTTTCTTAGCAGTATCAAAGTATGATAAAATTAACTTTTTACCGATGAAACATTTTTTGGTAGATTGAAGCCCCTTTTTTGTAGAGATTCTCTTATAAAACTGCTTTCAGTAATGGCATTAATTTTGATTCCGTCTAAAGCAGCCATTCGAGAAACTATCTCTTCCATGGACTGATTTGGTTGCAAAAATTGTTTTATGCTTAACCCTGCTGTTAGATTAGAAAAAACTTACGAATCTTAGATTGAGGGACCATTTGGTCCATACTGCAATTTTCATCCAAAATAATAATTTTATCTTATTCTTTGTAACTATTTTGGTTCAAAAATTTCTAAAGCAAGTATTTGACATATCAAAAACATCCGCTAACATATCAAAAACATCTTCTAAATATTTGACATGAATTTACATTCGCTTGGTAATGAAAAAATTTACGAATCTTAGGTTGAGGGACCATTTGGTCCATACTGGAATTTTCATCCAAAATAATAATTTTATCTTATCCTTTGTAACTATTTTGGTTCAATAATTTCTAAAGCAAGTATTTGACATATCAAAAACATCTTCTAAATATTTGACATGAATTTACATTCGCTTGGTAATGAAAAAATGTACTATTGACCAAATGGTCCTCTAACCTAAGATTCGTCATTTTGTATTTTTCTCAGTCCTGAATAAAGTTAGAAAATTTAATTTTCGCACATAACATTGTTTTATTAAAAGACCCCATTAGCAGAAAAATTTAGTCAGTATATATCACCGTTCCAAAGTTACAAGGGAAAACAGAAAAAATTTGGACCAAATGGTCCTAATCTAACAGCAGGGTTAAATCAGGTTTGCTCTTTTTTGAATGAATCACATCACCAGCATCCGGCTTGACTTTATGAACATTTTCCAACTGTCGTGTTAACCCACTTGTACTTCCACCTTTATACGTCAGTGTCTTAGGGCACAGGGAACATTGTGCCAAATCATTTTTCTTGGTGAAGTACTTCCAAGCTGGAGATTGAACACGATCCATAGCAGTCTAAAAATTATCGCTTGCTAAAAAAAAGTTATGTATTATTTTGAACAATTTGACAATATTTACATTTAATTTTGAAAATCAAGTAATTTATTTTATAAAAGAACGCCTATCCACTTGTAATAAAAGAGCAAAACATTTATATTTACATTAATGGAACAACACACAAAAACAAAAATTAGTCAGCTGTGTTTTAGTGTTGCATTTTTTCGTACCAAAACAATGAACAGGATTGCCAAAATGGTAAAATGTTAAAGTTTAAAATAAACAATCGCGAAAATTCCCGATGAAATTTTCCCGGAAATTTTTTTTCGAATTTTTTCCCGTATAGAATTTTTTGGAATTTTTTCCCGTATAGGAACTCTATCCAATATAGAACACAAAAACAAATGAACTATTTTTGCCAAAATATGACAGAATTGTAAACTAAACCCACCGGCACCTTGCCAAAGGTATTAACGAACAAAATAGAATATTCCGTAAATACCTTTTTATGCATGAATGTGTTTTTTATGCATTTCCATGCCGCTTTTGCTAGCAGGGCTAATAATTAAATGTCATCTTTGTGTAAAAATTAAAAACTATGGTTCATCTTCGTGTCAAATTGAATTTCCACTGACTAGTAATGTTTAAATCTTTCTCACCCCACCACACACAGGGAAAAGATTAGATGGAAATCAATTCAGGCGTTGAAAATTCCATGATAAAGTCCATATTTTGATTAGAATTAAACTAAAACTCGATTGACAGATCATATTTACTTCTAGTTGCCACTTTTCACCACATTATCAAAAATAAAAACAAAAATTATTTTACATAACAAGTAAATAAAAGCTGGAAAAAATATTTCCCCAAACCCCCCTGCGCCCAAACCCCCTGCGCACGTGTCTGGTAATCACAACTAAATAATGTGATAGTCTAAGGAACCGCCAAATTTTAGTTGGTTGTAAATATAGTTGTGGCAACGAATCACTTATCTGTGTGGAGTTATAGGTGCTTGCACATACAATATATTATGTTGGTTACTATTATTGTTTAGAATACAAAATGCTAATAAAACTAACTTATATAAGAATCATTTATCTTTACACTCCGCCCTGAAGTTAATATTTGCACTGAGGCAGAAAAACCAGCTAAAGCGAGAAAGACAAAAATAAGTTTCTTTCCGAATTTCCGCAAACCGTTTTTAACGCAGTCAGGATGAAAACATGGAGAAAGTAAATTTCCGCATCAACAATCTTCAGTTTGTTTTTTGAAACTTGTAAAGCCAAGAGTAATGAAAAATTTTTAGCAATTTTCAAGTATTTTTCACTTAGGAACACCATTTTGTTTGCGCGTTATGAATATATTTCGCCAGCCACGATATTTTTCAACACAGGTACTTAGGTCGTTGACTTACCCTCAGACAACACAAGTATCGTCCTTATGGTCTACGATTTATAGCTGATTGCAAAGCTCGTTCACTTTAGCTAAAACGAGAGGTGGATTTGTGTTCTCGGGTAAAATCACCTTTCACAATTTAATAATGTGTCATGTTTATTTTTTGTAAAGATTGATACTGTTCGGTTGCACTTCTTTCCACTACTATACTCACTCTCCCATTTTCTTGCCTTAAATTTACTTTCTCTGTGTTTGAAATATATTTGACCTTGGATTTTGGCTTTCACATAAATCAAAGAATTATAGGTTTGACACCGAGAGTCTGAGATTATGTCCTTTCGATTCTGTATGGTGGTTTGTTGATTTGGTTTGAGTCGCAAATGCAATTTGGAATTTTATTGGGCCATCAATTCTCTGTCGGCCTTTTTGCACCAGCTCCATTATAAACAAATGGCGGCGGATATGATGTATAAAAAAATATCATAGACCAATAAATATCTTTCACTTGGCAAGGAAAGAGGTCAGGAAGGGCAACTGAAATTAAAATTTAGGTGGCACTGCCCATGGATGGGTTAGCAAATGTATTATATTTTAATTAAACTTAAGGAGTTTTTGTGTCTATGGACGTCTTGAATTTATTGCTAATTGATACGTATCAGTTAATTGCTATAATTAATTTAAAATCTATTTCAACGGAGAAAAAGTTACATTATAAAATCGAAATGTGCTATTTGTAATTATTGAGTTAAGAGATTTAATGAATGAGATTACCGGTATTGAAAGTAGTAATTTAAGAATTTCATGTTATTTAATTTTATTGTATTAAACTTTATGAAATAAATCATCATGTAGCATTAAACTGACTGTTTTTTAAACCTTAATCTGGTGTGCGTAAAATTGTATCAATTATAAATTTACTTTTTCGGAATAATAACTTCAGTCCGTCCAACCCTTTGAATTTTCGAGAGGAAAATATTTTCGTTTAAAGTATTTAGTCATGATATTGTTGTCATTGGTGACCGAAAACAATGTACATAGATACTTAAAGGAAATTATGAATGATAATTGGAAAACCCACATTCAATACATTCACCAATTTCATCGATCTATGCGGAAATCTGTATGCTCAGCAGTTGAGCAATACATGGCCTGCCGGCATCTCTTTCGTCACGTGTTGTTCCAATCTCTTCGTGGCAAGGGTTAAATGGCTTAGTGGTTGATCAGTGGCGTAGGACAGAAAATCTGCACGCCAATTGGTCAAATACATTCCTGACGATTCTTTTTATGACAATTAGTTGAGGCTGAAACGCAGTTTGGAAGGAACCTCTGCATGAAAAAGAGTACATCCTGAGATGCATCTAATAGATCTTGATGTTTTCGGTTGCCTTCACCTATGCAATATAAAGTCAGAATTAAAATTTCCCAGCTTGAAATCAGCAAATCTGCAGGCGCAAATTGAATACCAGGAGAACTGCTCATAGCAGGCGGCGATGAGCTGATATGGCGCCAGCTCATATTCAGAATCTGGTTAGACGAGTACGTGTTCGGCAACTGGAGTCTTAGCGTACTGTGACCTGTATTTAAAAAAGCTGACCCGGGCGTTGCTGACAACTATCGTGGAAAAGTCCTTTATCCTTTATATACAAAATCCTTTAAAACGCAATGTAGTAATGACTATAACCAATTATTTGGACTTAATTTGACATCAACTGAGTGGCTTTCAACAAAACCTGGTCCACAACTGACCGAGAAAACACCAAGAAAAGCCAGTGGAATCATACCATATGGATGTTAGTTATAGGACTACCTTCGATAGTCCGCACCTGGCAATTTTGTCCGTAGCTATCTTTGAACTTGAAATCAGTGAAGGTTGGTAAAGATGTTACAGACCTCTTCAACTTCTTAATAGCGACCATAATGAGAAATTCTGTAGTTAGCAGAAATACAAGCATCAGCTGCAAAAGCCACGTGCTGCTGGCGAATTCTTATGACATACGTATACGGGCTGTGAAAGAAAAATTGGCTCAGGCGGTAAATGACAACAAATCGAAGTTAATGGTTTCAGCAAGCTGAAACTCCGCTCGTTTGTAGCAGGGAGTGAACGAGGATAAACATTTGAATTTCATGGTAGTGAACGAATTGCTTTACCTCGGATCTGCGTTGAACAAAAGCAGTGACGTTAGCCTTGAAATCAAGAGGGGAATTGTGCTTGCTAATATGTGCTATTTTAGATAGTTTTCTTAGATATAAGGGATTTAGAAATATGAATATAGTCGCAATAATTGCGACACTCACAGTTCTAGGGGTTGACAACAGTATCAAATTGTTTGTCGGCAACCTTCTTGCGAAAAGATGCATTATGGCTAGATTAGGGTCAACGGACCCTATTAATGTCGCAGACAAATGCCTCAAGCGGGCGTTTTGTCGCCTCTGTTATGGAATCTATCCATGAGCGGAATTCTATTTTCCTGCAGGTGGTAGTTGTTAAGCCTATTTTTGACGCAGATGACGTTGCAATAGCTTTTAGAGGAATTTCCAAGTACCCGTAGAAATATTATGCAACTGGCCCTTCATACCATCGCCAGAGGAGCTTCGAATAATGATATTGTGGTAAAACCAACGATTTTATCTCTCTTCTGAGGGGGTTTTGAAATTTCATTCTTTGAAGCTCAAAATTCTTAATTATTTTACTCGACATAAAGTTACAATTGAAAACTAGCATTCTGGAAATAACCAAAGAGGCTGTGATGGAGTTCTATAAGTATGTCTGCAAACAGGCAATAGGAACACAATGGGGTTTGAACCCACGTATAGTTCATTGCCTGTAGTTAGAGCATAGACAGTGCCAAACCACACTTTGGCAAGAAGTATCACACTCTTATACATATTTGATAGATTAGAATGAAATGGTCCCATCCCTGGTCATAAAAGATTCGTGAATTCCTATGCAGATACTTAAAAACTAAGCTTTGGTGTGTTTTCTAAGGAAATAAGTTTATCTTTTGCGAAATTATTGCTTGAACACTGTAGTGTTAACCAAGCATAAATATTGGCTAATGGATAGGTAGCGGAATGACTGGAAACAATTATCTGACTAAAGTTTAAATTAATATTTTCTCTGATAGTCAAGCTGAAGTTAAGTCCCTAGAATCTGTCATCGTGAATTCGATAACTGCCCTCGACTACCGCAGATATCTTAATGAAATAACCACAAGGACATACCGGGGAACTGCAAAGAAGATTATCTAGCTAGACCGGGCTTTCTGTGCTACCTTACACGACGCTACCTTACAAACCACAGGGAAACTAGAGCATGTGAGGATGCTTCTGGCAACTCGTAAGCTCTTCTTCTTCTTCCGTTTTATTAAAACGGTAGGTGGCCACTACACGCTGAAAAAATGGCGTCTGTAATATATTATCCCAAACATATTCTGCAGGAACCATGTATATGTTTGGAACACACTTCAAATATTTATATGATTGCAAGTCCCAAACTTAGGTGTATTTAGATGCTAACATTAGCATGTTTACTGATAAATGTGTATGATTTTACGTGGAAACATATGCGTGATTCATACCAAGCATCTATATACTTACGTGGAAGCATTCGCCTGTTTCACCCTAACCTCTATATACTTACGTGGAAACATATGCGTATTTTGTCCCAAACATAATAATATTTAGAGTCGAATTATTCTTTCTTTCTTTGTTATTATAATTAATTTTATCAATATTTACTTATACAAATAAGATTTAAATGACTTTTACATTTACTTGCATTGAATGCATAATTTCTGCTGCTCTATTGTTTCTCCTTTCTTTGTCGTCTCTCACTTTTTTGTCTTCAGGAGGTTTCAACTATGCGTTAGATCTTGCTTATATACAAATCTAGTTCATGCAAGACAAACGTGTATTAATTACTTGTGTTTTTTTTATTATATTTCACAAATGGTCTGCGATTCCGATTTTTCCAGTACAGGCTCGAGCACAAAAAGGGATTCACGTTGTTGCCCTCTTTTTCTTTCCTCAAAATCATTTCTCACTTTGGTAGCACACATTAATATATGGGAAACACATCCACAACCAACAAAGAAACATCACAAACCATTTAACCGTCCGAGCGTTTGTTTCTTCTTCTTTCACTGTTCAAGCACTTTCTATCTTCAACAGATACACACTTACAAGGTATACACACTTATTGGCCCTCTTCTGTTCTCTTGCTCTCGAGAGAGCATAAATAGTGCAACAAACACGGATGTATTTGTATCACAACCACAGATATACTTGGGTCGCAAACACATATGTTAATAACACGTAATATTGAATATCACATACAATGCGTTTGGGCACAAGTATATTATATTTGCGACAAGCGCCAAACACATGTTATATTTGCATCCAAACATCAAAAATCGGGAGCTGTGTATTTTCCCGGCTGATGCGGTTCACCCTAAGATTGATACGCACTATCGCTCTGCTGTCGTTATAGTGACCGGACGTCTCACATATCGTTTCTGTTACTGTTACACATCACTGTCTCTTTGAATAATACGCAGAGAGACTGACAGTCTTGAGAAGTTACTTTTGCTGAAGCTGTGATAACGGGGAGGAGGCGGAGTCAAGAGAACACCTTCTGCTACTGTGCATCCCTCTTTTCTGAAGGCAGCGGTCTACATTAGACTGGCATTTGTTTGGGGGTTAGCAAATAGAAGTTGCACTCTTGAGATTTTTGAAACAATCAAACTGGTTCAACGGGAGGAACTAGGGAAATACAAACTTGTTCTCTTACAGCCTTAAAGGAAATTACAACTTTCAACATAACGAGGATCTAAAACAACTAAATTTGAAACATATGGTAGGGCCAAACCAAAACAGAACGAGACAACTACAATTAGAATATTTCGTTCTATAAATAGAACTTTCAAAAACTTCTGCATCGGTGCGTGTAAGTAGGAAAGCAATGTCTAAGTAGCAACAACAATCGCTCTGCACACAATCAATAAATGTCTTCGGTTGGTGACTTGTGTAAATACACATCGCAGTGGCTTAACGGGCTAGACGCTGCTGAAGATGATGCTTCACAAACATCGAAATTATCGTCAAGTGAATGTGAGTTCGAATCCCACCCGCGGCAACTTTACAACTTGAAACATAACAAGGATCTAAAACAACTAAACTTTTTCCTTTTGTCCGTGTGGTATCATAATGCACTACAATGCATAAATTAGCCTGACAAGCTGGCAGCGATTCTGACCTGGACTAAACCAACATTTAGGAGATACAACTCTGTCGGTGGAAATAAAAATCCGACTAGACCGGACTGTAATATAACTATTCATGCTGTATGGCAAAGAATCCTGGGTCATGCCACAAGCAGGCAAAGTAGAACTTGGAGTTTTCAAGAGAAAAATGTTGTGAAACCTATATGGGTCTCTAATAGGTAACGGCTAGTACGAGTATAGATGGCGTATAAACTACGAGCTGAATGAACTCTGTCTCGAATTGAAAGCAGTTATGCGAATCACGTCAATAGAACAGTTGTGTAATGTCTGAAGGATGGCTAAATATGAACCATTACGTAAGATATTCATATAAGTTTTCGAAGGAAACCGTAAGGGCCAAGACCGCTAGGTTGCAGAGATTGGGTGGATGAGAGAGATCGGTTGGATGAATCCCTTCGAAAGGATACTTATGCCAAGGGGAGAGAAAAATCTAAAGATCGAGCGAGCTGCAGGAATATGGTATCCTAACCCACAGGGGTTGTCAAAGACCAATTTTGAGGGTAGATGGACATTGGAGTAGTTAATAGACAGTGGAGCCATATTGTAGGCTATATTTTTCTTTTCTATTTAATTTTTTTTACTACTTAAATGCAAAACTCTAGTTTTTTAAACAATTCTCCACGTTTAAAATATTGCCTGTGGCTAACGACAATTCCCACAAATACTACGTGTTAATATATCTATTCTCCACCAGTGTGTTGTAAATTGCGTCCATTGGAAGCCATTAATTGTACTTTGTTGCTTTAAAATGTATGAATTTTTCAAAACAAAAAAACAAGAGTTGGTGATTTCAACTGCACAGAGAACTTTACTGCAGTCAGCACACAAAGAAGTACGTAATTACGAAAATGAACAATAAAAAAGTTAGAGTGAAAATAAACGATGTTGTTTTATTTTCGGGCTTGTGTTGAGACCCAAGGATGGCACAAAAACCTGTTAATGGAAGCAATAGATTTTAGAAAAATTAAAAGGCTGTCTGTTGAGTAGGAAGTTCGTTCGTAGTAACCTACCCTACATTCACTGTGACAGTGCACGGAGGAATTAATGTCGGGTGTGCAATTTTTTGATACATAAGTCTCAAACTAAGAAGATCATTGTGAATTTATTTTTTTTATTTTATAACAACTTTCCTGCAGTAAGATTTTTTTTTATATTTTTTAATTGGAAACCAACTGATATCACATCCATCACATGTGAGAGAGTAAGCAGTCCTGAATAACTCGTTTACATACAATTCTCGTACGTAACTACAAACAAAGGTAATTTACTATCTTACTCTATAGCAAACAACAAACAAACAGACACAAAAACATCGAATCCGGTTGCATAAAGAAACCTTTTACATCGTGCATCGCCTTTTTGTTTCAATGTATTTCCTACGTTCCTAAAATGTTTACAGGATATTTGTTGACTTCCTTGGCATTACCAGTTAATAGTTGAAGAACTTGATTTTTGAAATAGGTTGATGTAGAATGAAACGAGTGATACCAGAGGCAACTGAATGAATTATGAACATACTATCTGTTTGATAAGATGAAATAGTAGAATTGGAACAAGTTACTTAAAGGCATTTCTGTGGGTTAGTTTAGGATGTAATGTGCAGGTTCTAACTACACAATAACAAAATACTTGGGTGAATCGGATTAATCTGTAAATTAATCTGATGATTAGGACATTGAATGTGACGTGTTCTGTGTGCCGTGGAAGAAAGTCATCTCCACTGCAATATTAATATTCAGAATATAGGCATAGATAATAGTTCCGTTGCACTAAATGGGTCACATTGTCCTCTAGCAAACATAGTTTGTATTATCATTCAAAATATTAAGGACTGAGAGTGATCAAATGATATATTTTGCACTGACTGGCAAAAATAACACAGTGCTACACAAGAAATATGCAGATGTCCTCATATAGCAATTCTTATTTGCTGGAGTCCAGAGTACGGAATTACTTATAGTTTTTCACGGTCACTTCGTTAAGTAACTGCGTAACAACAAATTAAGTAAAACGACAAAATTGCTAAAATTACAAGTTCAAAAAATCATAACTTTACGCTCTTTGAACCAATTTCCATATTTGCTGAAAAATGGCTGAGTTACGGTTACACAGTGTGTAATTTTTTAAGTCATGGCAAAATAACCATATACGGACATCACTACGTGATAAAATACCAAAAAAAAAAGACCCATGTCTCCCACTTTTGCCCAAAGCCCTCCAGTTTTTTTGTATGGGCCCCCAAAGAAATAGGGCCTCGGTGCCATTTTTGCAAAAAAGTGATAATTTTCTCAAGCTCATGTCTTGCAAACGAGTCGGAATTTTGATTTACTCGCTGAGGCAAAGTTGTAGCTCTTATCATAAAGAACAAAAATTGTAAATACATAAAATCAAAAAAAACTTCATCTTCAAAGTCAAAATCGCAAAAACTTTAAAAAATTCAATTTTTGTTTACCTTTTTTCCCTTGTTCAGGTCCATAGGTAGCAAACCGTTCAAAACTAAAGGAAACAATCAACTACAATAATGATTCTAAGATCTCAGTAAACAACTTTCTAGAACATATGAACTTCCTAGGAATGATTGTTAACACCGTATAGGTAGCCCTTAAATAGCCGCATAAGTGAAAAATTTCCCGAAAATTTTTTAATTTCATTTGTTTTTTCTTTACTTCAACATTGAGATACTATAAATCCTTCTCCCGTAAGTGAAAAGACATGTTGCAGGTTTCATTGTTATACTATTACTGAGTTTATTAATCTTAGTCCTTAGGTGGTATGGGTTGACATTTAGAGTTAGGATTGTAACAAAGAGTAGTAGCATGGATATTTTGTAATATTGATTCAGTGTTGTAGGGATTAGTACTCTCAGCAGGGATAGCACTACAATACTATGCTATCTATTACAAAAATTATAAAAAAAATATTCGTATTATGTTTATAATGTTGATGGCCCTGACCTTGCAAATCGCACTCTCTTATGTTGTGGATCCAGATCGTCGTCCGAATCTGACTCTGATTCAGAACTTATGGTGTCCACAGGCACATTACTTCCAAACTGCCCTCCATCATCAGCTTTTCCTTTTTCAGGTACTTCATTAACATCATACAGAGTGATCTTGTGACTCCACCAACATACCTGAAATGAATTAGAAAATAAATCACAAAAAGGAATGCAAAACAATGCATCAATAAAACTGATATTACCTTTGCAAGCAATGCGTCGAGTTTTTTGCCTTTGTACTGTTTTTCCATGGGCATTGTGGTTTGGTGAAACCGTTCTCCTTGCTCATCGGATTCGGTAGGGAGTTGTTTGATAAAATCGTCAAAATTAAAATGAAGAAAATGCAGCTTTAATGTCATCGATGTGCCGATTTTCTCAAAATAATACAGCATTTCTTTCTCCCATTCTCTTGCTTCCTGTTCCGCATCTCGATCCCCTCCCAAGACTCTGGCGCATACACGCTGAAGGTAAGTCCATGCCATTGAATGATTATGATCATGAAGGGATGATTCAATATTGCTCTTGAATAACTTTCTAATGTCAGCGCCATTTAGTACGCCTGTTAAATGAAGACAAAAAATAAAGACAAAAAAGAGAACATTAACAAAGTGAAAATAGTACAATGAGGTGAACAAAAAATCGTTTTCAATTTACTACAATACCTTTTATAATTTTGTCATCACTACGCTTTAGCAAAACGCTTTTCAAATAGTCGAATGCGTTTGGGCAATTTACAACGGCCACTTCGATGAATTTTTTAACAATTCCCAATTTTATGTGGAGCGGTGGCAGCAAGATGTCTTGAGTATTGCCTATTAAAGGTGCATTCCTCAGTTGTGAATTCAATGCACAATGTCCCTTGTGAATTCAATGCAGATGTTTACTTCCAGGTAGTTTTTTGGTAGAAGTTTTTTTGATTTTATATGTTCACAATTTCGTCTTTATGACAAGAGCTACAATGTGTTTCCAGGTATTTTTTTTATATTTTGGGTTGTTTTTATGTGAATTCAATGCAGTTATTTGCTTCCAGGTAGTTGTTTGATAGTTTGGGCACGGGAACTCACCCACAAGCTTGAGAGTTCTTGTTAGAATCCACTTACTATCAGTGAAGGGACAGTGCACTCACACACTCACACACTCGGCCTCCTCACTGACAATTGTTTACGTTTAAAGGTTTGGAAATCAACATATTTTTTTTAAGAAATCGCTTATTTTCTTAAACTTCAATTGTTTTTAAGCGAAATTTTGGCTCCCAGAAGTAATTTGGTTAGAAAAACCTCACTATCTCCTGTCTTAGAAGGGTTAATGCGGAATATTATACCTGTTTTTTGAGAAAACTAGATTTTTATTAAAAAAGTTAGGTTTAAAAATTTTTTTTTTTTTTATTTGCCCCAATGAGTTAATATAACTTAACATATTTATATACAGATTTATAGCGTTTTCAAAGGTCTTCTCAATGATGCCCACCTCAACCAGATCGGATAAGAAATGGGTGAGATATAAGCGATTATATACTCAAGCTATAAAGGCCTATATCTCAAGAAGTTGGATCGGCCTCCTTAAAAAAACTTTTGCGTTTTAATCAGCGCTGTAAGTCCTACCAGGCCAAAGAAAATTGGCGCATTTTTCATAAAGTAGATTTGTTCGCAGAAGCGGAAAAAAAAACGTTTTTAGGCGATTTTCGCTCATTTTTTAAAGTTTTTCGCGATTTTGACCTTGAAGATGAAGTTTTTTTTGATTTTATATGTTTAAAATTTTTGTCCTTTCTGATAAGAGATATGAGCTGGAGAAAATGATCACTTTTTTGCAAAAATGACACCGAGGCCCCACTTCTTTGGGGGCCCATAAAAAAACCTGGAGGACTTTGGGCAAAACTGGGAGACACGGGTCTTTTTTTTTTGGTCTTCTATCACGCAGTGGTGTCCGTATATGGTTATATTTTTTCGTGTTGCACTGTGTTATTTAAGTAAATCAAAAAACCTACGTCGATCATGCGGCAGAAAATTTCGTTTTTTTTTTGGAAAAAAATATATTAAAGTAGGGTTTCTAAAACAGGTAAGTGCATACAAATTGATTTACAAATTAATTACACCCACTTGTAAGTGGCTAATTGTGGCAGATTTTAAAGCATTGACTATTATGAGTGGCATGCAAGGTGGTCATACAAAGTATTTTTGTGAAAGGAACAGCCGAGCAACTGATCAACATTATATTCAAAAAGATTGTGTTTCTCGTACAGCATTTGTTGGTTGTGAAAATATCAGCATGAATATCCCATTAGTGAATCCAATGAACATTATTTTACCACCGCTGCACATCAAGTTGGGTCTGACAAAACAATTTGTAAAAGCACTTGACAAAAATGCTTCAGCATTCAAATATCTTGAAAATTTTTTTCCACGAATAAGTTATGGCAAATTAAAAGATGGTAAGCAACTGAATATATTTTATAACATTTAAAAAATATTATATCCTTCAAAAGGTATCTTTGCTGGTCCACAAATACGACAGTTGACGAAAGACAAACATTTCTTTCAACAAGTGACATTACTTGAAAACAATATTTAATGTAATCGTTTTGTTACGGTGTGTGAAAATTTTCTTGGAAACACGAAAAGTGCAAATTATGAGGAAATAGTACACGAAATTCTGTCTCCCAACCATGCAATGGGTTGCAAAATGTCTATAAAGTTATACTATCTTCATGAACAGCTGAATATGTTCATAGTAAATTTAGGTCAGATGAGTGATGAACAAGGTGAGCGATTTCACCAAGAAATTTTAAGAATTGAAAAGCGTTATGTTGGGAAAAGTAAAAGTCAGTATGCTCTCCAACTACTGCTGGTCTACAAAGCGAGTCACTGACAGCGATGTTTACAAAAAACAAGTAAACCGCAAGTATTTCTAAGAAAACGCCAGAAAAGCTGAAAAAAATTTTATGACAAAACTTTGCATAACTCACTCAATTTTTAACCGATTTTTATGCACTTATGTACAGGTTTTAGAAACCTACAATAATATAATTTTTTTGGAAAATAAAAAAAAAACACAAGTTTCGGCCGCATGAACAATTTAGGGAGTGAAAAATATAAATATTTTAAAAAATATAAATATTTTAAAAAAAATATATTTTGTGTTTTACTTAAATAACCGTAACTCAGCCATTTATTACCCAATTTTCAATACTTTATTTTTCCCTAAAAATGGACGTCTTTTAAACAAATGGAAAAATTCGACAAACGGTTCAAGGAGCATTAAGTTATAATTTTTTGAACTTGTATTTTAGCAATATTCTCATTTCATTAAATTTGCTGTTAAAAATTTACTAACGAAGTGACCGAGAAAAACTATAAGTATTTCGTTACTCTATGGACTCCAGCAAAACAGAATTGGTATCAAACCCCTGCATCTAGACATTCATTTCTTCGTCCACAATAGTGCACTCATTTCATTGTAAACAGAACTACTGAATTTTGCAATAATATGACAACATAACTGAGTGATCGCAAAAACAAAACCAAACACTGTACACTGTTTGGTGCAGGAAAAGAAAACATGGTTACTGCTTGTTTGTTTCTTTTATTCTTTCTTCCCGTTTTCTTCTTTCTTTCGTTTCGGCAAATTGAAGTATGTGCACTGCTGAAGGCAAGGCGAATTGATATTAAGTGGTGTTAAGTGACCAGCTGATCCTAAATTTGAACAGCTGATTTCGTGGATGAAATGTCAAACCAATTGTTTTTGTTTACATGTTAATGTGCATGTGGTTTCTTATTGCCAAAGCGTAATTTTGTGAAAAAAGTGTTTTTTATGTGTGTTAAAGTTTCAAATTGGTAAAAAATTAAAAAGTAATCTTGGGTAAATGACCTGTAAAATAAACATATTTTATTGTTGCTAGCAATTGAAATGTTTGCACTTACCTCTCAGCATATCCGGCAAAACGTATGTTGGCGTGGTTGTGCTTTGATAATGGCCTCAAAGTCGTATATATTGTTATAAAACAAACACTTTCACGATGGATGTATGTGCTTTTTAATTTTTTGCCAAATTTAAGCAAAAATCACATCCAAACAGCCACTAGCACAAACGTAAATACATCAAAATAAACATATGCAATCAAAGTACAAATATCACTTTCACAACAGGCGAACTCAAGGCAAATTCATATTTTGACATTTCATCCACGAAAAGCAAAAACAAAATACATTAGACTTCAAGGCGAATTCTAGTGCTTCCACCTTGTATAAATTCGCCTTGTCTGAAGGCGACGTCTACAGTACTGTACTCGCTGTACTCACTGTTAAAATGTGTGTAGAATTTATGTGACATGCCAGTCAGTACGAAAATAGAGGTGGTTAGGGGCAGTTGTCATAAACATATGCACGTATGCAAAAGTAAGAAATTGTCAGAGCAAATACTAAATATTTAAAAACAAACAAATTATGAATGCGAACGGTGTAAGTAGTTTCCCAAATTATTAGAATAAGTCTTAATCTATGTATTTTCACATATAACATAATAGGTGCAAATAAATGCTTCCGATAATACCGAAGTATCAAATGAATGCATATTAAATAATTCTTCAATAAAAAGTAAAATTATAAGTGGTGAATTCAAGATTAGCAACAAGAGAGGCAGAAGTAATGTTTGGAATATATTTGGCAAAATTGAAAATGAATCGGGCCAAGAGATTTCCAATGTAGTAGTATGCCGTATTTACCGAAATATTTATAAATATAATATTAAATAAACATCTAATTGAGTAAAGCATAAATGCTACAGCACATCAACCAAAGATGATGACAATGTTGTTAAAACGGTGGTAGACACTGAAACCAAGAAAAAAGCAGCACGAATTTTTACAGAATGGTCGATAGAAAACTGCAGACCGTTTAAAATAGTAGAAGATTCTGGGTTAAAAAAGGTTGCGGAGTTCTTTATATCAATAGGCGCAAAACATGGCAAAAATGTAGATGTAAACAGTGCTCTACCACATCCAACAACAATTTTAAGAAATGTTGATGAAGTTTACCAGACTTACTTCCAAAAAATCGCATCCGAAATGTCTTTAATTAAAAATATTGGCTTTGGACTGACGTCCGACCTTTGGACTGACATTAAGAAAATCTTATTTGGCCTTGACTATTCACTATATAAAAGATGGAAATTTAGTTGCAAGACCACTGGGAATGAAATCCATGGAAAACGAAAAGAGCACAAGAACACATATTGCATTCACATATACGAAAATATATTTTTATTTGCAGATGAAAACATTTAATAAAAGTTACTAGTTTACTGAAAGAGTTTGACTGTGATTTGAAAGAAAATGCAATCATTGCCCCTGATAGGGCATCGAATATGATTGCAGCATTTCGAAACTATAAACATATATTCTACATTGATCAATTAATTGACAATGTATTGCAAAAATCTTTTGCAGAAGTTACTGCCGCTGCGGACTTATGTAGTACGTGTGCTAAACTTGTGAAATATTTTAAAAAATCCGGACTAAATTCAGCACTGACCACTACATTAAAAAGCTTTTGTCCAACACGGTGGAACACTATGTATTTCTTATTTGTTTCAATAGAGAGAAATTGGGCAGAAATCGTACAGATTTTGCAAGAAAAGAAACCAGTGCACAGAATACTTAATATTAACATAAACGACGATAGCAGCATTATTAAACTATTGGATCAGTTTCAAGATGCTTTCAAAATGTTGCAGGGTGAAAAGTATGCCACACTTCATTTAGTCATTGTTTATATTCATCGGTTGAAAAAAATACGTCCAATTGATTCAAAAGATTTTGCCATTGTTAAAAAATTAAAAGCAAAATTGAGCATTTACTTAGATACTGTAGTAATGGAAAATTTAAAAATTTTGCATAAAGTCGCACTTTTTCTCTTTCCACCTGCTAATAAGCTGATTCAGTTCAACGAAAAATATTAATGTTGTTCACAAAATTAATAAAGAAATTGAAATGTATGAAATTGTCAATATTATGTTATATGATGACTTTAATATATTGCAATGGTGGGATCAGCATAAAAACCAATTTCCTTTGTTATATAAAACAAGCTGCAAAATATTAGCAACGCCTGCAAGTAGTGCGTCGTCTGAACGCACTTTTTCCGTAACACGGAATTTTATTTCTGATAAGAGATGTAGCATTGCTTCGAATGCCACTTCCATCAATCAAATAATCTTTCTCCATTCAAATATTGAAAATTATGAACTGCAAACAGAGTTAATGAAATGTTAAATTTTCTATGTAATTTTATATTTTTGAAGTAAAACTTCTATACGGAGGGGTAAACATTTTTTAATGCAACGGAACCGGAAGTTTGTAATGTAGCGGAAGCTGTTACGAAGTTCCCCAAAAGTATGCAACGTAAATCATGACAAGGGAGGTGAAGAGTAGAGTTTGACGATTAAAACAAAAAAAGAGAGTGTGCTTTAAGACCACACAACTGAAGTAAAACTTCTTTAGCTCCATCTACATGTTTATATATATGTTTGTATATGTCTATATGTATAATGTATACAGACATATAATAATTTTCTACAAATGTTTAAATTTAAATTCCGTTTCCATTGATAAATAAACATATTTGAGTTGAATTTTTATTTATTATTTGTTTTATTATTTTTAATCATTATTTATATTATTTTCATTATCGGATACATGAGTAGTTACTGTGGTTGATTGTAAGACTGAGACAATAGGCTTATGGTATGAAAAATATGATACATATGTTTTCGAATGAAAATTAAAGCATGCCGTCCCAATAGAACGCAGAACATCTGCCATTGCCATGAATAATAATAAAACAATTATTGCAAAACGAAATCATTTTCCTTTAGTATCAGGATGTGCCATGACAATTCACAAATCTCAAGGTGGAACCTTCAATGAAGTGGTTTATGAATACCAAAGGACTCATTCTCTGCCACTACTATATGTTGCTCTATCAAGAGTAACCAGCATTGAAGGATTGTACATAGTGCCAAAAGATAATGATAATAGATTTTATCATGGTCGAAAAAATGATACATCGGTCATATCTTTACAAGATGAATTTCGCCGATTATCGTTGAATACATTGTCAACATTAGGAAGAACGATTCTTGATTTCATGCATGACAGGAAAAAGTTGTCCATGGTTACTTTCAATTGCCAAAGTCTCAGAAAACACGTGGCGGACTTGAGCGATCCCGTAATTGGTTCAAGCAATATTTTGTTTCTATCAGAAACTTGGTCAAATGACGATGATAATGTTGACATCCCGAATTTTGATTGTATTGCAAAATTTAAACGTAAAACTGTTAGATCAGCAGGAGTGGCAATTTATCAGAAATCAAATGATACTTCAAACACTGTAACTTCGAACATGGACATTTTATTAAGACATATTACTGAACTCGATATTGGCCAGTCATCAATTGGTGATATATGTGCTGCTCACTGTGATTTGGACGATGGACAAACATCATAATGGTAGTTGTTTACATTTCGCCCAATAACACAGTCAATAACATTATAAAGTTTATATATAAAAGACTTATGATTTACGGTCGAGTAGGCTCTGAAGAATTAGGAGAAAATTATCATACGTTGCCACTCATTTTAGCAGGAGATTTCAATGTTAATTTCGCATCCGAAGATGGACAACTCTTCATAAACTTTCTTCGAGATAAATTAGAACTTGAAATCAATAATAACCGAAATGAGCCTACCACACGACATGGAACAACAATCGATGCAGTTTTCTCTAGATTTCTTTCTAATTTTCATTCGAAAACATATGTATCATATTTTTCATACCATAAGCCTATTGTCTCAGTCTTACAATCAACCACAGTAACTACTCATGTATCCGATAATGAAAATAATATAAATAATGATTAAAAATAATAAAACAAATAATAAATAAAAATTCAACTCAAATATGTTTATTTATCAATGGAAACGGAATTTAAATTTAAACATTTGTAGAAAATTATTATATGTCTGTATACATTATACATATAGACATATACAAACATATATATAAACATGTAGATGGAGCTAAAGAAGTTTTACTTCAGTTGTGTGGTCTTAAAGCACACTCTCTTTTTATTGTCCAAATGTTTTTATGAATTATTTATTTTATTTTTGATTGTTTGTTTTAACGTAGAATACGTTATACGGTACGGTAGGGGTGTTGATCTGGAGCACAAAATTTTGAGAAAATGTTTGTCACTTTCATTATAAGTTTTTAATACTTTATGCATGCATTGAAGAAAATTCAAGTATGGTCGTAACATATTTAATAAGTCTTCTTTTGATTTGTATTTAAATAATCATATTGCTACATATAATTTTTTTGATTCTATAAGTAAATCAAAATTTAACTCCTTCAAATTTTGTATTAATTTTCCTATGCTTTGTATTTTATGTATTATAACATCATGTGTAAGAGCAGTACGATTAGCTGTGTGTTCATCACAGAACCAGTGTGAGAAAGAGAAGATGTATAATGACAATGCATGTTTTATGTGAACATTACAGAACCAGAGTTGCCACATGCAGTATTTACACTTGTTTTCAAAAGTGCATCGAATTGATATAAAGTGTACCCAAATTTTGTTAAAAACTATCCTAAATTTTTAACATAAAAATTAAAGATAAATTTGATAGATTTAAATCATTTATCAAAAATTATATTTAATTCATATATTTTAATTGCAAAATGACTAACGTATTCTACGTCTGACCTATGCGCCCGTGTTATCTAACACAGGCTTCATATTTTTTTTGTTTTTTTTATTGTCTTTATGATTTATGTCATTTGAATTCTCTTTATGTTTTATGTAGATATGTACATATGTGTTAGAACTTTCAGAATGTTGTTTTTAAAACCTAATAAAATTACAAAATTATAGTAACATTCCTACATATTAATTTCTATATACTGTAAATAAAATCAAATTTAACTGCAAAACACAAAAACACAATACGCAAACAAAGACAATTTTCATTTGAAATGACAATGATTACAGTACTGTAGTGTACAGTGAACAACTGAAGCTTTGTTTTTTGTAGTCAGTGCTTGAAAATACACACTTCTTCCACATCTTGATACTCATTTGTTTTGATAACGGCTCGGCTGTAAAATTCTCTTTTCACTCTTTGCTTTGTTTTGCAAACACTGAGATAACGACAGTATGTATTTGTTTTACAAGTGAATGGCTTGATTTCTTATTCAAGCCATTCATTGCAGAGGTTTGATTGGTATATGAGAACATCTGCATATTTTTGATGTGTTAACATCTATACGCGCGCCTCTAGGGCAGTAAACTATAAATTTAATACATACGCAAGTGTTAGGTTTGTAAGAGTAAATCATCGGTTGTTTGTTCGTTGCTTGGCAGTCGGTATTGAAAGTGATTATTGGGCGATTTTCATATAATTTTCCCACGCAATTTTCTCCGGAAATTCATAGCCGATTTTATTAATTTTTGGATTAAAAAGCTAGTGCGGGTTTCGACGGAGAGTTTAGGCCAAAAATTAAGGCGATCCGATATCGGCGAGCCGAGATTTAAGTGTTTTAATTTGGAGTATTAATTTGGAGTAATATTAAAAAAGTATTTTATGTTGATCTTCGGTTATATCGTACGAATATAACAATGTATGGATGTATGTACAAGTGTCTGTTGCTTTGCATTCTTTGACTTTTGTGGGAATAAAACAAAAAGTATTGAGCAAGAAAATAATGATACATGTGCTTGCACTGGGTCTTTAAATAATTTTAAGTATTAATATTATTTAAATGAAACGTCATCATATGATTGAACGCTGTTTTTCATTTTCCAGTGTAACATTTACGAATGTGTTCATAGAAATCGAACAGGTACCGTGTAGCAACAAGGTGTTAACACATCGCCCGTGAGTTCGAACACTCATTGGATTTTTTTTTTCTCTCATATTTGTATTACTGTATAATTTTCTCTATAATTTTCATCAACTATATTAATATTTCCTTCTACACACAGGGAAAATATTAGTTGGAAATCTACTCAATTCAATCAATTCAGATTCAATGAGATCTGTCAATCGAGTTTTAGTTCTAACAATCAAATTATCATATAGTAGTGAATACTGAGTTAGTTGGATCAACGAAAAATTTAAAAACTAATTCGGTTGTACCAAACAGCATATTGGTATGCTCAACTAATTACTTGAATTTGGTAGCAGTCATAACCAATTGTTGATGCCATCATGATTTGTATAGACAAAAACTTTAAAAAAATATTTTTTTTATTGAAATTGTGTATTTTGTATTTAAATCTAAACAAAATTATCATCATTTGTAACCAGGGTTGGTATTTTGTGGGTGAGTGGTTACTCGGGGTAACCCCGTCGAAATTTTTGATCAAAAATATAAAAAATATCTATATCTCGGAAACGGAGCGTCGAATCGAAAAAAATAACTAATTTTTGAGCGTTTCTACGGGTTTTCCATAAAGTGGTCAAATTCGTATGGATTTTTTTTTCAAAAATCACCAAAACAAGAAAATCGATAAAATAAAAAATGGTTGTAATTCGGACACGTTGCGTCCAATTACTTTTTTTAAATGATCGCTAAATCTAATATTTTTCGAATAAAATATCGCCAAAACGTGGCTTTCAATCGAAATATTATCAAGTTTTCCAAGCTACTAAGGTTTTTCATAAAGTGGTCCTATTCCTATGGACGACTTTTTTTAAGCAAATAATCAAAGTGAGAATATCGCTAAAATATAATCATAGCTATAGCTCGCAAATGGTGATTCAGAAGGCAAAAAAATATATTGATTACATCCATAGAAGGCTTCAACCAATGGATGCCTATCATACGGAATCACTGTTATTAAATCGTTGAACTAAAGTTTTTCAAATAATAAATCGCTAAAACACATAGCAATTCTTTTAAAAATTAGTGATGCCGTATTAAATACATCCATTAGTTAAAACCTACTACGGAGGTAACAAAGATATTATTTTTGCGTCCAGTTTAGTAGAAAGGACCTTTCAGTAGAAAGGACCGTATTTTAGTATTGGGTGACTTTAACTTGCCGTCTGTGACATGGGTGTCTTTACTCGCTATCAATTCTCTGACTACATTGACACCATGTGATTGGTCATCTGATTTTGTTACGCATGTTTCCGAACTTGGCTTGATTGAATTGACCGACATTGCCAATTCTATCAATCGAGTCCTTGATCTAGTTTTAGTGGATGATTCTAACAACTTTAATATTTCTCGAATTGATCCGTTAATTTCTCCTGAGGATAGTTACCATTCAACGCTGGGAATTAATTATACATATGATACCATGCAGGTTGGTTGCAATCGCTCTTCGTCCTATGTTGGTCTATGCTTTTCGCGTGCGAACTTTATTCTTTTGAATAATTTTATCTTTGATACCGACTGGCGACTGTGTGATAATGCTTTTGAATTTGAAATTGCCCTGGATGAATTCTATAATATTATTAATGGCAAAATTTCTAAGTCTCTACCTAAGAGGCCTATAATGGGTAATACTGGTCCCCCATGGTCCTCAAGGGCTCTAACGAGTCTGAAGAATGTAAGGAATATATTTTCGAAAAAGTTTAAAAAATCTGGACTGCTAGCAGACTATGCTAGGTATATTGTTGCTAGGAGTAGATACAACTCTAAATCTCGTGAGAGTTACAAATTATATTTGGATTAGTTGATGGCTAATTTTAAGCGGAAACCCAAATCATTCTTTATATTTGTTAACCTGAAGCGTAATTCGTCTTCCACACCTTGTAGGATTAAAATGAATGGTATTGATTATTAAAATGAGGAGTCTATTGCTAATTGTTTCGCCGATTTTTTCACATCTATTTATTCCACCCGAGTCTATGATTATTCCAAATCAAACCCGTACACTGTCCCCTCTACCATTCCGTTTGATGCAACTGTCGTAAAATCTCCCTGGTTGCTAGATAACTTGATCAGATTGAAAGCCTCGAATAAAGCAGGTCCTGATGGTATTCCGGACTCTGTGTTGAAATACTGCTTGAATTCTTTCAGCTTACCGTTGACTCTTTTATTTAATGTTTCGTTGAAGTTCGGTCATATTGCTGCATAGTGGAAGAGGTCTTATATTATCCCTCTCCACAAAACTGGTAGTTTAGTAAATGTTGCAAATTAAAGAGGAATTGCAAAATTGAGTGTCATTCCTAAACTTTTTGAGAAGTTAGTCACAGAGGTAATTTCTAATCACGTTTCCTCTATTTTAAATCCATGTCAACATGGCTTTCGGAAGGGTCGTTCCACCGCGACTAATTTGCTTCAGTTTTCCTCTTCCATTATTGACGGCTTTATTAATGGAGATCAAACTGATGTGATTTATACCGATTTTAGTAAGGCTTTTGGAAAGTTAACAACAATTTGTTATTATATAAACTCGGGGCAATGGGTTTTAATTGTAACATGCTGAATTGGGTTAGTAATTTGTTAAAATTTTTTATACATTTCATGAGAAATGGTTTTAGGAATAATTTACGAACTTCACTCCTTGTTAACGTACACATTGTTTAGATTCCCAAATCTATTTCTCTTGGGTTTTGAAATCGAAATATGTACCTATAAAATTGAAAGGGAAAAAGATTCAACGACAACAATACGAACACGAACAAACAAAGTAAACAACACAGTACAATAACAAAATACACTGAATGTAACCGTTGGGGTCAGAAGAAGCAAAATCAGCTGTTCTAATGCGTCAAAGCTCTACAGGTTCAGCCATGGATTTGGCACAAACATGCAGAAGCAGAAGCATCGAAATTGTTGTTGGAGTTGTCGCTGTAGAGCATGAAAACGAAATCAAAACGGTTAAGAAAAGAATAAAAAAGATTATTAGTTTTGAGTTACAACTGAGTTGAAAATTATTATATCGGGTTTTTCAATAAGAGCGCTACAAAAGTTTTTTTAAATAAAACAAAACCGGTTTTAGATACCACTGAAATTCTTTATTCCTGTGAAAGTATGTTCGATGCCATTATGCATGGAACTCGATTTCTCTTGCACGGGCACGCTTGCAGAAGTCAAGACGCTTAACCCAATTTTCGACGGTTTTCAAGCATAAATTGACCGATACTGCTGCAATTCCACGTTCGATATTCGTACGAAGTTCATC
This sequence comes from Phaonia tiefii, assembly GCA_963931995.1. NCBI lineage: Eukaryota > Metazoa > Arthropoda > Insecta > Diptera > Muscidae > Phaonia > Phaonia tiefii. The sequence goes on along the minus strand of OZ008368.1, from coordinate 320,764,394 downwards.
AATCGTCGCTGGCTTGTCGGCATAGACCATAGACTTGACGTAGCCCCACAGGAAATAATCTAACGGCGTCAAATCGCACGACCGAGGCGACCAATCGACTGGGCCATTTCGTGAGATAACACGTTCACCAAACTTGGTTTCCAATAAATTGATTGTGGCATTCGCTGTGTGGCTTGTGCCGCCGTCCTGTTGGAACCACATGTCCTGTAAGTCCATATTATCCAATTGGGGCCAAAAATAATCGGTTATCATTGAACGGTAGCGATTCGCATTCACAGTATTGTACCGGTCTTGATCATCACGGAAGAAGTATGGCCCAATGACGCCGCCGGCCCATAAACCGCACCAAACCGTAATTTTTTCGGGATGCAGTGATGACTCATGGATTACATGTGGATTTCTGTCTGACCAATAACGCATATTTTGCTTATTGACGAAGCCATTCAGCCAGAAATGAGCCTCATCGCTGAAAACCATAAATTGGACGTAGCGCTCTTAAAGTTGACTCCAAATTTCGGTAGTAAATTTTAATAATTTTTACTCGTTGTTGGCTCGTATATCTTTCCATGATGAAATGGCAAACCTTACTGAAGAGAAATGTCAAAAGAGCGGGAAAAAATATGGCGTCGTTTGCTGTCCCTATCGCTTTACTTTTGTAGCGTCTCTGTTGAAAAATCCTTTATTTCTAGCATGGTGTTTTGCTATGTTTCTGATCTTCTTTATGCCGGGCATACACAATACAAATTAACTGCGCAAAATCTGGCACTGAGTAAAAAAAATTTGCGCCACACTCTATTCAAGTACAGTTTTTCGTTTTGTGTTATATCCGAAGAAGACAACATGTGTAAATACTGCGCGGTGTTATTGCTTGCTATAGCAATAAAAAGAAAGAAAAAAAGACAAAGAAAACAAAAACGCTTGTGGAGTAAAAAGTGGTACATAAATCGTGAAAAATTGGGACAGAATAAGTTACTGAAAGAATTAGAATTTTCTTCTGAAAGTGATTTTAAACACTACGTTCGAATGAGTAAAGATTCTTTTAAAGAACTTTTAGCAAAAGTGGCTCCGCTAATAAAAAAAGGAAGACACTCTGTTGAGAAAAGCAGTTCCAGTGCATCATCGTTTGGCCGTGACGTTGCGGCATTTGGCAAGTGGCAACAGTTTTGAGGACTTAAAATTTCTAACAGTAGTTGCGCCGCAACCCTTGGTAAAATGGTTTTTGAAAATTGTGAGGCCATAAATGAAGTTCTCAAAGAGTATATTTGCAGTTAGTACTCAAAAAACCTTATGTAGAAATATTAATAAACTTTCGTTTGGCCTTTTGCAGTTGCCAGTAAGCGAAGAGGATTGGAACCAGCAAGCTGATCCGTTTTACCATAGATGGAATTTTCCGAATTGTATAGGGGCTGTAGATGGAAAACATGTTGCAATTACAAAACCCCCAGGAAGTGGATCTTTCTATTTCAATTATAAGAAATACTTTTCCATAGTTTTAATGGGTGTTGTAAATGCTAATTACGAATTTCTGATGGTGGATATTGGAACAAACGGACAGGCCTCAGATGCTGGAATTTTTAATGATTTACAATTTTTTCAAAACCTAAAGAAGGAAGAACTCAAAATACCATCCAAAGAGTCTCCACCAGGATGCGATACTGCATTACCGTATGCTTTTGTGGCTGATGATGCGTGTCCTTTGATGGAAAATATAATGAAGCCCTTCAGCCATACGTCGATGATTAAAGAGGAAATAATATTCAATTACCGACTCTCGCGTGCACGAGGAGTAGTAGAAAACGCATTTGGAATTCTGACGTCAAGATTTCGAATTTTATTAAAAAGTATAAACTTGTCGCCTGAAAAAGTTACAAAAATAGCCCTAACTTGTTGCTATGTACATAATTTTTTAAGGAAAAAAAGACCAAGTATACTCAAGCTGCGGTAGTCTTGCAACAAATAAAGATATTGAAGTTATAACAGAAGCAGTATCCTTAGCAAACTTAAAACCAGCTGCTATAAGAATTGCTTCAAATAATGCAAAAGATATTAGCCCTGCTGTTAGATTAGGACCATTTGGTCCAAATTTTTTCTGTTTTCCCTTGTAACTTTGGAACGGTGATATATACTGACTAAATTTTTCTGCTAATGGGGTCTTTTAATAAAACAATGTTATGTGCGAAAATTAAATTTTCTAACTTTATTCAGGACTGAGAAAAATACAAAATGACGAATCTTAGATTAGAGGACCATTTGGTCAATAGTACATTTTTTCATTACCAAGCGAATGTAAATTCATGTCAAATATTTAGAAGATGTTTTTGATATGTCAAATACTTGCTTTAGAAATTATTGAACCAAAATAGTTACAAAGGATAAGATAAAATTATTATTTTGGATGAAAATTCCAGTATGGACCAAATGGTCCCTCAATCTAAGATTCGTAAGTTTTTTCATTACCAAGCGAATGTAAATTCATGTCAAATATTTAGAAGATGTTTTTGATATGTTAGCGGATGTTTTTGATATGTCAAATACTTGCTTTAGAAATTTTTGAACCAAAATAGTTACAAAGAATAAGATAAAATTATTATTTGGGATGAAAATTGCAGTATGGACCAAATGGTCCCTCAATCTAATTCGTAAGTTTTTTCTAATCTAACAGCAGGGTTAGAAACCTATTTTGCGAATATTTTAATTCTGAGGGAGCTGTACCATGGCAGAACGAAATATATGAAAAACTAACAAACAATAGTGTTAAAGACTCAGCCAATCAAAAATAATTTGTAACCATACTACATGAACTTATTATAATTATTTTATTTATTTCTTGTTTTATAAAAAAAAAGATTTTTTAAAAATAGAAAATTATTCAAAATTAGAAAAATTTTCCTGAATTGATTCTTCTGTTTCCGGTGTTGAAATTGTCAAAATTGGCGCATTTGTAAATTCTACTGGCGACGGAGTAGATACGTAAGACATGGTTGAAGTCGGTCTGGACTGAAAAAAATTTGGGAAATTTTCGACGTGTAATCTATCCAAATTTCCAACACACCTTTGAAATAAAACATCAGCAATTAGCTTGCGCGTCAAAACCTTTTGGTCAGTTTTTATTTCCTTGAGCTGTGCTGCCCAACCTCTGCAAACAACATCGTCCGGATCATTACTGCGTTCGCTGAAATTCATATTTTGCATTTGCAGGTGTTCACATGCCATTTTAATTAGATTGTCTTCGTCTGAAATTTTCCTTTTCTTTGGTTTATGTGGTTTTGCCGACATTTTTGTTGAAGCCTAGAATTCCAAAAAAGGAGTATTACATACAGAAAAATTATAAAAACAAACGCAAAAGTTTAAGAGAGGGGGTCCGAAAAAAAGCAGACAGTTTTCTCTAACCTTCCCCTATTTCTGTTATTTTTTCGAACCCCTTCCCTGCGTAAACTTTACCCAAACCAACTGCTAATAAGTACCTGTTCTTGAGACACATCCCTTATTCGGCATGTGCTTCGTGCCCTTTCCTCTTGATCCTTCAAAAAGGAAAGTAGATGGAAATACCATAAGGTCGGCTCATACACGTCCTCAGCTCAAGCTCCTGATTTTTCGTTGAGTTCAACTTTTTTCAGCTCCTTTCTTTAGGCTGTCCTAAATGTGTTAATTTTTTTTACAACCATTTCCCGGTTTTCATCCTCGTACTTTTCTTTTAACTTGCTTATTAATTTTTCGTAGCATGCTACTTTCATTATTCTGTTACTGTATTCCGTACTTTTTATGCGCCATAATGCAGGCGATTCTTTATATAATTCTAGGAACTCAGTCCAAAATGTTTTGTCTCCGCTCATGTTCACAGTTTAACAATTACCACAAAACTGAAAGTTTTCACCATTCACTACACAAATTAACTGCACAATTTCGCAGGCTTGAGCAAATATCTAAAGCATTTTGATTTTTGCTCAGTTAACTGCACAAATAGCACAACCAGCGCCATACATTACACAACTGAACTGCACAGTGTTAGATTTGCGCAGTTAATTTGTGTAGTGTATGCCCGGCATTACTCTTTGCGGTTATTGCATGACATAAACGGCAACAACACATATTATCGTATTTCTCTTTGCGCGATAAAAACCAATAATCGTTACACACACGACAATCCTTACTGTTCTCCATGATCCGCACCTCCTCCCTCTATGAAAATGATTCATAGAATCTATGAAAGATATTCATACATTCCATGAAAGATTTCATAGATCCTATGCAACTCATTCATAGTTATTATGACGGATTGTCATAGATTTTAGGAAGCTTTCGTAGATTTAGCTTCATACAATCTACAAAATATTTCATAGGCGGTATGAAATATTTTCATAGGAACTATGAAATATTTTCATAGAATTTATGTAGCAATTTCATACATTTTATGAAGTTTACGTAAAAAGTTTCATAAATTTAACTTCGTGGGAATGTACGAAAATCTTTCATGGATTCTATGAAATGTTTCTTTGGCTGAAAAATAATGAAACATTTTTTAGTATGTATGAATAAATTCATAGGTATTACGAAGATAATTCTCTCAGTGTAGAGTGTCCAAAACCGAAACCGGAGAAACCGGTTAACCGATTTTTTTGCTATTATCCGTGGGCCGGTTTTTTGAAAAACGTAGTTTTCGAAAAAACCGAAAACCGGTCATTTGACGTCGGTTAGCCGGTATTTATTAAATTTTTGTTAATATCCATGATATTCGAAATTTATTGAAATGTTGGATTAAAAAATATGATTTCTATTTTTAAACATGATTTTATGATTCCATAAGATCTAAATGACATTTCCAAACCATTTTTTTATTCAAACTTCAGAATGATTTTATGATTTGAATAAGAATTTGCAATTTTTTCCGAAGTCGGTTTGTAACCGTATACAAATAGTTATAATTTTAAAATATCATAATTTTTGTTATTCGTAATAATAGTTGCTGCAGACACTTGCCCACAATTTTTTCTCACTTCACTTCAATTTATGGTAATGCTGCCCTCAGACGTAACAACAGTTGATTCAACTTTTGACGTTTGAGTTAAATAAGAAAGTTGGTCGTTCTCCTCACACGTTTCAACTTTTGAATCAACTTCTCATTCAACTTCATTTAAAAATTATTTTTGAAGCGTCAACATGAATTCGGATGTTCTTGCGCTACTAAAAATTGGTGTAATTTTAGAGGAAGAAGAAGCGACAATTGCAGAAAAATAAAAAACTAAAGAAAAAAATTTGGTCAAAGTACTGGTTAATAAATTGAAATCCATTTTCAAACAAAAAACTTAAAAACATTGAAAGGTATGTTATCTTAATGTCAGACGAAACATTCAATGATTATTTATTTATTATGTATTATTATTTATTTCTTATTATTTATTTATTTATTTATTTATTTATTTCTTATTATTTATTTCTTATTATTTATTTACTTATTTATGTCTTGCGGTCAAGAAAAAATGAAGAAAAACAATGGAGTTGAACAGCTTGCCCTCACATGTACCAACAGTTGGTTCAACTTCACCAAATTATCAAAATTTTTTGATTTTTCATTCAACTGACGACCAACTAACTTCAACTAGCCCTCAAACGTACCAACAGTTGATTCAACTTATGACAGGTTGAATCAACTGTTGGTACGTCTGAGGGCAGCATAATACTAATGAACGGTCACGTCGCATAGTGACGGCGACACTATCGAGTATTTAGCCATGAAAAAGCTTCTCAAAATACCGTTCGGAATCGATGTAAAAACTGTAGGTCCCAATCAGTGAGTGGAAAATTAGAAAGCGCACAGCTCACTGGTTGTGAGAAGCTCTCCCCAATCCCTTCATGGGATGTAATGGGAACGGTTTTTTTTACTAGTAAAATAAAAACTAGGTGCGATTCCGAAATTAGTGTCGCAAGATATTTAATCTGGGCATATTCGTATCGATAACAGTAAAACATAAATGGACTTTAATTACCTTCTTTTGATTTCGTATAGGAAAATATATGTCAACCGGTAGTTTTGTCCCAAGAATATCAAATACTAGATCTACGCGGCCTAAAATGTGGATTTGTACATGTATAAGTACTTACCACTTTTACTGGTGGTTGATGTCTATACACTCTACTGTTTTTCACAAATTTCTTTCTCAATTTCTATTTAAAATAATAGTTTTCTGAAAAGTGTTCGTGCTACATTGAAATATAGTTTCTCTTTGAAAGAATAGCCTCTTATGAAAGATTGAAGACATAACTTTGTAACAAGTGCTTTTGGAACAGAAACTAAATTATGATTACATTGACTTATATTTCAACGCGAATTCTAATATTGTACTTTTTATTAGTTGTATCTTCCATTTCAGATGAATGAGGTTTTAGAAATACTCAAATTTTTTAATACAACTTAATTTCTGCAGTAACAACTTCTATTTAGTAAGACCTATTTTTAATTTATCAATATCATCGACAAATAATTCTGATGTGTAATAATTATTAATTCTTATCAACATATTGACTTTGTCATATGATTTCCAATGCCAGAATTGATTTCCAACTAATCCTTTCCCTGTGTGTACTATGGAAGACTCTATTAAAAAGTTCGCCACATCCCATCATAGAGTCACAAATCCACACCAATGAAGAAGCCGGTTGTTTTAATTTTTTCAAGTTGCGACAGATAAGAGACTTGCCTGTCGAACACCCAGTGATTCACTTGGAGAAAACTAGCAATTGTCTTTTATGTTTTTCAAAAAAAATATATGTATTAGAGGCCCCATAAATGCAAAAGTTGATTTTTTTTCGCTCCCCGCGACTTTTCTAAATCCTTGGGCTTAAAAAATAATATCTGCCTCGCAATTTTTCAAATCTTGTTTAAACCGACCAGTCCCAATTGACCTAAAGGCTAAAAACCGGCCTTAAAAACACTTCATTTCCTTTTTGGCCTTTAACTCCTAAACAAACGATTTTACGAGGTTTGTTCACATAAGCTATTTTGACCAAACTAAGAAAGCGGACATTTCTTCAATACAAGCTTTTAACATATATCTAACCGTTAATGGCGTTTTCAACTATGAAAAGCAAAATTTTCCAAATTTTTGGGGCTCTTTTTTTCTTTAAAAATTTGTCTTTTGCTGTTGAAAGGCGGTAAAAGTATAGAATGTAGCTTGCTAAATAGAAAATTTTATATATTGTATTTTGAAAATGTTAATTTTGAAATATGTTAATTTTTGGTGGATTTATGGGATCTCAAAGTCAGAAAAAAAAATCAACATTCTGGATTTTTCTTCAAAGTATTTATTTTTTAATAAGTAAACTAAACCATATTAGTATTTAACAAAACGGTGGAAGAAATACACTTACGTTTTTTCGAATGATATGTTGTGATTAAATGAGAGCTTCGATACGTTGCAAAATTTCACGAAATCAACACCTAAAAGCAAAACACAAAACAAATTTGTCAAAAAAAGGAAGGTGCACTTGTTGACAGTTTTCACGTACATACATACTTTCGCGATGTTTGTTGCGGGGAGGGCAGAGCGAAACATTTTTGTTTCGGTTTTGTTTCACTGGTTTTTTACAACGACTGAGTTAGCTGTCAATAGAATTCAATGCCTCGAAAGTTTGTTTCTTCCTGATATTTCCTAGTTGTCGCAAAAGTAAATATTTAATATGGAAAACAACGGTGAATCTAGTTATGTTTATTTGATTGGTAAGTTCTAAGAAACATGCTGTTTATTTCGTTTCATATATAACATGGTATAAATATTTATTATAGGTAAAAAAGATGTAGTTTCAGCAAACGAATGCTTCCAAATAAGAAAGAGGTTCTAGGAAGAGTCTTATATTTAATACTAGACCGAAGTAATACTGGTGCAGTGAGCCATGCTAGATGGATGGCGAATTTACTCGCTTAAATTTTTTCTCTTTAGAAAACAATTTGCTGTTCCAGGTAAGAACATACAAAATTGGATTATTTTTGTTTTAATTTATCATTCCTTGCTCTCTTAATATTTGTTTTAAGCTTTTTTATTTTATTTCAGCTCAAGTATTAAAAGGCCAATGATTTGAAGCTACTACAGGAGCTAGAGTCTTTTAAAGCTATAGATAAGGATATTGCAAATGCAGCTCAAAATAAGTTACGCGGCCATCTCTGGTACTTAAGCGAAGCAAATATTGCATTGGCTTTCTCCGACGATGAAGTTGACTTTGAACTAAAAAAAAAGATGCTATTGAATTTGAACAAAGAAGGTCATCCAGATAATCCAAAGCGGATTAGCTTTCCTGCTGAGCAAATAAGTTCTGCCGCATTATGTGATTTCGTAACATTTATTTTTTGATACCATCCTGAATGAGGAAATCACACATGTTACTAAAATTTTTTGTTGATAGATCCATCTAAGGGGGAGCAAAATGTTCACTACCTTGCTGCGAAAGCGATTGTAAATAGATTCCTCGTTGTTAACGATATCGCAGAACGTGGTATTGCTCTAATCACGCGCTTTAATGATGTCTTAACGCATCAAGAGAAGCAAAAGCAATTGGTATTGCATGCACTGGAGCAACACTATAAGGACATATCATCAAAAAAAATTTCAAACCAAAAATTTTTAGAATATTTGCATAACAACAAGTAAATTTATAAATTTACTTTTCTTGACTACAAAATTCTTTTAAAAATCACAGTGTTTAAGTGTTATAATATCAATAATATCACCTTCTCACATTTTAACGATATTTTAATTGCTCCACTTTGTAAATCCAACACATCATAATGTATATTCTTGTGTTGTTATAATTTAGTAATTTTTGAATAACAAATAAAATCTAGTCTAAAAGAAAATCCAAAATGTTGATTTGTTTTCTGACTTTGAGATCCCATAAATCCACCAAAAATTAATATATTTCAAAAAATTTGAATTTATTATAAACATTATTTAATTTTCTATTTAGCAAGCTACATCCTATACGTTTACCGCCTTTCAACAGCAAAAGACAAATTTTTAAAGAAAAAAAGAGCACCAAAAATTTGGAAAATTTTGCTTTTCATAGTTGAAAACGCCATTAACGGTTAGATATATGTTAAAAGCTTGTATTGAAGAAATGTCCGCTTTTTTATGTTGGTCAAAATAGCTTATGTGAATAAACCTCGTAAATCGTTTGTTTAGGAGTTAAAGGCCAAAAAGGAAATGAAGTGTTTTAAGGCCGGTTTTTAGCCTTTAGGTCAATTGGGACTAGTCGGTTTAAACAAGATTTGAAAAATTGCGAGGCAGATATTATTTTTTAAGCCCAAAGTTTTAGAAAAGTTGCGGGGAGCAAAGAAAGCAATATACTTTTCTTTTTCATATATTTTGTGGGGACTGTAATATGTATGTACTCATTAACAAAAATAAACTACTAGATAGCTCCATGTAAGAGTTAGCTGCAGTGGTAAAAACACTGTACGAAATCTTATTTTGTTTCAATAAATGTATTAAAAAAATGGTAGCTGGTAATTGTAAAATATTTTCAAATTTAGTTTCTCTTCTTGTTTACTTTTAAACTTATAGGTTTAGTCTTGTTTGGAAAATGAGTATTTATCTTCGTCTTTCCATGTCATTAATCGCATCTATAAATCTTTCAAATACTATCTCAGTTTCATTTTCTTTTTAAACTTTTGTGAAACTTTTCCTCGAAACAGAGTTTGTACAATGCGGCAAATGGCTAATTTTAAAACCTTTATCTATGAAACACGCTGGCTATAGCCACATACACATAACTGCTGATTTCCAACTTATATTTCACTTTTTACAAACTGACAACATCTCGCTGATAATATTATCCAAACCGCTACCAATAAGTTTGGATTTGTTGTGTTGAACTATTGTAGCAAGATGGCACGAAGTTATCGGCAAACAGATATAATTTTCTCTTTTGAACTAATATCAGGTTAAACAATTGTTGTGATATCCGGGTTGATTGTTTTTCCACGTCATCCTTTTGTGAAACATTTGCTTTGCAGCTTTATTGCTGTGACAATTGAAACGCAACAGCACCAGACGTGCGGTCATGGACCATTAAAGTGTCTGGGTTACAGAACGCATCCGAATTGCCGTAAATTTTTGTTCCATTCTTTGCAACTACAGTTATAATTCTGCCAACTATTTTGTGGAGAACTATGGCAGAGGAAATTATATCAACAAACTTAGTAGGACATACAACAAGTTTTCTAATCGTAGAAAATACCTCCTTCACAAAGTTAGTGGTACGGTCGTGAAAACCATGACTTTTGCAATGGGCCATAGAGACTTAGTGCCTTGTCTATATTTTAGGCGTTGCTGTCTCTCACTGTAACTTGCATGATGTGTGTTGTTTGCCATTTCTTTTAGTCTTTCCAAAACTATTTATTATTCTCATTACATATGTCTATGTGTTTGCCCCCAGTGCGAGTGTTTGGTTTTGTGCTTTTTTTGTGTATAGCAATGAAAGAACGCGTTGAGACACTACTAGCCATTTATTTGGTCTTCAGTTGGGTCTTACTTTCCTTTGCTGAAGCAGTTCCGCCTATTTCAAGTATGCCATGTGCCATGTCTGTAAAAGGTTTTTCAATAAGAGCGCTACAAAAGGTTTTTTAAATAAAACAGAACCGGTTTTAGATACCAATGAAATTCTTTATTCCTGTGAAAGTACGTCCGATGCCAATATGTATGGATCTCGATTTCTTTTGCATGGCCACCACGGGCACGCTTGCAGAAGTCCAGACGCTGAACCCAATTTTCGACGGTTTTCAAGCATAAATCGGGCGATACTGCTGCAATTTCACTTTCGATATTCGTACGAAGTTCACCAGTCGTCGCTGGCTTGTTGGCATAGACTATAGACTTGACGTAGCCACAGAGGAAATAATCTAACGGCGTCAATTCGCACGACCAAGGTGGCCAATCGACTGGGCCATTTCGTGAGATAACACGTTCACCAAACTTGGTTTAAAATAAATTGATTGTGGCATTCGCTGTGTGGCTTGTGGCGCCGTCCTGTTGGAACCACATGTCCTGTAAGTCCATATTATCCAATTGGGGCCAAAAATAATCGGTTATCATTGAACGGTAGCGATTCACATTCACAGTAATGTGCCGGTCTGGATCATCAGGTCAGCAGTACGGCCCAATGGCGCCGCCGGCTCATAAACCGCACTAAACCGTAATTTTTTCGGGATGCAATGATGACTCATGGATTACGTGTGGATTGCTGTCTGACCAATAACGCATATTTTGCTTATTGACGAAGCCATTCAGCCAGAAATGAGCCTCATCGCTGAAGATGATTTTCCGATGAAAATCCGAGTCGTAGTGCTCTTAAAGATGAGGCCACTGACTCCAAATTTCGGTAGTAAATTTTAATAATTTCGACTCGTTGTTGGCTGGTATATCTTTCCATGATGAAATGGCAAACCTTACTGAAGAAAAATGCCAAAAGAGCGGGAAAAAATATGGCGTTGTTTGCTGTCCCTATCGATTGACTTTTGTAGCGTCTCTGTTGTAAAACCCTTTATATATGTGTTTATGTTGGTTTTTTGTTAATTTGTTGGCAACATTGGGGAAAGTCATCAACGTGCTCTTCGAAGAGCACAAAAGTTCTAGGACGAAATACAATTAAGGGCGTTCATATACTTTTCTGGTTGTATGTGTTTTACTTTCCATCACATATGATTGTGTGCGAGGGGCGTTAAAGAGTTATGTCTGCAACTGGAATGCGACCGAAAATGGGGAGCTGCAATAAAACAGTTTGACACCACAATTGGAGATTCATATTCAACCATACGAGATCTTGTCTGAAATATTAAAACTATTAAAATTGAGAATATACAAATTGTCTCTCTGAGAGAAATGAATTTAAAAATGCACTACAACAGAAAAATTAAAAAATCGTATACGGTAAATTATTTTTACTTTTTGAAAATCGCTAGAAGTCTTCGAGATAGAAATGCTCCGAAATGTACTGGCCTGGCCCTATAGCATAGAACCACGAGTCTCGTCGACGAATGAAATACGAGCTGTATAAACTGTATCCCGACACTGACGTAGTTATGCGTATCAAAATATAGCGTTTACGTCATGTCCGTAGAATGGATCACACTCAACCAATGGTAAATGTATTTGAAGACGTACTCGAAGGATATCGAAAAATAGGACAACAAAGACTTTGTGATAATGATCGAGCCAATTGAAAAACATGTTATCCTAATTTTGAAACGCTACTGACCCCTCTGGGTTGTTTGAAACCACCTGAATAAGTAATTAAATACACTAAATCTTCATAGTTGGGCATTCTCCACGCGCTGTAAAATTTGTCGTTTTTTGTTGTGTGAATGCAAATATAACGTGTGTTTGGAGCTCGTCGCAAATATTGTATACATTGTGTTTGTCATTCAATATTACATGTTTGAGACACAATGATTAACGGGTTATAAATGTTTGTCTGCGACCCAAATATATGTATATACATATATATATATATGTGTTTGTGATACAAATATCGCTGTGTTTGTTGAACTGCTAATACTCTTTCGAGAGCAAGAGAATAAAAGCGGGACACCGAGCCAGTCCAAGATTGATAGAAACAAGATTACGCGGTAGGCTGTGCAAAAATTGCCTCTCTCTGCGCATGACGTCACTTGTGGCTTATTTTGTAAGCACAACAATGATTTAATATGGAAAAGTGTAAACATTTCAATTTAACAAGGAATTTAATGCTTTGAGAATCGTAAAATACCTATAATAAATAATTAAAAAATATTTATTTATGTTTTATTTTTTTGAATGATTAAACTTCTTTAAAAATATTGTGCTATTTCAATCGAATTTCAATAGAAATTATGAAAAATAAAGAAAGAATGATAAAAACAATGCCCTAGTCGCATAGCATTATGAAAAATAAAGAAATGTTTTAATGTTTAAAACAATGTTTATTTGTTAAGTATTGATTTTAATAATTATTAGTTGCTTATTTTGCAAAATTTTCTTTTCAGTTTATAAGAATTTTGAAGAATTTCTCTATTAAGTTTTCGAATTACAAAGAACATTCTTGCTCGAAAGAACAACTTCTTAATTTTCATGTCACATTTAATTTCGGATGCTAGTTCAATCTGCATTTTCAAAAAGTCGCTTGTAACTAGCAAACTATTTTTGTTAATTGATTTAAATATTTGTTCCAATTTGCTTAATTGAGCCATTAGCTCGTCTGTAGGCTTGGATAAACCGCCTTCATTGAGATGGCTTACCCAAGTAAAAGTTTTCTCTTCACTGGACTTAATAGCAATATTTGGAATTTCTTCTTTTAGCCTATGGCAAATGTAGCCTGCTAGATTTTCCAACCCATCATATTCCAGTCCGTCCAACTGCTCTAAGTCTTCGTCGCTGTTGACAGCAGTCTGAGGCTTTTGGCATATATTATTAAAAATTAAACCTTAAACAATAAAATACAGGTGAAGAGTGAATTAAAATGTGTATATCATATTTTTAAAAAATTACCTGTTAAAGAATTTTCCGTTCTATCTAAATCTTGCGTATTGTCTTCCTCGACGTTTGCAGAGGTTGATAAAACGCCTTTATTACAACCTAGCAGGTATGAACGTAATCGGTATTTAAATTCCTGGCGATCAGGATGGTCATGCAACCCACCTTTGGAGCGGATAATGCCAAAGAAATTTTCCAGCACATCCTGATTTAGACGATATGTTAAGATGTATTTAACGTTGAAGCGTTCATTCAAATCAATATATAATAATTTAAGAGCATTATTCGATTGAATGATACCTATTAAAATAAATGTTAATATTTATAGCAAAAATGATTAAATCAGTCTTTCCCTTCTGAAATGGCAGCAACGTGCTCTTATCTTTTACGCGCATGTCCTTCATAAGGTTGCTCATCCTTTCAAGAATGCCGTCCTGTACTTGAAGTGCAAGGCCGTAAGCATGAGTGCGTTCCCTGCTGTCTGGTTTCGGTACCCTCACATTCATAACGTCGAACCAATCGTTTGTCTACGAAAAAAATATATAACAATTAAATATAAAGAAACAGTTCTAAAATTACTTACAGTTTTAAACAAATTATAGCATTCGTCCCAGTTTTTCCCACCTAAATAACCCATGCTTGCAGCTCGCTGTATAGCTTGCGCAATGGTATGGGAGAATAATTTAGTTGCCATTTTAACATTTTGACGCTCACATCCATTAACTTGAAGGTGTCGAAAACTTATTTTGTGAGTAATTGTTAAATCCGATGATGTGCACGCAAGAAGATCAACGATTATGTCCTTTTGAACCAAGTTTCCGTTGATAACAAAACCACGGTCTATGAAATGGTTACGCAACAATTTAATGAGGTGTGGCACATCAGCGAGTACGTAAATTTTGTTATTGTTGTACGTAAACCTGAAAGAATGGGCAATAAAAAGGAGAAACTGTCAGATAATAATTGTTAGGAATTTCTTTTAAACCTACCAAGGCTTTTCCGCATCGACTTCTAACTCATTAAAGAGAGCTCGATTACTACCTCCTAAGTCGCTAACCATCGCCACAACATTGTAGCAGCATTCTTTGGTAGCGTCTAAAATTGTTGTTAATATATCCGGCGTCATTTGACAATCAAAGTCAAAGAAAATTGGCTGTTTCCAATTTGCCAGTAACCCTAAATAATATACATATGTATATTAGTCGACAATTTTAAATAATAATAATATGTTTTCATTAAAGTCCTCGTAGCTTTTAAATCTTACCTCTTAGCATCCCGACTTGGACGTAGTTAGCAGGAAGAAGGGTGGTATCGGTAGCTTTGTCGTAACAGTAACTTTTACGTAATTTCATTTCGTCGAAACTTAATACGCAAATTTTCTCCATCTCAGACATCTGTTTGGTTGCAGCGAGAATTTTAACCACTGGTTTTAAAATACCAGGTGAAATTTCAATTTTTTGGGCCCAGTCTTGCAGTGTTCTAATTGCTGGCAGCGGAAAGTTTTTCTTTTTTAGCAATTTGTAACCTTTTGCACTAGCAGAATATAGTGTAATTGAATGTGCTATATCATTTTCGGTCCATTTCTGCTTGGTTAACCCATTCTCTAATTTATTTATTTGACCTTCAGTAAAAATTTCCTGAAGCTTCTGTTCAATATTGTTGCATTCGAACTGCTTTTTTAACAAATTTTCTTTAAGCGTTGCAATTTCATAAGCATGTTTCTTTTCCATGAGCAAAAATTGATGGTTCAGTTTAAAATTTTTAGATTTTAGAGATTTGCTGTAAAATAAAACACAGAATTTAGTTTCCAATCTTTAAAAAATCAAAATAATTTGTTATTAAAGAGGTGAACATCAAATACTGCACTAAAGTAGCTTACACTTCTTTTTGCAATGACTTTACTATTGCTTCTAAGTGAAGTTTTTCCTGGTGGATCGTCGAAAATGAATTAATTTCATTATTGGGCTGGTCAACCTCAGGTTATGTTGTCTCTTCAATTTCGTTATGTGCTTCTTTTAAGGTTTCACCTTCGTCATTCTGCGCTTCCTTTAAGGTTTCATCTTCGAGCAAAAGAGACGAAACTAATTTCTTGTTGCTGCGTTTCTGAAGCCTCTCCAACCGATCGGCATCAGTTCCTTTGGGCGGTTCGCTTCCATAAATAGAAGGAATAGAACCCGGCTTTAAGTACCTGTTAGCGCCTAGACCTACAAATAACATAGGTAATAAAGTGCCGACATTTATACTAAGATGACCGACTTTAGAAGCGACAAATGCATTGCGTTGTGCCCATTGAAGGCTTCTGGTGAATGTTTTGAGTGCAGCCACGAGTGACCACAGGATAATTATAACTTACCCATTTCAAATTGCAGCTGTCCTTCAATATCGTCCGCATTAAAATGTTCCATGCAAACCCTCCATGTTCCTGCATTGAACTTTTTGTCTTGTCGACAAAATTGCAGCCACTGTTTAAGCAATTTCTTTTCTTTTGGAAAAGAAAAAAAGCTTATCTTTCCATTTTTATTTTTTCTTTCATTTTTGCAATTCCGGACAGCACACTTCATTTTGCACAGAAACGTTTAAATTTGTTTATTTAATTAAAAAAAAAACACTTGATTAAATATACGTTTTATTTTTTTTTTTTTGATATTACACAAAAATTCTAAATAAAGGGCAGTTACAAACAGTCAAGAACGATTGAGTTGTTGTTTCATCTGTCGATTGAAATCACAGAATATTTTTAAAGAAGTTTAATCATTCATAAAAACAAAACATAAATATATATGTTTTAATTATTTATTATAGGTATTTTACGATTCTCAAAGCATTAAATTCCTTGTTAATTGAAATGTTTGCACTTTTCCATATTAAATCAACGTTGTGCTCACAAAATAAGCCATAAGTGACGTCATAAAAATTGCTGATTGCTGCGTAATCTTGTTTCTATCATTCTTGGAGCCAGTCCATCTTGTAAGTTTCTATCGGTATTGTTGCATTTTTCTCTCACTCAGTGATTCATATATATTCCTGTATGTATGTGTAAATTGCAGATGAAGTTTTATGTATTCAGTCGTCAATGGTCAAAACGCTAGATCAGTGAAATAATAATAAACTAAGGCTCGGAAGGTTAAATGGATGTGATGTTGCTTTGGTTTTTGTGTATGTGTTTCGTATATACTTTCGTATGTATGCGTCTGTCTCAGCCTTTAATTAGGAAACCGGAACGTCGATCCATTTGTGAAATGGAATAAAAAAAATCCAATGAGTGTTCGAACTCACGCCTTTTTGCTACACGGTACCTGTTCGATTTTTATGAACACATTCGTAAATGTTACATTGAAAAATAAAAAACAGCGTTCAATCATATGATGGCGTTACAGTTAAATAATATTAATACTTTAAATTATTTAACCCTTATCCTCTATTAATGGGTCAAAATTGCCCAAACCATTTTTGTTTCCTAATAACTTTGGAAGTTCTTAACATTGACTCGCGAAATTTTTTGGCAATTATTTTTTTGCCTAAATTTGTTCTCAAATGCGTCATTATGTTAAAGGCCCTTATTGGGAAGGGCCTAGAAGTAAAATTACGTATTCTGTATTTATGGGTCAATATTGCCCAATACGAATATAATACGAAGATTTTAACGTAGAATACGTTATACGGTAAGGTAGGGGTGTTGATCTGGAGCACAAAATTTTGAGAAAATGTTTGTCAACTTTCACCAACTTTTACTTAAATATTAAAACATATTTTAGCAATTTTTACATGTTACTCAGTTTTGGTAATATGTTTTGTTTCGAATTACATTAAAAAATTATATGTCTATATATAAAAGTTTTATGTAGTTAAGGAAATAAATATTTTAGAGCATGATATTTTAGACTTTTTTTGTACATGCCGCTGTTGTTGTTGGTTTGTAAATGCCGCTGTTGTTTTTGTTGTGAAATCAAATGATTTTGGCTTTGCTGTGCTTTGTTTATTTATCGAGCAGCGTGTAAATGTGTGTGTGTACATTTCGTTTTGTTGGATCGGTCGGTTATTAGTTCGTTTGGAGGGGAACATAAAATGAAGGGAGGGGAGCGTGGACACTTGTGTGTGCTTGAAAGTTTACAGATCTTTGCTGTCGTTTGTTTACTTCTTCGAGCAGCGTGTAAATGTGTGTGTATGATTGTATGTGTGTATGATTGTGAATTTATGCAAAGGTACAAATATAATTGGTTATGGTACCATAAACCAGTCATTGTAAATAGAAAAGAATAAATTTTAATTTCATATAAAAAATACCCTATAAAATAATTGTCTTTCATTTTGGTAGTTTTGTTGTTGTCTTATTTTACTAAAAATTATACTGTACATACATAAAATAACTTATCACACATAACTTATCCTATCTAAAATTAATTAACTTTAATACATGCAAACGCCTACTTATGTTACAAAAACGTAATGACTAGCTATCAGCTGTATGCGTATATATTAGATAGATTTAAATCATTTATCAAAAATTATATTTAATTCATATATTTTAATTGCAAAATGACTAACGTATTCTACGTCTGACCTATGCGCCCGTGTTATCTAACACAGGCTTGTTATTTTTTTTTTATTATATTTTTTTCTATAATAGCTAATTAGGCACGTTTATGTCAAAATATCTTTGCTTTCAATTTCTTCAACAGAGAGCATTAGAGATGTAACGGGAAAATTATGCGAGAAAGTACATTTATTGGGTGTGAGACATGGTATAATTGGCGCTATGAATATGGGCCCCAGGAAAATGCACCCCAAAGTAAAAAATGAAAATGGGCCCCAAATTTGGGGTTCATTTTCATAATGAAAATCGACCCCATTTATAGAAATGAAAATGAGCCCCAAAAAATGAGCCAGGGCCCCAAACTAAAAATGAAAACGAGCCCCAAACTATTTTGGGGCTCATTTTCATGAACACTATTTGGGGCTCATATTCATTTTAAGGTTGCGATATGATGAAGTGTATGAAAGTGGGCCCCAAAATGTGAAAACGGGCCCCAATTTTTTTTTCGTTTGTTTTGTTGATGAACTTGTTTTGTCTGAAGAATTATTGAAGAATTAGGTCGGCTCAATTAAATATAAAAGAATTGAATTTTTTTTAATTTTTTTTGTATGCTTGGAAGTAGTATTGAAATTGAAAATAAAGATTTGTATAAGGACAATGAAATTTCTACTGACATGCTACCAAAAATTGACGTAAATGATATAGAAACAAACTCACACACCGTTGAAGAAGAGAGCCCAGATGAAGAGCATTTACCTGAAATTGGAAAGGATCGTTTTTGTGTTATTTGCAAAGTTCGATATCCGAACATTGTATTGCTTCCATGCAAGCATTTGATATTATGTGACGAGTGTCACCTTAAAGTGCAAGCTGGTTGTAGATACACTTCAAATATATTCTTAAATACATATGTACAAATACATTTCAAAATATGAAAGCAAACTGAATTTGATAAATGAATAATAATAAATACTAACTAACTAACAGGTAAATAAAACTGAATTCAAAAAAGAAAATATTCGATTTTTTTAGATCATGCAAGTTTATAAAAGTTTATCAAAAAAAAATGAAAATGAACCCCAAAATGTGAAGTAAGGCCCCACCAATATATGATAATGGGCCCCAAAAATTATTTGGGGCCCTTTTTCATTTTCTTGTTGAAAAAACGAAACACGACCCCAAAATGGGAAAATAGGCCCCAAAATTTCGTGTTTTTGTTTTCCATACATTTTTTTGGGGCCCAATTTCATTTTTTCATACCACCGGTACATATACATGGTAGTCTCATTAGTACGGCAGATTTTTTTTTATTTCCTTAGTTGCCTCATGTAAAATTCATTTAATGTAAAAATCATTCTGATACCATAATTACTTGTAAAAACTGTCAAACTACTTAATAAAATTCAAATATTCAATAAAATTTATATTGGGCAAAATTGACCCACAAATACGGTATGGGTCATTTTTTTTAAGTGCAGGATAAGGGTTAAAGACCCAGTGCAAGCACATGTGTCATTATTTTCTTGCTCAATACTTTTTGTTTTATTCCCACAAAAGTCAAATAATGCAAAGCAACAGACACTTGTATATACATACATACATTGTTATATTTGTACATACGCTACACAAATTCACAAAATTGTCGTTCCTCTCTTGATATCTCATTTTTATATACGTATAATACGTCAATACTCTCTTTGCTCCGAGAGTGCTCCGCACCCACATTTCATTGGACTTACCTTTTACTATAATAAAAAAACAACAACACCAACAACAACAACAACAACAACAACAACAACAACAACAACTACTACTACTAGTACTACTGATATGTTGGCGATTTATTTGTGCTTGCCCAGCTAGCATTTGAATGTTTGTTTCACGATCACGATTGTTTCGCGACTGGATTTCCAATCGTCACCACGATTGTCGGAGCAGAATTATATTTTCTCTGCTTTTAAGACTTTGTGCTCACGATTTGTTTTTGTGTTTACTTTGTGTCACGGTCTTACATGTAGTTTTCTTATTGTTGTTTTACTTCTTCCCGCATACTCCTACGAACTCGTGTTTTGCAAGGAGAATTTAATTATGTCTCTCTGAAATTCTAACGGGTTTTCCAATATCTGCTCAGCAGAAAAAGAAAAAGATTTTGCTCATCGTCGACGATTGGATTTTGCTCATCGTCGTAAGAGTCGCCGTCGTGACACAGTTACTTCAGTTGCTCTGAACGTGCGCGATTGGAATACGACATCGCGCAAGATGTGATCGGCTCCGATCGTGAAAGAGTCGTGCACGATTGAACATGCTAGCTGGGTGCTGTGTCGTGGAGTGTTTGTGTGGATGGTGGATGTAGGGGGGGGGGTACCTAAAAGAATAAGCTGTCAAGTGAATGCAAAGAGTGGAGAGTGTGAGTGTAAATTGTCATGGTGGAGGGTATATAAGCTTCGGCCCGGCCGAACTTAACACCGTTTCTACTTGTTTTTGTATACACCGGGCAATGCTGAACATCAAATGACTCGCTTTGTTTGGCCATAGCAACAACAACGAAACAACCAAACACACAACATCACACATACTTTGTACGAAGTAGCTGACGAATTAGAATGTCACCATAACGTCGACTGCGATGGTTTTAGCAGCAGCATAAAATCTGGTTTTAGCAGATTTTGACTTTGATAGATTTAGTCCCTATACGCCGCTATAGATTTAAACACATCAATAATCAGTAATTTGTACATGCTTCGCTTGTATGAACTAAATTTGTATATAAGTATATTGTTTGTGTACCAACGCCTAGGGATAAACAACGCATAGTCGAAGCCATAGAGTAATCTCCTACTAGAGAAAATAATTTGCTCATCTGACGTTTCCTTTCACACTCTTCTTGATGCGGTCGGTGTGATAGAGAGATGTTTGGCGAAAAGTGGAATACACCTGGCGGCCTTACAGTAACTTCTTGCTTTAATTGTTCATGTCGTTTTGGTAACAAAACTATAAAATTTAAATGTGCTTTAAACTTTTTTTATTCACTGTTATTATTAGCATACATTTGTATTGTATTTGACCCAATAATTTTAACACACAAAACGAAATGCCGTTGTCGTTATTTTGTTCGTTGTTTTCAAACATTGCCTCTATCTGGTATTAGTAAAGCAATTCTGTTCAACATCGAACGTAAATATCACACCAGGCCACATGTCATAAATTTGGTGAGAGAACTATTAGGTCTACTAGAAGTATTAGTCTATGGTTGAAGATTTTCATGAAAAAAACAAATAATGGATTCTATGCAAGTAACTGAAAAAGTGCCGGTTAAAATATTTTAAATTGTTGTATTAATTATTTATAAATGTGAATTAGTTAGTATTGACAAAATTATTTAGAATAAATAAAATAAATATACAGAATTCAAAGAATAATTCGTTTCTAAACGTCTTTATATTTGGGAGGAAATACGCACATGTTTCCACATAAGTATATAGATGTTTGGGGGAAACACGCGGATGCTTCCAGGTAAGTATATGGATATTTTGGATGAAGAACGCATATGGGTAATTACACCGTTAATGATGTTACACTCGCAATGATTTTTTATGATTGCATTAATAATATCTAGTTATTCTGATGTAGTGTATGTAATTTTTGGTTCTAAATCCGATGTTGGAGGAGGTTTGCAAGGTACGAAAATATTTTATTTAAAATTTTTGCTTACATTTTGCAGATATAATACACTGAGAAAAAATATTAGCTGCGTTATCGAATAGGGAACTTAGTCACTATAGGCCACCCAATGCCTTCGATGTTTAGTTTTCTGTATCTGTTTTATAAATGTAAGCATTAGTAAGTGAGGTGGTGTTCAAAACTTATTAGAAAACTGAACAGATAGGTGTTTAATTGGAGTATATTGCGTCAATGACGGTACATAATTATTTTTATTTTTTTTCGCTGTTTTTGAAATTCGCGAGAATTCGTTCAGGCATTAATTAATCGTGTCGTAGGGTACTAAGTCACACTATCCCATCTTGCTATTATTATTGTTGTTGTAAAAATATCTAAAAGCCGAATTTCTAGATTTTTACAACAATGTCAACATTTTGTGTCCACGTAAAAGCATACTTATTTGCCGGTAAACATGCTGCTGCTTGCATTTAAATACAAGTGTGTTTGGGTCTTGCATACATATGACTTTTTGAAGTCTGTTTCCAACATGGACATGGTTACTGCAGAATATGTTTGGGAGAATGTGTTGTAGAGGTCGTTATTTTTCAACGTGCACTTAAATGGACAATGACCGTGTTATTTGTTTAAATACCGTTTAATATAAAGATTTACGATGAGTTTATAGATGTTGTTTTTCGAGCTTATTTTCGTTGTTATTGTATTTCTAATTTTTCCGGCTCAAGTCCACATAAATAAAATATAAAAATGTTTTTCAATTTATATTCTTTATAATATTTTATTTTATTTCAATATTTCGACCGTCATCGACGATCATCTTCAGGGTCTAATTTAAAAAGCGTTACAAAAATTATTTATTTATTTATTACTAGTATGTGGAATACATTACGTACATTAAACGCAAACTTCTAAACGCTGTTCCAGTTGCGTCTCATCTGTTTTGTCTTTCTATCTCGTATTTGTTTTGCTATTACATGTCTGTATATATGTGCACAATTGTCAGTTTTGTAGTTTATTCTGTTCTCACTAGGTACGTCAATAATATGAAGCATTTCTAACATAAATCTCTTGCTATAGTTTTTCTCCTCCTGTAATATTTTCACATCGTCAAAGTCCGGAGAGTGGTTCTCCTTTAGACAGTGTGCCGCCAGTACCGTTTTTCGGTCAATTGTGTTTTTTTGCCTATTTCGCTGGTCAGATTTATGGGCTGAAATGCTCGTACGCAATTTTGACTTAGTCGTTCCAACATATACTTTGTCGCATATGTTAGCTCCGTGGCCATAATATTTAATTTATATATATTAAGTCCGAGTTGTCATATGGTTAAAATTTCGACTTGGTATTGCTAAATAATGTTCTCATGGTATAATCGTTCTTCAGGGCTATGGTGTATTTTTCCTTGTCATAAAATGTAAAGCACTTGAATCTCTCGGATATAAATGGTATGTGTGGCATCGTTTTATATATTTTATCATCTTTATTCCGTGGTTCTCTTTGTGTGCATAACGAGGAATCGATCATACTCGTTATTGTCCTTTCCGGGAAATAATATTTCTCTAAGATTTGTTTAAATATGCCCCTATTTTTGTTAGGAAATTTTTTGGCGCTTATATTTAGGCCTCTCCTTATAAAATTCATAGCCGTGTTCATTTTAATCGTCTTTGGGTGTTTGGAATACTAATTTATCAATCGTCGTGAAGCAGTAGGTTTCTGATACCCATCTAATTTTATGATATTATTCTCCCTAATCACCAGTGTGTTCCGATATGGCAATTTCCATCATGTTCTAATTCCCTTGTGAACTTAATATCATTGTCCTTAAAATGTCCTTAAAAAGTCCTTAAAATGTCATCTATTGCATTCTTCTTGCCTACTGCGAAGGTATCGGCAACATATTTCGTGAGTAGGCGTGGTTTATCTAACATTAAATTTTCCCATACATTCGTCTAATAATTTTCCCATTACCATACAGGTGATGCCGACGAACACATCGGCATTCCCTTTTGCTGTTGGTATATTTTATTCTCATATTCAAAATATCCGTTGTCAAGTATACAAAATTAAAGTATTACCATGAGTAGTTCCTGTGTTATGTTCGCGAATTTCCGGTGAGCTTTTAAACTGATCCTCTAATGAAGAGTGGGAAAATGGCAAGAACAAAAATTAAATTTCAACATCAGAAAACGTAAATCCGAATTCAGTAGTCTGCAATCGCATTGTAGATATTATCAGGGAATCAATTGCTAAAGTAGTATATTTTAGTCTATTATTATTGAACGTAAGATCTGGCACTGGGACGCCAATTTGTTCGGTTGTGGTAGTTTTTAAAAGACGTATAAGTGTTATTTAAAATTAATTGAAAAATAATTTCACATGCGAATTAAGAAACTTGAGAAATAAATTGCAAAGTAGCTGGTTGTATTGCATGCTGAAATATCTGTCTTTGTTTGTTGTTTGGAGGCAAATATAACGTGTTTGTAGCTTGTCGCAAATATAGTATACTTGTATCCAAAAATATTGTGTTTGCTATTCATTATTACACGTTGGAGACACAATGATTAAAATGGTATAACGTATGTTTTTTTGATCAAAATATGGGGTTGTTTTTCGAAAACTGCTGAAAAAACCTGACTGACAACAAAGAATCTAAATCGCAGAAGATGTTCAATTATTAACAACAATGAAATGAAAAATGGCAATGAAAAATCAACTTCCGATTTTTGGTAAGTACCAAGTACACTCTTGTGGCATTTGGTCTAAAATTAACGTGGTGAAATTTGAGCCCAATCGGAAAACTCTTAGCCGGTCCGACTTGTGGTCTAAGTTTTCGGGTTTTATTATTTTGTATGTAAATTTGTATACAGTATAAAATTTAAATTTTTCTGAATATTTAAATAAGGGGTTGCGGTTGGACTTAGTTTGACCTATATACAAAGTTCTCAATCTTTTAATTTGGACAAATTCTCAATTTTTAAAAAAAATTTCATTTTGTGGTTTCGGCTTTTTCCCAAAAGTTCTATGTAAATGCAAAAAATATTAAACTCGGATAACAGTGCCTCATAGTACTATAAGGTAAGAATAACACGACATAGTCACTCAACGGTTTCAGGATGATATGGTGAGGCAAAGTAGGCCATCTCGAGGTAAAATCTCGAAGATGGTCTTCTAAGGGTGCCAAACCATAAAAATTGCAGAAGATGAGCTAAAAGCATAAGTTGTGTGCTCAAATCGATTTTGTAAAATCGGATATGGCAATTGGTTTAAGAAACCGGTTTAAAAACCCGGGTTTAACACATGCAATTAAAAACCAGTTTGAATAAAACTTTTAATAAATCCGAATTTAATTATTGGAACAGGTCTTTTCTTCCAGTATTTGAAACCGGGTGGAATCAAACAATTGCAAGAGATGAGTTGAAAATCCGAACGGTCTAGGTGTTCAAACTAGAGTTGAAAGTAGTGTTCAAACTAACTACCGCAGTTGGAGTGAAGGTAATCCTTAAGCCATAACATCCAGAAAAAAATAGTTTTTGGAGTGTTTTAGGGCCCGGTGAAATCATTGATCCTTAAGTCTTCAAAACGGATGCCGGGCAGAACGCTATAGTTAATTCTAGGCACTATTAGCGATCAGTTAATGACTCCTTTGTTTCTGAATTTAATCGTGCTGTGGTTTCAACAAGAAGGCGTTACCTGTCACGCGTGCCACAGTTAGATTATTGAATGAAATGTTCAGTGGTCGCATAATTTAACACTTTGGACCTGCCAATTACCCATCAGGGTCATGCAATATAACACTACTGGCTTTATTTTCTGTTTCTGTGTCGCTTGTCCACAATGTGCACAAAAACGGATGCAGATCCATAGAGCATCAAAATGTAAACCCGATCCGTTTCGAAACAGTAACGAATTCCATAAAACTTGAAAAGGCGAAATGAGAGTTTAGGGAAGCAAATTTTAATTTGCAAACATTTCGCGAAGGAACCAAGATCATGTTTCCGTCAAGGGATACCCCACGCCTCTTCCACCCATCAGCCTTTGGTGGTAGGTATTTTCAACTACAAAATATAATGTCGCAGATTCATATCTGAGTTACAACAACACAAAAACTGACACAAAAATTGGCTGACAAAAGAACTTAGAACGAATCGTGTCGAATCCGTAAAAGATGACAAAAGTGAATCCGTCTCGCATCCACTTTTTTTAAAAAATAAAAACCAAATCGAAACTGATCCTAATATGAAGTCGATTGCAACTTTGCACAGTGTTCGATTTTAATAAAAAAGCGATGAAAATCAATATGTTTTGTCGTTCAAAATCAACTTTTTTTATTTTTTTATTAATTTAGATAAGTTCACCATGTCAAAACAATAATTGGTATAAAAATCAGATATTTTTTTCATAATTAATTAGAACTTCAAAGTCAGTGGTTGTGTAAACATAAAAAAATGAGATAATTTTTTTATTAAAATCAAAAGTTTAAGTAAGTGTTATTAAAAAACGATTTCGTTAATCCAGAAATCATTATGGAACTAGAACAAAGTATGTATAGACATTAATTAGGAAAAAAAATATATATACAATTAACATTCTATTGATTCTTATTTGAAATTCTTTGGAGGAGGGGTTTTTCCAGTTTTTTGAATGAGTTTTTAATTATTGCATGGACTGACACTATATTTGCCCCTGTTGTGCCCACTATATTGTTCTTCTATGAATTTTAGTCTACTTTCTTATGAACATTTTAAGGTATGAATTCATATCGGGAGACAATGGAAAAAGTATAAAACATTGACTTGACTGAAACCTCCTGCAAAATTCGATTTTTTTTTTAATTTTCAATACTTTTGTCCATAATTATGAACATTATACTAAATATTATGCTTTTTTTTCAGACAGCACCATCTCAAATACCGTCAATAAAAAACAATTATTTTTGGTTTGGAAAAATGGAAAATGTTCAAAGGCTATTCTGGAAGAAGTGTACAAATGTTATCTAATAAATGGTACTACGTTGCCAAACAACATTGTTGCTGCATTTAAATGCGAGGTACATAAAATCTGCAAATACTTTGCAAAATATGGACTCCAAACGTCATCCGAAGCTACAGACATGATTTGACCACATTTTTTCAACGACATTGCCAATATTTTGCTAGGGATTTGATTTTGCCAGAAAAATTACCTTCAATATCTGGAGGAAGAAAAACGGGATCGGGAAGGCCTTCCAAAAATTTTGAAGATTTTAAATATCCCCCAAAACGGAAAAAAGTGGCTGATCTAAAGCATTTGGGAGTTGTACAAATTTCTTATGCTGCTGCAGTACATACCAGACCGGCAAACAAGGATGCATCAAAGGCTATAAAGATTGTAACTACATCATCGCCTACAACAGCAAAAAAAATGCTTAAGGCATATAAAAAGTCTCTTTCCGACACACAGAGAGCAATAATCAAAGATGAGGTATTGGCAATGATCATCGACTAACCGTTTCTAGTTACAAACACATGCGAGCACTTGCCTTGAATTTAAAACATGATATATATCCATCATACACAGCAATTCTAGAAGCGAAAAAAGACTGTTATCCTGAAAAGGATGGAATCATCATCACGGAAACAATAACAGAAGTAAAACTTCAACAACTCTTGGACAACACTGGTTCACGATTGTTAATAAACAACACTAATCTAGAAGAGTGTACCAATGAAGAATTGATTGATATAGGTGTCACATATGAATGGGGTTTCGATGGCAGCACTGAACGTAGTCAGTAGAAACAAAGACACAGCGACGGCAGCACATTAGCAAATGATTCCAGCATATTTTTTACATCCGTAGTACCCATTAAAATGGAAACGACGAATGACAAGATTCTTTGTCAAAATCCAGTTCCTTCATCAACAAAATATTGCAGACCAATTCGATTTCAATTCTTAAAAGAAACTACTGATATTTCTAAAAATGAGCAGCAATACATTACAGATCAAATTGACGATCTTTTACCAACAAATGTAGAACTGCACAACAGAGAAATAATGATTAAACACAAATTAATTTTGAATATGATAGATGGAAAAATTTCCAATGCCATCACTGACACCAAATCATCTCAAACATGCTACATTTGCGGAGCCAAGCCAACAGAAATGAACGAAATTGATTCTATTCTGCAAAGAAATGTAATGGAGTCTTCTTTGGCGAATGGTCTTTCAACGCTTCATGCTTGGATTAGATTCTTTGAATATTTCCTGCATATTGCTTACCGGCTCGAATTCAAGACTTGTAGCGTGCGAAAACCTTAACATGTAGCAACAATGAAAGAGAAAAAAAAATTAAGGATGCTTTCATTTCGAGATTGGGACTCAATGTGGATAAAGTACGACCAGGAGGTGCTGGTACCTCCAATAATGGAAGTACCGCTAGAAGTTTTTTCCAGAATGTTGAAGTTTCAGCTAACATTACAGGATTGGATGTTACAGTTCTACACCGATGCGCAACGATTTAAGAGTTCTGTCAATTGGATATTCAATAAACATTGAATCCTTTGAGGAATATTGTTTGGACACATCACGATTCCTGATCAATAAATATAATTGGTATTATCTTCCAGTGTCGGTTCACAAACTCCTGATACACAGTCCTCAGGTATTGTCACAAATGATGATTCCAATTGGCCAGCTTTCAGAAGAAGCTCAAGAAAGCCGAAATAAAAATCTCAAGGAATATCGTGAATATCACACCAGGAAGACATCTAGACAACATACCAATGAAGATCTATTACACATGCTCCTAGTATCATCTGATCCATTTATTTCAAGTGTACGTAGAGGTGATAAATTGAAAATGCATCATGTTGACGAATTTCCAGCAGAAATGCTTAATCTATTTGATATTGATAGACAAAATTAATATACCATGTTCTTTTAAAAAAAAATTAAATGCTTTCCCATTACATCTCATGAAGGGACTGGAGAGAACTTCTCACAATCACTGAGCTGTGCGCTTTCCAGTTTTCACTCACTGATTGGGACCTACGGTTTTACGCCGATTCCGAACGGTAATTTGAGAAGCTTTTTCATGGCTAGATTCTCGATAGTGTCGCCGTCACTATGTGAGGTGACCGCCGCCGAAAGAAAATTTGAAGGTGGTCAGAGCCGGGTTCGAACCCAGGATCTCATGTACAAGAGCCGCGCACACTAACCATTGCACCACCGACGGCCACAGCCATGTTCTTTTATTATATAATAAATTTAGCTTTAATATTTTTTTAATTTTTTGTTCCTTACAAAGGAATACAAATCCATTTTTCCAATACAATCGACAACTTTTTATGAATAAACATTAAAATACAAAAATATTTTAACAAATATTGTTAAAAATAAATTGAAACTAAAAAAAAAATTTGTATTTTTTGTTACAAAAGTGAGGTTATAAAATTATCTTTTAAAATTTCTTGACAAATTAATTTAATAACATTTAGTTACCTTTCAAACAAGCCACTAAACGCCTCATTCCGACTACTCGTTCAGGAGTTATTAATTTTATTATAAATTAAAAAATTAAAAAAAAAAAATTAGGTTAAAGTTAAAAAAAGTAACGTTATCATTCAAATTTATAATATTTTCTCAAAAGTACATTTCGTTAGCTTTCCAACAAGCCATTAAGCATCCAATGCCGATAAGCCGTTCAGAAGTTATTAATTTTCATTGTAAAAAATAGAAAATCGAACACTGTGCTTTGGGGCGAAAGAGAAAAGGTAGAAAAAAGATTTTAGTTTAATAATTGATATTCCCTATTAAATATTTATGAGCATCTGATGCCATATTTGCATTTAAATAATAAATGCAACAAAAAAAATTCCAACTAATTTTGCATTTAATCTTTTTGCCAGCATATCACTGAGCTTTTCTCAGACCCCTCGTTGGTGTAAACAAAAACCAACACAACTGAAAAACTAAAGTTGATTTACGCAATACTTTAGAGCCATTAATTTTAGTTAAGATTCCCCATTCCAAAAATTTTGTCGTTTTCTCATCTGTGTTTTTTTTTTGTTCAAAAATTGTTCGTCCTTTATCTATCCCAACTGAAGTTGTTGTATCCCAGCCAGCTCTGTTTACATTTTGTAAAATCTATAGCACGTACATATCCTTCTCTATTCACTGTTTTGTGGTGTCCTTTTTCCTGTTTCTTGTCTGTCATGTTTGCCTAACAGTCTCTGGTGTCGCCTTAGTTTTTGTTAATAAATTGCTATTAAATTATGAACGAGACTAGTGACATCTCATATTTTTGTCTTTTCTGTCCACCTTCAGTGTAACAAAACACCAGAATGTTGCCTGTTGTATATTCATGTTCGTTATAACGTTAAAGTTTTCTGGGTGTTTGTATTCAAAGTCATTAGATAATTTGTGGCTAAGGATTTTGGTCTTGGGTTTCTTGAACCCTTTTGTTGGTATTTGGATGAAAAATGGTATTTGGATGAAAAATATATTAGTTGCTGACAGGCTTTTGTAATTCTGCTTCCAATTAAATATTAAAATCAAATTGTGTATGTAACTTTTATGTATAATTAAGCTTGAAGTTTTATATGCCATAGAAGCTGTGTTAATGGGGTAAGGTAATAATTAATGAGGTGTTTATGGGAACACATACCAGATTCTGTGTGGAGAAGTTAAAAGTTGGAACAGCTTGCAAGGACTTTTATTTATAACCGACTCTATAGAACGACGCCCGCCAACACCAAATCAACAGTGAAGGTGGGGAAGGACCACACCGAACCATTCAGTTCCAAGCGAGGATTGAGACAAGGCGACATACTTTCGTGCAATCGCTTCAATATCTTAATGGAGATAAAAATGAGAAAAGCTGCAGCAAATATGAACAAGACCATTAGACCGAATAGCCATATCTTGCTGGTGTATGCTGACGATATAAACATTATTGGGCAAAATTTGCAAGAGGTTTCTACAGTACTTTCAAGAATCGCAAAATAGTCAGTTAATGAGGACAAGAAAGAATGAATGATGTCAACAACTAGACAAACCTCTCGACTTAGTCCACACCTAACCGTCGACAACCGATTTAATTTTGAAGTGGTAGATGAATTTCTGCCGTGAGCAAAGACAACAAAGTCAGCCTGAAGATAAATAAGAGAATTGTGCTCGCAAATAGATGCTATTTTGTGCTCAGCATGCAGATTAAGAACAAAGCCCTCGTTCGACAAACAAAAGTCCAGCTATACCAGACTCTCATTATACCAGTTCTTGCACATAGCTCCGAAACCTGGCTGATATCGCAAGCGGATGAAAAACACCTGGGAATATTTGAGAGATAAATTCTCCGTAATATGGTCCTGTTAAAGTAAATGGCGAGTACCGACAACGTTGGAACCAGGAGATATAGGTACTATTTGTATTCTGACGTCGACATAGCTAGGCGAATAAAATTACGCCAATTGCGTTGGCTGCGCCATTTTAGCAGAATGGATGAAGATGAGCCAGCGCGAAAGATTTCCGATAACGTACCCCATGGAAGGAGGAAAAGAGGACGACCAACACTCCAATGAAAAGACGAGGCGGAAGACTGCCTCAGTATCCTTGGTGTTACCAACTGGCGAAATCGGCGGAACTAGTAATTTGTTTAGTTGTTTGTTTAATTAATATGAGTAAGACACCTGACCTTATGAGGTTGTAATATACTCAATAAGTAAGTATGGGCGAAAGGTCAAATAATCTGGTTCTCGCCACATTTTCTAGTCGCTAACAATTTTCTGCCTTTTTATCTAATGCCTACTACACTGTAAACTTTAACGGTTAGGAAATGTGGCTTTAGTTTCAATGATCCACCGACAGAAATATTCGGTTGAGACTACCGAATTGGACGTAACCGGATTTTGAGAAGATCACTCTCGAATTTAGATCTTTTCACCACCGCACTAGATACCACCACAATCGAATTAGAATCACATAAACCCTGCAATGTTTTAGCTAATACTCGCCATTGATGGTTTTTCCTTTCTGAAGATAATCAATTAAAATAATCCATGCCCATCCCAACAAACAGGCAGATGGAACCGCCTTCGCCTTTTTTGGACACGATTGTCCCATTCTAGTCTACTGCTTCGACTATTCTTTTGTCTCAAGTGTAAAGTGGTGGACCCATGTATCATCTACGGCTATAAATCGACATCAAAATTCGGCTCTATTACGGTGAAACATTGCCAAACACTCTACTGAAACGTCTTCCCGACGATGTTTTTGCTCTATTGAAAGCAAGCGCGTTATCCATTTTGCGCACATCTTTCTCATTTTCAATATACAATGCATAGCACTTTTTGAACTGCCTACCTTTTCAGCTAGC
Source organism: Phaonia tiefii (assembly GCA_963931995.1). NCBI lineage: Eukaryota > Metazoa > Arthropoda > Insecta > Diptera > Muscidae > Phaonia > Phaonia tiefii. The sequence continues at coordinate 320,732,333 of OZ008368.1, read as the reverse complement.
TCACGCACTTCCAGCCGACAATCATCCAATAACATTGTGTGGGCCTCGGTTAAGCTCTGATATCCAATATTTTACACTCGTACATGAATGAGCAGACAACCCTAGAGTAGAATCTAGCTCGGCTTTAATAGTGCTTGGACTGAGACGTTACAAATGGAAATATTGAATTACATAAAGGTGACCAATTATTTTCATGGTTGCAATTTCACTGAGATCGTTTACTTTTGATGGTTCAAATAATAACGCTAAACAACATGGCGATTGAAACTTAAAACACATGTTTTATAAGGTTGCCAGTTTTCGCCAAAATATTTTTTTTTTTTCAAAATACTTGCTGGTTTTGAGACCGCCCTCGTATGTGATCTATATTAAAACCTGTACTGACCAATAAAAAATATTGACTTTAAATATGTTAGAGATTACATTGGTACTGAATTTCTCAGACATTTACATCAATATAGAAGTTGTTTGCATTTTAATCTTAATATCTTCATCTTTATGTCATCATGTGGTAGATTCTGAAATGAGAAAAAATAAAAATTTAATGACCAAATTGTTATTTAAAATGTGGTATTCGCAAAGCATAAAGTGTTGCATTTGAAGTGATCATAAAACAGTCGAGTTGTTTCGTGGAGTTTGATAAAAATTTACAAATATGATATCGATTAAGTGTTCTGGTTGATATAAGATCCAGAATTATTTTTTCAACAAAAATTTTATTCTTTATTGAATTTATAATGTTTTTTTTTTATCAATTTTTAAAATAGTAGAATGACTTTTGCTGTAAACTTTCTATAGCAACTTGTGCCTTGGTAAAAATGTATCGATAAATCGTATAGCTCACTGTTTGTGACGAAATCTCCTACATCCCTTTTGTGGGAAACAGCGTTTTTTTCATTTACTTCTCTTTCGTTATGTTAATACTAACCCTAATATTTCTCATTCTTATTTGTCTTTTCAGGTATGTTGCACATCAAAGAGTCACCTATTGACACTTGTAAGTACAATAAACCATATACTTTAGTTGTGTTGAGTTCTCACATTAAAGTGGTCTCATCAAACCAAATACCTGCAAGGAAAGCAACATAAAAGCTCTTTTTGAGATCTATAGCAATTACCGTCTTTATGTATTAAAACTATTTGTACAAAACTTTTCCTGGTTGTTTCTCAAAAGTTCCCTGAACTTAAGATAAACAATTATTTGAGTTCTTTCTTTGGTATTAGTGCACCAGTCTAAAGTAGATTTTGTCTGGTAATTTATTTTATTTATCCTTTTGGCAGGACACAGAAATGAAGTAGACAGTAGTGCTTCTATTGTCGTCTTGGTTTGTGTTGTCGTAAATATTTTGTCTGTCACAAAAAGCTGCAGCCTATCCTGCTCATCTGTAGTAAAGTCATTGCTCTCATTAAAATGCAATTACATTTGGACTTTCTGATTGTAAAGCAAAATGCAATATCAGTGGGATGATGAATTGTACAACAGTGTATAGGCAAACAAAACAAAAGTCACCCTTAAATTACAATGAATGTACTTATCAGCCTAATAAGTCACAGCATTTTTAATGAATATTTTTGCGAACAACAGCATTCACAAAAGTAGTAATTAACTTACTCTGACAGCAGTTGCTTTTCAAAGCCTTCAATTTATTCAGAGTGCAAATGACACTGTGTCTTTATTTGTCTTGCGGGCAATACAAGTGGAATTTGCTGCTGATAATTTGAAAAGAGTAGAGAGCGACTAGAAGGTTACGATGATGTTTTATGATACGAGAATTGCTGACGTTGATAAGAACCAGTAACCTGTCAATGCTTCTGCCTGATTGACTATCTAGTCTGTTCCTTAATTGTTTTTTCTGGTGTTTTTTCAATGCAATTAGGTTTCCCTTTAATGGAATCATATTTCCTTCCCTCCAACTCATTAAGCCAATTTTAATTAATTGGTTCGGAGAATACAAACGAATATTGCCTGCAACGAGCAGCTTTAATACAAATCGTGTGTGCAGAAACACACATAGTGGGAGTTCAGTATCAAATATAAACTAGGACATTCAATTCATTTGGTAACAAAGAAAATTGGCAGATGAGTATTGACGCTCATCTATTTAAAATCAAAGTAGAGAAGAACAACAATATCAAAAACTTACATGAGGTGCCAGGAGACACCCGGTTGGAACGAAGTTCCTTTCGCTAAATATTATGTACTAGTTAGTTCCAACACGCCTAAGGCGCCCGTTGAAAAATACGATAATTTAAATGGATCTTTAAGAGGAAATACTTTTTGTAAAATCATAAACGTTTTTTAAAATTTTTTTTTTTATAGAATGTTTTTGTTAAAAACTAAATTTTTTGGTCCTTTTTGTAAGAATATGTATTATATTTTCCCGAAAACGTCCTTTTTGAAAAAAAAATCCAATGAGTGTTTGAACTCATGGGCGATGTGTTAACACCTTTTTGCTACACGGTACCTGTTCGATTTCTATGAACACATTCGTAAATGTTACATTGGAAAATAAAAAACAGCGTTCAATCATATGATGACGTTACAGTTAAATAATATTAATACTTAAAATTATTTAAAGACCCAGTGCAAGCACATGTGTCATTATTTTCTTGCTCAATACTTTTTGTTTTATTCCCACAAAAGTCAAAGAATGCAAAGCAACAGACACTTGTACATACATACATACATTGTTATATTCGTACGATATAACCAAAGATCAACATAAAATACTTTTTTAATATTACTCCAATTTAATACTCCAAATTAAAACACTTCAATCTCGGCTCGCCGATATCGGATCGCCTTAATTTTTGGCCTAAACTCTTCGTCGAAACCCGCACTAGCTTTTTAATCCAAAAATTAATAAAATCGGCTATGAATTTCCGGAGAAATCGCGTGGGAAAATTATATGAAAATCGCCCAATAATTACTTTCAATACCGACTGCCAAGCAACGAACAAACAAACGATGATGAGACAAAACCGAAGATCACCATAAAACACTTTTTTAATATTACTCCAAATTAATACTCCAAATTAAAACACTTAAATCTCGGCTCGCCGATATCGGATCGCCTTAATTTTTGGCCTAAACTCTTCGTCGAAACCCGCACTAGCTTTTTAATCTAAAAATTAATAAAATCGGCTATGAATTTTCGGAGAAAATCGCGTGGGAAAATTATATGAAAATCGCCCAATAATCACTTTCAATACCGACTGCCAAGCAACGAACAAACAAACGATGATAAGACAAAACCGAAGATCAACATAAAATACTTTTTTAATATTACTCCAAATTAATACTCCAAAGTAAAACACTTCAATCTCGGCTCGCCGACATCGGATCGCCTTAATTTTTGGCCTAAACTCTTCGTCGAAACCTGCACTAGCTTTTTAATCCAAAAATTAATAAAATCGGCTATGAATTTCCGGAGAAAATCGCGTGGGAAAATTATATGAAAATCGCCCAATAATTACTTTCCATACCAAGCAACGAACAAACAAACGATGATTTACTCTTACAAACCTAACACTTGCGTATGTATTAAATTTATAGTTTACTGCCCTAGAGGCGCGCGTATAGATGTTAACACATCAAAAAGTACTTCTATACTTCTCTAACTATTTTTAAGAAGAAGTTAGTTAGTTAGTTTGAAAAGAGGGGTGCGGTGTTGATTGTTCAAAAGGAGAACTGTAAACCTTCCCATGTTAGTAGACATACACTTAAGCTGCCGATTCGACCTGTTGTGCGCCCTAAGTTTACCTAACTAATTTACTATATCCCTTATAGGAATTCGGTGCTATTCACGAAATTCCTTAAGTTGTTCCAGTCCATACCCACGAGTTTGGTCATGTGCGGTATCATACTGTCCGAAAGATATCTAGATCTAGCTTGTGTGAATGCCGGGCAGTGGCATAAGAAATGCTCCATGGTCTCATCGTCCTCCATGCATGCCCTGCACTCACTATTCGCCACTAGTCCAATACGGTACAGGTGGGGCCGTAATCCCCAATGCACCGTTAAGGCTCCCATCATCTGGCTCCTTTCAGATTTTCCCAGTTTCAGCAAACCTTTTATCCTCAATCCATATGGGTCTCCCATAGGTTTTTTGTCATCCTGCCTACTGACTCCTGGTTCCACTGGACTATATGTGCCGACACCGCCCATTTACTCAACTCAGCCTTCGTCAACCCAATGGGTGTCGCTCCATCTAGGCTGACAGTTTTTAGCTTCCTGGCTTTCGTTGCCAGGAGGTTATCTCTCTCTCGTTGCCTAATACTCCGCTGTGCCAGTATGATGTAGAGTCTGTCGTGTATAGAATGATCGATTTTCACCTCTTACAGTCAAGGACCGACCTAGATATGACAGTTTCCAATGATATTGCCTTAATTGCAAGTTGGCTATCCGTGAAGATATTTGCCTCGGCTAGGTTTGTATTATGGCCGAGACATTTGATACACTCCGTAATCGCCCGAACTTCCGCCTGAAAGTTTGTATATAGATGGGATTCGGTTGCTGGATTTTTAATGAAGAATTCTAGACCTGTTCGTTCTCGTAGCTTTGAGCCATCCGTGTAGCAGCGAGTCCTATTTGGCATTTGTGCCACGGTACCATTCTGCCAGGCGTCTCTTGTTGACGTTAAGATCACGCAATTCGACCTAACCTTTATCTCAGGTATTCGGTCAAATTAACTCGTATCTTGCGTGTAGCCGACTAATGCCCCAATTATCCGTTGGTTTTTTTTGACGTAATATCCTTATTGATCCATTCACCTGTTGCTTGTACGCGTTTTGCCGCAAGAGCGGCTCGTATTTGACTCTAATCTCGATTGGCTGGATACATGAAATAGTCTCCATGGCTCTCGTCGAGGTTGTCCTTATTGCACGACAAATACCAATGCAGCACATTCTCTGAACCCTCTGCAGTATTGCGATGTTACATTTTCTCTAAACTGCCGTCCACCATACTACAGAAACATATGTTAGTACGGGCCTGATTACGCTTCTGTAGAGCCAGTGTGTTGTATTCGGTTTGAGGCCCCATTTGGATCCTATAGCCCTTCTGCATATCGACCAGCATTTGTAGGCCTTACTGGCCCTGTCCTCTATGTGGTGCTTCCAATTTAGTTTCCGCACTAAGATTACCCCTAAGTATTTAACCTTATCGGATATTTTAATCGTGTTTCCCAGGAATCGTGGCTCTTCATATTCTCACATTTCCGTCTTCCCTGTGAATATACATATTTCCGTTTTGTCCGGGTTTACATTTAGGCGCCTTGGCTGTGCCCAGTCATACGCTATACTTAGTGGCCTCTCAGCTTCTCAGCATAATTGATTAGGATTCTTTCCCTTAAGAAGTATTATAACGTCATCTGCCTAGCAGACTGGTTTAAGTCCTTCTTCGGTAAGTTTCCTTAGGAGACTGTGTACTGTGACCCATAAGAGTGGTGATATAATCCCTACCTGTGGAGTTCCACGTTGTACCCTGTCTCCAATATTTACATCATCTGAACCACAGTTTATCCATCTATTCCATAGCATATGGTTGATCCAGTCTTTTAATGCCCGGCCCACCATAAACTGGTCTAAGGATTGGATGAGTCTTTCGGTACGGACATTATTGAATGCTCCCTCAATATCTATGCATACAGCGAATGTATATAGTTTGTCATTTAGGGATTGCTCCATGTAGTAGGTTACCTCTTGAAGTGCGGTATCCACTGATCTGCCTTTGACATATGCGTGTTGCCTAAACTCACCATATCGTTCGGTATTCCACTTTTCACCATGTCGTCCACTATTCTCTCCAGGGTTTTGAGTATAAACGAGGTAAGGCTAATTGGTCTATAAGGCTTTGCTGTTGCATAGCTTGCTTTTCCAGGTTTGCGTATATATACTACCCTAGCCTCCTGCCAGTTTCTCGGTGTGTAGGCGTATTTTAAGCATGCGGTAAAAATTCCTGGCAAATGGGTTGTTGTAAGAAGAAGTACTTTCTGTGGGAAAAAGTCATAAGAGAATGATTTTTATACCCTCCACTGTAAGTGATAGAGGGTATATATCAGTTTGTCATTCTGATTGTAACATATAGAAATAAGGCTTTGCGACCCCATAAAGTAAATATATTCTTGATCCTTATAACAACCGGAGTCGATATAGCCATGTCCGTCTGTCCGTCTGTTGAAAACATTCTCACGACTTCAATCGGCGATAACACGGTTTGGTTTTTGGCCAGAATGTTCCACGTATTCCTGAGTTCCACGTATAAATCAGCGAAATTGGTCCATTGGAAAAAATTTTATGATTGGAAACGTAAAAAAACTCATAAAATTTTCACATTAATTTTTGTAGTTTTATACTAAACTACTCCTTTTGGCGTGTGGTGAATTTCCATGTTGAAAATCTTTGTTGTGCTTTATAATAGGTAAGTACTTTAGAATGTTTAGATGTACTTTCATGTGTTCATACATTTATATGAATTGTCACGCTTCATCTAAGGTCGCTGTGGCCTGATGTGTAAAGGGTTGCGCGTTGGAGTCTGAGGGTTGTTGGTTCAACTCTCGTCCCTGCTTGTTTTTTTTTTTTTTTAACAGTTCTTCAAAAAATGCTTTTTTATTTTTAAAAAATGCTTTGCAGCTAGTTTTTTTTTTAAGTTCTTTAAAAAATGCTTTTTTATTTTTAAAAAATGCTTTTTTATTTTACTTGTGAAAAGTAACTTATCCCTGCTGTTAGATTAGAAAAAACTTACGAATCTTAGATTGAGGGACCATTTGGTCCATACTGCAATTTTCATCCAAAATAATAATTTTATCTTATTCTTTGTAACTATTTTGGTTCAATAATTTCTAAAGCAAGTATTTGACATATCAAAAACATCTTCTAAATATTTGACATGAATTTACATTCGCTTGGTAATGAAAAAATGTACTATTGACCAAATGGTCCTCTAACCTAAGATTCGTCATTTTGTATTTTTCTCAGTCCTGAATAAAGTTAGAAAATTTAATTTTCGCACATAACATTGTTTTATTAAAAGACCCCATTAGCAGAAAAATTTAGTCAGTATATATCACCGTTCCAAAGTTACAAGGGAAAACAGAAAAAATTTGGACCAAATGGTCCTAATCTAACAGCAGGGTTATTTTTACTTTTTTTAAAAAGGTACATTTGCTTAAAAAAACTACATTTCTTAAGTACGTTTCAAAGTACATTAAGTACATTAAGCACATTTCAAAGTACATTTCTTAAGTACATTTCATTAAGTACATTTCTTAAGTACATTTCTTTCTTAAGTACATTTCTTAAGTACATTTCTTCTTAAGTACATTTCTTAAGCACATTTCTTCTTAAGTACTTAAGCATGTGAGCATTGTGAGCAATGCATTTGTGAGCATTGTGAGCATTTGTGAGCATCCTGCATTTGTGAGCATTTGTGAACAAGTAATTGCATTTGTGAACAAGTAACTTATTTTTATTTTTTTTTAAAAAGTACATTTTCTTAAAAAGCGTCCTTTTTAAAATTTAATATTTTGCTGGTTAACACTAAGGTGGAGGGTATCAAAGATTCGGCACAGCCGAATTTAACACTTTTACTTGTTTTTTTGTAAAATGTACTTTTTTTAAGAGCAAGAACAAGTTTGAACTCTCTGTGAATTTTTGGAGTTTCCATGTAGTTAATTCTGTAAATAGACTACTGGAAAATTTTATGCAAGCTGCGTCAGTTAGGTTTTGCTTTGACAGCCATTGAAAGCAGACAACCTCATGCATTTTTGTGGAATCGGAAAAAGTAAATTTCGGGTGCTCGTCATTACTCTTTGCGAAAAAAAAAATATTACCGAAACCAAGGAAATGCTTTCAAAATACTACGGGAACTCCGTACCATTAACCTCAGTGTATAAAATGTGATTTACTGAACTACGCTGTAGCAATATAAGTGACAATGAAAGTTTAGGTCGTCCAAAAGAGTTGGTCACGCCAGAAATCTTCGATAAAATATATGGAATGATATTGGACGACCGCAGATCATTTTATATTAATATTTGCACATAAAAAAGCTATCCGCCCCATAGGTACCGCGATTACTCACACTCATTTGTCCTACAAGAAACCGCAGACATATAATTTCCAAGTTTAGACACGTCGTATTCCTTCCGTGTATATTTTACAACTGATAACAATGTTGCACTAAGCAAACAAGAATCACTTATGTACGATAACTCTTTTCAGTTTACATATAAGCAAATAGCCCGGGGATTCCCGGGTTTTATAACAATATTATATTTAGCACGTATAGCGAGGAAAAGAGACACATATATATTTTGATTTACTTGTACGGAAGCAGAAATAAGTCGCAAATTGTGCAGAAACACAATTTTTTCACTCGAGGTCAAATTTGACGCGAAGACCTTAAGTTTTAAAAAAGATATAAATTTAAAGTTACATAAAAGTCATAAAATATCAAAAGTATAAACCACTAATTTTCAGAAAAAAATCAACTGTTCTCCGAAAATGGGTCAAATTTGATTCGAAGACCCTATGAAATTTAAGAAAAGGTACGTTTAGTAAAATAAAAACTTTTTTTAAGAAAAATTTGATATCTACAGCAGCAAACATACCCTCCAACGATTTAAGTTTCGAACTAATAGAGACAAAATAAAAATTTATATTATGAAATCCTTTCTCGGCCACCTTAAATAGTTTATAAATGTCAACATCGAATTCCCTAGACTTCCAACGTGTTCAGCGAAGCCCGCTTTCCTTAGCCGCAATTACGTTATAATGCCTTCCATTGAAGCAAGCACACTTCACATGGGCATGACTATCACGAAGCCAACATGAAAGAAAACAACCCTCATATACGTCCCTGACTGTACAAATCTAGTAATTATTAGCAATTATGTCTAAAGGTATGCAATAAAAAAAATAACAAAACGAATTCGTACAATTTTCAAGCACTAAATCACGAAATCGTAAAAATATGCCGAATAATACTGGGTTATATCATAATACGGTTAATAAAAAGTTGTGTAAATTTTTTTCATTTAGCCCCCATCCCGCAACGTGCGATAACGAACTTCGTTCCAGCAAATATGTTGCTATGCTTTGATAGCTCACTGCAAATTCTACGAGCATATAGTAGTTGTTGGAAGGCCTAACTAGACCGTTATTATTTTGGTTAATTTTCATCCTCAAACTAACGTAATTTTTGACGTAGAATACGTCTTACCTTACGGTATGAGGAGTCATGTCAGGTTTTTATTGTTGTAATCTTTATTTCATTGAATTTGAGGAAACGGCTAGATTAATTTTTTTAAAATTTTTTTTGTAGGTAAATGAAGATGTTATCTTTCGTTGGATATACATTTCATATTGGTTGATATATTTCTAGTATTTTAATTTCTCAAATGAAAATTGTTTAAACACATACACTCAAACATATGTGTGGTGTTTTGTTGAGAGTTTTTGGTTGCTCAACATTGCTTAGGAACATGTATCTAGTAAAAAGTGAAACGAACAGCAAGCTAATGTAGCTTGGCAACATGTATCTAGTAAAAAGTGAAACAACCAGTAAGCTAACGTAATAAAGCTTTTTTGCGAAAGCTTCAATAAAGCTGTTGTAACATTAATTTTGAATTGTAAAGCGTAAAGCTTTCACACAACGCTCGAATGCTAATGCGAAGACTCGATAAGGTAAACCCTTTTTAATATTAGGGCGGCCCTCTCAACATTCGCAGAACTTATTTCAATAAAAATATTAATTAAAATACATAAATTAAATTAAGTTTAAAAAAATTGAACATAATATTTTTTTTTTAAACGGACTTGAATCAAATGCCGTTGGTAAATATAAAAATTACAGCAGACAGTTGTCCGAGGCCTTCGAGGCCTGATAAATAATATAAGCAAATGAATTTATTGTTATATATGTTTTCTGTCTTATCGGATGGCGTATTCTACGTTAAACTTAATGGCCGTGTCTCTGACACAGCCTGCAGGGACAGTCCGTGGCCGAAGGCCTCGGACAACTGTCTGCTGTAATTTTTTTTTCACCCGTTTACCAATATCTCTCGTTACCCCACAAATATCTCTAATCAAGAGTTAAATTTGCCAGTTTGTTTAGAATTTGATAAATGCAAGTCTTGCTTGGTGCTTACTAGGTATAGTACTAATGACACCTTATTTAAGCGTCGTACAAACCTAGTTTTTTATTATACAGTTCGCTACATCCTACTCAGCAAAATTCCATAATGGTTAACTTCTTTGGGAAAAATAACATAGCTATGCTTTTCAATTATTACCAAATTATAAATGTTTAATTAATAAATATTGCTTATAAATTTAGGCGTGGATGCTGCTGGCACAAAATTGTATTTTCCCTTATGTAGTAACGGTAATTATTATTAAAATTAAAAGTCCTGGAATTGCACAAGTTTAGAAAAAGTAATGCAATTAAAATCAAACCAAACTTATTTAAAAGTTTAATATAATACATCTGAAAATTTATGTTGTTCTAAGAAATCAAAAACTTGTATACAATAACTAATTCCACAATGTCATATCGCCAGTGAGAGAGGTACATAAGCAACTTTTAATTGTCCAAATTAATTAGAATTACAACATTTCGAGAAACATTAATTTGGTTGGGGTTTCTTCAAATTCTATATCATTGCCCAATGGTTAAAAACAGGATACAGACATAAAGTTAAAGAGAAGAGAGAATAAAACCAATAGCTTTATACCAAAAAAAAAAAACTTTCAGATTTAATATAAAAAAGCATTTGCTACACTAGAGTTTCCATCAAGACAACAATGTTCGTTTTGTATTTTTGTTTTATCAAAACGACACAGCAACTTTATCTCTGCAAAGTTGTTCTTACCACGTTACGGTTGGGTGATAACGGTTTGGTTTATATATTTTCTAACTTTTAACCATAACGAAAATGTTGAAATGCAAAACCACCGATAAATGGAGAGAGGGACCGGGATTCAATATACAATTCAAAGTTGCCACTTTTTATACTTTAAACTACATTTGATTTAAAGTACAGTGGGTTACTAGCGATGTTTGTTACATCAGATATAAAGGACAAATACAGACAAATTGTACATCTGTTTAGAAGTTATGATTCCCGGAGGATTGAAAAGCCAAGGAACTATTTTATAGTGGTCAATTTTTAACCACTACCATCTACTTTCCAATTCGTTTAGACTCACGCAATAAAAATTGTCTGTGACGCTTTTCGTCATTTACCTTTACCTAAAAGATATATTAGATACAGATATATATATATATTACTAGCAAACCCGGCAGACTTCGTCCTGAATTTTAGTAGGGAGAAAACGTAGCATTGTACTGGTGAAAGAATTTTTTTAATCGGATGAGTAGGTTAGACGATTATCCCCTACATACAAACTAACAAACTCACAAAAATTTCCTCTCTATAATATTAGTATAGATGAAGGTGGCAGACCAAACTTTCAAAATCGGGAATAGAGCACCGATGCCTAGAAGAAATCTTCTTAATCCTTGTTGAACTACCTTCAACAATATTTATAAACTTATATTTTTTATATAAAGAAATCAAACAGAATTTTAAACGAATTATTTTGGAAAATAATTTTCTATCTTTATAAAAAGAAAATCGATATGATGGAAACCCTTTATGTAGTCTTTCGCGACGAATAAAAAGCTTTTATCTAACTACATACAGAGTTTTCATTATTCCAATTACTGTTAAGGCTGAATGCATTTTTGCTGTAAGTGATGTATATTGCAGTTGTGTGAACGCGACATAGACCCCATTCTATTTCGAGCATACGAAGCGGTGAGAAGCCTGGATGAATAAACCCTAATCAACACTCACACTCCAATGTTTTCTTTCTTTTTTTTTGAGAGTTTTAACTTCTCGAATTACAATTCCGTGAGACCGACAAGAAAACAAGTGCAGTCCACTATTATTTTAGAAGTTTTAAATTCATACATGGTCCTTCGAAGCCTTGAGAAGAAGACCGCAAATATAAAAACTTGTTTATAGAAACTCATCTGGGTCGATAAAAGACTTTGGCTTAAATGCGGTGACTTTTGGAGTTAATTGTGCGCCGTACCTGGCTATAAGAACACTATTGAGGTTAAGCAAAGATTACGATACGACTCACCCTAGTGCTGCGGCTATTTTGAGAAACCACATAAATGTTGACGATGTTTTAGCTGGGGAACATACACTTGAAAATGCAGAGAACTCGCTTATGGAACTTATGAATTTGTTATCGTGTGGTGGGTTTCCTTTGAAGGAAATCACAGCAAATCATCGCACGCTGCTGAGAAACGTGGCCAACGAAGATCTTTTAGATGAAGATTTTTTAAAGTTAGACGATGTTAGTTCCACTAAAACACTAGGGATTTGATGGAGTGACACCTTTTACTATGAAGTGAACTTCATAGATACGTAATTAACCCGTACGACCAAGCGCGCAATTTTTTCTCTAGGTGCAAAATTGTATGATCCAGCAGGTTGCTTGGCACCAATAATTGTTCAAGGAAAAATCCTTTTCCAACAGTTATGGATGGAAGGTACAAACTGGGACGAAGAACCAAAACCTAACGCTTTAAACAAATGGAATGCATTTGTTCAGAATTTCTTAAATATTCCCGATATACGGACTCAAAGATGGATACAGTATACTCCGTATAACAAAATCCAGCTGCATGGGTTTTGTGACGCATCGGAGAAAGCGTATTGTGCTTGCGTTTACGTTCGTGCGACCTGGTCTGAAGATAATTATTCCTCACATTTATTGGTAGCTAAAAGTAAAGTTGCACCTATTGAAGAGGATTTGTGAATTTCCAAAGGTTGACATTCATAGCATTTATCTATGGTGCGATTCCACAATCACATTGTCATGGCTACCCCAGCCACCATACAACTGGAATAATTTTGTGGCAAATAGGATTTCTGAAATCCGTGACAACGTGGGAAATGCAAACTGGATGGACGTACCGCGTTTGAAAAATATTAGGGGTTGTGAAGCGGCAGAGCTGAAGAATAATAAATTGTGGTGGAATGGTACTGATTGGCTTACGAAGGACCCCTCATTGTGGTCCCAGCAACCAACGTTGAAGGAGCAATCTATGGAGAAAACGATCCAAACTTTTCAAGCAGAGTCGCATTTTGAGGATATATTGGACAGATTCTCCTCCTATGACAGAGCGTTACGCGTCATTTGTTTTATGTTCAGATTTATTCGGAAATGTAGGAAATAAGTTGTTCCTGAAATAAATACAAATTTTATGTCAGCCGAAGAAGTTTCATATTTAAAATATCGAATGATGAAACTGGCACAACTGACATACTTTCCAGAGGAGTGTCGTTGTTTGGAATCGAAAAACTCAATTAATTCTAAAAGCAGATTATTGATTCTTAACCCATTTTTAGACAAAAATGGCGTATAACTCGCATCATGCATCGATGTTCAGCATGCAGAAGCATTTTATGTGTAAATTCGATAAAAAGCTTCCACAATTTTAATTTTTCGGGTAATATGATCAGATTCAGCTAAACGACCATTAACTCGTATTTTTTGTCTAAAAATGGGTTACTACGCGCTAATGGTCGTTTAGCTGAATCTGATCTAAGCTACAACGAAAAGCATCCAATCATATTACCCGAAAAATCCAAATTGGGCAAGCTTTTTATCGAATTTACACATAAAATGCTTCTGCATGCTGAACAACGATGCATGCTGCGAGTTATCGGCCAGGAATTTTATATAATAAGATTACAGAATACAGTTCGATACTGTATTAGAAGTTGTGGATAGTGCACCGTTTATAAGAGTCATATACGAAATCAAATTATGGGTACTTTACCTCCAGAACGGTGCACATTTTCACCTCATTTTACTAATACTAATACGGCCCTGGTTTGAGCTTAAAACTTCAAGATTGAGAAATACAAAGTTGCATAGAGGATACGCGCCGATATTTGTGGGCTTATCTGCCAAGGCAATTCACCTTGAGGTTTACTCAGACCTTTCCTCTGAAGCTTTTTTGGCAAGCTTTGATAGATTTTTTGGCCGGAGGGGATTTCCTGCTAAACTTTTTTCTGATAATGGAAAAAACTTTGTGGGCGCAAATCGTTTATTATCTAAACAATATGAACATTTTCTGAAATCTGCCGAGAAAACTTTGACAGGAAAGTACAATTTGCACGGATTTACTTGGCATTTCATTCCTCCATATGCTCCGCATATGGGTGGCTTGTGGGAAGTAGCCGTAAAAAGTATGAAAATTCACTTGAAAAATGTGGCAGGTTACCTTAAGTTCACCTTTGAGGAATTTTTGACATTATTAATGAGAATAGAAAGTATTTTGAACTCTCGACCTATTTTACCTATAAGTGAAAACGTAGATGAACTCATTCCCTTAACACATTTACTGAAAGGTTATCCACACCTCGCTATACCTGAAATTTATTCCGATGATATTTCCCTAATCAATCGGTGGCAACGTCTTAAGGTGTTACAATTTCATTTTGCACGTCGTTGGAAAGATGAATATATCACGGAGTTACAAACGGGATATAAATGGAAGCCTGCTCAGGAAAATTTAAAAGAGGGTGAGGTTGTTATACTCAAATAAGACCCTCTACCGAATGGCGACTTGGAAGAGTTGCACGATCATTTACTGGTACCGATGCCATGGTGCGAGTTGCCGAGGTTCGAACTCAAAATGGTATAGTTACTAGACCGTTAGAAAAAGTGTGTATTCTGCCAATAGCTTAATATTTAATTACTTAAAACACGATATCTTATGTAATCAAATCTTTACCAATTTAAACACTTACAGGACGCTATCTCGAAATTGGCCCAAATGTCGAGTTTGCATATCTAGACACCATCTCCAACTGTGCCAAGCCTTTAAAAATACGTCCACGTATGATAGAAGGAAAATTGTATGTCAAAAAGGCTATCGTCGTAATTGTCTACACACATCCCATACCCGCGAATGGTGCCGATCTAGGCAAACATGTAATATTTGCAACAGAGTGCATCACACGTTGCTACATGTCACTAAGATCAACCACAGATATCTAGCAACGAACACTGCCCATCGTTAGAAAAATGCCAAGCAAAGGAAACATTCTCAATCGTCGCAACTAAAGAGGAACAATAATAACCGGCAGACAAGAGCATTTGAGCATTTTCTAGAAGAACACCTCACTTTTCGGTCTAATACCCTTTTCACATTTACCGCGTTTCAGCTGAAACGCGGTAAATATGAAAAGGGTATAAGATGCATGTATTCATGCCTACGGCGTTGGCACGGATCCTTCCCAGGGGTGAAAAGGGGAAACTCGTTTGTTGGTGAACTCCGGCGTAGCTCAGTCCGTCATACTAAATAGCTTCGTTCGGCGATTGCTTTTAAAAACAACAAAGAATGACGAAAAGGAATTTTGTATTATTAACCTCCAATCATTTCATGATAGTTCTGTCAAAGTCCAGATTACAGGTGTTGTTAGAGAACAATTCAATAAACCTTTGCCTGTAAAAAACACACACAAGAAAACATTTGCAGAAACTTCTTTACATGTCCAGAGAACCATCGACCCTCATTAGACATGATTTTTGTTTTTGCCTAAAAGACAACACAATTTTTTTTACATACAATAACAATTGAATGCAGTTTCGTCGTGCTCCACGTTATTCAAATTCATCAGGGATGATTTTTGTTTATTCGGCTTTTTTATTGGTGCTTTTTAATATTATTATTCAAGCTCGAGGCCATTCTATATCTCTACTAATAGAGATATAGTTTTTTTTCTTGTGTGTTTTGCTTGCGATATATTTCGAACACTTGCATTATAGTGAATTCTCAATTTAAATGAGATACCGCTTGCATTCAGTTTGATGAATGTTTCAATAGCATCTTTCCAAATAACCGCTGATGAAGATCTGTGGCTAGATCTGAAATAGCTATACGGTTTGCCAGGAATCATGGGGAAACATTTGCAAAACTCCTTTTTTACAAAAACTATATATCTATTAATAGATATATAGAATGGCCCCGAGCTTGAACAATAATAATAAAAAGTACCAATAAAAAGGTGGAATAAACAAGAATCATCCCTGACGAATTTACAAAAATTTAACTTTTGCTCAAACCAGTTTTAAATTCGTCATATCTAATTCACCAATTAAAGATCGAGCAATATTAAAAGCAATATTTTTTTCATGCCCTACATCATACTTCGAGAGCATTTGCCGAAAAAAAAGAGTCTAACCTTAAGGAGCATTCAAAATATCTAGGTATCCTGCCTGGTTTAGAGTGTCTTGTATTGGTACTATATCTCCAAAACCATTGCATGAAACACATCCCCAAAACACTCCTGAACCAACGCCGAAGCGCTTAAGAGGATGTTCTGCTTTATGCTTTGATGTTTTGGAAAGAAGCACATAAGTTTTTGCAAATGAACCTTTAAATTGAAAAGCGGACTCAGGCCTCCATAATAGCGTGTCCTCCAAATAACTTTTTTTTTTTGAAAATGCTATAAAAAAAAAACTACTGAATATTTTCTCAAATTTCTCTTTATATTTGAAAGTACAATCCTTCCGGTTAATAATGGAAAATAATTTCATTCAAATGGCTACCTCGGCTGGCCATGCAGTAGCCTACACGATCGGTCCAATTGTTAAGCACATTATCGATTGTGTGCAGCTGTATATCACGAATGGCTTCACGAATATTGTCCTTTAAAGCGTCAGTTGTCTCTGGTTGTCGGAGTAACACTTATCTTTGAAAAAAATTCGTTCAACATGGCCCGATAACGATCTCCATTGACTGTAACGGCCACTCCTTGCTCATTTTCGACGAAAAATGGCCCAATTATGCCTCTGGACCAAAATCCGCACCAAACAGTGACTCGGTTTGGGTGCATCGGCTTTTCAATGTATGGTTTTCTGTGCCCCAAATGCGACAATTTTGCTTGTCAAAATGAGCTTCATCTGAAAAGATGATTTTTTTTGGTAAATTCGGCATCTTCTGTAAGTCGATCGCAGGCCCACTTTTCCCACATTTCCCAGCGTTGTTCAACCGTATACACAACCATGTTCATTCAGCGGCAGGATAAAACTAATTATCTGTCAAATCAGACATGAGCTAAGTGTTACCATTCACGAAATAAACACTAGTTGAAAAAATTTGGAATTTTATTTTATTTTGCTTTAAAAACAAATACTAACACATTTTTATTTATGAAGGAAATACAACATCGTTCAAATGGATTCCACGTCTTGCTTACAGAGTACCACATTCGAGAACGACAGCGTCGATTTCACGTTTTAAGGCCTCAATAGACAACGTGTGGATTTTTCGAACCATAAATGTGAGAATTTTGTTTTTTAACGGGAAATGAGGTGAAAATGAGCCTAATTGGAAAAAATACAGCAGACAGTTGTCCGAGGCCTCTGGCCACGGTCTGTCCCTGCAGGCTGTGTCAGAGACACGGCCATTAAGTTTAACGTAGAATACGCCATCCGATAAGACAGAAAACATATATAACAATAAATGATAAATAACATAAGCAAATGAATTTATTTAATGAATTTAATTTTTTCATATATTTTTTATAATTATATATCCATGTTAAATTCAAATTCACATTTAACATTTTGTTTCACTTAAATACATAAGTAAATATACGAAATTTCAATATTTCATCAATCAAAACAACAGCCGAAGGTTTGTGTCCACACTGAAACAGCAGCATAGTTTGTGTTCACGCTACAAACTCAAACACTCAACCAAACACCACACATATGTTTGAGTGTATGTGTTTAAATAGTTTTCATTTGAAAAATTTAAATATTAGGAAGATATCAACCAATATGAAATGTATATCAAACGAAAGATGACATCTTCATTTACCTACAAAAAAAATTTAAAAAAATTCATCTAGCCGTTTCCTCAAATTCAATGAAATAAAGATTACAACAATAACAATCTGACATGACTCTCTATACCGAAAGGTAAGACGTATTCTACGCCAAAAAACGTTAGATGGCGGGCCCTTTATATTTTTAGAGGTTTTTTGCTGTTTCAGATATGTATATTACTTTTCTCACGCCATGGGGGTTTGTATCATATGTGTTTAACCTTCTCGGAATTGGGGATTCACTTTTGATTGCAGCCTCTCCTAATATTTTCAATAGAAACAAAATTTGACAAAGATTCACAATTTATGGTGGTATTTTACTTAGGGCTTCCACTGTGCGGCTTCAGTGGAGTATGAACAGTTTTTATTTGACAAATTCATTAGAAAAACACCTCGGGTACATCTGTGTGTATTAGTTAATTTTTTTTGAGAGATACACCAACTTTATGGCGGTTGTTTTGGTTTGTACCACAGTGTGATGCAGGGGTTTGCTTTGGCCAGAACGGAGTTAACCGAATATGCAGCTTGCTTAAGCAAATACACAAATCCAACCTCTTTCTATTTGCGGTTACTAAACTATCTAACAAATCTGTATGTTTTCTGTTTATGCACTGAATCTAGGATAGTCTGTTTAGTTTGCTTTTCATGCAGGGTAGCGCGTTATTCTAGCAGTGTGAACTCCAAATTCTAAAACAAAAATTACAGCATTCAGTTCAGTCTGAATTAACTGAATTGGTACAAAAACTTCCATAAATAAACTAATAAATTGAGCTTAACTTCTCAACATAAGAAAGAAATTTAAGTGAAATAATCAATATCACGGCAAAAAGAATAAATAGCAAACAAAACCTTCCTAGATATTATCTAATTTATTAATCAAAGCATTTGTAAATTTTGCTCCATTAACAAAGACACTTATAAGACACTTATATATTATATGTTGTCTTAAATGAAGTTGTTTGACTGACTCATTTCTTATTTCTAACACAATTTTGTTAAAACTTTTATATTTTCTTCCTCTTTCTCTGTTTATTCTCTTCTACAATTAATGATTTTCCCTAAGGATGTTACAAGATCCGGCTAAAAATAAAAAAATTGGAACAGTTTTTTATTTGGGTAGTGGAATCTGTCTCGAGCAAAAATACCAATATCTTTGCAGCACGGAGAATCTAAGCTGATGTAAAACACCAGGCTAGTTTTCGCTTAATTGTACAGGGGAATATATTGAGTTGGATAGCTATTGGAAAATAAGAAATGGCATAATTGATGTCGTATCGCTTTCATTGAACTAATAACTTGGTAGTGCCTCTGCAGACGTAATCAAAAACGTTGCTATATAATGATAAGGTTCGTAATTGAAAGTAAAGTTATTTCAATTAAACTTCCATCATCAATTGTGAACAACAACTATTGAAATGGCAAACAAAGTTGTCTGTTAAGAAGGGGAACTATGTTTAGTGAGATATACGTGTTTGGTTTTAGTTATTTCTTAAGGATTTTTCGGTTTACTGCCAATCTTTTACCTATACTTCCAAACCGATTGCGACTCTTTGAGAAGCTAAATGAAAGTTAGTCAGTGAAAGGTTTGAAACAGAATTATTTTGGAAAAACATTTGAGAACTCAGATTTCAAAACTTTTCTGATAGCACTGTTCGACACTGGATTTAGGGCTTCAATCAAACCATAAATTACATTGTGTGTAAATTTTTTTAACCCTGCTGTTAGATTAGGACCATTTGGTCCAAATTTTTTCTGTTTTCCCTTGTAACTTTGGAACGGTGATATATACTGACTAAATTTTTCTGCTAATGGGGTCTTTTAATAAAACAATGTTATGTGCGAAAATTAAATTTTCTAACTTTATTCAGGACTGAGAAAAATACAAAATGACGAATCTTAGATTAGAGGACCATTTGGTCAATAGTACATTTTTTCATTACCAAGCGAATGTAAATTCATGTCAAATATTTAGAAGATGTTTTTGATATGTCAAATACTTGCTTTAGAAATTATTGAACCAAAATAGTTACAAAGGATAAGATAAAATTATTATTTTGGATGAAAATTCCAGTATGGACCAAATGGTCCCTCAATCTAAGATTCGTAAGTTTTTTAATTACCAAGCGAATGTAAATTCATGTCAAATATTTAGAAGATGTTTTTGATATGTTAGCGGATGTTTTTGATATGTCAAATACTTGCTTTAGAAATTTTTGAACCAAAATAGTTACAAAGAATAAGATAAAATTATTATTTTGGATGAAAATTGCAGTATGGACCAAATGGTCCCTCAATCTAAGATTCGTAAGTTTTTTCTAATCTAACAGCAGGGTTAAATTTTTTTTTGTAGGTAAATGAAGATGTTATCTTTCGTTTGATAAACATTTCATATTGGTTGATATATTTCTAGTATTTTAATTTCTCAAATGAAAATTGTTTAAACACATACACTCAAACATATGTGTGGTGTTTGGTTGAGTGTTTTTGGTTGCTCAACATTGCTTAGGAACATGTATCTAGTAAAAAGTGAAACGAACAGCAAGCTAATGTTGCTTGGCAACATGTATCTAGTAAAAAGTGAAACAAACAGTAAGCTAACGTAATAAAGCTTTTTTGCGAAAGTTTCAATAAAGCTGTTGTAACATTAATTTTGAATTGTTAAGCGTAAAGCTTTCACACAACGCTCGAATGCTAATGCGGGCGGCCCTCTCAACATTCGCAGAACTTATTTCAATAAAAATATTAATTAAAATACATAAATTAAATTAAGTTTAAAAAAATTGAACATAATATTTTTCTTTTTAAACGGACTTGAATCAAATGCCGTTGGTAAATATAAAAATTACAGCAGACAGTTGTCCGAGGCCTTCGGCCACGAACTGTCCCTGCAGGCTGTGTCAGAGACACGGCCATTAAGTTTAACGTAGAATACGCCATCCGATAAGACAGAAAACATATATAACAATAAATGATAAATAATATAAGCAAATGAATTTATTGTTATATATGTTTTCTGTCTTATCGGATGGCGTATTCTACGTTAAACTTAATGGCCGTGTCTCTGACGTAGCCTGCAGGGACAGTCTGTGGCCGAAGGCCTCGGACAACTGTCTGCTGTATTTTTTTTAAGTAGTGGAAATATAACCATATACGGATACCACTAAATGATGAAAGACCAAAAAAAAAAAAAATACCCGTGTCTCCCAGTTTTGATCAAAGTCATGCACTTTTTTTATGGGCCCCCAAAGATTTAGGGCCTCGGCGTAATTTTTGCAAAAAAAGTGATAATTTTGTCAGGCTCATATCTTGCAAACCATTCGGAACTTTGATCTACTCTCTGAGGGAAACTTGTAGCTCTTATCATAAAGAACAAAATAATTTAATATTTTTAGACTGCGTATTGAAATTGTCAGTTGCCAATGTTGGGTGCGAATTACGCTGTAGCACATTCGCTATAACTTTCATCGCTGAGCTCTCGTTGACTTCGCGCTGTGTAATGCCTCGATGTGAGTATCGTGCCGCTTTTATTTTGTGTGCTGCGTTCCTTGTTGCATGTGCTGAGCTTACTGCTCTGCCTGTGCTGCTGTGGTCGGTGAGATATCATAGTACCTCAATGTTGAAGTAAACGGTGTTAAGAATCATTCCTAGGAAGTTCGTATGTTCTAGAAAGTTGTTTAGTGAAATCTTACAAATTTTTGTTGCTCATTGTTTCCTTGATTTTTGAACGGTTTGCTACCTATGGACTTGAACAGGGAGAAAAAGGTAAAAAATATCGATTTTTTTTAAGTTTTTTGCGATTTTGACCTTGAAGATGAAGTTTTTCTGATTTTATATGTTCACAATTTTGTGAATCCACAAAAGTGAATCCACAATTCGGAGAAGGTTAAACACATGATATAAAGGCCCATGGCGTGCGAAAAGTAATAGACATATCTGAAAAAACAAAACATCTCTAAAAATTTATTATGGACGCCTGAGTCCTCTTTTAAATTTGAAGGGTCATTTCCAAAAACTTATATGCTTGTTTCCAAAGGATCGAAGCATAAAGCCGTACATCCTCTTAATGGCTTCGGCGTTTCTGCAGCAATGTTTTGGAGATGTGTCTCATGCAATGGATTTTGAGATATAGTATCTCTACAAGACACTCTAAACCAGGCAGGATACTGGAATGACGATTAGGGTTAGTAATTTTTTTTCGGCAAAAGCTCTCGGAGTATGATTTAGCCCATCAAAAAAATATTCCTTTTAATAGTGCTCGATCTTTAATTGGTCAATTATATACGGACACCATTATATGTTAAGAAACCAAAAAAAAAATTACGGTTGTCTCCCAGTTTTGTCCAAAGTCATGCACTTTTTTTATGGGCCCCCAAAAATTTGGGGCCTCGGTGACATATTGACGGCTACCTAAACGCTGTTAAGAATCATTCGTAGGAAGTTCACATTTTCTGGAAAATTATTAACTGAGATATTGGGTACATTTTTGAAGTTGATTGTTTCCTTGAATTTTGAACGGTTTTTAACCTGTGGACCTGAGCAGTGGAAAAAAGGTAAAAAGAATCGAATTTTTTAAAGTTTTTGCGATTTTAACCTTGAAGATGAAGTTTTTTTGATTTTATATGTTGACGATTTTTGTTCTCTACAATAAGAGCGAGAACTTTCTCTCAGGGGATAAATCCAAATTCCGAACGATTTGCAAGATATGAGCTTGACAAAATGATCACTTTTTGCAAAAATGACACCGAGGCCCCAAATCTTTGGGGGCCCATAAAAATAAGCGCATGACTTTGTGCAAAACTGTTATACGCGGGAAATTTTATTTTTTGTCTTTTATGAGGTAGTGGTATTCGTATATGGATATATATTTTTCGTGTTGCACAGTGTTATGAAAGTAGTTGGACGTGATATCACAAAAGCCCGTTCGATTCTTCTTCTGATCATCACAATTTATTACTGACAGACCATCGGAAAGTTTTGCACGCAATCACAGCTCAATTTTCGAACTTATTTCAATAAATCATATGGTAGCTCTTTCTTAATTTTATAAATTTTTGTAATATACAACCCCGATCAAATGATTAGAACCACTTAAATTTCTGGTTTTAGTAATCAATATCTTTTTAAACTTCTAAATATAATTCCCATCCGAAAGGACATTTTCTCTAGATTACAAAAGTGAAAACACTAAAAACATTAAAGTTTAATGCAACAGAATTACAAATGTCCATTTTCAAAAAAAAAAATAAAAACAAATAATAAAAAATTTTCCGTTCGTATGATTAGAACCATTTGACTAGTTTTAATTAAAAAATCATTTTTTATAATTTAACAATACGAACCAATAGTATTTAGTTTATTCATACTATTGTAGACTTTTGAGTAGTAGGTGCTACCTCCACTGGTTAAAAAAAAAACACATAAGTTCCTTTCGCTATATATTATGTACTAGTTAGTTCCAAAACGCCTAAGGTGCCTGTTGAAAAATACTTTAATTTAAATGGATCTTTAAGAAAAAATACTTTTGTAAAATGATAAACTTTATTTAAGAAATCTTTTATTTATTGAATATATTTTTTAAAAAAAGTATATTTTTAGGACCCTTTTGCAAGAATATGTATTATTTTTTCCCTAAATGTACTTTCTTTAATGAGAGGTCCTTCTTTTATTAAAAGCTAATGTTGTTTTTAAGAAAAGCTACCATTTTTAATAAGAACTGCTTTCTGTAAGAAAAAGCCAAAGAGTATGAATTTTTTTTACAAAGAAGTACTTTTTCTAAGAACAGGTATTTTTTAAAGAAGTGGTACTCATTTTAGGTTAAGGTTATATTTTTAAGAAAATTTACTTATTTTCAGAAAGGTTACTTATCTCAAGAAAAGAAAGAAAGAAATTTTTAAGAAAAGTTACTTCTAAGAAAAGGAATTTATGTATGAAAATGTATTTTTTTTAAGAGAAAGTATTTTTTTTTTGAAGAAAAGCTCTTTTTTACGAAAGAACATGTACAATTTTAAGAGTAGGTACTTAAATCAAGAAAAGTTATTTTGTTTTACAAGAAAGGTATTCTTTAACCTGCCAATGGTGACGCAAACTTGACTTTGATTAATGGTGACGCCGGTGTTATGCACCGGGGTTTACAACTGAAGATTTTTCGAAACGTGTTGCTAATAGTTAATGTTTTTTTTTATTTATGCACTCTGACAATAAAACAAAGATATATAATCATTTTAAGTTCTTTTGTTTCAATATTAAAATTCACAAATGTTTTTAAATGGAGCATTAAAAATAACAATGTTTTAGCAATACATTTTTTAAAACTAACCTTTGTCCGGCGGAACAGGTACAATTGTACCTTTTTCGTTTTTAAAATGCAATATTTTTTTTTTGTTAATACTAGATATCTGAAATTTTCTGACATCTCATACATATGTGAAATTTAAAAAAAGATTTTGATTATATCACACAGAAGTAAGACTTTTTTGACTTGATATCCCTAAAAGGCTGAAGGGGTACAATTGTACCTTCATATAATTCGATGGAAAAAAAAAAACAAGATAATAAAGTAGAACTATTTTGATTAGTTTTATTTGAAAAGAACAAACGAGTACAAACTATATGACCAAATATTTAGGAAATAACAATACATTTTTATAGTGTTTCCTAGCATAAAAAACATGTGGTACTTTGAATACAGTATTCATCGTACACAGGTTTCAAGCAGATTGTACACGCCTTTTTAGTCTCACGTGGTTTGCGTGTCTCACATTGACAAACATAACATGCCCCCCGTCTACCAAAGTGTACTTTGGAACCACTTTCTGGACTTATATACATATCAATATATATTAATATATATTAATAGGAAAGCCATACATATAGTGTTAAGTATATAAGGGTACAATTGTATCCATACCGCCTTTTATCGTTGTAAAATTCTTCCGCTGGACAAAGGTTAAGAAAAAATAAAAAAATCTGATTTTCATTAAGGAAAATAATTAATATTAGTCTTTCGACAATAGGAACTTTTATAAAATGAACAAAAATTGGTATCCTTCCAAAATATAATACAAAAGTGTTGCGATTATTTTACTTACATACACGGTGACTAACGGTCTCACACACCAGTTTAGAAAAAAAAATACAGAAGTAGTGCTCACAATGCAGCTTCGTCATTAACTGATGGTGAGGGATGTGCATGCCGCAGCTACCCGAAATCGCAACAAAAAACAATAACGGAGAATAAAGTTGTACGAATTTTTTAACACAGCCGGTCTCACAGACCAGTACGTCACCATTGGCGGGTTAAAGAAAAGGTAGTTTTTTCAGAAAAGTCAATTTGTTGTAAGATAATGTACATTTTTAAGAAAAGGAACTAATTTAACAAAATAACTTTTTTAAAATAAACTTACTTTTTGTAAGAAAAGTTACTTTTTTAGATCAGGTATTTTGTTAAGAAAAAGTACTCTGTTTAAATATATGAGTATGAATAGGTATTTGTTTGAGAAAATTTACTTTTTTTAAGAAAACGCACTTAGCTATTTAAGAAAATTTTATTTTATTAAATTTCTTTAACTTTGGCTTTTCTAAATTTACTTTCTATTCGGTTCAAAACTGCAATATGTAATCAGCAGGCTCCACCTTGAAAACTTCCCTTTAAACCAAACCAAAAGTTCCCAACATTGTTGATAATAATGGGTTGTAATAAAGTAGTTAAAAAAAAGTTGTTTCAAATTTTTTCGTTTGGCCCCCATCCTGCAACGTGCGATAAGGAACTTCGTTCTAAGAATAACAGCTTTTCCGTTTTTATGATTAGAACCCTTTAACTAATTTCAATTAAAAATTAATTTTTTATAGTTTAATAATACGAACCAATAGTATTTAGTTTATTCATAATATTGCAGACTTTTGAATAATGGGTGCTACCTCCCACGTTTAAAATAATTTCAAATATACGGCTCTTTATTGATTCGTAAAGTGTTGTTAAATGCTCGTACTCCAAAGAAATCTCATTGCAGGAGTCGCTAATGGGAAACAAAAAACCCGCCGGTTGAGATTGCTTATTGCTGGTGGTATTATTACAATTTTTTTTCTGAGAGGTCAGCGAAAAGTGTAGCTGGGGAACCCGGCTCTATTTCCAAATTATTTTCAATAAATCGTAAGCAGTTCGAAAGTTCTGACTGCATTCTTCGACCATATTGTAAACATTTCTTCATTTTAAAAAATTTTTTTTAATAAACACCATCGACCAGATGATTATTGATTGATGATTGAAATTTCAAATTTTTGTAGGCCATATCTTTTTAAAGTTTTTGTTTGTCGACAGCAAAAATCCTACTACCATCGGAAAGGACATTTTCTGAACATTACAAAAACAAAAACAATAACACCGTTAAGGTTTAACGCAACAGTATTATAATGGTCGATCGAAAATCGATGTTTACCATTCGCAAGTGTATTCCTATCGGGCCACTCGGACGTCACACAACTGTGCTTAAAATATGTTGAAAACTATGGAAAGTATTGCACGGGAAGGATACCTACCGCTTTAACTCCAACCGAAAAGAGACAAATCTTGAGAATTTCGTCAAAATTTCCGCATTCAGCACCAATAATCATGCCTTAAGCTGTTATCCAGGCAAGTATTTCGAAAGCCAATGCAAGCTCTGAGTACCTAAAATTTAAAAAAACTGAAGATAAAACTGCCGTTGAATAATGTGTACAAAGAAGATTGGTTACAATTTGCTACAAAGCAATTGACATGGGTCATTCAACTGAGAGGTTATGTTAATGATTGGCTTACTGTGGATTTTTGGACGAAAGCCAATTTAATTTAGGTGACCCAAAAGGGTGCTGTTAATATTTTCATGACTCGAAAAAAGAGGAGCTTTTTTTAAATCGTCATCACAGCAGAGAGAATGGATTTGTGGTCTGGGGTGCCATAACGTATTAGGGCACAATCGATTTAGAATTTCAAAGAGCAAAAATGACTAGAGAATAAACAAAATAATATTTTACGACCGATTCTGTGGATTCTGCAACAATATATAGCTGCCATTCATAAAAGTATTAATTTCATGCCCAAATGTTCGTCTTATTAATTATCCGACATATTGTTCCGAATTAAACATAACATAAACTATTTGGCGTTGGATTTCTTGCAAATTTTATGAAGGAGAACACAAATCGACGATAAGGAAACACTAATCCAAGCAACTAAGGACTCCTGGAATGAAATTTTTCCATTGACAGCACTTTATGAGTCAATGAAAAGCCTTATATTTGAAGTTACTTTAAATAAGGGTGACAAAATAGAGCCCAGATCACCGGCCGAAATCTTCTTTGGCCTGCAAAAAAAATTATGATTAGGGATTGAACAGAGCAGCGTAGTTTGATACCACGTCCATGTATTTTCACAATGGTTTGCTTTGATTGCGACGCTAAACAACAACTTTTCGTTTGTCGAATTGTGTATAGTCTACTTTCATTTTCCATTAGTCTTTATCATGATATAGTGTAATCAAATATGGGCACATCATCTTGTTTAACATATAAAAACTTTTCAATTACTTAAAACGATGATATCCTTAATCACTCCTATCCTATAAACCTTTTAAAGCCATTGAAAGACTTTCATAGTTGAGCTTTTTGAAGAGAATTGAAGAGAAATAAATATTATGTTTAGGCAAGTACACAGAAACAAAAGACGACCTTAAAAAATGTATACATGAAAAATTTTGACAATCAATTAATTACATTTTTTTAAATGTTGAAATTTAAATCCTTTAATGGGGCGAACAAAGAATTTCAGAGAAAATACCCCAAAATTTGGTTGGTTTACTTTGTTGGTTTAAAAACTCGATAATTCACTTTATAAATATGTATACCAAAAAAATAAGCAATGAGCATTCGAACTCACGGGCGATGTGTTAA
Source organism: Phaonia tiefii (assembly GCA_963931995.1). Taxonomy (NCBI): domain Eukaryota; kingdom Metazoa; phylum Arthropoda; class Insecta; order Diptera; family Muscidae; genus Phaonia; species Phaonia tiefii. The sequence goes on along the minus strand of OZ008368.1, from coordinate 320,704,482 downwards.
CACCTGTTTGTTTCAAGGTACCTATCCGATATCTATGAACACATTAGTAAATGTTACATTCAAAAATAAAAAAAAATTAGAGTTTTTGTGCTGAAGGCTCTCTAACTATTGCACTTTGTTTTTTCTTACTCCTGATTTAACATTAGATGTAATATTGTTAAAATAAATAAAGAAATATTTAGCTGACTGAAATAATTGTTTTTGTTTTCTCATAAACAGGGCGACGACAAAAAGTAGGGAATAGTATAGAACACTTATTGCACCCTTTTTCCGTTCTCATGCAGAGAGTCTGAAGAGAGAGTACAAGAGCATTAACGAGTCTTATTCTATTTATAGAATATTTCAATATAAATGTACTATTTCGACACCCTGTACACTCTCTTTGTAATAACTCATACCTCGAAAGCGGAGTGATAAGGTAATGGTATTTTTGCACGTTCTCTATGTGTTACTATTCTTCGATCTCTGTGACAAATTGCAAATTCTTTAAAAGATCCGTTATATGGTTTTTTTTTACTTTATGTTAGCATTTGTATAAATTTAGACACATATTTTTCGGTGATCGAACTTGTTTGTTAATTTCTATTAATTAATTTTAAAAAAACGTAAAATGGGTCGAGGAAAAGCCTTAACCGATGCAGAAAAAGGACAAATCAAGGCTTACAAGGACGCTCGCCTATCTATTGCCAAAATATCTAAGAAAATCGAGAAAAGCCGACACGTTATATCCACATTTTTAAGAAATGAGTCTAAATATGGAAAAATCATGAATGGCCGCACTCACAGAGTGCTAACTGATGCGGAAAGGCGATTAATATTAAGAAAAGCATCAAATTCTCACGACTGTTTAGCAAAAAGCAGGGAAAAATGTGGTGTTAAGGCAAGTCTCACAACTATGCGTCGTGTTGTTTCGAATGCTAAACATCTAAAGAGACTAAAAATTAAAAAGAAGCCACCCCTTAACCCGGTTCGAAAATCGCAACGCCTCAGTTTTTGCCGCAGACATATGACCTGGACTTCGGAGTGGCATCCTGTGGTCTTCTCGGACGAAAAAAATTTAATTTGGAAGGTCCCGATGGCTATAGCTACTATTTTCATGACCTTCGCAAAGAAACTCATCATTTAGACCGACTCCATTGCAGCGCTGGGGGTGTGATGGTGTGGGGGCCATTTCATATTATGGCACCTGCAAATTAAAATTTTTGTCAACCACAACGAATGCGTTGTGTTACAATGGTATATTGAAAGAGGCCTTTCCATACTTTCATAACCTTTTTGAACCTCTGCGTTGGATTTATCAACATGATAATGCGCCAATACATACAGCTAGGGTTGTTAAAACGTATATAGAGAGCCAAAATGTGGAACTATTAAGCTGGCCGCCCTATTCACCGGATTTGAATATTATCGAAACTGTTTGGGGATGGTTGGCACGTCAAGTATACGGATCGGGACAACAATATTCCAGTATATCCGAACTAACTCAAGCTATCGAATTAGCTTGGAGCTCGATTTCACTTAACTGTTTGGCCAATTTGTATGCATCCCTTCCAAACCGAATGTGTGAAGTTTTGGAGCAGAAAGGTGGATTATTAATTCGTTAACTTAACTGCGCCATTTACCTTAGCGTACGTAATATTCGTGTTAAAATTATTCGAAAACCTCTAAAATGCTTTTTTCCTTACAGTGTCCTATTCAAGTGGCGTAAAATTAGCATCCAGAATTTTGGCGGTTTTTGGTTAATAATTTTTTGTTAATTCTTAAAGCTTTAGGATTAAATCTCCTTTCTGGTCACATAATAACAATAAAATTAACTTTAATTAACAAAAAAAAATTAAGTCTTTAACATGCTTTGTTTGGGAGCAGTGGGTGGTAGAAAATAATTGTAAGGGGTGTCCTATTCAAGTGGCGAGGAGTGTAAAACAAAACACAAAGCATAAATGTTTCAAAAGGCATCAATGTTTCTATTCTATACTCTTTGTCGACGACGACCTGCTTCTTGTTCGCTGCCGCTACATCTATTGACTAATTTTGTACAACAAATACATATGTGCTGCTAACGCTGTTTGTTGTTTGCATGTGTTCACTTTGATAGAGTGCCCTACCCGTGCCTATAAATGTTAACACATCAAAAATTTTAAGGTAAATATGATATCAAAAAGCTTCGGGTAGAGATCAGTTTGGACATGCAGTCGATATCTTATCGGGCTACACGCTGTTGAAGACAATGCTTTACAAACGTCGAAACGACCGCTCAGCAAATGTGAGTTCGAATCCTACCGCAGCTGTTTCAAAATTTTTTTTCACTAAAGGGAAAATTTATCTAATGGCTTAAAAGGAATTACCATTAGGTAGTTGGTAACGTAAACTTATACAATACTATAACATTATAAAATTATAACAGGAATAAAAAAATATGTTTTTCTGTGTATCGACAAACACTTGCTTAAGCGTGTGATAAGTTGATATTAAAAGAAGCACCAATATCAATATTCATCGAAATGTAATCATCCTCTCTAAGTTAATGGTATTTCTATATATCCCCTTACTTAAACATTCAACTGTTACAGTACAACTATAATTTCGTACGTGTAGTTTTGTATGTAAGTGCGTGTATGTGTTTGAACTTCAATAAATTTTATGGATTCTAATCTAATCCAATTTTACGATATTTCTGTATGTATACAAATAAAATAAACTGTTTTGGTATGATTCTATTCTTTGTGGGGTTTTCAATTCATACTAAAAATTATCTTCATGTTCTGTGGTGAAACTACACTTTAAATCCAAACTAAATATATATATATATATATATATAAATATCCTTTAATATAAACCCATGTATATACAAGCACACTTCAATTTCAAATCCCGGGATTGCAATGAAAGGAAAAATGCTAAAGTTATTGAATGTGTTGTGGCCTACTTTTGGGCGCAAAAATGTTCAGATTTCTTTTTCGTTGAGAGCTCATTCACATTTACTAGACTGCAAAGAACACAGTCAAACAACTCTCACCCATTTTTGTAAGTTTGAGTGGTCGATTTTAACACTTCCTATTTTTATAAACAGACTATGTTGAAAGTAGGCTACCAGGTAGTGGTAGGTATATTAGGTATGTTAGGTATAGGAAAAAGTGTATGGCGAAGGAGTTGATAATTTCAGGAATCTCAATGAATAACAGTAGTAACTTAAAACTTTATAATTTCTGTGTGCTTTCTAATTTTTAATCTCCCGGATTATGAGCTACAGTTTTACAAAGAACAACATTAAGTAACAAAATCTGGACATCAATCATCGCACTTTTGCTATGACTAAAGTAATTTTTTATAAAGTTCTATGTTCCATGTTGGATTATAGAACTTTTACTGAAGTGAATAGCAGGTTCTATGTAAATTTGAGATCGCAGACGAAGTAATGGTTACCTGGCACAAGAGATCCAGGAGTGCTCGTTTATAGGGCTAGTTCTTGACTTTTATAAGTATTTGCAGTAGTGTGGCCCTTATTTTTAGAAAATGTTTTGCTCCCTCCCCCAGTTTTGTTCAGTTGCTCCAAAAACTGGTGTGTGCAAAATTTGTCCCCGATCGGATAACTCTAAGGCGTGCCGCAAAGGCCCTAAAGATCTTGCAAGCACCACTCTAATACATATTTCTGAAATAGATAATGAAATTATTCGCGGTTACGTCCCCTCGTGTTTTATATATAAAATAACACCTACCTATAGAAAGCTTACGTGTGTAAATATGGTAGAGGTTGGAAATGATTCAGAAGTCATGTCTATCAGAAGTCATTAGCAAATTCAAGCCAAATAGAGAAATATTGAGAACCGTATTTTTTTTGAATATCGAAATCCTTTAAAATGGTATGTCTGTATTGAAAACTTACTGAAGCTTAAAATAAGGTACAATATGTCATCTTAGTTCATTGGTTTACTAATCCGGTTTGGGGTATGATATTCAATTTGTAGAAAAAAAATAGTTTTTCCTTTTCTTTTGGAACAAAATTTTAAATTTTTAATATATTTCATTGTTTACGTTTAACAAAAGATCAAAGATTATGTTTAGAAGTCCTACTGTCACATTCTGAACTCGACACAACTACTCCATTCATCCACAAATATTAATAAGGGACCACCGCACAGTGGTTCAGAATCGATTTCAATCGGTCAAATTCAATATCGCTTGATCTAGTAAAGAGTTTTAGGTTGTGTAAACACCCGATTATAGGCTACGAAACAGGGATTATTGTGATATATCACAATTGAAAATCACATAGAGGGGTATATCTCAAAAAAATTTAGAAAGTTGTCTATTTTTTTTGGTGACTAAAAAGCGATAAAAAACGATCTAGTAATTGAATTAAAATAAGAGGTCTATCATTTCATTCAGTAACATTTGGTATATCTATGAGTATATTCATGATTCGTGATTCGTGTGTGTGTCAAGCTGTAGCGCACAAACAGTCTATACCACTACTTATACTTAATTGTGTTTTTGGGTACACGCAAATACACACATTCACAAACGCTTTGTCGACAGTACCCCAGAGTATTTCGTTGTCGCAACTTCGCTATAGTACAGGTCTTCAAGAGAAGCTAATTCTTGGGTGGTCATTCAAGACATCTTGTGCAGATGTGTAGTGGGTTACCTATAACTTCTTTCCGACTATAAGTTCCGTCTATGAGAAAGCGAGAAATCATGAATCTAATCATATGGATCCGAGAGTAAATAGAAACCGGTTGTATAACACTTTGAAGGCTAACCAAATCCCTTAAAAATTAAACACACATGATGCACTTAACCCTGCTGTTAGATTAGGACCATTTGGTCCAAATTTTTTCTGTTTTCCCTTGTAACTTTGGAACGGTGATATATACTGACTAAATTTTTCTGCTAATGGGGTCTTTTAATAAAACAATGTTATGTGCGAAAATTAAATTTTCTAACTTTATTCAGGACTGAGAAAAATACAAAATGACGAATCTTAGATTAGAGGACCATTTGGTCAATAGTACATTTTTTCATTACCAAGCGAATGTAAATTCATGTCAAATATTTAGAAGATGTTTTTGATATGTCAAATACTTGCTTTAGAAATTATTGAACCAAAATAGTTACAAAGGATAAGATAAAATTATTATTTTGGATGAAAATTCCAGTATGGACCAAATGGTCCCTCAATCTAAGATTCGTAAGTTTTTTCATTACCAAGCGAATGTAAATTCATGTCAAATATTTAGAAGATGTTTTTGATATGTTAGCGGATGTTTTTGATATGTCAAATACTTGCTTTAGAAATTTTTGAACCAAAATAGTTACAAAGAATAAGATAAAATTATTATTTTGGATGAAAATTGCAGTATGGACCAAATGGTCCCTCAATCTAAGATTCGTAAGTTTTTTCTAATCTAACAGCAGGGTTAAAAGCAATAGTGTCCTGCTTTCTTGCAATAACTGGTCATGTGGAAACAGTTCCATTAGAGCACTATAGGACGGGGTCAATTCTGAATGGTACACAACCACTTGTTTGTCAGAGTTTTGGTGAACTACCGATTATGAACCCCCAGGTAGAAACATTATCTGTCACGAATATGCTAGCTCTAACTCCTCGGCTCAAACAAATGCGTATTTGGAAAGCAAAAACACTGATTTGATGGGTCATCCGCCGATTTGGTGTCTAATGAATTCATTTTGTTGTTTTAAATGTTATTTATATGTGTTTAGATATTAGGCCAGAACTAGAAACAACATCCCTCGTACATAAATTCCGAGTTTTTACGCTTTCAAAAATATTTTCGTAATTAAGTAGATGAGGGTGTCTGTGCCTTTAAGTAAAGTAGACCTTCACTGATATATGTAAATTAACTCAAGAACTCGAGTCAAGTGTACATCAGTTGCGTTTGATAATATTATGCGACAAACCATAGCATTTTGAAAGTAACTGGTTTTTCAATAAGAGCGCTACAAAAGTTTTTTTAAATAAAATTACCAATGAAATTCTTTAGTCCTGTGAAAGTACGTTCGATGCCAATATGTACGGAACTCGATTTCTTTTGCATGTCCACCAAGGGCACGCTTGCAGAAGTAAAGACGCTCAACCCAATTTTCGACGGTTTTCAAGCATAAATCGGCCGATACTGCTGCAATTTCACGTTCGATATTCGTACGAAGTTCATCAATCGTCGCTGGCTTGTTGGCATAGACCATAGACTTGACGTAGCTCATCTAACGGCGTCAAATCGCACGACCGAGGCGGCCAATCGACTGGGCCATTTCTTGAGATAACACGTTCACCAAATTTGGTTTCCAATAAATTGATTGTGGCATTCGCTGTGTGGCTTGTGGCGCCGTCCTGTTGGAACCACATGTCCTCCAAGTCCATATTATCCAATTGGTGCCAAAAATTTTCGGTTATCATTGAACGGTAGCGATTCGCATTCACAGTAATGTGCCGGTCTTGATCATCACGGAAGAAGTACGGCCCAATGACACCGCCGGCCCATAAACCGCACCAAACCGTAATTTTTTCGGGATGTAATGATGACTCATGGATTACGTGTGGATTGCTGTCTGACCAATAACGCATATTTTGCTTATTGACGAAGCCGTTCAGCCAAAAATGAGCCTCATCGCTGATTTTTGAGGCCTCTTAAAGTTGGTCCCTTAAAGTTGAGGCCACTGACTCCAAATTTCGGTAGTAAAATTTAATAATTTCGACTCGTTGTTGGCTCGTATATCTTTCCATGATGAAATGGCAAACCTTACTAAAGAGAAATGTCAAAAGAGCAGGAAAAAATATGGCGTCGTTTGCTGTCCCAATCGATTTACTTTTATATCGTCTCTGTTGAAAGACCCGTTACATGGATGTGGTATCACCGAACCATGATCGGAGCTGTCCCTGTTAATCACAAGTTGTTTCAACTGGCAAACAAAATTTCGGCTGAGAATCAGGGCTCTGTTTTTGAATTTATATCAATAAATCCTAAGCCGCTTGAAATTGTGCTTTGTTGATCTTGAGGTTGAATAAAGACGTAAACATGGTGTTTTTTGAATTTTAAAAAATTATGTATCAAAAATATTAAATTACTACTTCCACTTGAGGTACATACGTCAATTCACGTGACTAGCCACTTATTGATTTCCTCATATGGGGTATTTCCAAAACCGCCATCGTAGCTTTTCATTGACTACAGGTATTGCCACATTATATTCAGAATGTAATGTGTGCTTTGTTTTTATCTCTTCTGTCTTAGAAGCATATAATAATTAACAGTGCTCACTTCACAGTGTAAGATACCTAGAGGAACCACTTCTCGCAGTACAATGTTGAGAGTAGGCTTTGTTGCATGTTGAAAGAGATTGTTTAACTGATAGCAGATAGAGGCATTAAGTCAAAGTAACCAATAAGTAAACACAAACGGCATTTCGTAGTTGTGTCAAAGTTGTTGTCTTAAATGCAACACAAATCGTCGCCTGACTCTTGATTTGCCGTATACACCAATCAGGCGGTTTGTGAAAAACGAGTTCAAAGTTTGGTTCAACGGTACAAATTGATAGACATCGGACTTAACCCTGCTGTTAGGTTAGGAAAAAAACCCCGAATGTTAGGTTAATGTTAGGTTTTCATACAAAATATCAATTTCATCGTTATCTGTGTATCTATTTTGGTGCAAAACTACCTAAATATTGTTATTACTATTATCATCTTTTGCTTTAAAAAGAATTTACAGAAAATCAAAGAAAATATACTATGGAGCAAATGGTATCTTATCCTAAAATTCGTTTTTTAACGAATGTTAACTTAAGATACCATTTGGTTCATACTGCAATTTTCGTACAAAATAACAATTTAAACACATTGTTTGTATCTATTCTGGTTCAGTAATTCCCACATATTATTTTTGTTATTATTATTTTTCTGTTTGCAAATAATGGTACCTTAACTTCAAATTTGTAATTTCTTATTTGACTCAGTCCTGTTTTGAGTTAGAAAATTAAATTTTTTATAAAATTAAATTTTCCCAATTTTTTATAAAAAGGACCACGTGGGCTGCAAAGTTAAGTCAGTATATATTAACGTTCAAAACTTGCAAAGGATACCAGCCAATATTTGGAACAAATGGGCTTAATCTAACAGCAGAGTTAAATGGCAAAAGCACTACATTATATCTCTGAAACCTATACAGAAGATTGAGGATCAGCCTGCCATTAATTTTGAGTGTTTCTCGTTCCAAATCCGTTTTTAACTCAAAAAAATCAAGATTCAGGCAATGGAATGTATACCACCAATAAAAAGGCATAAAATAGTCCAAAATACCTTTAATTATCCTATTTTCCACAAAATGACATGAAAAATTTAAGTCAAAGTGAATTGGCGTCGAGTATGATACTATGGCACCGACCTTTCGATGAAGAGTGAACAAGATCGTCCTCCCAGGTGTGGTTAGTCTATGGAACACGGTTAAGAGATTAATTTCATATGTGTGTAAACTTGTTTGTTTTACACATTTCTACAAAATTGTCTGTTTGCCGAAAAAAATAGATTACACTAGTTTTGGGGTAAATGCTAATTCGTTTGCCACCATACATACAAGGTGGCGCAAAAGTAATCCTCCTATCAGAAAATGCTATAAATTTTGCGATTGGCCCCTAATGTCAGTTCTGTTTTGACATTTGTGTAGTAAACACATGCGAAATACACGTTAATAAACAATGTTACGCTACACTGCTCTAGAACGCGGAATATTGCTGACCATTTATTTGACCAACAATCGGTCGGTGACTTTGGCACAACGTGAATTTCGTCGCAGATTTCCTGGCCGTCCAACGCCTACTGGTGAAACACTGCGTCGTTTAGCCGCTCGCCTCGAAGAGACTGGTACAACACGAGATGCTGCCAGGCGTGGCAGACCCCGGAGTAGCCGTTCTGCAGAGAATATTGCTGCTGTAGCCGAGGATGTCGTGGATACGCCGTCGACATCGACTACAGAGCAATGATCGGCTACAGACCAATGATCAACGAGTTCTTTTTGCCGCAACTTGATGAATTGGGATTGGAAAACATGTGGTTCCAACAGGACGGTGCAAATGCACACACTGCACGTGCCACAACCGATATGCTGAAGGATGCATTTCCAGGGCGCCTAATCTCCCGTTTTGGCGATTTGCACTGGCCAGCAAGATCGCCTGATTTGACCGCGCCAGACTTCGTTTTGTGGGGCTTTTTGAAGTCGCGGGTTTATGTCAACAAGCCTCAGACTCTTGCAGCTCTTAAAGACACTATCCGTCAAGAATGTGAGGACGTATCGCCGGAAGTTTTGGCCAAAGTGATGGAAAATGCCATAAAAAGGGCTCAAATGACAATCAACTGTGCCGGCGGCCATTTACATGACATCATATTCTCGACTTGATGTAAAAAAAATTAAAAGACCAAATAAAAATAATCCACAAGAACAATCAAAGATTTTCTTTTTTTTTTAAATTACAGCCAAAAAACATCGGAAGTTTACTTTTGCGCCACCTTGTACAAACAAAATTTCAAATACTCGTAAATGCTTTATTTTCATTCATTTCAACTTTTGCGGATAACGTGTATAATCAATCAAAATAAATATAATTGAGGCAAATGACATACTATCGTCATTTTATCTTTTCCTGTGGTGACAACATCACATGCTTCCATAAAGCAAGTTTTAATTTTTAAATTTCCTACAAGAATTTTATTAATCCTCCCTTCCATTTTGCACAATTTTAAACTACTACAAGGGCCATCAACTTTTCGATCAACCCAATATATTGGTTGGCTTTAAGGATAAACCAAAAATTGATATGGTAGTTGTAACAATTGTTGTTTTATTGTCGTTGTCACCATGTACACAAACGAATATGTGCATATGTATGTGTTTGTTTGACAATAGTAAAAACAAAGAACCATTACACTTAAAGCGACAAATGTGTCATATACCCATACAAATATGTACACATGTACACTAAGCCGAAATATAAAGAGAGTTACATATAAGGTCTTTCCTGTACCTTTTTGTCGATACTCCCTACATTGGTATGCTTTCAGTCTCTCTTTTTGACAGAGAAACCCTGAATGTATGTATTATTGTCAACAGCTGTTATGAACTTGGGGATATTTGTAAAGAAATAAAAATCTTTTTACTTCTTGGCATCTTTGTTCTGAAGGAGCTTTATAATATTCCGAAAGGAGATTAAATGCTAAACAACATGGATATGTGCTCATTGTTGCGCTTTTGTTTTCACTTGCAGTTCAGTGTGTCAACAAAGAGCAAGAATATGTTGCTTACGTTACACAAGATTTAAAGGACAGATTTGACTAGATAATTGAAATAGAATTAAAATAAATGGAAAAATGTAATTTATGAAAAACGAGTGCAATAATTTTCTTTGAGGAGTTGTCTGACTGTTGTTCCTAAACATCGCAGAAATCTTTTCCGTGTTTTGTATTTCTATCTTAGGTTCCCAACTCACACTCAAATCGAAAAACAAAGAGACTTAATACTAGTATTACAGGTGGTACAGGGTAACAAGTTTGAGTATATTTTTACCATATAATCCAATAATAAAAATTTTACAAAGATATTTCCAAATTAAAGTTGAATTTTGTGAAACATTTGAAGGTTTAATTGATACATTAAGACATTTTGGCTTTTCAATGGATTTTTCAATAAATCCCATGGTAAATACAATGGTATGGGCTAAGCAGTGTCGAAAGACGTTATGATTTAATCGGTGTTCTACTAGAATTATTGATATATCACTATGCCACAAAATAGGAAAATAAATTTCATTCTGAACTGCAACTCCATTTTTTTTTTTGATTTCGCTTCCTAAATCCAAAAAAAAACATAGTAATTTTCTGATGGATTGAGGGTATGTACATTAGGGTGACAATCGTTGGTATAAAAAAAATTGTGTTTGAATTTTCGGGGTGCGGGTCGGAATATTGTGACACTAGGTCTAAAACATCAGTGCTGAAAATTTGAGCCAAATTGGACAACGCTTGCGGGACGCGCATCGAGGTCAAAAGTCAGATATATGCAAATTTTACTATTTGTGTATATGAAATAAATTTGTGAAACTCATTAACTTTCTACATTATTTTGCGAAAATATATAGATTTATTTATTTTAATAGAAAGTAAAATAAATTTTCTTCGAAATTAATTTTTTGCAAATTATCCCTAGTATGTCCTTTGGGTCAAAGTGACCCAGAAACTGTATTATCGCTAAACTCGTTAATATTATTCATTATTTGGTGTAAATTAATAGATGCCTTTTTTTAAATATACGAATTAGAAACTGAAAAAAAATTTAAATTAACCCTAAACAAATTTGATATAAAAAATGTACAATTTATTTTATTTTAAAAATAAATGACTTATAAAAACAAAAAAAAAAAAACAATTATATAAAATAATTTATAGACCAAAATCTTTTTGTAGAGATTGTAGATTGGCATTTTTCGAATAATAGAGATATATAGTATAGATGATTTAATATTTTTGAAGTGGCTTTGTCGGCAATAAATAAATAAATACATGGTTTCCCATTACATCCCATGAAGGAATCGGGGAGAGCTTCTCACAACCACTGAGCTGTGCGCTTTCAAGTTTTTTATATTCACTGATTGGGACCTACAGTTTTACACCGGTTCCGAACGGTATTTTTGAGAAGCATTTTCATGGCTAAATACTCGATAGTGTCGCCGTCACTGTGCGAGGTGACCGCCGTCGAAAGAAATTTTAAGGTGGTCAGAGCAGGGATCAAAACCAGGATCTCAAGTACAAGAGACGCGCACACTACCCATTGCACCACCGACGGCAATATTTTGGTTAATTGCTTTGTAGTTTTCTAATTTTCTCAAAAACATAATATCATTTAAAGCAGCTTTATCAGCTTTATTCGAATCAAACCAAAAAATTGAATAACAGCTTACAATAAAACAAGCCACTTCTATCAAACCATTAATTTCCAAATCGGTAATATCAGAAAACTGATTGCGAAAAATTATTATATTCAAACAGTTTATAGCCTTCGCCATCCATCTAGCGTTATGTAATGCACCAGGTTTTGTGAATTTTATTCCTCGAAGAGGACTGCCACCAAGGAATATAATTACAAGTTCCAAAAATTCTTTGTAATCGTTTCTGGGGAACGCTTCATTTATTTTATTATTAGCGAATGTTAAAACTTCAGCAACATTATCGCCTAGAATTTCTATAACTCTTGGATGAGCCACCAACAGAGCCGCTGGCCACTGTTTTTTGAATTTTTTAAATATCTTTATGTCTGGTCCGGTAGATACTCCAACATTGGCCTCTGTAAAAACAGCTGCTAACACAATTTCAAAAATATGGTGTCTGCAGCCTAAAAATATAATTTCGACAGCGTACATGCAGCTTTGAAACGACTAGTGTTGGATGATATCGTATCAAAAACAAACGCTTCCGTTTTCGTCAAAATATTTTTATCTTCCAATTCGTCATAAACATAATGGCAGGCATATCTATAATTTGCTCTAAGCCTGGATCCAACCCAAGTATAGTCAAGCGATCTTGTACTTTTCCTGTTACTATCGATAAGAGTTTAGTAACCCAATGTATTGTCAAAGGCTGATCATTTGCAGCAAACTATTGTATAATTTTTTCACGTTGGAGGATCGATTTAAAATGTTATTAGATGGATTAAGTCCTACGGCACCTAAAACTGCTGCCAACAAATGTACAGCATCTCCCTGGCTTACTTTCAATTTGTTCAAAACTGCAGCTAGTCTTGGTGTTAAAATATTTTGTTTTTGTGTACAGGAAGTTCTACGAATACGTTTTAAATCTGATGAACTTAGAACATATTCTTCTTCTGATGTTGCAACTTCTTCGGATTCAGAGACTTCGTATTCAGAGACTTCCATTATACTGAAAGCTAAACAATTGTCATGTTTTGGTTACAGGCAAGCGATTGTCGCTTGCTAAGTTGCAAAGAAAACGGCAATTTAGCGATAAGTTATTTTATTCAAAAATATGAATGAGGGTTGAAAACGGTAAAAAATGTCAAAAGAAATTTTTTTAAACTTAGCGAAAATGATTCTCGTCGCTAAGTCTTCGCTAAGTGCTTCATACAAATCAAGCGGTTTAACCAAAACACGCTTAATATCATTGTTCAGTACTTCTAACATAGTCTAAAATTTAATGAAAAAAAATTTTTTTTTAAACGAAATTTTTACCTGATGATGTTGATGGTAACTCCACACTTAATTCCTTACGCAATTCTTCTTATTTTTTAGTTTAATTTTTCATTCTTCCTTTCCCTTTAAGTTAATGTCCACTCCTAACATACTACCTTCACGTCCTTTCATTGTTTGTTTTATTAAAAATTGTTTATATTCTTCTACTATGGGCAATATCGAACAGATCGTCTAAACTATCCTCCCACTGTTCTCTTCTTTTTTTATGAATTTCAGACACAATAGATTTATTTTTTTTTGACTTTCCATTCCTCGTACAGACTCAATAGGTTTTTTGCGCCTCTATGCAACTGTTGAACGGGAATACGGGCCTTTTCCCAGAAAATTAAACACTCTCTTACCACAGGAGCAGCACTAACTTTGGCAATTAGTTTGGTTGTCCTCATATTATAGAAAAAAACTTTCAAGCAGTGTCCCTTCGAAGGAAGTTTACAACCAACTAATTTATGTTTCGGCTATCCAATTAAAAATATTTCTTCTCTTATCGACGGCATTATTTTCTTAAATATATTTTTCACCAAATTCACAATAAATCACTCACAAAAAGCACTTTGCACACTGAATTCACACAACCTAATGAAATTTAAGTTAAATTCGCTTCGGGGAGCCCCCGAATTAGCTTCTAGTAGGCCATGATATTTACCATTAAAATCCGTTAATTTCAAAAGAATGGTTGTTGTCTATTAGTTACAAACAATTGTCAAGTCAAGTTAGTTACAAACAATTGTTTTTCTAATTCATATATCGAAATAAAGGCATCTATCAATTTACACCAAATAATGAAGAATATTAATGAGTTTAACGATAATATAGTTTCTGCGTCACTTTGACCCAAAGGACATACTAGGGATAATTTCCAAAAAAATATTTTACATTTTAGGGTCAATTTCGAAGAAAAATTATTTTACTTTCTATTAAAATATATAAATCTACATATTTTCGCAAAATATAGAAAGTTAATGAGTTCCACAAATTTATTTCACATAAATAGTAAAATTTGCATATATCTGACCTTGGACTTTGATGCGCGTCCCGATTTGGCTCAAATTTTCAGTACTGAAGTTTTAGACCCGCACACCTTAAGATTCCACAAAAAACTAGGCTGTCGCCCTAATCTATATATTTTTTAAATTTTTCTTCGACTGTGCACTAAATTACATTCTATATTCTTTAATATATCTCGGGAATTAAATCACAGGTCTTGGTCAACATTTTCTTAAAAAAAATTTAGTTAGATATGGGGGTAGGAATTTATCAAAATTCTCAACAAAATTTAGTATTTTACTAGAGAATGCAGGCCATGCATTGTTTTCCGTCTTCGTAATGGACATTTCCCATTATATTTGGATTGGGTGAGTATGGGGACCAATGCAAAAGTTCTACACTTTGTTCATGAATCCAATGTTTAATAACTGTGTGCGTATGAATTGGAGTAATATCTTATAGGTAAGTCTTTGCCATGGGTCCAAATATATTTGCTAAATTGAGGAAGATCAGTTACTAAGATCCTCTTGTACGATGATCCAGTAATTTTTTCGGTTTCAAAAGTCAAACTGATGTTGGCGTAGTAGGATACAGCACTCCATACCATAACTCATCACTTTCTGCTCTGTCGTCGATGCACAAATTGTTATTATTTTCTTAACTCGAGGAAACAGTAGCTGTATCTATCTGGTATATCGATATTACACATTTCTCGTCGGAAAACACCATATTCAAACACACGTCTGAACATGTCTTTCTATCCTTAACAATTGGAGCTTTACGTTTCGCATTAAGTGGCGGTTTTTTTTTGCAAATTCCGACCCGTGGTGAATTTTTGCGGCCGGTATGGAAGAGCTGGAGGCAAGTCTGAAAATTCTCTTGCATTCTCGACCATTCTTGGCGTTTTAGTGCGCCGTTTCATGTTTTTTCCATATATTTTAATGTTACTCAATTATTTGTATCCAACTTTTTTTTCCTATATTGTGATATCTGAAGTAAATATAATCGTTTGGATTGCAGTTGGATGAAATTTGCAACAAAACTCATAAATTTTTATTATTTTGATAGTTTTCATACATTACCATCAAGAATCATGGCCCACTTGTTCAAAATAAAAAAAAACACTTATTGTGGAGTGGTTGAAAAAGACATCAGCCTGGAACATAAAAAAGACTGTATACTACACGTGCGGAAATATTTCGTAGATATTCCGCATGCATTTTTTTGTATGGAGTTTGTACGGGTCGTAACTAGAGAGCGAGAGAGTTAGATTCTTGACATTTAAATTATGAATAACTTACACGTTTGTACTTGAGAAATTTTTGCCAGAGTAATTTATGTACTTCTCACTGTAGCACATTAAATTCAGTAATCTAAATTTACAGGCTGTATTTAAAATTCTACCAACAACTGAAAACATCCGATCGCTCAGTTTTTTAGATAATTGTCTTCCGGCTTCAAACGCTGTTTCATCCAATAGCAAAATATATCATATGTCTAAAAATAAAGGGTCCGCCAAATGACTTTTTTTTGAAAATGCTATAAAAAAAAACTAATGAATATTTTCTCAAATTTTTTTTTTTTGAAAGTACAATCCTTCCGGTTAATAATGGAAATTAATTTCATTTAAATGGCTGCCTCGACTGGCCATGCAAGTAGCCTACACGATCGGTCCAATTTTTAAGCACATTATCGATTGTGTGCAGCTGTATTTCACCAATGGCTTCACGAAAATTGTCCTTTAAAGCGTCAATTGTCTCTGGCTTGTCGGCGTAACACTTACCTTTGAGGGCACCCCACAAATAATAGTCCAACGGTGTCAAATCGCTGCTCCGAGGTGGCCAAACGACATCAGCTCTGCGGCTGATAATGCGATCTTCAAAAACAGGGCGCAAAACATCGAGTGTAGCTTCGGCTGTGTGGCACGTAGCGCCGTCCTGTTGAAACCAAATGTTGCATATATCCTCCTCTTCAATTTTTGTGAACAAAAATTAGTTCAACATAGCCCTATAACGATCGCCATTGACTGTAACGGCCACTCCTGGCTCATTTTCGCAGAAAAATGGCCCAATTATACCTCTGGACCAATATCCGCACCAAACTGTGACTCGTTTTGGGTGCATCGGCTTTTCAGTGTATGCGTGCGGGTTTTCTGTGCCCCAAATGCGACAATTTTGCTTCTTTACATACCCGCCAAGATCAAAATGAGCTTCATCTGAAAAGATGATTTTTTTTGGCAAAATCGGCATCTTCTGTAATTCGATCGCAGGCACATTTTTCCCATATTTCCCAGCGTTGTTCAAGCGTATAGATAACCATATTCGTTCAGCGGAAGGATAAAACTAATTATCTGTCACATCAGACGTGAGCTAAGTGTTACTATTCACGAAATAGGCACTAGTTGAACAAAAATCGTTAGATGGCGGACCCGTTAGAACATCAGCGATAAAAGTAACCAAGTAATTGATAAATCCAAACACATGTCTAGTAGTACAAACTCCCGCACTTTTCGATTTCCCGGGAAAAAGTAAATAAATTTCCCGGATCCACAATAAACAAAAATTTTAGTAATGTATAGTGCAATGTGTTACGAAATCTAATATTTGATGCACTTCTATTTTAAATTTGGCAGCCTAATTTCTGTAAAAGGTGCAATCGTTTTTCACCAACCATCTCCAAATCTGTAAGTAATTTTAAAATTTTATCATCCATATTTGAATGAGCACCCTCCTTTTCCCATTTTAAAATATTATCCACTCGCTATTTCGTAGCAAAATAAAATGTATTATTTCGATTTTGATAAATGACGCGACATATGTTTGTGGATTGTTGCTAAAAAGCTAGTAAAGATTTGAGTAGAAACAGAGTTGCCCTTATTTGCTACAAATCAGTTTCGTCTTAGATTCGGTTTAGTGTTCGATACGTGTAGTAACACATTCATTTTGTAAACTTTGAATGTTTCACTAACAGTAATAGCAAACAAAATAACAAGAGTTTAAACCTCAAAAACTTAACAATGCATTATGAAACAATTGTCTTTTGCACAATTAATGAATTCGCTACAGCAACAAATATGGAGTTGCGGGTGCAACGCAGGCATGAACATTCAAAACTAGTCTAGAATATGCTATATTGCAGCAACGATACAGTCGTCGGGAGTCGAAACTTTTTATTGTAGGAATGTTAACCAATTAGCGAAAATGTTGCATCCATACGAAAAATCTTTTTATTTCAGTGAACTTTAGTATCAGTTAACTACTATAACCTAAAACGTATAGAATGCTCTTGAAAAAGCAGACCTTATTACTAGATTACACCCTTTTGCTAAAATATTATATTGCATTCTTTTGGAAATTTCCAGGGATTCCCGGGTAGTACCCCCGGTAAAGCGGGAATTGAAAATTAACGAAATTCTCGGTAATGGTTGCAAATGTCAACCAAACAGAAATGGCGGTCAAAAAACATCGGCCCGGAACATAAAAAACGCCCTGCACTACACGGGCCGAAATATTTCGTCGATATACCACAGGCTCTTTTTTGTATGGAGTTTTGTAAAATTGCACGTGGAATGCTGGTCTCTAGTACGGACCTTAGCTAGTGAGTGAGAGAGATAGATTCTTGGCAGTTCAATGATGGATAACTTATAAGATTTTACTTGAGACATTTTTTTCAGAGAAGAAATAATATTGAAACCTATGTTTTGTGTTGAGAATTTGCCGTGTCACGCGTGAAATTCTTGAATGATATGTGACCTGGCCTACGGAATGGTACCTATGGCCAGAAGAAAAAGTTTCGAAAAAAAAACCGCGTTGCGATCATTTAAACTTGAGGTGTAATTTAAAATAAAATAAATGAAGTTAGGACTCCGTAGGTTGTTTTATTGAAAATATCGTTGAATCTATATATATAAAAATGAAAGTCTGTCTGTGTACAGAAATAGTTTGTAAGACTACTCCTCTCACACGGCGTACCCGATCTTCATGAAACTTTCAGGGCTTATTCGTGTCGGCCAGGAGAAAGTTTTAGAGAGTATAAATTTTTGGAAAAATGGGCGGGGTTACGCCCCCTTTTGAAAAATATTTTTATCTCGGCAACCGTCCAACCGATTAAGCCCAAACCGGTTTCATTCGAAAGGGTATAGTCCAGATTAGGTTTGGAGAGTATACATTTTTGGAAAAATGGGCGGGGTTACGCCCCCTTTTGAAAAATATTTTTATCTCGGCAACCGTCCAACCGATTTAGCCCAAACCGGTTTCATTCGAAAGGGTATAGTCCAGATTAGGTTTAGAGAGTATAAATTTTTGGAAAAATGGGCGAGGTTACGCCCCCTTCCAACGAACACAGCGTTTGCTGTTTTCTTTTTAATTCCGAGTAAGCCGTGTCGTGAACATCTCCCTCCCTTCCTCTTTAGCATTCATTCCACCGTATTGAATGTTCACTAAAGGAGTCACCTGTCTTGACTGATGTCCTTTATGGGGTTGTTGATGATGTTGTTGAAGACTGACTACTGAAAGGATCCTGTGTAGTACAGCAAAATGTTACCTAAATAAATATCCTTTAATCAAAACAACACAGCACATAAACTGGTCGCTAAATAAAAGAGTAACACTTGATGGGTTCTGGTTATGTATTAAAATTCTTTATTGAATAATCTACAATGTATTTTGTACAATATGTTTCACTGAGAGCTCAAAAACTAATCATCTAAAAAATAGGATTACAAAAATGTGTTGATTCTAATGTTCACAAATTGATGTATTTTACGATCAGCTGGTTGCTTTTGTTATTTTATCGACTCCGTCCAGCTTACAGCCAATGATGTCTACGTGCTTAGAATTATAATTGTTTTATATATTCAGTGTTGTGAATTGGTATATTTAAGTTAAGGGCAGTACGTAGATTGACATAATTACATATTTGCTTTAATCTTTATCTAAATCTACATGGACTTAACATTCTGCCGGCCTTGAATTTAGTAAATTCAACAAATAAAAAAAAATTATTATTTATTTAAACAGAAAAAAAATACGAGTTTATTTAGGTTGATCACAAGGTGTTCCTACTGGGTAATGTTTAAAGCGTCGTAGTAAATGTGGCTATTGGGTGTTACGTGATCAGCTGTTGACTTATGTTAACAAATGATTTAGCAATTTAACAATACAACGTAATGCAAGGTAAGTGAAATCTATTAAGCTTTTATTCTATATTATACAATATTTATTATACAATTTTTATATTTTAGGATAGTAGAGATTAACCCACGGCAACCAGCTTTATTAAAATTAAGGCTGTGGATAGTTAAACAGGTACGTAGAAATAATGCGTCATACACTTATTTCATCTATTCTTTTTTATTCTAGGTGTTACGCCCCCTTCCAACGAACACAGCGTTTGCTGTTTTCTTTTTAATTCCGAGTAAGCCGTGCCGTGAACATCTCCCTCCCTTCCTCTTTAGCATTCATTCCACCGTATTCGGCCCCGTTCGGTAGGAACTCTTTTTTTTCTCTCGATTGTTTCCCTTCGTCTAAAGGTCCGTTTTTAAACTTCTTAGTGCCGTATTAAACTAGGATTTCAAGCGTGAGTTTTTCGAGTCAGTGAACAAAAGTCCACTCGATTTGAATTTCAAGCTCAAACGTGAGTTTTTCGAGTCATTCTCATTCTTTATGTTTTGCGTGAGTTTTTCTCATTTCTTTCTTTTTCTCATTCTTTATCATTTCATTTCTTAAGCGTCCGTCGTCGCAAAACGTTCCTCGGAATTCATGAGGTTCTTACCATGCCACGCAAAGCAAAACATCATTCATTCGGACGGCGCACGCGCAATGCAAATGATGTTCGACAACATCGAGCTCAGGAATCGGAAGAGCAACGAACACAGCGTTTGCAAGTGCAACGAGAAATAAGATCGCATCAAAGAGCCAATGTGAGTGATGCCAATCGTCCTCTAGAACTGCCATCACAATCCGAACAAGAAAGCAGACGCGAGCGTAATCGACTGCAAACTTCGCGCGCACGAGCTGCCGAAACTGACCAAGAAACTGCCGCGCGAAATGCACGCGATCGATCTCGATCTGCGCGCGCACGAGCTGCCGAAACTGATCAGGAAACTGCCGCTCGGCGCTTGCAAGATCGTGCACGAGTCACAAGAGCACGACAGCCACCCATTTCTTTGGACCGCATTGCGTTCGATTACCGCTACGACATTGATTATAGCGCACATCCTTTCGTACAAATCGGACCAATGGACAAAGTGTGTCGGTACTGCAACGCCTTGAAATTCAAAAACGAACCACCTGGCATGTGCTGCTCAAGTGGTAAAGTGCAATTACCGTCGTTGCAAGCACCACCTGAACCATTGCAAACGTTGCTGGCTGGTACAACTGACGAATCTAAGCATTTCCTCACCAACATCCGCAAGTACAATGCATGTTTTCAAATGACATCATTCGGCGCAACACAAATCGTACGTGCCAACTTCATGCCGACGTTCAAAGTACAAGGCCAAATCTACCACCATGCTGGCTCACTTCTGCCACTTCCAGACGCAGAGCACAAATTTCTGCAAATCTACTTCATGGGAGATGATGACGAACAAGTTCGACAGCGTTGCGGATTCATTCCTACTGCTCGGCAAAGCATTGTTGCATCGCTTCAAGCATTCCTTCAACGGCACAACGAGCTCATTCGACTATTCAAAAGCGCAATAGAAAATATGCCTGCAGATGACTACAGAATAGTCATAAAAGCAGACCGTGCGCCAGCAGGAGAACATGAACGACGCTTCAACGCACCGACAGTAAACGAAGTGGCGATTATCATTGCTGGGGAGCAGCATGAGTCACGTGATATTGTTCTCCATCGCCGCAGCAACACATTAGTGCGCATCAAGGAAACACATAAATCGTACGATGCCTTGCAGTATCCGCTCATCTTTTGGGCCGGCCAAAATGGATACGATTTTACGTATAAGCTGAAGAACCCAGCAACCGGCGAAGATATGACCAAGAAAGTTAGCTGTATGGACTTCTATGCATTCCGCTTGATGTTGTTCAGCAATCATGACAACCACATTCTCAAATATCGTCAATTGTTTCATCAGTTTGCTGTCGATATGTACGCGAAAGTCGAGTCTGAACGCCTTGCATTCCTTCGTCACAATCAAACAAAACTGCGTGCCGAAAATTACATTCATCTCAGAGACCGGCCGGATTTGTTCATAACATTTACATGCAATCCAGCGTGGCCCGAAATTCAAGAACTTTTGTTGCCAGGACAAAAGCCTATCGACCGTCATGACATCATTGCCCGCGTATTCAAACAAAAATTGAAATCGTTGGTGGACTTCATCGTCAAGCATCATGTTTTCGGAGAAACGCGTTGCTGGCTCTACTCCGTCGAATGGCAAAAACGTGGACTGCCACACGCACACATTTTAATTTGGCTCATTCAGAAAATCACAACCGATCAAATTGACGATGTGATTTCTGCTGAGTTGCCTGATGAACAACTCGATCCAAAATTGTTCCAAATCGTGAAACAAAATATGGTGCATGGTCCCTGCGGCACATTGAACCCAAATTCACCATGCATGGTAGATGGGAAATGCACGAAACGTTATCCGCGTCAACTTATAAGTGACACAGTTACGGGAACTGATGGATATCCCCTCTATCGTCGACGATCGACTGCAGATGGAGGATATTATACTTCAGTCACCATTCGTGGAGTTCAAATCGACATCGACAATCGCTGGGTCGTTCCATATTCGCCGTTGCTCAGCAAAACATACAACGCGCACATCAATGTGGAATACTGCAATTCGGTGTAATCAATAAAATACATTTGCAAATATGTCAACAAGGGAAGCGATATGGCCGTTTTTGCAACAGAGAATGCAAATGACAATGCAAATGTTCGTGTCGATGTTGACGAAATACAACAATACCAAATGGGCCGATACATAAGCAGTAATGAAGGGATTTGGCGAATTTTTGCATTTTCCATTCATGATCGACAACCAACGGTGGTTCATTTGTCTGTCCATCTCGAAAATGGACAACGCGTATATTTCACCGCTGAAAATGCAGCTGAACGCGCAACAACACCGCCAGCCACAACATTGACTGCTTTCTTCACATTATGTCAAGAGGACCCATTTGCTGCCACTTTACTGTATTCGGAAGTGCCAACGTATTTCACATGGAATGCATCTACCAAAAAATTCCAGCGTCGCAAACAAGGAAAGCCGTTACAAGGGCAAGTTGGAATTTCCTCAACGAATGCATTAGGTCGTTTATACACCGTTCATCCCAGCAATGCCGAATGCTTCTATTTGCGCATGTTATTGATCAATGTTCGCGGACCGAAATCGTTTCAACAACTTCGCACAGTTGACGGCTACCTTTGCCCAACTTATCGCGATGCGTGCCAACGACTGGATTTATTGGAGAGCGACACGCATTGGGACACCACTCTGTCAGATGCGTCATTGACTAGCAATCCAAATCAGATTCGCGCGCTGTTTGCAATTATTCTGACCACGTGTTTCCCATCTGATCCAGTTCATTTGTGGGATAAACACAAAGATGCCATGTCGGAAGATTTTCTGTTTGGCCATCGAAATGACACCAATAGCCCAGATGCGCAATTCACGCCAGAAATTTACAACAAAGCATTGTGCGCTATCGAAGACAAATGCTTGGCAATCGTTAACAAACCACTGCTTCAGCTTGGACTGCCAGCTCCACTTCGGCCTGCCACTGATTTATATGATCGCGATTTGCATCGGGAACAGCAATATGATCCTCACGAATTGCAGTCGTTCGTTGACGCACAATTGCCACGCACTCTGTCTGAACAACGTAACGTCTACAACACCATAATGACAGCAGTCGAACAACAAGCAGGCGGATTGTATTTCTTGGACGCTCCCGGAGGAACTGGAAAAACATTCACCATTTCGTTGATTTTGGCGAGCATTCGTGCGCAGAACAACATTGCTGTTGCGGTAGCATCTTCAGGGATTGCAGCAACACTTCTCGCAGGTGGCCGAACAGCGCATTCAGCATTCAAATTGCCATTGAATTTGCACCAAACGGACACTCCGAATTGCAACATCAAGAAAAACTCCGGAATGGCCAAGGTGTTGAAAGCATGCAAACTCATCGTATGGGACGAATGCACAATGGCTCACAAAAAGTCGTTAGAAGCGCTTGATCGCACGCTCAAAGATTTGCGCGAAGATTATCGACCGTTCGGCGGTGCAGTTATTTTGTTAGCTGGAGATTATCGTCAAACACTTCCAGTAATTTCAAAATCAACTCCTGCCGACGAAATAAATGCATGCCTCAAATCATCCGTTCTCTGGCGAATTGCGCGTAAATTGACATTGACAACGAATATGAGAGTGCACTTCCAACCAGATGCATCTTCCGCTCGGTTCGCTGAACAACTTCTTCAGCTTGGAGATGGAAAAATGCCAATCGATCCATCGTCGAAATGCATTACGTTGCCGTCTGATTTTTGCGATGTAACACAAACCGTTCCGGCACTAATTGACAAAGTGTTCCCGAGTATTAGCATCAACTATGTCAACCATCAATGGTTGTGCGAGCGAGCCATTTTAGCAGCGAAAAACAATGATGTCAACGTCATCAATTTGTCGATTCAAGCGCAAATTCCTGGAGATTGCCACACGTACAAATCGGTCGATTCCGTCACAAATCAAGATGAAGCGGTCAAATTGAATTCTTGAATGCTCTTGATTTGCCCGGCCTACCACCGCACATATTGAGTTTCAAAATTGGCGCGCCGATCATATTGCTTCGCAATCTGAATCCACCAAGACTTTGCAACGGCACTCGATTGGCAGTAAAGCGCATGATGAACAACGTCATCGAAGCCACAATTTTTAATGGCTCATTCAGAGGAGAGGACGTGCTGATTCCCCGCATTCCCATGATTCCAACTGACATGCCATTCGAATTCAAGCGCTTACAATTTCCAATTCGTCTGGCCTTTGCAATGACAATAAACAAGGCCCAAGGGCAGACATTGCAAGTTTGCGGCATCAATTTGGAGAATCCATGCTTTTCACACGGACAACTTTATGTGGCCTGTTCCCGCGTTGGCAAGCCATCAAATTTGTTCATCTATGCTCCCGATGGTAGAACCAAAAATGTCGTGTACACAAATGCATTGCAATAGATGCGTCATTCACCATTTTTCATTGAATAAAAAATTAATATTTCCACACACAAAACATGCCTTCGTTGCTTCTTTTTTCCCATTTACAAACTTTTTTTGACTTGGTTTGTATGTTTAGGCTTTGAAGGCAAAACAACGTTTGCCCGGGTCAGCTAGTTTTCTATAAAATTGGTTCAAAAAAAAAATTTCCTCGTAGGCCAGGTCACATATGCAACGGGTTTTCCAATAAGAGCGCTACAAAAGTTTTTTTAAATAAAACTAAACCGGTTTTAGATACCAATGAAATTCTTTATTCCTGTGAAAGTACGTTCGATGCCATTATGTATGGAACTCGATTTCTTTTGCATGGCCACCACGGGACACTTGCAGAAGTCCAGACGCTGAACCAAATTTTCGACGGTTTTGAAACATAAATCGGCCGATACTGATGCAATTTCACGTTCGATATTCGTACGAAGTTCATCAATCGTCGCTGGCTTGTTGGCATAGACCATAGACTTGACGTAGCCCC
The DNA here is from genome assembly GCA_963931995.1 of Phaonia tiefii. Taxonomy (NCBI): domain Eukaryota; kingdom Metazoa; phylum Arthropoda; class Insecta; order Diptera; family Muscidae; genus Phaonia; species Phaonia tiefii. The sequence goes on along the minus strand of OZ008368.1, from coordinate 320,679,518 downwards.
ACAGGAAATAATCTAAGGGCGTCAAATCGTACGACCGAGGCGGCCAATCGACTGGGCCATTTCGTGAGATAACACGTTCACCAAACTAGGTTTGCAATAAATTGATTGTGGCATTCGCCTTGTGGCTTGTGGCGCCGTCTTGTTGGAACCACATGTCCTTCCAATTCATATTATCCAATTGGGCCAAAAATATTCGGTTATCATTGAACGGTAGCGATTCGTATTCACAGTAATGTGCCGGTCTTGATCATCACGGAAGAAGTACTGCCCAATGACGTCGCTGGCCCATAAACCGCACCAAACCGTAATTTTTTCGGGATGCAATGGTGACTCATCGATTACGTGTGGATTGCTGTCTGACCAGTAATGCATATTTTGCTTATTGACGAAGCCATTCAGCCAGAAATGAGCCTCATCGCTGAAGATGATTTTCCGATGAAAATCCTAAACATTTTAAAGTTGTTTCTCAGCCCAATTGACGAACATACGACACTTATGGTGGTCAAGCGGCTTCAGTTCTTACGTCAATTTGATCTTGTCAGGATGTAGGCCAAGATTTTTTCGCAAAATTCGCCACAACGACGTCACAGAAATGCCCAACGCTTGAGAACGACGTTTGAGAGACACATTTGGGCTTTTTTGAACTGACGCCTCAGCGGCAGCAATATTCTCGACCCTACGTTCACTTCTTTGTCTCACTGGCACGGGAAAATTTTGTACTGTGCCTGTGGATTCAAATTTTTCCACTAGACGCTCAATTGTTGATATGGTAGGACGATTATGACGACCATAAATTGGACGTCGCGCTCTGAAAGTTGAGGCCACTGACTCCAAACATCGGTAGTAAATTTTAATAATTTCGACTCGTTGTTGGCTCCTATATATATTTCCATGATGAAATGGCAAACCTTACTGAAGAGAAGTGTCAAAAGAGCGGGGAAAAATATGGCGTCGTTTGCTGTCCCTATCGGTTTACTTTTGTAGCATCTCTGTTGAAAAACCCTTATAATTGCTGTATATTAAGTGTTTATTATGAAACAGACAATATCAAAGTAAAATTCAAAAAAATTTTTCGTTCTAAGGTTAAACGCTGCTAAAAATTATAGTTTTAGATTTATATTATGGGAAACTTGTTAAAATTTTGCTCGTCGCTGTAAATATATCAAATAGAATTAAGTAACAGGCTTAACAGACTTAAACTGCCATATTATTTTTTTGTTTCTTAGAATTTAAGTAAACGGCGCTGTTAATTTATTTAAAAACCTTGTATACACTTATTGTTTAAAAAGTAAGACTTACTAATAAAATAAGTTAAATGAAAAATTCTTATGAATTATATTTTTTTTCAAAGTTGAAATTCTAAGTGACAAAATTTAAGTTCTTACAGTTCTACTAGGTTCTAAGTGGCTCCCAGAACCTTGTGGTACCAAGTAATTGTGCCTAATAAATGGTCATCAAAGTTCTATCTATTTTTCTAAACACATGTTTCTAGAAAACTGGAGATTTCATCGTGGATATATCTGATGTACATATACAGTGTGATTCAGGAAGTTCCGGACAAAATTTCTCCAGCGTATTCCTTGGCTCATATCATGAAGAAAAGTCCACTAGGACCACGTTCGAAAATTCAAGGGTGCGAAATGGCAGCGGGTTCAAAATTTTCGGATTAGTGGTCGGAGCGTAGTAGGGTAAAGTTGCTAAATTCTGAGCCAGTTGTTTTGTTTCTTGGCTACACGCTGAACAATCTGTCGCCGTTTGTTTTTTGGATGCAAATATAACATGTGTTTGGAGCTTGTCGCAAATATAATATACCAGTGCCCAAACGCATTGTATTGTTAATATGTTATAACATAGGTGTTTGCGACCCAAATATATCGGTGTTTGTGATAAAAATACAGCCGTATTTGTTCCACTGATTATGCTCTCTCAAGGCTATGAGAATAAGAGAGAGGCAATGAGTGTGCACGCTGAAAAATATCGGCCCCAGCAATATATTGCAGGAAACATGTATATGTTTGCAAGCACTGTTTTCATGAATTGAAGATCTGCTGCTTTTTTGTTCCTTTGTTGTCTGTCTCGTATTTGTTTTTAGCGGTTTTCAACACAAAATTCATATTTGGGTCTCAAAAAACATATATTAACCTATTAATCATTGTGTTTCAAACATGTTATATTGAATAGCAAACACAATATGTTTGGACACAAGTATAGTGAATATGCCTCAGGCTACAAACCCGTTGTATTTGCATCAAAACAAGAAAAAAATACAGATTTTTCAGTGTGTGTATATCTTGTAAGTGTTTATCCGTATTTTTGCATTATTCTCTCAGCGAGTGATTCATAAATATTCCAGAATGTGCCTGTAAATTACAGATGAAGTCAGTGTTTCTTATTTTGGCTGATGTATATCGTCAATGCTTCATCGGACAGAGGATATCAAAAGCGCTTGATCATTTCATCATCATTTAAATGTAAAATGGGTCATTTTAAATATTTTAATTTTTTGTACTAATTATTTATATAAATAAATGTGGATATATACTGATTTAATTAATTATAAAAGATAAAGAAAGATAGAATAATTCGTGTCTAAATATTATTATGTTTCGGAGAAAACACGCATATGTTTTCACGTACGTAAATATATGGAGGTTCGGGGGATACATGCGAATACTTCCACGTTAGTACATGGTTGTTTGGGATAAAGCACGAATATGTTTCCACGTAAAAGCATACGTATTTGTCAGTAAGCATGCTAATGTTTGCATTTAAATACACCTGAGTTTGGGACTTGAAAACATATCAATGCTTGAAGTGTATTCCACACATATACATGTTTGGGAGATTATGTTACAGAGGCCGTTTTTCTCAGCGTGTAGAGGTTTAAGAGAATTGAATTTTATGCTCTCTAGCAGTTAAATAATGGAATAAAACTATTTTAAAGTTAATCTTGAGATACATATGTAGATAGCGTTTGCTGCAGTGAACCCAACACATGCGATTTTTACCTTTAGCTATAACAAAAACTCAGTCAGATATCAACGGATTTTTAAAAACTGAGTTGCGGTTTACTCCCTTGTGAATGTGTTTTCTAATGATATGTTGACAAAGTTGCAAGAAAATAGTTGTTTGTTAGACAAATACAGACAGATTTGTTAAGTATTCCCAAAACCCATAGAGTTATATGGCTCTTCTTCGACTTTTTTTTGATTCCAACGTCTTGGAGAAACTGAAAATCGGTTAACAATTACATAAGTTGCAGCCTTGTAACCGCAAAAGGTGCGAAAAACCCAGGGTTTTAGCCCTAAGTCAAGATTTTTGGGGCGATTGGGGAATTTCACAATTAGACAACACATGCAAGAAAAAATATCAATTCCCAGAACTGTTGCACAGTGTAATCATTCAAATTCATTACATCATCTAGATTATCAATTATTATATCACATTATTCACGGTTCCTGGGAACGGATTATAGACTTCGATTTTATTTGATACATATAATTAATGAGTAATTGCAATAGTTATAGGGTCGCAAAATAAACAACAAAAACAAGAGTAATAGAAATAAATTCAAGGCTTTAGGTCATCATAACTACTTCCTCCAACTACACTTTTGCACTCTTGTGAATTCTTCTACATTAATATTCCATGCTAATAGTCATAATAAACAACCAACTATTTTTCATTTGCATAGTAACTAACTTATTAAATTTTATTATTATTATTATTACAGTTCATTTCGCTTGATGTTGTTGCTTCCGTTCTTCGTTTCATTTCACTGACACATTTTTCAAGCTTTATTAACCGAAAATGGGCAAACAAAAACTACAAATACACCAACAGCCGGCATTAAATCCTTCATTTCATGCTCAGTACATACTCCGGGGGAGATGTGCCAGGATTATGAAATAGAATGAGAGATAGCGATGGAAAGAGATCTAGCGAGTATAACAACATGGAGGCGGGAAAGATAATCTACATTAACTTTCTCTGAATATAAATTATACTAATAAAGTAATAAACTCATTCATTCAGGCACATGAAAATATATGTTATCAAAAGACACAGGGATGCGAAAGATCTCTAAGAGGCAACATTTTTATTTTCAACAACTACTGTTGGGAACCAATAATTCATTTGCGGATTACGTTTATTGATTCGATAAATGTAAGTTTATGAAAACGCTATAAGAATTCAGTTTGAATTTGAATTGTATTTATATTACAGTAGGTTTTCATGAGACCCAATTTGTGTACTGCAACGATTAAAGAACTTTTGACAAATGCGCATTTATATCCATATCCAAAGTCCATCTTTTACAACTGTAGAAATCGTCTGTTGCTTGAAAATGTTCTTCCATTGCCGCAAAATAGCTTCACATAAGGAACCACAATACGTGTTGCGCAACAAACCCTTTAACTCTTGGACCATGTGATGGATATACTGGTTATTATTTCCGGTATCATTAAATCCAGAATTTAACTCTCTTTGTATTAAATTCAAATTTGGACCACATGTCTCACATTTTGGATTTCTTTATAGAAGTCCTAGTGTGGGAAGGGAGGCATTCTTTAATGGCCCTTTCCGATTCCATTTCTGAGATCTTGGGGAATTATCCAGAAAATGAAATCATTGTTGCTGGTGACATCAATGTCCCTAATTCCTCTTAGTTAACGCATTCGAGCGATGCAACTGCGGAGGGTCAATACGCTCTTCGCCGCCCATAATGACTTGACGCATTTAGAGAATGAATCGATGCACATTCCGTGTGTTCAAGGGCACGACCAAAATTTACTTGACCTTTTCTTAACTTCGAAACCTGTAAAGTACGAAGTTAACAGGTTTGTACCTCTTGGTAATACCGATTACTGTATCATTTCTGCGTCCTTTTCATATTCAGCTTTTCTTTACGCTTCGAACACAGTCCCGAAACGAATATTTTCTCCCTACGAAGAGGCACATTGAACTGAGCTCAACAAGTTTTATCAGCGTTTTAACTGGAAGCTTTATTTTCTGGACAATGACATTGCTGCTGCTGGTGAAATGATCGAGGCTATAAATTTAATTGCTATGAATTCTTTCATCCCGACGAAAATTATTTCGACTAAACCATCGGAAAAAATTGGTGTAACCAGACATGCAAAAATCTGTTAGATCCACAGAGGAAGCATCCAGAGACTGGTGTCCTAACAAAAAATTTAATACTGAACTGCTACGCAAACATGCAGAATCCAAGTGGCCGAAACTTCTTCGACGTGAAAAGTTTCTTCACGATCCGCGTATTTGTGCTAAAGTACTTTCGTTCTCTAGAGTAACTAAGAGCTTTTGGTCATTTACAATAAGTGTAAAGGATAGTTCTTCCTCTATGTCAACTCATGTTAATGATGACGTAACCTTCACTGAACCGGTTTAAAGGTAACCTCCTGGCTACCTCCTCCTTGCAAGGAACTCTTCCTTGCTGGAGAGCAATTATCCACTCCCCGTCATCAATAAAATAACTTGTTCCAAGACCCCCGGGCCCGGTGGGCATATATTGGTGAGAGTAAGGTAGTGGCTGTTGATATTTCTAAGGCCTTTAAAAGATTCTGGCACGATGCACTCTTCTGAGAGCTCGCTGCTTTTGGTATCGGTGATAACTTCACTAGATTTATATCGAGTTCCTCAGTGATCGCACTATACGAGTTGTTGTAGATGGGGTTTTATCCGACAAGCATCAAGCATCCTTGTCCTTCTCCTTTTGAAATTCATTCAATCAAGTCTTCAAGAGATTGAAGTCAAACGCTGGACGATGAATGAAATACTCGACCGGGATCTGATGACCATTGTAGAATGCAGTCGAATGAATACAGTAGATAAGATTCAGTGCTGTTTGTTGTCACATAAGTGAATTTCTGACCTAGGTGCATCGTTATTGTGTATGGCTCTTGTTTTTCTGTGCATGAAAATACAAAATTATGTCCATTGGCCAAATCATGTATTTGAAGTGTCGAGATAGGCATTCAAGGGTTAGGCTTTTCAAAGCGGTAGAAGAAATACTTCACTCCATCTGATCATTTTAATATCGTCACCATCTAAATCAGGCCAAAGATGGAATATAACTCCCATGTATGAGAGTGTGGTCGTAGGATATCTTTGGACATCTCCACCGATGGAACGGAAATTCATTCTTCAGCCGTACAGACCGTATGTATAATAAATTTCCAACTAGTGTATTTCCCATCAATTGTGACATACAAAGATTCAAAGCAAATGTCAACAGTGACTATTCCATCTTTCCATCCTCCACTACCTCAATTTTCCTTCGGAAACACAATGCTCTGCATTTATAGGGGGCATCCCCTGAGTGATGGTTTTAATAAAAAAAAAATATATCAGTATATCAATTGAGTAAATCTCTGTTTCTAGGATACTCCTCCTGGTCTGGTGGTGAACATGCTCCAAAATTCTAATTCACAATAAGTACGGGATTGGTCACACACAGTCAACAAGTATAATCGTTAACAAATTTTCCACAAAACAATATCCACAACAACATTACGACAAAGCATTGCTATTTAAAAGCCAATCATAGCTTAAGTGAGGCGTTCTCACCGCTTGTTTCAACCTGATCGCCTAATGACAACCCAGTGAAGGCCACGAGTTCGAGACCAGTTAATGGCCTCTGGCCAGACCTAGCGCCTAATCTAGTTCCACTCCGTCTAAGTTCGGCAACTGGTAGTCCAGGGTACATCAGTATGCTTTATGCAGGGTACATCACTATCGACAACTGATTATACGACTGAATAAACAAATTTCGATGAGCTGAACCCATGAAAATCCAACTACTATTTTAGTGGTCATGCTGAGTCGCCAAAAAAACACCACTAAACCACCATTAACTCTTTGGAAACCATATATTTTCCGACGAGGCGATTTATCTTCTTTTTGGATTATTTTAGTGGTATACAGCCTAATACAGCTATGCCGCAACAAATGCTACCACAAATTTTTTTGTGAAACATTTTTTTTCATTTTAGCTAAAAAGCATATATTCCAAACATATATTTGGTCCATGTAAGTAGATTGTAATTCGGCGTTATATTTTTTAAAATTTAAGGTATTATATTTTATATAATTTTATATATATTATATTTTTATATTTTAAAAATTAAGGTATACATTGTTATATTTTTTAAAAATTAAGGTATACATTTCCCGCACGTTCGGCACTTTCTTCGACCCGTTGGAGCGCACTTTGTAGCAATACCACTTTTATACCAATTTGGTGACTGTATCTACCACATTGTTGTTTCCCCTACCAACTTCTGTAAATCACTTATTAATACATTTGCTCGATATCCTACCTGTACAATTAAAGGTGCCAAATACCCCAAGGCAAATATACTCGCCAGTGGTCGTTCAAACGTTCAGACAATTCACCCGAAGACAGAAACATATCACCCACTTACCACTCATGACCGCATCTGCAAATACTCATGCTCAATAAGTACCTAAAAATGCAGTCAGTCTTTGGCTGGCCAATAAATGCAGTCAATCTTTGGCTGGCGCATCCCAATAACAGAATTCCCGATAAGAAAACCTAATTATTTGCAAATAGGCTTTAAGTCCGGAACCTAATTCTTTCGGACGAAAAATATCGGGAAAATTTCTTTTTTTCGTTAAGTAGGACTCAATCTAAAATTATTGCTTAGAAGAATATTTTTCGATTTCCTTTGATCTACACAGTTCCACAATTGAAAAGAATGTGAACATTCGGATCCCGGATTTGATCTCAGATTGGCGGACGATCGTTTCGAAATTTGTGACTCTACTTATCGGCGGCTGATCCTTTCTTCTTACAGTTTGATTAATGTGTTAATTAAAAATTTTAATTAAAATTAAAAATTTTGCTCGATCAAAGAAATAGTGTCCCATAACTTCTCACAATTAGCGAGATGTGCGCTTTCTAGATGTTACAGTCACTGATTGCGACCTACAGTTTTACACCGGTTCCGAACTGTATTTTGGGAAGATTTTTTACGGCTAAGTAGTCGATAGTGTCGCCACCACTAAGCGAGGTGACCGTCGTCGAAAGAAATGTAAGGTGGTTTGAGCAGGGATCGAACCCACGTTCTCATGTACAAGAGCCGCGCACACTATCCATTGCACCACCGTCGGCCACTTCTCGATATATGTTGCTGATATTTCATGTGAAAAACTTCGTTCTGTTACAAATTAAGATAGTTTCCCATTATATCCCATGACGGGATATATTACACTAGACTGATTCAAGAATGTATGGGATTTGCAGATGTAATTTTTTTTTGTCTCCACAAGGTCGCCCCAGTTTCATTCATCAAAAGAAGTGTGCATACCAAAAATTGGAACAATCGGACAATATTTAGAGGAAAAATCGTAAATTTCTAGCGACCTCTAAATATTGTCCGATTAGTGTGATATTTGAAATATATACTTACTTTGTCGATTGGAATAGGGGCAGCCTTGTGGAGCACAAGATCTGAATGTTTTTGCATTTTGAATCAGTCTAATATTACACACACTGATTGGGAGTTTCCAGCGGTTCCGACCGCTTTTATGAGAAGCTTTTTCGTGGCTACACACTCGGTATTGTCGCCGTAGCTACGTGGGGTGACCTTTGTCGAAAGAAATGTTAGGTGGACGGACCAGGGATCGAACCCACGTTCTTATATAGAAGGATACTATAGTGTCCCTTTCGATATTGCGCAGACTTTTGTGTGTATAAAAATATGGTTCCCCATTACATCCCATGAAGGGATTGGGGAGAGCTTCTCACAAGCAATGATCTGTGCGCTTTCTAGTTTTATACTCACTGATAGGGACCTACAGTATTTACACTGATTCTGAGTGCTATTTTGAGAAGCTATTGTCGCCGTCACTAAGCGAGGTAACCGACGTCGAAAAAAATATTCAAGAGTCGAGCACACTACTATTGAGAAATTTTAAACGAAAACATCGAAGAAAATTCTGACTATGGGTCAGTCTACGAGAAGTGTGACATACTGGGTCAGGGATATTGACCTGTGGTCCATATATCGAAAGATTATGTCAATATACAAAACTCCACAAAGGATAAAAGTAAAATTCCTAAAGTTGTTGTTGTTGCAATCTAAAAGTTGAAAGTTTTAGAAATTTTGTAGTTTTCTGAATTATTCAAAATTGTACAACTCGCAAACGACTTAAAATTTTTGGAATTTCTTTTCTAATTTTATAATGAAAATTAAGAAAACAATAAAAAATCAGAACATAGCGTTCACTGAAACATTTTTTCGGATATCTGGTTTAAAGAAAACAATCGTATTTTTAATAAAGAGCCGGAGCAGGAAAAATAATCTGTCATTCATGAGAATTTAGAAAATTTAACTATCTTTCAAAAACAGAAATCAAAATTGATATTTTCAAGTTGTTTCTTTGATACACCATTTTTTGTGTATATAAGATGGTCAGAGCGGGGATCGAGCACACGATCTAATGTAAAGGAGCTGGTGACACTAACCACTGCACTACAGACGTCCACAATTACACAATGCAACTGAGGTTAATAAAGTGTCATTTCTACAACAGTGGTTCAAATCCAAAATGTTATTAGTCGTGTTTTGGTTACAAGGTAGCGATTATCGCTTGCTAAGTTGTAACGAAAACGGTTATTTAGCAATAAGTGATTTTATTGAAAAATATGAAAAAGGGTTGAAAACGGTAAAAAATTTAAAAAAAAAAATTTGTGTAAACTTAGCGAAAACGATTCGTGTCGCTAAGTTCTCGCTAAGTGATTCATACAAAACAAGCGATTATATAAGCAAGCGGTGTAACCAAAACACGATTATTGTATTTAAAGCCGATAGTTACACATTTTCGTACAATTGTATTTGAATTATACATATGTTTGAATGTTTGAACATTTTTAAAGTGACATAATTTTTTCACAATTGTTATTTCGTTTTAACTACAAAGGAGTAGCGAAATATCGAGGAAAATAAATATAACAACAGCAAATCTGACCTCAAGCTCGAAGAATATTGATTATTAAATTTTCTTGAGTTAACCCTGCTGTTAGATTAGAAAAAACTTACGAATCTTAGATTGAGGGACCATTTGGTCCATACTGCAATTTTCATCCAAAATAATAATTTTATCTTATTCTTTGTAACTATTTTGGTTCAAAAATTTCTAAAGCAAGTATTTGACATATCAAAAACATCCGCTAACATATCAAAAACATCTTCTAAATATTTGACATGAATTTACATTCGCTTGGTAATGAAAAAACTTACGAATCTTAGATTGAGGGACCATTTGGTCCATACTGGAATTTTCATCCAAAATAATAATTTTATCTTATCCTTTGTAACTATTTTGGTTCAATAATTTCTAAAGCAAGTATTTGACATATCAAAAACATCTTCTAAATATTTGACATGAATTTACATTCGCTTGGTAATGAAAAAATGTACTATTGACCAAATGGTCCTCTAACCTAAGATTCGTCATTTTGTATTTTTCTCAGTCCTGAATAAAGTTAGAAAATTTAATTTTCGCACATAACATTGTTTTATTAAAAGACCCCATTAGCAGAAAAATTTAGTCAGTATATATCACCGTTCCAAAGTTACAAGGGAAAACAGAAAAAATTTGGACCAAATGGTCCTAATCTAACAGCAGGGTTAAGTATTTAAAAAATGGTTTCCCATTACATCTCAGGAAGAAATTGGGGAGAGCTTCTCACAACCAGTGAGCTGTGCGCTTTCTAGTTGTATACTCACTGACTGGGACCTACAGTTTTACACCGGCTCTGATCGGTTTTTGAGAAGCTTTTCATGGCTAAATACTCGATAGTGTCGCAGTCACTATGCGAGGTGACCGCCGCCGAAAGAAATTGTTCGTGGTCAGAGCGGGGATCGAACCCAGGATCTCAAGTAAAAGGGGCGCGCATAGTAGCCATTGCTCCACCGACGGAAAAAAGGCAAAAAGTCATAGAAAAAAGTCAAATTCTAACAAAAATTCCGATTTCTTATAAAAAAAAAAATCCAATGAGTGTTCGAACTCACGGGCGATGTGTTAACACCTTTTTGCTACACGGTACCTGTTCGATTTCTATGAACACATTCGTAAATGTTACATTGGAAAATAAAAAACAGCGTTCAATCATATGATGACGTTACAGTTAAATAATATTAATACTTAAAATTATTTAAAGACCCAGTGCAAGCACATGTGTCATTATTTTCTTGCTCAATACTTTTTGTTTTATTCCCACAAAAGTCAAAGAATGCAAAGCAACAGACACTTGTACATACATACATACATTGTTATATTCGTACGATATAACCGAAGATCGACATAAAATACTTTTTTAATATTACTCCAAATTAATACTCCAAATTAAAAAACTTAAATCTCGGCTCGCCGATATCGGATCGCCTTAATTTTTGGCCTAAACTCTTCGTCGAAACCCGCACTAGCTTTTTAATCCAAAAATTAATAAAATCGGCTATGAATTTCCGGAGAAAATCGCGTGGGAAAATTATATGAAAATCGCCCAATAATCACTTTCAATACCGACTGCCAAGCAACGAACAAACAAACGATGATTTACTCTTACAAACCTAACACTTGCGTGTGTATTAAATTTATAGTTTACTGCCCTAGAGGCGCGCGTATAGATGTTAACACATCAAAAACATTTTCTTCACACAACTAACTTCTCTTAACAAAAATACCTCTTTTTTACAAAAAATCATTTACCTTTTCTTAAAAATAAAATAATTCCTTTTCTTTTCTTGAGATCAGTAGCCTTTCTGAAAATAAGTAAATTTTCTTCAAAAAATAAAATTTTTCTAAAAAGAGTATCACTTCTTTAAAAAGTACCTGTTCTTAAAAAAGTACTTCTTAGTGAAAAAAAAAATTATATTCGTATGGCTTTTTCTTACAGAAAGTACTTCTTCTTAAAAATAGTGTCTTTTCTTAAAAGAACATTAGCTTTTAATACAAGAAGTACAACTCTTTATAAAAGGACTTTTTCGGGACAATATAATAAATATTTTTAATAAGTGATGATTTATCCGACCTTTCGTATCATGTTAAAAAATTAAACTGTTCGTACAAAAAGGACCTAAAAATATATTTTTATTTTTTTAAAATTTTTCTTAAAAAAAGTTTATCATTTTAAAAAAGTATACTTTCTTAGGCGCCTTAGGCGTGTTGGTACTAACTTGTACATAATATATAGCGAAAGGAATTTCGTTCCAATCGGGTGTACCATGACAGCTCATGTAATTTTTGATGTGTAAACATCTATACGCTGGGGGTAAAAATCTTTTTCACAATACAATCACAAATTTAGAGTAAGATGTGCGATGTAATCGTTAACCAATCGTAAAGCGTTATCAAATCGGTGTGAGCTGTGTATGAGTGTATTAGTGTAGCTATTTTTGATGTGTTAACATCTATACGCGCGCCTCTAGGGCAGTAAACTATAAATTTAATACATACACAAGTGTTAGGTTTGGAAGAGTAAATCATCGTTTGTTTGTACGTTGCTTGGCAGTCGGTATTGAAAGTGATTATTGGGCGATTTTCATATAATTTTCCCACGCGATTTTCTCCGGAAATTCCTAGCCGATTTTATTAATTTTTGGATTAAAAAGCTAGTGCGGGTTTCGACGAAGAGTTTAGGCCAAAAATTAAGGCGATCCGATATTGGCGAGCCGAGATTGAAGTGTTTTAATTTGGAGTAATATTAAAAAAGTGTTTTATGTTGATCTTCGGTTATATCGTACGAATATAACAATGTATGTATGTATGTACAAGTGTCTGTTGCTTTGCATTCTTTGACTTTTGTGGGAATAAAACAAAAAGTATTGAGCAAGAAAATAATGACACATGTGCTTGCACTGGGTCTTTAAATAATTTTAAGTATTAATATTATTTAACTGTAACGTCATCATATGATTGAACGCTGTTTTTTATTTTCCAATGTAACATTTACGAATGTGTTCATAGAAATCGAACAGGTACCGTGTAGCAAAAAGGTGTTAACACATCGCCCGTGAGTTCGAACACTCATTGGATTTTTTTTTTTATTAATTAACCCAATAAAATTTTGGTGCGCGGCACTCTCAGAGCAAGGAGAGTAATGACGTATTACGTGTTAAACAAAAATGAGCGAGCAAGAGAGCAATGAAAGAGTGGTGTGGCAGGGGTGAAGCAAACGAAATTGTGTCTATAACGTATGTATTAACATAATAATGTATGTATGTACATGTATCTGTTGCTCTTGTTGAACGAAGATATAAGCATAGCCACGCAAAATTTCATTTGCAAGCCAGTCGACGTTATGGTGACATACTAATACGTCAGCTACTTCGTACAAAGTATGTGTGATGTTGTGTGTTTGGCTGTTTCGTTGCTGTTGATATGGCAAACATGTGGTTATGTGACACACGTATACGTCAGCTACTTCGGACAAAGTATGTGTGATGTTGTGTGTTTGGTTGTATCGTTGTTGTTGCTATGGCCAAACAAAGCGAGTCATTTGATGTTCAGCATTGCCCGGTGTATACAAAAACAAGTAGAAACGGTGTTAAGTTCGGCCGGGCCGAAGCTTATATACTCTCCACCATGACAATTTACACTCAAACTCTCCACTCTTTGCATTCCCTTAACAGTTTTTCTTTAAGGTACCCCCCCCTACACCCACCACCCACACAAACACTCCACGGCACTCAAGCACAAATAAATCACCAACACATCAGTAGTAGTAGTAGTTGTTGTTGTTGGTGTTGTTGTTTTTTAATTATAGTGAAAGGTAAGTCCAATAAAATGTGGGTGCGGAGCACTCTCACAGCAAAGAGAGTAATGGCGTATTATACGTATATAAAAATGAGATAGCAAGAGAGCAACGACAATTTTGTGAACTTGTGTAGCGTATGTACGAATATAACAATGTATGTATGTATATACACGTGTCTGTTGCTTTGCATTCTTTGACTTTTGTGGGAATAAAACAAAAAGTATTGAGCAAGAAAATAATGACACATGTAGGTATTATTAATATTAAGTATTAATATTATTTAACTGTAACGTCATCATATGATTGAACGCTGTTTTTTATTTTCCAATGTAACATTTACGAATGTGTTCATAGAATCGAAGTCCGTGAGTTCGAACACTCATTGGATTTTTTTTTATCGTTACACACTAATTTTTAACCAACACTACTTAAAAAACATATTTTCTCATTAGGCTACAAATGGATGGGAACCAACAAACAAAAAAACTGTTCACATTTGACGCCGTTGAATTATGGTTTCTTTACATAAGTTTTTTCTTTCATTTGTATATAACGTACAAGTTTTGTATAACATTGTTATGCCTTTGGGCTATTAAACAAGGAAATGCTTTTGCTGTTTTTCAGCAGTCTTCTGAAACTCTCTTGCCTCTGCCGCTGCTACTTGGGGTGGTGATTTTGTTGTGCAAATGTTAGATATCACTCAATTTAGAGTTGTATGAGTATTTTGAGTTAAAACAAGTATTAATGTACAGAACTAATATTAACTTATGCATCGAGAGAAACTTGTCCAGCCTGGCAGGGGAATTGCTCGCTTGTTTATTAAGGATGAGTAGTTCGTTTTTGCTAGTAAACCAAATTGAAGACAACACTATTGGTAGTTGGAATTGAATAACTAGTGGATTGCAAAGGGGCGCAATCACATAAATAAGTGGCGGAAATGCCTTTTTTGCTTATTACTGTTCATAAGTTCAACAAACACCACTTAAGCCGAGAGTATCGTCCTTTTCCTGTTTGTGACTGCGAACCCTTATAAGTGTTGGCAGATATGCTCGCTTTTTCTTCACGTTTCGTTCGTGTTACATTATCCAACAATCATATTAATTTCTTTACCCAGATGAAATTGGATGTGATGCGACGAGGTTTGGAAATAATGGCTCATTTCCCTTATAAGATGTACAAGTCAATTCGCCTTTGACTTTCAGTCACTGACTTCGTATCTTTTTACTTACTACCTTTCTACTTAGTATCTTTCTACTTAGTATCTTTATGGATGCACAAGTCCTAAGTTATGCTGATTTTGTTCTTTGTAAGAACAAAATCATAATTTAATATTATATTTCTTTTCCCTTCTGAGAAGTCTATAGGGTTTAAATAATTTGTTTTTTTATTTTCCTTCCTTGGCGAATGGTTTGAACCCCTTCAAATCCTTAAGAAGCTATTTTAATATTGTTTAAATTTGCTTTAAAATTTAGATAACAAAGCTGTAAACAATTGTATTCAATTTCAATCTATGGGTGTCCAAAGAAAGGTATATGAGTAGTAAAGTTAAAACCATCAGGGTCGTACACATGCACACGTTTATGGCTCCCAGCCATCATAACAACTGAGAAAGATTTTTGTTGTGTTGTCGGATTTGAATATGAATATCTACCATCTATAAAATACGGATTCTGAAAGAATTAACTTCAATGCAAAGTTTTAAAATTACTGATTATCAACTTTTGACACAAAATTCAGTAATCAAGTACTAAATGAATCTGGAGGTCCTAGTCTCAGTCCATTCGAAAAACGAATTTTAGGCGCATCCCAATTTAATTCTTATGCTGCACACCTGCTTATGCATAAGAGTGTTCAAAACCGAAACCAAAAAAAATAAACGGAGAAACC
This sequence comes from Phaonia tiefii, assembly GCA_963931995.1. NCBI lineage: Eukaryota > Metazoa > Arthropoda > Insecta > Diptera > Muscidae > Phaonia > Phaonia tiefii. The sequence continues at coordinate 320,663,824 of OZ008368.1, read as the reverse complement.
GGATAACCGACTTTGGTGCAATTAACCGAGTGTTGGTTTTTAAAAAAACTTAATTTTCGAATGAACCAAAATGTCGGTAATTAGTTGGCGGTTAACCGGTTAATATTCAATTTGTTTTAAAAGTTCTTACAAACCGTTAATAATCAAAAAACCAACCGGTAAAAACATAGTTTTTGACTATAAATTCTTTATATATGATCACGCCCCTTTGTCGAGTCACGCCCACATTTGCAGAAGATCTTAGAATATACACACCTAACCAACATACCCAAGTTTTATCACATACCGTTAACAGGAGCAGAAATGGGAGGTACCACGCCCCTTTGTCCAATCCCACCCATATTTTAATAGTTCGTTTTTGGCGCCACCATGAGCTTCGATTGGATCACGGGAAAAGGGTTAAAAATCAAACCAAATATTTTTCGGTGCGCATGCATGCATACAGACAAGACAGGTGAAGGTTAATATAAAGAATTTTAAAAAAGATATAATTTTCGATATTAATTTTTGGCGTAGAATACGTCTTACCTTACGGTATAGGGAGTCATGTCAGATTGTTATTGTTGTAATCTTTATTTCATTGATTATGAGGAAACGGCGAGATAACTTTTTTTAAAAATTTTTTTGTTGGTAAATGAAGATGTTATCTTTCGTTTGATATACATTTCATATTGGTTGATATCTTCCTAATATTGAAATTTCTCAAATGAAAATTGTTTAAACACATACACTCAAACATATGTGTGGTGTTTGGTTGAGTGTTTGAGTTTGTAGCGTGAACACAAACTATGCTGCTGTTTCAGTGTGGACACAAACCTTCGGCTGTTGTATTGATTGATGAAATATTGAAATTTCGTATATTTACTTATGTATTTAAGTGAAACAAAATGTTAAATATGAATTTAAATTTAACACGGATATATAATTATAAAAAATATATGAAAAAATTAATTCATACATTTTTATGTTAAATGAAAGTGCTGCCAAGATGTGGTTTTATACCAATTATGTGGTTAATTTAAATACATATTTATCCTATTTTTCCAATCATAAGCCCATATTATCAAAAGTTACTTTCAAATAATCAAATTGATTTGCGTCTGTTATTTATCATTTGTCCTTACTCTTTTAATTTAAAAACATATTTATCCTATTTTTCCTACCATAAGCTTATGTATATTATCAAAAGTAACTATCAAATAAATAAATTCATTTGCTTATGTTATTTATCATTTATTGTTATATATGATTTCTGTCTTATCGGATGGCGTATTCTACGTTAAACTTAATGGCCGTATCTCTGACACAGCCTGCATGGACAGTACGTGTCCGAAGGCCTCGGACAACTGTCTGCTGTTTTTTTTTTGTTTGCATTAAGTAACTCGACATCTGTTTTGAATAATAATAATAGTAAGATTTTAAACAGCTTTTAATTTCGCAATGACTTCGTCATTCGAATAACAATTAAAGCATTTAAGTTAGTAAGTCAATTAATTATATTAACTTTATAAAATTATCGTTCATGAAACCTGCTTTCAAATTCGAACATGATTTCAATTTTAAATAAATTTAATGTGAATATGAGTTAAACTTGTCAATTTTTCATTACACAGGCACTATAAATTTGAATATGATTTACATTGTAATTTAAAAATATATCGTTATTGTTTAATTTGAATACAGCTGTGCAATTTTGAGATTGCAACACAAATAAAAATACTCAATTCATTTCAATAAAAACCAATTCAAATTTAATTAAGAAAATAAAAATAGTTGAACTGAATTAGAATCCTTATAGATTAAACTTGCTTACATTAGATTGGAATGAATTCACTTGGACTAAATTGATGGAACTGAATTGAATTGAATTCAGTTGTATTAAATTGAATGGAACTGAATTGAGTTGAATTGAATTGACTTGAATTGACTTGAACTGAACTTAATTGAATTGAATTGAATTGAACTGAAATGAATTGAATTGAATTGAATTGAGTTGGGTTGAGTTGAATTGAATTGAATTGAATTGAATTGAACTGATTTGAATTGAATTGAATTGAATTGATTTGAATTGAATTGAATTGAATTGAATTGAATTGAATTGAATTGAATTGAATTGAATTGAGTTGAATTGATTTGAAATGAATTGAATTGAATTGAATTGAATGGTTCAGTTGTAACCCTCGCCGCGATCGGTTGTGTTTTAAGTGTATACGCATAAAGCGATATTTATAAAAAAAAAAATATACATATATAATTGGAGTGTGTGCAAAAATCAAAGAGAATGTCTCAGTTAGAATTGCCGAATCATACTTGCAATCAATGCAACGAGATAATTACAACGACAAATTATGTTCTCTGTCAGCACTGCAACAAAAAATACCATTTCAGTCCCTGCACTGTTGTATCCGAAAATACGTATAGTTGTATGGGCATTGGGAAAAAAGCAGATTGGAAATGCCACCAATGAAAACCGCGAAGCAGATCTCCCAACAACATATGCGTGTCATTCGCTGTCAACGAAATTTCACAACAATCGCAGAATAAGAATCAACGAGAGGACGATGACAGAGGACAGGATTCTATGTCATCCAATAACCAGAGACCTAAAAAGCACTATGCAGCAAATTGCCCAAAATATGATTACCTTGAGTGCGTCGAACAATGCTATAAAGGAACAACTGGCCGATGCTATTAATAAAATTAATCAAAACTTGGCAAATCTGAATGTTCGAGTTAAAGAACTGGAAGACAGGGATACAGAAAAAACTAAACAAATATCCGAAATGGAGAAACGAATCCAGCGTTTTGAACAACAAGCAATAAACAAAACTATTGAAATTAATAATGTGACCGACACAGAAGTAGCAGCAACGACTTTTATAAAATCCATTTCTGCGTCGGTAGGCATAGATCTGTGTGATACTGATATCAGCAGCGCACATCGCATTAGAAAAAACAACAAAATTATTGTAGAATTTGCGTCTGCTCAGAAAAAGAAAGAGTTAATGAGCAAGATGAAAGGGCATAGAATTGATGCGTGTGTAATAAGCAGAGAGACGAACCCTACACGCAACTACATTTACGTCAACGACGAACTTACACCATATAATAGGCGCCTTTTGTGGATGGCGAAAACTAAAGCGAAAGAGTGTAAATGGCAGTTTGTGTGGCCAAATTTATTCATTTATTCACGCAAAAATGAAAATTCATCACCTATTGTTATCTGTAATTCTCCCGATATTGAATCCATAACATTCACAAATTAAAATCTTATTCTTGACACAATAAATTACCTCGAAAACATTTCTACATAATATTTTTTTCTCTTTTTTTAATTAAAAAATGAACAATTTTAACAAAATAATAAACAATTTCGATGAAATCGATAAAACTTTGCTAAGTTATCCCACATCCTTTATACACATGAACATCCGCTCCTTACGAAAAAATTTCATACCTTTGATAACACACATAAAAAACATCACAAATAAAATATGCCTAATAATTCTAACCGAGACAAATATAACAGATGCCGAAAACAATCTTTATAACATAGATGGTTACAGAGCCACTTTTTTAAATAGAGAAGGCAGAGGAGGTGGAATAGCAGTGTACGTTAACGAGAACACCAACTACGAAACAATAACAATAAACGCATCATCATTCGAATCTACCCAAATAAATATAAACACAAACAACAACAAAATTGTCACCGTCCTACCCGTCTACCGTCCACCAAATCAAAACATAAAAACCTTCATAGATGAGTTAGACGAATGCATAAACAAGATCAACAAGAAGCAAGACGCAATATTAGTGGGAGATATGAATGTTGACATAAAGAGAGATAATGCAATAACAACAAACTACTTGGATATGCTGTCGTCCCATGGACTGCAGTGCATGGTGACGGAGACAACGAGAGAAGATGTTAACAACAACACGCAAACATGTATAGACCACATATTTATGCGGTGTAACTTAGCGCCAGCAACCGCACACTCCGCCGTGGTCACAACAACAATATCGGACCACTATTCTCTTTTCGGCTGCATCGAAGAAAGCAAAACAGAAAAGACCATCGAAGATGAGCAGGGTACGGATTTTAGTGCGAAAATAAATAATGTAAAAGTTAACCATCTAATAAGTGAAGTAAACTGGAATGATGTTATAAATAGATCAGGCAACACAAATGAACTTTTTGATAATATACATAACGTTTTTACCGAAATTTATGAGAAATCAAAAGAAACACCGAAGGTGAAATTTAAAAAAAGAAAACCATATCCGTGGCTTAGCGTTGAGTTATTAACATATTGCGATATTCGGGATAAACTTCATAAAAAGTGGCAAAATAATAAAAGCAATACAATTAATGAAAAAATATACAAAACGTATAACAATAAGTTAAATAAAAAAATTACAAATGCAAAAAATTCATACAATATGCGGCAATTTCAAATAAACAGAAATAA